>CAMZMU010000052.1:146185398-146785398 GCA_947311845.1 Poa pratensis
AGGTTTATCTCGCCTGAAACATCTCATTAAGCAGTGTAACAGTGTGATATTGTTGCTGGACTCTTTAGAGGAGAATCGACCATTGTTCCGAACTGAATTCAATTTTCGAAACTTGGTAAAGATCCATTTGGATGGGTTACTTGCGGCTGAGTGTGCTTATTGGAAAAAACGATGCACAATAAGATGGATAAAAAAGGTGAGGAAAATACTAAGTAATTTCATACCATGGCTACTGAACGTTTTCGTAGAAACTCAATTTCAATGCTTCGAGACAGTGATGGAAGGGAAATTTATGATCATCATGAAATGGCAGCAATGCTTTGGACTTGCTACAAGGATAGAATGGGTCGCTCGAATGGAATACAAATGCAATTTGATTTGTCTCGCATGTTTGCTAGTGTGGAGGGGCTGGATCAGCTCACGTTGGCCTTTACAAAAAAAGAAATGGATGAAGTTGTGGCTGCTATGCCAACTGATAGGGCTCCTGGACCGGATGGCTTCAATGGGATGTTTGTTAAACGTTGTTGGGCCATAATTCAAACTGCTTTTTACCGCCTTGCTGAAGATTTTCATGCCGGCACTCTGGAGCTTGAGAACATTAATGGTTCCTTTATTACTTTGGTGCCCAAAGTCCCTGTGCCTGTGGAGGTGAATGATTTTCGGCCTATTTCCCTCACTAATGTGTGTCTGAAGTTTCTGACAAAGCTGGCAGCAAATAGACTTCAAGATGTGATCCTCAAATGTGTGCATAAGAACCAGTATGGCTTTATTAGGGGTAGATCAATTCAGGACTGCATTGCATGGTCTTTTGAATATCTATACCAATGTCATGCCTCTAAGAAGCCAATCATCATTCTTAAGCTTGATTTCGCTAAAGCTTTTGATACAATAGAACATGATGCTATAATTCAGGTTCTGAAGCACATGGGATTTAACCAAAAGTGGCTGGATTGGGTGAGGAAGTTGCTGACATCTGGTTCATCATCTATTCTTCTAAATGGCATCCCTGGAAAGCAGTTTGTCTATAAGCGTGGTGTTAGACAAGGGGACCCATTGTCTCCTCTTCTCTATGTGCTAGGTTCTGAGCTACTACAAGTGGTGGTAAATGATTTACTGGAGCAGGGTTTGTTAAGTCTGCCGATTGACACTCATGATAGAGACTTTCCTATATTGCAGTACGCTGATGATACACTACTAATTATTCCAGTAGATGGGGAACAGTTGGCTAAGCTCAAAGAAACTTTGGATAAATTTTCTCTCTCAACGGGGTTGAAAATAAATTACAACAAGTCATCTATGATTTCCATAAATGTTCAGAGTGAGATGGTATCTCAGTTAGCTGCTGATTTTGGATGTCAAGTGGGAAGTTTGCCTTTCACTTACTTAGGCCTCCCTTTGGGTACTACACGGCCATGTATACAGGACCTTATGCCTCTGGTATGTAATTTGGAACGACGGCTGGCGTCTAGCTCATGTTTTCTGAATCAAGGTTCAAGACTGCAGCTAATCAATTCTGCACTATCATCTATGCCGCTGCATTTTCTGTGTTCTCTTAGCTTACCACCTGGGCTAACTAAGCAATTGGACAGAATTTTGCGTCAGTGCCTTTGGAGAGATAATACTGATACTCCACGGCAGTCTTTGGCTGCTTGGGAACTTATTTGCAAGCCAAAAAAACAGGGAGGTTTAGGAGTAATAGATTTCCAGAAGAAGAATGCATCTCTTCTCATCAAATTCATTGATAAGTTTTATAATCGTGTGGATGTTCCCTGGGTCGATTTGGTTTGGAGTGCCTACTACAACAATAAGGTTCCACATGCTGATAACCTGAGAGGTTCGTTTTGGTGGAGGGATATTATGAAGTTGGTCGATAACTTCAGAGGGTCTCCTTTGTGCAGCATGGCTCAGGTGATACATTCATGTTCTGGTTGGATAATTGGAAACTAAATGGAACGGTTATAACTATGAAAGCTAGGTTTCCTAGATTATGCTCTTTCGCTATAAATGAAGATATTTCAGCGGCATCGGCCTATGCCACTGCTAGCGAGCTTTCCTCTCTGTTTTCATTACCTCTCTCTAGGCAAGCCTATGCGGAATTAGGAGAACTTCAGTTGATTTTGGCAGATAATCCTCTGAACGCCGACAAGGATGTATGGTCTTTCTGCTGGGGTGGCAAGTATACTGCAAAGAGTTTTTATGATCACATTCATGCACATATTGTTGTGCCAAAAGCTTATAGCTGGATATGGCAGTCAAGGTGTACAATGAATTACAGGGTTTTGCCTGGTTGCAGTTAAGAGATAGTTGAATACAAAGGATTTGCTCAAACACAGACATTGGAATGTGACTGAAGATTATTGCTATGTGCTTTGTCCTTTGAGAGTGTATGAGGATAGACACACCTTTTCTTCACTTGCAATTTTAGCCAGCGTGTATGGAATTATCTACAGATTGAGTGGTCAGTTGCTGATGACATTCAGTCTATTATTTGTCAGGCTAAAAGAAGTTTCGAGCATGTGTTCTGCATGGAAGTTCGCATAGTGGCCTGTAGACATATTTGGTTGCAGCGGAATGGAGCAGTCTTCAGGAATGAAAAACCAACTTTTGGGAGATGGAAGGGGGCTTCGTCCATGATATGTCTTTCATTAGGCACATGATAAGATCGAAACATGTTGACAATTTTATGGCTTGGTTGGAAGCGCTACCTTAGGGTTGTACATTTTAGTTCTGGCATGGTTGGTAGGTGTGCCTTTAGCTTGTATATATTTAGTAGTTCTCTTTAATTTCCTGCATGTTCGTACAGTTTTGAGACTTGGTTAATTGAAAATGGAAAATGTTGTGGGGCGGTTGCCCTACAGTCGAGTTTCAAAAAAAAGCTCTTAGAGAGGTAATTCTCTGATCCAATCATTCATCAACAGTGATGTTTTTGACTAAGGGAAACACTAAACAGTCTTGGAAACATGATAGCGAAAGTACTGTGGAGAGCCAATGATCTTCCTAGAATCTAGTTCTATCTGTTGTACCGAATTGAATCTTACAGGAAAACCAAAAGAGGTGTATCACCTCCACCATACATTTCCATAATTGTGAATCTCCAGGTTTGGTACCTGTCTGGCCAAGGGTTTGCTGATGTAAATACTTCTAGTCAGAACTTGTTGTCAACAAAGCCCGTTTTCATTAATTAAACAGCTTCCAAAGCGAGTTAAAAGAAAGGTAGTGTTCATGTTGTCTAACCATAAAATACACACATTGGTGTTTAGGCGAACTAAAGTTTTTCCAGTTTACCAAGTGATATTTCTTCTTCTATTTATCCTACTTCACTGAAATTAGATGTGATGATATCCACTTGCCCCTAATGGTAGTATATAAAAGGACATCATTTAGAGAGGACACTACATAAAGATGAATTGGTTAATATAACTCTTCCCCCAATTTCAAACATTCTCCCTTGCCAAGACCCCAAATGTTACCATTTTACCTTCTATTGGTCACGAAACAGACAATTTAATCCACTTTTCATCTACTGGAACTCCCAAATGTTTCATAGGAAGCTTGAATTGCATTACATGTCAACATCTCTTCAAAAGCTCTGAAATTATTCCCATCATCCCTTACACAATATATGTCACTCTTATGAAAATTGATTTTGATTCCACACGTTTGCTCAAAGAGATAGGGGTGACTTTCAGATTTTTAGCGTGTGTCAAATTATTTTCTAGTAGTAGGATGGTGTCAACTCCATATTGCAAAATGGTCACTCCTCCATCAAGTAGGTTAAAAGATAAACCATATATCAAATTATCAATCCTTGTTTATGAGCCCTCTCAACTAGTCCACACGTTGCGGCAATTCTTAAAGTATCGGGTGTGATATCTTGATACTTCTGCAACTTTATAGCGATAGCTTCACAGGTCTAGCTTTTTTTATGGTCTCCTGATATCACACCATAAAAAACCCGGCCTCCAGATGACAGGATCCGCCATGAACGAATGGGCAAGGCGATTTGTATGATTGGAAAAGGAGCATGCATGCAGACGAAAGCTAGAACCAGATCGAATGATCGATGCTGAGGTTGACCTCGGAGTTAGCGCCTCCATCTACGGTCGAACTCGGAGCATGACACTGCACATCAACAGAACCCCACAGCTCAACTGCATCTGCATGCTCTTAATTTTGAAGAGAAAAAAACTCTAATGAGAAAATATATTCCTCCTCACTGGTCACCTCTCATGGTACTGCATAAAAACGCACTGGACTGAAACACCTGCTAAAAGAGGCTCTTGCCAGTGTGGCCAGCAGATGCAACTGTGCGCACTGGACTGTGCAGGTGTGAGTAAAGCCCATCTCTCGCAAACTAGCAAATGATACGCGGTTACTACACATAGAAACACGCATCATTCTCGTGGAAAAGCTGCTGGGTGCATGCCATGCCATGCCATGCATATATGCTTCCTTGCAAATAACATAGTACGCTAATTTGCAAGTTAGTTAAGGGCTGGACATGCATGGCCATATATATATAGTCATGGACATGGAATCACTGATCAGACTTGGCTTTAGTAGTGTCACTACTCAGCTAGAGCTATATATATATCCATGACTGTATGCAGCGAGCGTACGCGATTGGCACGGCATGCGGTGTCGGGCTCGGCCGTCAAGTCGGTCGCAGACAGCAATGATCGATCCAACCTACGTAAAATCCATGCATATATGCCGTGATTAGCTAGCTAGAGTACCTGAGCAATCAGCTAGCGTAGCGAAATTTGCAAGCATGCATGCGAAATTCATGCCTCCGTGCATGCTGAAATTACTGAAAAGAATTTTCCAATCCCGATAAAGCTGTGAAACTGCCAAAAGCTCCGGAAAAGAGAAAGAGCTACTACGTGTAACCTCAGTCCGACTGCGTGTGCTGGCCATGGCGACGGTGGGGAGAAGGCAAGCCAGCCAGTCAGGCACAGCATGCATGCATGGCGAACAGAGGCTTGCCATACCGCTGCCGGACAGTGCTCGCCGGCCGGGGTGGCCCGGCCGCCATGGTCCATGCATGCATATACGCATGCAGATGCAGCGCCTATGTACGCACGGCGCACGGCCTAGGCCACCACGGTCGCCGGTGCAATCATGGCGTTTGTGCACCGGCGTCGGGACTTGCCTTGAGGTGTTGAGTAGATCGCGACACGCGGTTGTCGGCCGGGGGGCGTCTTCTTTGATTTACCCTACCTACCAGCCTTCATGCATACCTCAGACCACACGGTAATCATCGCCGTGTGCGCCCCTGTCACCTCAGACGCTCCTAACTTAATCCGGGTTACTCTGAGTTGATTGACATCTTGGAGCTCTTGGTTGCACTAATAAAGTAAGACGAGCCGGTATGTGCATGACTATCGTCAAATCATCCTATCCGGGCCCTGTGTTTAGCTAGCATTGTTTGACCGTGATTTTGAAAACTAAACAAGTGGCAGCATGCATGCAGTTGTATAGATTAGTGATGGTACTGATTGGCTGCCTGATTGTGCCCGCCATGCGTGGACGCATGCAGCGGTCTAATGACAAGACGTGGTTCGGAGAGAACCCGCATGCGTCGTCGTCACGCCGGAAGTCGGCAGGACTGTTGGCAGGCCCGTGGGGAAGCCAAGGTTGGACTGTTGGCAGGCCCGTGGGCAGAATTCTGGGCTAGCTCTCTGTGCAACAGATTGGGCTGCAATGAGCGCAATACCAAAAGCTTGATATGTGGGCTGGGGGCCCGTTATGTGCCCTCTCTGGTAATTGGATCCAGCCTTCTGGTACTTTGGCCGGGCCTGTAAAGAAGGGCTAAAGTTTTGAAGCTCACAACCTAGCTAGATTCTCAACTTTTTTAAGCCATTGGGCGCCGCGTGTATTTGATGAACCCCCAATGATCTGACGACTACTCTTCCAGATCTGCCACCGTTGACTGTTGTTAACTCCATGCATTTCTCTCCTCCGTGACGCCGCGCCTCTTTCCCGCCTCCGACGAGGTCCCAACGAGCTCTCACCACGGTCACCAGGCCACAACAACATAAATTTACACTACTAGCACCTCTTTTAATGCCTTAGAAGATAAGTTGACAAAACTACCATCTCATTAAGATTCATGGCTTAAAAGATATGTTAACATTAGCAAGACTGCCCCAAAGATAGCTCATTTAGACCAACCACTCAAACCTTAGGTATACACACTGTTAGTTAGGTTCTCTTGAGTCAACCCTCCTATCCTAGCAAAAATAAACAACGCAAAATTAAGTCCATGCCAGAATGGTAAAATCATACAATCTAATCCCAATATGTATTTACAATTTATACTAAACTTTTATATCTTTGGAGTCTTAATTTTATTGTGTTGTTGCACTATAAGTACAATATATATATTTCGTATAGTTTAACCACATAATTAGCAATATTACTAAATATTAGTTGGTTTTTTTTTGTTGGTAGTGAAATCGTTGAAATATACTAAGCTACATTTTGTAACAAAGTTTGTTCTATAACGATGTTTTGTGCAATGCATAATCTCTATGATTTATAAAAAGTTGGTAAATATCTATAAAGAAAACAATCTAACAAACAACTCAATAGCAGTTTCTAGTATATGATTAAGTAAATATCTTTATAGAAACGTGTAGAGCATAAGCTGAACAAGTGACACTACTTTTTCATGGTCAGAATTGTCTTGAAAGTCAAAATTTAACAAAGCGTGCATGCTTTTTAGATGGTATTGAAACAACATTCTTAGAATGATCACCAATAAAAAGAAGTGTGGATTCTAGTACTTTGCAGATGTCAATTTTATTATTTGAAATGGTCCTATGCAATATGCATGTTATAATCTGGTGCACACAAGTCGCTAGCCAGTTTATGACATAAAAACCGATTGGATGAAACTAAACATGAAATCTAGTTACGTAGATTTCCTTAAACCCACGGGACTCATCGGTAAGAGAATAACATGGTAACTAAACTTGTTGTCGCTGGTCGCAAATATTATGTTCTAACGCCCTAAGAGGCCAATGATGTGTATTTTTTCGTAAATTAATCATTTTATTATGTTAAGCTACTCCTTTTGTCCCAAAATTTATGAAGTGCATGGTTTTTCACCATCTTTAATTCACGATTTTACCACCAATATTTCAAAAGTGTATGAGTTGAAGTTGTATAAATGACATCGTTGCATATTGTCTGGTGGTGTACTTTTTCCATGTGTATTTATTCTATTTTGCCATATTATAAGTGAAATCACAATCAAAGTTCTACGTTGTTGACCAGAAAAAAGTCATTAATGTTTTAGTTATATTTATATGGAGTAATAAATAAAAGCGTAGTGATTACTACATTTTGAGCCCTTCCCTTCTCGGGGTCCTAGGCCACCGCCCTTCTTGCCAGGCCTACGGGCCGGCCCTGACAATATCATGAAGAAAAAAGAACTCCATTAGTGCTACTTACATAATCGTCGATGTGATGATTGTGTTTGCGTTAATAACACCATCTTCCATATAGACATCGCGGAATATTCAATGGGGGAGAATGCAAAGGATACATACCTACCCTGCCTTGCATGCGTACCTCGCACCACACGGTAATCATCGCCGTGTGCCCCCAACGCATGAAAAACTAGACCGTTTTTTGGCAAGTTTAGAGTGGGAACAAATTTTCCGCTGGTAACGGTGCATGCAATGACTCGCACGGGGTCAGACCATACACCACTGTTGCTAGACTCGGGGGACCAAGCTCATTTAGGAAATAAAAACCACTTCTCATTCGAATTATCTTGGATGCGCCAAGATGGTTTCTATGAGATGATCGTGCGAGAATGGACATCGGTCCAAACGGGTTCTTCTCCTATGGAGCGGTGGCAGGAAAAAAATAAGGCATCTTAGAAAATATTTGAGAGGATGGGCAAAGAATTTGAGTGGAGAATACAAGAAAAAGAAAGAACATTTGATAGCACTCATTGATGAGCTAGACATTAAAGCTGAAACTCCTACTTTAAGTGCAGCCGAGCAGGCAGCTAAAAAAGAAGCTGACAGTGAGCTGTCTAAGCTTAAATGTGATGAGGAGGCAAAATGGGCTCAACGTGCTAAAGTAAAATATATCCAAGAAGGTGGAAATAATACGCGATATTTTCACATAATGGATAATGGAAAACATAGGAAGAAGAATTTTTTTCAATTAGAACAAGATGAGGGGACAATTGTGGGTGAAGCCAACCTTAAGGTGTTCATTTCGGAATTCTATAAAAAAAATATTTGGAGCGCCGGATCCAAAAAAAAATAATCTATGGATGAGGAGGTCACGGAGGATATGCCTCAAATATCTTCAGAAGAGAATAGCATTCTAACTTCGGAATTCTCTAAGAAAGAGGTTCATGAAGCTATATCTCAAATGGAACACAATAAATCTCTAGGACCAGACGGGTTCCAAGCGGAGTTTTATCAGAAATTTTGGCCTATCCTAAAACATGATCGCATGGCATTGTTTGCCCAGCTGCGGACGGGTGACTTGCCGCTGTATAAACTGAACTTTGGTGTCATTACCTTACTGCCCAAAAAAGAAGATGCGTGTAGAATTGAGCAGTATAGGCCTATTTGTCTGCTAAATGTCAGCTTCAAATTTTTTACTAAGGTGGGGACGAATCGCGTGACCTCTATTGCGAGTAGGGTTATCAGACCTACCCAAACAACTTTTATTCTAGGGTGGAATATCCTGGAAGGAGTTGTTGTTCTTCATGAGACAATTCATGAATTAAAACGAAAGAAATTGGATGGAGTCCTCTTTAAGATCGATTTTGAGAAAGCCTATAATAAAGTCAAATGGTCATTTTGACAACAAGTGTTGCGCATGAAGGGGTTTGCACCTCAGTGGTGCGAGTGGATTGCTCATTTTGTTCAGGGGGGAAGTGTTGGCATCCGCGTTAATGACGATATCGGTCATTATTTTCAAACACTTAAAGGACTACGCCAGGGCGATCCGTTGTCACCCTTCTTTTTAACTTAGTTGCTGATATGTTGGGCATTCTAATTGCAAGGGCAAAGGACGATGGTCAGGTTAGGGGTTTGATACCACATTTGGTTGATGGGGGTGTCTCTATTCTCCAGTATGCTGATGATACAATGTTATTTCTAAAACACGACATTGCGAAAGCTGTGAACATGAAATTAATATTGGCTCATGTTGGATCCACATGTGGTCCTTTCTTCTGCCTGCGGATCAGCGTGGTCTCATGGATACCGGATGTACTCGAATGATGATGGTTGTACGGGCTATCTTCTGTCGGGGTGGGTGGCTACATCATAAGAGATTAGATGGCTAGAGCCCATTTTATGTGGTTGATTTTTATATCCACGCTGAGTGATCCGTGATATGTAAGCACTTACATATACTTGATACTATGCAATAATTGCGGTGGCTGTGTGCATCCCTTTGATGCAGAGGCCGGGATCCACACCCCTATTTCTAAAAAAAAAAGTAAGACGAGTCGGTATGTGTATGACTCGCTTGCTCGTCAAATCCATCCATCCAGGGCCCTGGTTGTTTGATTAACTATCCAAGTTTGACCGTGATTTTGAAAACTAACAAGTGGCAGCGTGCATGCGCTGGTGTAGATTAGTGATGGTACTGATTGGCTAGCTAGATTGTGCCCAGCACGCGTTCAGGCAACAAATGCAGCAGCCTAATGACAAGACGTGGTTCGGAGAGACCCGCATGCGTCGTCGTCACGCCGGAAGTCGGCAGGACAGGTTGGCGTTGGACATTGAAGCCAAGCGGCGTCTCTCAGAAAACAAAAAACGAGGGAGATCGATGGTGCTTTGTATAACAAGTTGGGCTGGAATGAGAGCTCTACCTAAAAGGGAAAGTCTTGTAATCATCCGGGGGATCACACCCACGTATCCCTCGGGTCGAGCGTGTGCCACGTCCCATAAATTGGATGGGTGGAGGCCCAACACGCTTGCCTTATCTCTTCCCCTGGGCTATTTTCCTCCACTCGTTCCCCTTCCTTTATTTCTCTCACCCACGCCGCTCCATGGCCGCGCCACGATGCCGCCGTCGGCGAGCAAGCCCGTGGCAGCTCCTACTACCTCTCTCCGCCGGCGAGGCACCCTCTCCGCCCGCAACCAACTCGACCGGCGCCATGGTTCGCAGCGGCTCCCAGCACGGCTGCGCTCCCTCCTCCACGTGCGTCGGCCGCCCTACTTACCCATGGCGCCGCCGCGAGCTCCATCACCCGGCCCTGATGCGCGGAGGCCGCCGTGCCCCAGCTCGCTCCGTCTCGCTGCTCCGGTTGCTCTCCAGCATGCCGGCAGCCGGTGCACGCCCCGCATGTGCTCCTCACTCGACCCTCTCTGGTCTCATGCCTCCTTCAGGGACCCGACCGTGGGGCTGCTACCAGCGGGACGCCGGCGGCCCGTGGGAGGCCGATGCGGCCATGGTGGAGCTCCCGCGGGACCACGTCGCCTCGCCCAACGACGCTGACCCCATGGGAGGAGATGCTTCTGTGGGAGGGCGGCGGTGCTCCCGACGAAGCTCGGCGGTGCTCCCTTAGAAGGGCGCGGTGCTGCTGACGGAGGGCGGTGGTGCTATGAGCACGCGGCGGTGCTCCCATGGAGGCGGCGGTGCTTCCGATGAAGCTCGATGGTGCTCCAATAGGAGGGCGGCGGTGCTGCCGACGAAGCTCGACGGTGCTCCCATAGGATGGCGGCGGTGGTGCCCACCGGAGTCAGGTGCTGCGAACTGATGCTGCCGTTGTTACCAACGTTTGGTGGATTTGCATCATAGGAGATCTTTTTTGCTACAACCGTTTTTGGATTTTGCATCATACGAAGAACTATGCTACAGACGTTCTTTTTTTCAACCTTTTTTCCTTTGGTGCAAATGTTTGAAATTTTTGTAGCAATTTTGTTTCATTTTTTATGCAAATCTTTAGATCGTTTGTAGCAATCTTTGTGCTACTGAGTAGCATTTTTTCTTTTGCTGCCGAAGAAGCCGGCGATGCTACCGTCGGCGTTGCTTGCTACCAACGGCAGCCGACGATGCTCCCGACAGCGCGCGATGTTGCTACCGACGTTAGCCGGGGAAGTTGCGGCGGCGTTTTTCTCCGGCGACCTTCTCTGGCGGCGTGTGCATGCTACGATGCTGCAATCTATTTTTTTTGCTATTATTGTTATGTGTTTTTGCTACAATAGGATAAAGATTTTGCTACGATGTTTCCGGCGAGGTCTCCGTCGATGTCTCCGGGGAAATCGATTTTGCTACAATAGCACATTTTTTTTGCTACGGGATCTCCGGCGAGGTCTCCGGCGAAATCGGTCTTTTCTAATCTGTTTTCTGGAGGAACCGTTTTTTGCTACATAGGGAGCAAAAGCGGGCGATTATTTGCTACACGGTAGCAAAAGCGGGATTGGTGGGGGGGGGGGGGGGGGGGGGTGGCGCGCGATCTGACGGCTCATGTCGATCCGATCGGACGGCTGGCGACCCGGGGGATCGGACGGAAAGATCCCCGGGGGACGCCTAGTCCTGTCCCTACCAAAAGTGCATTCCGTGGGCTGCGTTACCTTGGTCCAGTCTTATGGAGTTCTGGTACTCCATCCAATCCGAATAAAATGTTGCCAGCTACACATGAAAGTTGTATGTACAAGGTTGTTTCCTCCTCACACTTTTGGTGATCAGAGGGAGTACTTAGAGTCTTCAAATCTCAGCCTAAAGCTCTTCCATTGTGGTTTAAAAAAAGCTTTTCCTTCTTTTCACATCACTTATGTTATGGGCAGAGCTTACGAAATAGGTCATAGTGGTCATATTTGCGCAAGTAACTGTAGCAACACGTAAACCGGTACAACTTCCAGTTTTTTCAACTCCTTTCCAAACCATGTTCACCACAAATTTCCGGGTGCATAATATGACAAAAATGAAACTAGTGTCCCGTCTAAAAATTAAGTAATAGAAACTTAAGCACAAACATGAAACTAAAACAGAGAAACACCATAGCTCCTATTGTGAAAGAGAAGAAGTTGTTGCCAATTAGGTGTCATCCTCCCCCTTCTTAAACATATAAATGATGGAATATAAATTTAACTGCGTAATTTTTGGAGTCGATTTCTTAGTGTTACAGGAGTTGGACGCAAACGTTTTGTGCCTTGCCACAATAAATCCTTGTAGCCAATCTCTTTGTGTTTGAGAATTTTTTGTAAAAAAACCCTAACATTATCCATGTCCTGGATTTTAAATTGCGAGGGTTGTGGCATAAAAAAGGACATATTACAACAAATAAAACATTGAATAAACAAACATTTCTACGTAGGAACGATCCATCTCTCGGAAATTATGTGGCACAACATGTTTGGTGTGTGCACCAGCTTTCTCTGGGGCAAACCCTTGATTTAGATTAAAACAACACATCTCTTACATAGATCAAAGGGTACGCCACAAAATAGGAAGTACATTAAAAAGGAATTCTAGTGCAAACACTTCAGTCAACCTTGTGCAGAAAAAGAGAAAAGAGGTGCGGGCATGCTCACACAATGTCTTTACCAACCCATACTCTAAACAAATATTTAGCCAGAATAAAGCCACTAAAAAGTAAAACTTACATGCACTAGCTTCTCCACACCATGCTCTCAAAGCTCCGATGGAAGTGGTGGAGATGGAGTGACGTGGCATAGATGGAAAATCAAGTGGTGGTTATGGAGAAAAAAGGTAAATGCCATAGGTGAGAGTGTGTGGGAGTTAGACGTGGAAGTGTAGGCATAGAATTGATGCGTTTTGATACAACGATCCTAGATTTCGAGCTGTTGGCCGAGCGTTGCAGCTTTAGCCAACAGAAAAGAGTTGTGTTTGGGGTTGGGAGAGGGGAGTCCTGTGTGCACCCTCTGTTTTATCTTTTGTTGAGGCCCTCCTTACCATAGGAGAGTGGGTATGGTACATCTATAATCTAATTATCTAGATAGGCCCATGGCTAGGTTTCCAATTCGCATGGCATACAACTAGTGCATACCCACATTAAGATAAAAGTCAAAATAGGACCCTGGCTAGGTTTCTAATTTGCATGGCAAAAAACTAGTACATACCCACGTTAAGATAATAGAGACCGTCGCCATTCAAAACTATTTTTGAAAAGTTTGTGAATTTTTAAAATCCATTAATTTCAAATAGAGGGCCAAGATCTTGGCACATGAACCGTTTGTGATAATTATTTCTGAAAAGCGATTTTGATGTAAAAACTTGTTTTTTGATCCAAGAAGTTGCTTTTTAGTATAGTAATTATGTACGTCGATACATAATATTACAAACACGCATGATTTTTCTCTCATAAAACCGGCAAGTTGGTCATTTCTTGGACTAAAAACAACCCCCCCCCCCCCCCCCCCCCCCCGCCCAACACACACCTCCTCGTGACTCTTTTTAAAGCAAGTTATATATTATAAAGTTGCTTATCAAAAATATCCATTCAATATATGGGTTCTTGTTTTTGAGATTTGGTGTGTTCAAGAGAAACATGATGGTGAAATCTGATTTGTAATTTCAGCGCATGATTTTAGAAGCGGGTGATTTTTAATTAAAAAAAGCTCCCCTACCCCGTACATTTTCCCACGCTTGCGATAAAAAAGCAAGTTTATAGTACAAATATGCTTTTCGTGCAAATTTATAGTACACACTTTTGTAAAAATAAAGTTTAAAATATAAATATGCTTTTCAAAACAGATTGTGTTTCGTGCCGAAAAACACGTTTGTACTATAAAAATGCTTTTCTCTCACAAACACAAAAATATGTGAGGATGAGGGGGCACTTGTTTTTAATCCAAGCAATGGCCAACTTGTTGGTTTATGAGAGAAAATGATGCTCCTTTGGAAAGTTGGTTAATGATATAGATGTAAGGTTCATGGCTTACAAGATTAGTGGGCTTAACTAGCACCTCATTAAGGTTCATGGCTTACAACAACATAAATTGACGCTACTACATCCTTTTTAAATGGCCAACAACTATCACGTCCTGGCTTACAAGATATGTTGAAATTAGAAGACCGACCAAAAGATAGCTCATTGAGACCAACTACTCAAGCCTTGAGTATACACATATTAGCTAGATTCTCTTGAGTCACCCCACCTAGCGTTTCCTGGCACAAAAATAAAACAATGCACAATTAAGTCCATGCCATAATGACAAAAACATTCCATAATCTACTTACAACATGTATTTACAATTCTTCTACGTAAAACGTTATATGCAATCTTACATATGACAATGTGTATCCACCGTATTCTCAAAAGATACATGTAAGGACCTCTAGGTGTATTTGGCACCTAGTAAGTAGCTTTCCTAGGAGTAACATCTTTATATTTCTCACCAATGCTCCCGAGCAAATCTTCAAAACTAGGAGGTTTACCGTCCACCTTCTCGCCCTTGATGGCCGCCTAGAAAGACCTTCTCGCCCTTGATGGCCGCCTAGAAAGGCAAACAACAAAGCAAATGTACATGTGAGAATAAAAATAAAAACTGTAAAACTTCTACAAACATCTTTTTTGTTGCAAAAATCATGAAAACTATATAGGTTTATGGTGTGCTCATTTTCTAAAATTAAATATGATTATCAGAAAGAAAAGATAATGGTATGATAGTTACACCGTTCTTCTTATATGGATGTTTGGTACAAAGAAATGGTTACACGTTTATCATTATGTCTTGAAGAAATGACCGATCTGTTTCCACTATAACAATTGCTCTAGAAGTGCCATCGCTTTGCATTAGAAGCCCGATTACTTTGCTCTTCAATGTGAGTATTGGGTATCCCAAGTTACCAGCTATGTTGGGACAAGTGCAAAAAACATTATGAAGATTGGAGTCATTATGCTTTGGGGTTATGTGGCTTGGCTATCACCAAAAGACTCACAACTACAAACTGCACAAAAATATTAGAACAGTCATTCAACAATGTCGGTCAGTCTAACAAAAATTTAGGATTAGGTCGAATGAAAATGAATACAATTTATACTAAACTTTTATACTTTTACGGGTCTTTTTTATCTTATTGTATTACAAGTCCAGTTATAATTTTTTTTGCATAGTTGAACCACATAATTAGCAATATTACTAAATATTAGTTTGTGTATTTTTTGTCTGTTGTAAATTTATCAAAACATTTTGTAACGAAGTTTGTGCCAGAATTCTATGTTTGGTGCAATGCATAATCTGTATAATTTATAAATACTTTCGGTAAAGATCTGTAAAGAGTACGATCTAATAAATATCTCAATAGAAGTTTCCTCAAAAGAAGGTCATTTCGTGATTCAGGATGACAAATTTAAAGGATGTATATAGAAACATAATTTGGAACGACAAATCAAATAGGACAGCATAAGTATTGTGAACATAAGGCACATGCTACTATGCTTCATTGATGAAACAAAACTAGGAGCTATGCACCTCTCATTGAAAATATATATACACAGTACAATGTGAACACATGGGCTTTTCTGCAACTTAATTTGAGATACTAGTCGTCAACCCATGCATCCGCACGGTTTTTTTTGTAATACTTAATATTAGAAAATAATGTAAGAGAACTTCTTATTCAAATATCAATTCTAAGTTTTGCATTTTAAATTGTATTTATCTAGATCCAAGTATATATACATACATGCTTTTATTTTAGTCTTGTATGTCTGAGCTATTTTCCAAAAAGCTTAAATATTAAATGCACGCGTATACCTCTAATATTTATAAACATTAAATCAAATCACCACTATCGATTCTCAAATAACTTAGATACCTACTACACTAATCTCATGACTTTTTTGAAGGAAACCCATAGAAAACTGTCAACCTTAGATCTTCTTAGATTATTGATTAGTTACATCTACAAATTTACAGCCAATGTTACATCTGCAAGGAAAAGAGAGAAATAAAAAACCATAATACATGAGACTAATTACCCTGAAACTTTTCAGCGCATACCCGTTGTTGTTTCTGCTGGTTGTGTGACCGCGTGGCCAAGAGGTTCAGTTCATCGGTGATTAGTTGGAAGGTTACTGGAGCCGTACCTGTAGCTGTCGCCTGGTTGCAAATTCCATCATTCCTCACTCTCCAGATAATCTGCTAGCACGTGGCAAAGTATTATTAATTTCTTAACTGTGCCCTAGATTTTTACGGCAAGCATGCAGAAGTTCCAGTTTTCTAGAGCTAATTGTTCAGGTTCTAGTATTTTAGTCACCTAGAGAAACTGCAAGCAGAAATTTAAAATGCACATATTCCCCTCTGCAAAAATCAATACAGCCTCAAAATACGTTAAGATCATGGTTTTTCCGCATGATGTAGTTAATCACAGTTAAAAGTTTTAATATGTCGAGACTGGCATGACCCATCATATGCTACGCTTGAAAAGAGAATATTAACCTACTTTTCAATTGTTGGTGCCTACCTAGTCAGCCATTTGGTCGGCTAACATCTTCTCGCAACTGTACTACGTAATTTTCTAAGCTAGAAAAGCTGTGGGAGTTATGTGTGCACAAAAATATCTTGGGAAAACAACGTCATTTAAGATATTCTCAAAATGAAATATATAGCTAGAAATTTCAATCGTTTCAAAATCTTGTAACGACAATTTTCTAAATATGAATGACGTCCAACTATTGGGTGGAACCGTCATTCCCAATGCAACAGTATTTTTTATCAGTTGTGTGTCGAATTTCTAAATGGAGGACTATCCCAATTTATTCAAGGTGCCAAAAACTCACAAAAACTTCTAATCATAGCACCTATGCTTTTCCTATATTAGGTAGAGCAAATACTATACACTAAATTTGAAATAAACGCGCATAATTAATATTCAACATGTACATAGTTTGTCTTGATGATATTGTAAGCCGTAGATTTTCTCCGATTATATTTACCTAGATAGCAGAGATAATTTACCATGACTTCGAGAGGATCTTCAAGCATAAACATGTTAATATTATCCCCGGCACAATAATCATTTTTTCACATCCGTTTCCAGAACTCTGCATTGCATAAGTAACATTGTGGCATGAATTAAATTCTTAAACCTGTACAGAAAGTGAAAAACAAAGAAAAAATATACTGGAGTATTTACGGTTGAAACTTTCCTGGAATTTTCAGTTATTGCTCAGAGCAATACCGGAATTGTCATGAAGGAATCAAAGAAAACCTGCCAAGAAAAGAACCCGTGGAGAGCCTGCAGAATTTGACCAACTGCAGCTACACATTAGCAAGTCTGAGGAGAGGTTACAGTCAGTACCGTTTTTGGCCAATACATCAAGGAACACTTTACTATGGGAACCTGATGAGTGATTAATAACCTGAATGTCGCTGCCCCTTGCTCAACATCAGGTGAATCTACCTTGGCACGCGTCGCTGTTCACTGGACTCCACTGAGTCCATCTGATCGTCTGAGATATAAATATGCGTGGGATATAGTTAGGCAGGCTGAAACAATCAATCAACAGTGGTCGTTCAAATTACTGATCCGATCAGAAAAACAAAAGTGAATTGGTTTAATTACCTTCGCTTCTCGAGAATAACATCAGAGCCGAGTAATCCAACGTCCGGCTCCAGCGATGTTGCAGATATCAGGCATGGCGCAAATTCTGAGCACTTCCACGGCGGAGGCGCCTGATCTGCATGACCGCGAGAGATCATGCATGTGTAGGCAGGGGCGGAGTCAGGATTCGGACATGGGGGGGGCGAAAACTCGACGCTCATCAAAGAGAATAAAAATCATAATATATGAAGTCGCAAAATATATAACAGAAAATCCATATAAATATTCGAATACATATGTTTGATGTTTAGAAAGAAAATTACATGTCTACTAGCTTAAACTCTGATTTACGACCACCGGTGTCGAATAACTCTATAATCTTATCAGAACTAATCTTTGCAGCAATTTCCTTACCAATGTAAACAATCATATAATGTCGAAGATAATCACCTCCCATTCTATTTCGAAGACGTGTCTTGATGAGTTTCATGGCCGAAAAAGCTCGCTCGGCGGTTGCAGTTGACACCGGAAGAGTAATGACCAACCGCAGTAATCTAACAACCATTGAGTATGTGGCAGCTTTACCTGTTTTATATAGTCCAACTGTCAGATCAGCAAGTGAAGACAAGCATTTTAGCTCTGGATTATTGCAAACATCCAACTGAAAATGCGGAAGCTGCGACTCAAGCTGAGCCCTTTCTTGACTAGAAAAATCCTCAGGATAAAACTTCTCAACCAGAGTACATATTTTTGAGATGTCAAAAGAATCATGCCTGGGATCCAAAGATGCACAAAGTGTCAACAGTTATGTACTTTGAATACCAAAGCGATCATTTATCTCAACCAATTGCTGATCTATAGCAACATTGAACACATCTGCTTTGTAATGATGTAGTGTAGTTGTGTTATCATGCTTGTTGCGAGACCTTGTCACATCAACATACCTACAAGTTGCAATATATATTAATACTAGAGTTAAGCAAGTATGACAATATATATTCTAACTGTTAGAGATACAAGGAGATGGGCATTACTTGCGATTCAAATCTGGAACCTCAATGTCATGCTTCAAACAGAAAGTCTGAACCTCCTCTAGAAGAGATTCCCAACCATTTTCTCTTAACTTACCAAGCAGCACCTTTGTGTTCGAAACTAAATCCAACGCATTCAAAATATCGATGGACTTCTTTTGGAGGGTTTGACATAATACATCCGTGATCTTCATGATTTTCTCCATTAGATGCAGAATGAACACAAAGTTAAATGACATAATTATTTTCAGAGCACCTACAGCATCTCCTCTAGAATATTTTGAGACCGAGCGGTCAGTTGCTACACTTTGTAGTACAGCAACCGTAGCACCAAACATCTTAAGTAAACTCTGAATAGACTTGAAGTGGAAACTCCATCTAGTGTCTCCGGGTCGCTGTAAAGATCCTATTTGATTTGCTCCTCTTCCTGTATCAAGCTCACCCAACTCAATCTCACGTTCAATTTCTTCAGCTTGCTTTGCTAGTAACTCATCATTGCGTTTAGGCGACGCACTAACAACATTTATGATGAGAACAGCGTGTTGGAAAAAGTTGTGCACCTCATGTACGTCTCTTGATGCAGCAACAAGAGCCAATTGCAACTGATGAGCCATGCAGTGTACATAATAAGCATAAGGGCACTCGTTTAAAATCAGAGCTTTTAACCCATTCCATTCACCTCGCATGTTACTTGCCCCATCATATCCTTGTCCTCTTATATCTCGGATGCTCAAATTGTTGTCCTCAAGAATAGCACAAATTGCTTGTTTGAGAGTCAAAGCAGTAGTGTCTTTGACATGAATGATATCAAGGAAACGCTCCTTTATGTACCCTTCCTTGTTCACAAAACGGACTACCAATGCCATTTGTTCTTTCTTTGATTCATCTCGAGCTTCATCCACCATTATACAAAACTTGGCAGTACCAATTTCTTCTCTAATTTGCCTCTGAACCTCCCTAGCAAATAATTGAAGAATCTCTTGTTGAATAGGATGGGAGATGTACTTCGCATTGCGTGGAGCATTATTCAGGACAACCGCATCCACCTCCTTGTTATAAAAGGCCAACAACTTTACCAATTCAAGGAAATTACCCTGCTTTATGGATTCTTGAGATTCATCATGGCCTCTAAAAGCACAAGCTTGAAATGTTAACCACCTAGTGAAACCAACAAGAAACAATTGTTACTAACACGCTTAGTACAATAAATAATATGCTACTGTCTAGTATAGAAAACATATCTTACCTAATGGAATCAATTGTAATTTTAAGCCTCAGTCTTGCATCCAAAACCTTTTTTTCGGTTGCTTGTACAATTCTCTTGTCGATGTGGACCATACTATTTTTCGGATTATCAAAACAGCGAACTGAATAATTATGAGCTGAGTTGGAATCTTTGCCAATGTGGGTTAAAAAGGCACAATCTTTTCCATCATTCACCTTCTTCCAATTTATAAACCCCTTAACTGTGAATGTATCTGAACCACACCTTCCACTTGGTTTTTTTGTAAACACAAAACAAGGCAGACAATATGCACGATGTGTGGAAAGTGAATACTCTAGCCAAGGAAAATTTGTGAAATAGCTATACTGGAATCGACGAGGATTTTTCAGTCCATTAAGTGGATACTGTGTCATGTGAGGCCGATAAGGGCCCTCTGTAATATAGAATCTGCGTGCTTCTTCTTGCTTATCAAGAGGAAGTTCCCAAATCTATTGACGCTTACCAAGATCTCTCTCATATGATGTGCTTCCAAGTCTAACTTGTTCTGAAGTTTCTGCTGGTTCCACAATATTTTGATCAGCAGTTTGCATATCAACCAGATTGGAATTGTCAACTACAAGAGATTGCTGCTCCTCAGATGATTTTGCATTTTCAGCAATAGATTCAGCAGTAATATTAGCACTTGAAGTTGAACCAATCCGCTTGAAAAAGAATTCTACTCCCCTCTGATCTCTTTCCTTTCTCTTCATCTTTGAGCACAACAAAATGATAAAAGACACAAATTAGCAAACTAATCTACTGGTCTAGTTTACAGCGACCCGGAGACACAAATTAGTTTGCCTGAAACACTAGATTAGTTTGCTAATTTTCAGCCTGTGCTTTCCGATCACCAAACGCACACATTGGATAGATTGAAAGATACATACCTTCACGGCAGAACGGAAGCCGGAAACGGCCGAGGCAGAATGGCGGCGGGTCGGCGGCGGCCGGCGGCGAGCTGGCCCTAGCAGCAGCGAGATGCGCAGATGTGAGTCGCCGTGATGAGGAGACGAAGAGGCAAGGAAAGAGCCAAAACTTACGATGGATTGATCGTTGATCGTTCAGGCTGGACGCTTGGTTTGCCTCCTGTCCACGATGGGCCTAGCCTGGAAGGTGTAAAGGTGGGCTGTTGTCTTGGGCCTGTATGGCATAGACATGGATTAACGATTTTTTCCCTCATTAGATTAGCTAATTAAGTACCCTTGAGTACATATGCCTAGTATTACTTACTGAAAATTGTTGGGGGGCGAATGGTTGGGGGGGGGGGGGGGGGGGGGGTCCGACCCCTGCTAGCCCCCCTGGCTCCGCCCCTGTGTGTAGGTTTGTGGCTTCTCCACGTTCCACCCAAACCAATTGGAGGCAAATATCCAGGAGGCGGGCGTGGCTACTGGATCGAACACGCGACCTGACGATTAAAGGAGTCGCGTGGGTTTGAGACCGGCCTGCGCAACCTGTTATCCTACGGCTGTAGATACACGCTCGGCTAATCGGATGGATAAATTTTACTAATCTCTAGGATTAACGTGGAGCCTCCTACGGTGCCTCCAATTAGTAAATATATTACACGCTCGGCTAATCAGATGGATAAATTTTACTAATCTCTAGGATTAACGTGGAGCCTCCTACGGTGCCTCCAATTAGTAAATATAAGATAGGTGCTCAAAAACTTCTCTGTCCTAATGTGAATCCGGGCATGTCCTGATTTAAGCTCCAGTGCATTTCATGAATCAGTTCAGATCACATCGAATTCATCACCGCAGCCGGCGAATGCAGAGGAAAAGAAAGGGACAACCAGTGTGCATATGTACAAATAAATTCTGAACAAACATACCCAAGACGAGCACCGCCCGAATTAAACAGCTCAAGCCATCAAACGAGCAACCACCTTAGCAACGCGACATCGATTAGTAGGAGATGTCGACGAGGGCTAGCATGGCGGGCGCGACGAGCTGTCCCGGCCGCCGTCTCTGCAAGCGCCCGAAGACGACAGAATACGGCGGCTGCAGCGGCGGCGACACCGGCACTCTCCGCGGGGCGCTAAGATAAGCGCGCAGCTCGGCCACAGGCGGAGCTTCATGGGGGCCAACATGGGCCATGGCCCCCCAACTTAATTAAAATTTGCATATTAGTACTATATATTTACCACTTTTGACCATATAAAACACAAAATACTTAAATCTGGCCCCTCAGCTCTTATCTTATCTGTTTTGACCCCTCCTAATATGTTGGTCAAGCTCCGCCACTGAGCTCGGCATCGTAGTGCGCTGCCGCGCTCCGGAGCGTGATGCAGACGCGCGGCAGGTGGCGCAGAAGCGGCAGCAAGAGGTTGAATGGCCACAGCAGGATCGAGAACTTGAAGGCGTGCACGACCCCGCCCGCTGCAAGGAGCACCACGTGCACCACCATCGCCGAGCTCCGGTTCTTCCGCACTTATCCCGCTGCCTCTGTCATGGCGACCTTCTTCTCTTCTTGAGGTGGTGTGTTGCCAGTGGGCACCACCGGCACATGAGCTCCCTTTTTTTTTCCAAGAACAATCGCTTCACTTACAAAAGGGGAATTCTATTTTAGCACAGGATAAAGAGTTTTCTCAGAGGTTGGATTTGACTATTTGGCTAGTGCCAGTAGTGCAGTCACATGATGTTCGCTGTAGGTCAAATGAAGCACATCCCTTGTACTGATCGGTTACAGGGTTAGATGATTGAGTTCATATATATATGAGATATATCAGATATTTCAGTCCCACAGAGGGAAGCATCTAAACAGATAAATATGAACTCCACATTTATTTTATTTTTAAGCATGAACTCCACATTTATTAGTTATATGGACATGGACGTTTCCCAGCATATTTGTTGGTCCCTGACACACTCTGTCTGGCTTTTCCGGGTTCGAGGAGCTGTTCTTTTGTTCTCCTGTTGCCCTTTCGGAGGATCCTTGGCATCGCTGTGATAATCGAACTACGAGTTACGCAAGTATTCTATCCTCAATCATGCAAATATGAGATCTAGCCATCTAGATAAGCACAGCTATAAGTGCAAGTAATCAAAGAGAGGAATACGACCGACAACTACGGATACTTAGGTGACAAGACTACTGTTAATGACGATTACTTAAGCGTAAACCTAGATCGCAAAACTGCTCTCTATGTTCATTTAAATCTCACAGGTGAAATGAAAACATAAACCTTGTCTAACGGGACTGGTGCCTTCTCTGTTGCTGTCCCAGTTCATGGGATTTTGTCAGGCATTCGCGAATCAATCTGCCTCTTCGTGATGTTACTTTATTTTTTGCAGTTCTTGCTTGTTCTCAAACGCCCGAGAAATAACGGTTTCTAGTTGATGCTAAGATCAACTGTCCGATCTAAATATTAATATTTGTGTAAGCGCAAAAGAGTGAGAAGATCTTTACTATGAATTTTACCAATAATATTTATTTTGAAATCGGTTTTTAAATAGCAAAATATCTCATTATTAGCTCCTAAGTACGGATACATCATCGACCCTAATGTTTCCATCATGTCGTCTTCTGATATGTCAAAAATACACGTACGTGAATATATTTACTCTAGATCAAGCATCGTAATCTATTTTAATGGGACATTTTTTCATGTTGTTGGCTTGACACATGGATAGCTGCGTGTTATGAGTATGCTACTTACTTGTGGGGCTTTGTGGCTCAAGGTAAAACAAGTCGAGGGACATCCCCCCGTGGTGATAGCCTTCGGCTAGTTGAGATTATCCAATTGTTGGCTTTATTTTTGGGTGTTTGCCAAGTGTAAACTTTGCTGATGGCTTGATGGTTGTTTCAAGATGCTAATTAAGATTTTCTTAAGTTAATTGTGGGCTTAGGAATCATATTGGCATTAAATGCCAATATAGATTAGAGAGATAAACTCGTGGACTTTCTTCTAAATTAGAACTTGAATAGATTAGAGGTTTTACATTGTTGTCTAATGTTCTAATTGACTCGATAATAAGTATTGACTTTATGTTGATAATTTTTCCTTTGTTGCCTCTTGATTCCAAATCTGTCCCGTGTTGCCTCTTTCCTGGAATTGCATGACCTAGACCCAAGTTGATCCAAATCCCTAATGTTGCCTTGGTTGAGAAATGCCCTCTAATCCAAATGGGAAATCAAGACGATATGCTTGATTTCCCCTATTTAAGTTCAAAACATCAAACATTGCCACACCCAAGTGGTGAAGCAAAAAAATTAACATGACCAAATTTTCCTCTTTGTTGTTTCTATTACTTCAGGTTTGAAGAAAAGAAGCAGATTAGAAGAATATCAATTTGAAGTGTAGGGTCTTAGAATTTCCTTGTAACTTTTGTTCTCTTATTTCCGTTGGAAGATCAAATGCACCAAAAATCATGTACTAATAAATATTACAAGTTCATTGAATTATTCATGTGTATGAATTCTATTTTTATTACTGTATATGTTCTTTACTTATTTCCCTACATAATATTTTTGATGCTTATCCATCTAAAAATTAATATCAATGATTTTCCACTTGTATATGAATTTGAATTCAAATGTTTGAATTGAATTATTGTATCTACATTTTAAATATATATATGAAATGTTCATATATAGCTGTGATTTTGAACGAGATAATATGCAAAGGTCATGTCACAATTTATCACAATCTTTATCGACAATCCATTTATAAATGATTGACAAGAGAGAAACTTTGATTAATTTGCTCCCTCTTAACAAAAAGTTCAAAATTCTCCATTTATTCACATTCATAAATGCAAATGCACAAATCTAGGTTCTACCCATGCGAGACCTAAAAGTACAGGAATTGACAGTTGGGCTACCACATATGTGAGGCAGATGAACTGATGGAGCTTCCTGTTACGTTGTACTTTAGGCTTGATGCGTTATCTTCTGCTTGTTTCGTTTGTGAACTTTTATTTGTTTCATCTATAGTTAATTTGTTGTGTAGATCCGGTGGTGTTGGATGTTTCTACTCATTTATTTCATTTTGATTTCATGTTTGTAAAACTGGAGATTTCTTTATATGAAATCGATGAGGGGAGCTCATTCGGTAAAAAAGAGAGTCATAGTTATCTTTTTGGTACATGAAGGGCGCATCCTAGTGCATTGGGAGAGATATCAGCTCCTTCCCCTCCTTTGATGTTGCGACATTACACTCCCACTTGTAGCATTTTTCTATTTCTTTGTAACATCGTTGCAACATACCTCCATGTGATACCGTAAAACATCATCCAATTTTTTGCAACATTGTAATAAATCCCCATTGGTTGTAGCAAAACGTTTAGTAGCAAAGTAGGGAAAAGGGAGAGTTAGTTTGACACCCCTCCTCCCCTTCCAGAAGCACCTCCACTCTGTCTCCACAACTTGTGGCGTGTGTGGTTTCACAGGAATGTATAAGTGCAGGGTGTTTGGAATTTCCTTTGAACTTTTATTCTTGTATTTATGTTTGAAGATCAAATGCACCAAAAATCATGTACTTATAAAGATTAAAACTTCAATAAATTATTCATGTATATGAATTTGATATTATTCTATTTTCCGTAGTTATTTCCTTATGTAATTTTTTATGTTTATCCATGTAACAATAAATATTAATGATTTTGCACTTGTATTTGAATTTGAATTTATATGTTTGAATTGAATGATTATATCCACATTTTAAATATATATGAAATGTCCATGTCTGTAATGTGATTTCAAACGAGATAATAGGCAAAGATCGTGTCGAAACTTATCAAACTCTTTATCGAGGATCCATTTTTAAATCATCCATAAGAGCGAAACTTTGATTACTTTGCTCTCTCTTAAATGAAATTTCCAAAATTCCCCATTTTTCACATGCATAAATGCAAATGCATAATTCTAGCTTCTACCCATGCGAGCCCTAAAGGGACGGGATCTGACTATTGGGTTACCACATATGTGAGTCTGATGAACTGATATGGAGCTTCCTGTTATGTTATGTTTTAAGTTTGATGTGTTATCTCTGCTTGTCTCGCTGGTGAACTGTATTTTGTTTTGTCTAGAGTTTGTTTGTTGTGTAGATCCGATGGATGTTGGATATTTCTGCTCATTTATTTCATTTTTTATAAAACCAACGATTTCTTTATATGAAATCGACGAGGGAAGCTCATTTGGTAAAAAAGAAAAGAGCCATGGTTATCTTTTTGGCAGTATCATTTTTGTGTTCGTTTGCAACATCGTTACCACATACCTCCATGTGATCCCGTTAAACATCATCCAAATTTGTTGCAGCGTTGTGATAAATCCCCATTGGTTGTAGCAAAACTCCAAGGAAAAGGGAGATTTAGTTTGACTTCACAAGAGAGGCCGATGTGTCAACAACATACAAACATGAAACACCAACAAAGGTATAGTATACTCGTCTTTTATACCACGATTTTGAATTTGATATTCAAATCCTACAAATTTATGTTTGTCTATGTGTACGTGGTGATCCGTGCCTCCGTCATTTTACGTTTACTCGGAATTCACAAACCCGGACAATATAAAATTATCAGATGAACCAACTGCCATGTGCACGTTCTTAGGTATAAAGCTAAAATATACCAAATAGACACGTATAAGAGCCATTTACATATGGCACAGGACACTTTCACACATGTCATAAAATTATCCAATGTAGGCTACCTCCTTTTCGAAAAACACGTTGCGTTACTGAAAATGAGAGATATGATGTTCTCATAAAAGAAGTTATAGTATAATGTTAAACACAAGTGTGTTGTCGGCATTAGGTTTCAGATGCAGGCGAAGAACTCGGGAAGATCATGATCCAGGAGTAACACCTCGAATAGTGAAACCGAGCATGCCATGATATAAGCTCCTTTGCGTTTCACATATAGTACCATTTCTGATTACAGCCAACTGATGACAGCAGCCGACGAACGCAAGGGCAAAAGAAATGGAAGAACTATTGTGCCTATGTGCAGGATGGAAAGAAAACTCTGAACAAATCTATCCCCCGATCAAAAAAAAAACCTATCCAAGACGAGCACCGGCAATGGGACATCGATCAGTAAGAGATGTCGACGAGGGCGATCATGGCGTGCGCAACGAGCAGCTCCGTCGACCGTGCCTGCGCTCGGCCGAGGGAGGAGTAGGGGCTCCGGTGGTTGCCGGTCAGGTACGCGCGCAGGTCGGCGGCGTAGTGCTCCACCGCGCTCCGGAGCGTGGCGCAGACGCGCGACAGGTGGCGCAGCGGCGGCAGGGTGAGGTTGAACGGCCACAGCAGGATCGAGAACTGGAACGCGTGCAGGAACCCGACCGCCGCCGGCGGCACGGCGAGGAGCACCACGTGCACCACCATTGGCGGCCTCCGATCGTTTCCTCCAGCGTCACTGCTACGTTGCCGATCCCTCTGCTGCCCCTGCCATGACACTGCTCTTGAGGTGGCGCTGCTGATGGTTACCACCTGGAATTAATTATAGGAGTCTTGTTAGGAGCATGGCGTGGATGTATTAATGATGGCCGGCGATGGCGATCGTGATTTGTTTTGCAATGGAACGCAACACGTACTGCTACACGATAACACGACTCAGGATCAGCCACACGTAGAGAGCAGGACATTGCTGTTGCTTATTACCACAGGTTTGTGTATGTTTGCCGCGAATGGAGTTTGCGAGGCAGTTGGCATCAAAATATCCTGACGCGCGGTGGGCCAAGTGCTGGCCGATCTCGATCGATCGACATTTGCTCCGTGGGACTGGTGTGCGGCCTAAAGTCCTTGTCGCGGTCATAATAGGCCTTGTGCGGCCCGCTTCCAACTAACTTCCCAGCCCGGCGAGATCTCTTCTGGAGGAGTGCGACTGCATGTCCAGACGACAGTCCAAGGCTGAGCTGAGTAGCCAGTACTGCAGAGTGAACTGAACACAGACGATTGGCATTCACAAAAGTTCAGAGATACTCCAGTAACTATGCGTTAATACCGTATGAACTCTGTGAAATCTCCCTTGGGAAGCCGGAACTGATCCAAAAGAAGCAAGGATCTAGACTGTAGGAAAGTCTAAAGCAGAATGTTTCTTCCGGGTCTAGATCGAGAGAATGATTGGCTTGGGCATGTCGGCTTCACCGGGTGCCAAACCCAGTGCGATTTCAGCATCTGGCCCCAGAAATGCGCCAAGAATTTCCGTTGCAAAGAAATGCGCCAAGAATCACGTAGCTGTCAGCCCCAAAATTAAGGGGGTTCATCAGCGACTTCTGTTGCAATAACGGATAAGGATTACAATTGGTAGCGACACTGCTTGAGATCTAAGAAAAACAGTTAAACTAGCCAGACGTTTATAATAACATAGGATGGTGGTTACAAGGCAATCGTAACGTCTTCATATTTTAACAGAGTCCAAAGGTGCAGCTAACTAGCTGAGTGTTATCCACAGACGTAAGGTAACTAGCTGGTGGCTTGCCTTACAGGCAGAAGTTCAGAGACACTCCTGCGATTCTGCACGTAGTTCTTTAAGATTCAGATTCAGATGCAGATGCTGCTGTTCACTATGTGGCAAGAGACTTTTTTTCGAGATTGACGGGGGGGGGGGGGGAATAATCCCCACCGCTTGTTTCATTCATCGAAAGAGTCTGGCGGGGCATATTCTTACAAACAGATGGAGAAGTTACAGGGGATACAAGGAAGAGAAGACAAACAAAAACAAGAAAAAAGAAGACTAGAGACACTATGGGAGGGGGAGGTTGGTAAAACAGAGCCAACCGAAACCCCCATGATGCCAACACCTAGCAAGCCGCCGGAGGAGATCTCCGGTGAGAACCTCAACACCGAAAGCAAGTAGCCCTTTGGGTTAGGTAGTATAATACGTGAACACCAAACAAGAGCACACCAAGGGACATCGCTGGCACGGTCGAAGGGCGTCGGATAGCCGAGTCCGTGCGACGACACCGTGTCGAAGGGCGTCGGATAGCCGAGACAGGGTGTCGAATGGCCGAAGGACGGTGCGCCGCCGAGACCAAACACAGTCGAAGGGCGTCGGATAGCCGAGACTGGGGCGACGACACCAGTGTGCCGACCCCATGGTCGAAGGGCGACGCACGTCGAGGCCACCCCAAGACATCCAGGAGGCTTTGTTGGGTCACCATGACCGCTGCCCAATCCGCAGGGATACGAGCCAAAGGCCCGACGGGGAGGCGAAAGGCAATGCCACCCGACGCATGTCAGGCTCGAAAGCGATGCCTCCAAGAAGGAAGAGCGACGCGGAGGCGACGCCATTGCTTGATCCACAAGGACCGCGAAGGTCAGGATCGGGATTTCTCCCGGAGCACCAACAGGAGGATACCACGCAGTAGTGCCTCCACGCATCGGGACGACCTCACCACCCTGCAGCACCACCGCAAACAAAGGAGGCACTTGGTCACTGGATCTGCCCACGGCCGAGCTGCAGAGGGCCCGGCCCAAAGCCGTGGACGCCGTGACACAGGGGCCTCGAACGCCGCCGTCCAGCACCACCTCGATGCCAGGACGCCGGCGAGGCCCGTCGCCGTCACGGCAACTAGCGACCATGAACGGGGATCGCAACCCACCTAGGAACGGGCAGGCATGGAGCCCACAGAGGCGCTGCCGTGCCGAGCAGCCGCCAAAACGCGCAGCACCGTGCTGCCCGACCCGCCGCCGATAGCACAACACCGCCGCAAGGTAGAGGTGAGGGCCGCCGCCGGGAAAGATTCCACAGCCACGCGCCCACGCCTCGCGCTTGCCGGTCGCCGCCGCCGTACGCCATGGCACCGCCACCAGCAAGATCCGGCCACCCCACGGGAGGAGGAGCCGCCGCCGCCGGGACGAAGACCATGACGCGCGCCCGGATCTGCCGCCCTGCAGACCAGAGCCGCCGCGAGCGAGCGTCCCGCCGCCGCCGTCGGCCGCGCAGGCTTCGCCCGGCGGCGTCCTCCGGCGACGGCGAAGCGAGAGGTGGGGCAGTGGGGCGGCGGCGCTAGGGTTTCGTGGGGGCACCCGAGTCGCCCTCTGGGCGACGCGGGGCGTTTTTTTCTCTTTGATCACGCGAATGGTCTTTGCGGCAAGAAACTGACGCACCAAGCGCGGGTGTTTGCTGAATTCGTTCATGCCCTTTGTCTAAGATTGCTCCTTTACTTCCTAGTATCACTTGTAGTTGTAGATGCCCTCTGGAACTTTTGAACTGGTAAGCTTTTGTTATGTTACTAGGAAAATTTATGCGCCGCCGCGCCCGTGTGGAATCCTGTCCGGGAAAAGAAAAGCAGATAAACATGCATGAAATATATTTGAAACTTTTCTGAATATTGTTGACTATTCTTGGAAAAATAATATTACGCCGCGCCCGTGTGGAAACCTGCCCGGGAAAAAAAGCAGCTAAACATGCATGAAATATATTTGAAACTTTATGAATATTGTTGAATATTCTTGGGGAAACAATATTTTCGTATTGGTGAATATTTTCTGGGGGAAAATATTTATTGGAAAATCTCCAACTAATTTTGTATGAAAAATATTTTAAACTTATAAAATTTGTTGAATATTTTCTGGAGGGAATTTTTTTTGAAAAGATGTGCAACAAATCTTGTATGAATTCTATTTTGAAATTGTAAAAATTGGTGATTTTTTTCTTGGAAAGAAAAAACTATATGGAAAACTAATCGTATACAGTGCGCGTAACGTGGGCGCCTCGAGGGAACGCTGAGAAAAACTATTTTAAACTTGTAAAAGTTGTTGAATATTTTTTGGGGAAAAAATATTTGTTGGGGAAATCCAAATTTAATCCTTTTTATGTATTATTGAAATTATGACAGATGGGACCCACATGTCAGGGTTTTATTATTTATGAAATTGTCTAATAAAATTTTACATAACTGACAGGTGGACCCACGGTGACGTCAGCAAGTGACGTCACATGTCGGCAGCCATGCCCGGCTCTGCCGAGCTCGCGCTCGGGCAGGGGAGCAGGCGCGCGGGCCTGGGGCCACGCGGATCCGCTGGAGGGCGTTGAGGCGAGCCATCGGAGCGCGAGGAGGACAGGGAGGAGGTCCTACGGGACCGGCGGCTCACCAGGAAGACGAAGGAGGGGTCGGGGAAGCCAGGGAAGGTCGGAGTTGACCGGAACGACCTTGGCGGCCGACGGCTGGAGTCGGGGAAGATGCACAATTTATCGGCGATTTCGAGCGTCTCGGCTCGCGTAAATCGCGGAGAAGATAGAGGAGGCGACGGCGGAGCCCTTGGCGGCCTTCTATTCGTGGGAGGAGGCCTGCAACGGCGGCGGTCCGCGTCGGCGCCAGCGGCGGCTCCGTCCGAGCGGAGGAGGAAAAGGGGGAGGAGGAGGCTGGAGAGACTAATCGTAATTTCCAAATAATGCAGGGATCTTTTTACAAAAAATGCGTGGATTGGGTGCACTGTTCAACACTGTAGACATTAACAGTGATAAACAGCGGCTGAGCGCTATGAGAGCGAGAAATTGATTGTCTTTGATATAGGTAGTAGGTAATATAATTTTTGGGAGAAAAAAAATTTCAAAAAAAAAACACTATAGAAGTGCGGCAATGTAGAAGCGAGGTACTGTAGCACTGTACAGTGCCGATGCCGTGGCCACCTTGAGTGACGGCTGAAAAAAATTCAAAAAAACAACACTGTAGAAGTGCGTCATTGTAGCACTCTACAGTGCCGATGACGTGGGCATCTCCACAGGCCGGTGAAACAGACGGGCATTATAACCCACACTTCTACAGTGCCGATGACGTGGGCAGCTCCACAGGTTGGTGAAACGGACAGCATTATATATACTCACTCCGTCCCAAAATAAGTGTCTTAAGTTTGTCTAAAATTGAATGTATCTAGACATGTTTCATGTATAGATACATCCATTTTTTTGTCAAACTTGAGACACTTATTTTAGACGGAGGGACTAGTAAGTATAGATACGTCCAGCCTTTTCTCGAAAAAGAAAGTTTGCACATGGTGTCGCTAATTAATTCAGGACTGAAACAAACGAAGAATGAATCTGGACTCTCGCAAAGCTAAGGTAGAAGGTTTTCTGTGCGGTCTAAAAACGGATGGCTAATCTGTTCGGACATGCATGTCGGCATCCAGCGGGGCGGAAACCCAGTGCGATTTCAGCATCTGGCCGGCCCTGAATTAGCTGTACCCTTCGGTGATGAAATAGCATTAAGAATCACACGTACCAATCAGCCACCCGGCGCAAGGACAAATATTTTCACTTGTTTACATGTACAAGCGACTTCTAGTTCAACAACGGATAAGGTTGAACATTGAATATCTGGAAAATGCCGCTGGTGCCCAGTGGGGGTTCAGGTGTACAGCAGAGGACAAGAGCTTGGAAAGCAACAACAGGTGCATGCATAGATCGGCTATGATCGATCGACGACCGGCGAATTCGGAGATATCTATCCAAGATTTAAATATAAACACATACAGTACAAAATACAGATATAAATAGAACTCGACGTGTATTTATTTATCAACTAGCAAGGTGGCCCTCGCAAATGCAAGGGCATCGTCGTTAGTGTTTCAAAATATCAATTTATCATTTAAAATTATACATAAATATTGCGAAAACAGTAAAAACCAAACTTTGTTCTTATGTTTTACCAATCCATATTATCTGTTCTTACTCATACCATACATTCTTACATAAACTGTGCAACTATATTAGAAGGTACTATCAAGATGCTATACATAAACCATGTGGTTTCATTCAAAGGCCAAACGTACAACCATCTATCATAAAGACTACATCGGTGAAAAAGCAACCCTAAATATTTGAAGTAATGTTGCTCCATCTCATCACTAATTGAATACACATAATTCGAGAACGTATTTCCTTACAGAAAACTCATTTGAAATTATGATTTATTTAGAAGTGCATAGAAAATACAATAGCAGTAACATCATCTATGTCGCTGAAGTTACTAATCCTCTCAACTGAGTTAAAATGTGACAAATTATCTTTTAGTTTCTTCCTTGTCTCCAATAAGGCGTGGTTAATTTTTGCATTATACTTATCTGAAAGTTACAATGTGACTTTTCGCTTCACACCAAATTTTGAAAAGGTCAACAATGTTCAAGTTTGGGATATATCTATACACAAATTTATAAAATCTTGCAAATAAATATTATTTGTAACAACGATCTTGTGAAGTCCAACTATGCCCTCCGTATTCTCCTTGTAATGAAATATGACACGAAAAAAGAATGAAAAGCTGCCATAGAACCTCTTGCCTAGTAGATATGACTATAAAAAATTTAAAGATATATAAATATAAACCTTATTTCTCACTCTTTGCAAGAAGCTTCGATCCTCTGCATGGATGATAGATCTATATTTGACCAGAAAATAAGACCATATCACGTTCAGGATTCAGTGTAGAAATGTAAGGTTGGAAGAATTTGCATGCAAAATATAAATCTGCATCCTACGTAATACTCCCTCTTACCAAAATATAAAATGCTTTAGATATTTCAATGCGGACTACATACAGGGTGAAATGAGTGAATCTAAACAGTAATATGCGTCGAGGTACATTCATATCAGATAAATGCTACACATCTTATATTTTGGTATGGAGGTAGTAGTAATTTTGAAAATTAATTTGGTTGATAGTAAGCATCACTTAATTTATTAGTACGACAACTATGTATTTTGCTAAATGAACAACTAAATAGGCTCGGAGCGATAAAAGGATTATTATACTGAAATCTATGTCAGTTAGCTCGCACTCTAGGCTATACATAATAATTTCTAGATGCGACTATAAGGAAAAAAATCTTTGATAAATTTCGGTGTTGCCTTAAACCGCGTAACATGTTAGGTAACCTCTCATAGTTGCAGGCTCGAATTAGATAAATAACTGATATTTGATGAACTACAAACATGTCCGGGAAAATAACAAATCATTCACGGGAAAGAGCTAGTTAGTTTGGCTGAAGTGAGTTTCACATCCTCCAAACCAAAGATTGCAACATTAACCGAAAATAGAAAGATTATATTTATCCTCATAAGTTAAAAAATATGACACCTGATTGGAAATGATTGAGAAACCGGTCCGTTATAAGAGCACATGAATACGTCGTCCTCATCCCCTCGCTCCGCTACAGCGCCCGAGGGGCGATTTTTGAGAGTCAACTCCAGATCCACCTCGCCCGCCGGTGGGACGTGGTTTCTCCCCCCTCCGTTGGCTGCTCCGGCGGCGGGAGTGGGGGAAGCCCGTCCCACGGCGTGTACGTAGTGTAGGCCTGGTAGTTCACCGGCCGCGGCGCTTGGGAGGAGATGGTGCTGCAGGTGCGGTTTTTGGTGTCGGCGGTGATCCCCTCTGGCGGCGGTGCTCTCTGGAGCTCCTCTGCCTCGCGGCCGACTTCTCCGAGCTCGAGGATTCGCGGATCCGTCGAGTTCGCTTCACCACGGCCAGGTCCGGGTCAGCGGCGGACTGGATGTTCAAGACCTGGAGGTTGCTGTGGTGGTTCTTCGCGGCAACGGCGGCGAGCTCTGGTGTAGGCTCTCCGGAGCCGACGATCGACGACATTCCCGTCTGCGTGTGGTGGCTCCTGGCGATCCAAGTTGGAGGAGTTTCGCAGCGGCGCGCCATCGACGGCATCGGCTTCGTCTCCGTCGCCGGGATCCAGTGGTATTTCTTGTAATTTTGCTTTCGTGCTGGATCTCTCTGTAAGAGCGAGTAATTAGTGCAGCTTCCTCCTTCACTAAAAAAAATAAGAGCACATGAATACGATCGGTTGCAGACGTGCGTACGTGCCAGGTTCCTTTCAAAAAAAAACATAGTTAGCTATCTGATCGGAAGAAAGCAGCTAGTACGTGCAGATGTGCGTACCTATTGTTTTTTTTCCTGGGAGACCCGCCCGATCGTCGGTAACAGAACCAGATCGAGCTAGCTCCACCGAATCAATCACGTGGATCGGCCAGAACGTTGCACAATCAGGCACGAATGCACAATGACGTGAACGTACCGTGTCAAAGTCTTTTCTTTTTCGGATCCACGTCTTTGTGTACATCCGGATTTAACGTGTCAAACTGAAATGTATCATTACGTAACAACAAATCTCTTGTTACATCGTAGCCATATATTTAGATCTAACTATTAGAATTAATTTAGATGATGTGGCTTAACGTGGTGTCTCGAAAAACTAACTCATTTTGCTTTTAGTATATAATAGATTATTAAGTTCGTTGTCCCTGACCTACCATAGGGATTGATTAGGATCGTGGACAGAGCCGTTTCGCTGCATATCTTTTGATCCCTGATGAAAGACACGCCGTTTCCGGCTTTTCTGGGCTCGAGGAGCTGCTCGTCGGCTCATGCACTGCCCTTTCAAGGGGTCTTTGGTTGCTGTTCAGTTGGATTGGCCTTCGTTCCTTCCAAGCGTATCCATCCAGGCGGATTTTATCGTAATCCGCTGCGACATTTCCGTTAAGTTGCTGCGTGGAAGTATACCTGTCCCTCAATCATGCAAAGATGGGATCAGGTAGCGATAGAATCGATCCAAATGTCTATACATAGTCCATGACAAACAATGACGGGTATTCAGACGACGGTGACAGATTTTTGTGAGTAACGGTTACTGAAGATTGAATTCTACATCTCGGAGTTGGTATATAATCCCTCCGTTCCACAGTGTAAGATGTTCTATCTAGCTCACATGTTGGCTAGGTACAAACCTAAATGAGTGTATATACACATTAAAACATGTATCTATATTGAATGTGGAGAAAAGCTAAAATATCTTATATTTAGGAACGGAGGGAGTATGTACGTTAGTAGAAACCTCATAGGAAACATGAACGGAGAAAATAATAACCATACATGCTTACAAAACGGGAATGGTGACCATAGCCAAAATCGCTGAAACTGAAAATAGGTTGTCCCCTGCTGCCGCAGTTGGGCCACGCAGCCAGCAAATGTTGGGTAGAATGATTGGCGACGCCAGCGACAACTCCTCGTGCCATTGACATTGCGTACAGGCGGGACGATGCCACTCCATTATAGTGTTTGGGCTCCACGTTACAATGCTTCCGGATTTTTCCAAAATAACGGCAAAATAATGATGGTCTGGTAGTAGTACCCAGTGTTGAGAATTGAATTCTGCAGAGTTTACACGTGTCGGCATCTGACTGTGTGATGTCAATTTTGCTACAAATGTGGAAACCACATGAAGACATTTTTTTCTTGACAAAGAGATGGTCTATTACAATTTAAAACAAGACAGTTTACTCCATCAGACCAGATGTTTCTCTTATATATATAATTGGACTCATCTTTAATCACACGCTTTCAAGTTTAATCATAATTAAACACCACACGATTTTAGGAGCATGCACATATTACTTGATAGGACTAACACTAAATATAATCTTTTTCCAAGCAATCGGTGGAGCTCTGCCATTTACAAAAATAAAAGAGTTTGACTAATATATAAGAGAAAACCGATACATATTTGACACATAGGTTGATGGCCGCGTCCTAAGCCAGGTGACCGAAACCAACACCTTACCACACAATGAGCTATCGCCCCATCGTTCACACCGGCCCCCGGGCCGCACACTAACCAAGCTAAAGATTGTACACAACAAGTGTCCGAGCCGATACCTCAAGAAAATAGCAGTTTCTGGAGCGAACGCTCCGAGTTCCATCGACACCGAGGCCGCGCACCAACCAAGCCGACGCTAGTTCCACCCAAACAAAAAAGTTGACACCACCCAATCGTACCATGGCGGTTTTAGGAGCCGTCGACCTAGCTTCCTCTCATGACACTGGGCCACTCTTTGCGATTCCGCATCTTCCATAGGCAGGACAACTCTACGCCGCAAGACAAGCCTGAAGACACTAAGAGATAATCAATCAACTGACATGTTTAATGTCATTTTAGGTTATGTGAAGGCTTAAAAGAAGGATGCCTCATTGACAATTGTACATGCCAAGAAGCGCGAAGCGACCACTGTGTAATGCCACTTTCATTTTCTCCTCGGTAGTTTTTACAGAAAATATCCTCCCTGACATAAGACTATTGTGCTATGTCAAACAAAAATTAAAAAATTGTGATTAGACAATAGTTAACCCAAAAGCTCTAGTATTTGAGATGAAGATGGAAAATGGGGCACCTATAATGTAACAATAAGTAAATCGTAGTTTGTTCAGTTGCTAAGTCACATCGTCGTGCCAAGTAGAAAAGGAAAATTTTGTTTGTTGCTACGCCGAGTATTAACGGGAGACCTTCCCCATATCACATAAGACTATCATTTCAGATAATAATCTTTTTCGACACCTTCACCATATCAGATACGACACTGCACTTTACCTATGTACTATTTTTTTTTTTTGAGAAGGATCTGATCATATATTAAGGAGGCCCGACACTTTTATAGCTAGGTCCAAAAGAAACACAAAATTACAAAAGAACCCAGGAAAAGTGCACAAAGCACCCTCAGCCACCGGAAAGGAAGGCAATCAGATCCAAAGCTTGCCCCAAGCTTCCTAGACGCCGGCGAGGTCGCCGTACCGCAAGCCACCGGAGAGCAGACGCCGCCACAGCTTGTAGATGACCGCAGGAGCCGTCCGCCGCCGCGCGACGGAGCTGAAACGCGCTGAACGAGCACGGTCACATCGCCAGCACCCCGACACCGCCCAACCTCCAGCCGAGCCGCCGTCGTCCAGGACCACCACCGCCAACCCCACCACCTCCAGCCTCCACTCCCCTCGCCACCGAGGCCGGCCAGAGCAGAAACACCGGAGAAGAAGCCCTCCACCACCAGGACCACCAAAAGCGGAACACGAGCATCCACCGGCTCCTCCCCTTGCCGCCTCGGCCGGCCGGAGAAGCGCAGCAGGAAGAACGCGCTCGACGGAGCACCTTCACGACCTCCCCGGCGCAACGGCCGGAACAACGGAAGGAGGGGAAGGACCAGAACCAGCTCTCCGACGCCATCGCCGCCGTCTTCGACGTCGCCGGGGAGCACGCACACCTAACTAACCCTATCTACACCGCACAACGATTACCGGAGCTCCCCCCCCCCCCCCCCCCCCGGTGCCAGACGGCGACCGGAGGCGGAGGGAGCGGCGAAATCGCCGGCGAGACCGAGAACTCTCTGGTCGCCCTCCGAGTCGCCTGCTCTCTACTGTAGCGAGGGACACGGGAGCGAATGCGAGACCTATCTACTATTTATCAGGCGTTGAACTGGATTTCCACAATTTTTAAGGGCCCTGATTGTAGTTTGGAGTTATTTGTATCAGATTAGTTCAATTGTTCACGGTAAGCAGGATCTACTACCATGACTATGCCTCTCATGCTTCAAGAATGGTGATGTAGCTGACTCAGCAATGCTCATATACAACTTAGTAGCTGACTCAGCAATGCACAAACTTAGTATGATCTCGACTGAACAGTAATTAATAATGGGTAGGTTGAACCGATAACTTCAGGAGCTAGCAACATTGTGTACGCATGAAACGAAGTTAACTTGTTTTTTATTTCTGCTCCCACTATATGTTATCGAAAAAGTTAACCATGGTTTTGCCATGGAAAAACAAATAAATCTCCGAAGGAAAAAACTCTGCTGTTGTATCTGAGATGCTGGAGCAAACCAAGGCAGACGATGCACCGTTGCAAACAAAAGAATCTCTACTTGTATTTACCGACCAATGTTACAACTTACAACCAACATACAAATTATATCACGCAATGCTCGGGAACACAAGGACCAAGCACGGAGCGGGGCATCAAGAAACTAAAACATCAAACCTGCAGAGAAAATCGGTGGACGGGTTTCAGTTCAGAACGGAACGTCGAGTACCGCCTGGCGGAGCGAGTCGTCGCGAATCCAGTCAGAGCTGCCGCGCGCGTAGGCCCGGCGCAGCCAGGCGATGTGGGCGGCGACCGCGCCGCAGACGATGACGCAGACCTCGGGCAGGTTGCGAGGCAGACAGAGGTTGAGCGGCCATAGCAGAGGCGCCGAGACCTGGAACACCTGCAGGAAGACCTTCGCCCCATGAACGGCAGGTGGATCATCTAGCTCGACGAGCTGCGGTGCTGCGGCAAGAAAGAGATGTGTTGGTTCTTGGTTGCTTTCAGGATGGTGCTGTGTCAGCTGCCGTGCTGGTGTGATCTTGCTTTTGCAGGTGGCGGGACGGGGAGGTTACGGCCTTCCCGGGTGCGAGCGTGAACGACCTTTATGGTAAACACTGTGCGTGTTTAAGACCGAGCACTTGACAGATTTGGATAAACCGTCCACGTGGCCGGGCCACATAGTCGAGCTGCTTTGAGATGTGTATATTGAGTCTGATGTGTCGATATCCAACTCCAAGGGAGCACAGGAGGAAGACTATGCCACGTCCCATATACATTTTTCTTGTTGTACCTGGACTTCTGGAGTGCAAAAAGGTAGTGAAGCTTTGATCGATTTTAGATATTTTATATGGAAGTGACCAAGTCTCAACCGATTGAGGATTAACTATGTCTCTGTGGATTTTTTAAATTTCTCTATATATGTTTAAAATATCTTCACGGTGATTTAATAAAAAGTTACATACTGAAAGAAAAGTAATCGTTTGTTCTCAAGTTCTTGAAGGTATCCGCACGTTGGATCAATGGTTCTCGACGTCTCAGAGGATTACTAAAACCAGTTTATCAGTGTACCATTTGTACATAACGCAATAAACATGATGCATTACACAGAGTAATGCCTCTCATGATTCAAGCATGAGTGTGCAGCAGATTTACCAATGCGCATATTTACTCAATGCATGTTTGTCATGAAAGTAGGATGAACCGATCGATAAGTAGACGTGAGTGAAGATGCTGGCACATTTTTTACATGAATGAAAGTTAACTTCCTTTTTATGCTCTTGCTCCCTCTATATAATCTCACAAATAACCTTAGTTTGGTTCCTGCCATAGGATAAAATGAGATGAATCTCCCAGAAGATCGTCTAGTGTTATTTCTTGAGACGTTGGAGCAAACCAAAGCAAGTACTACACCAGTTCTTGCGCTTCTTGTGGCTCGCACGGAATGCATTAGATTATGGCTTCCATTTCAGACATCTTTCTCCATATAGCACCAAATTCTCACATGAGTCGGTCAGTGCCAGATCCTTCATCAAATCCGGTGGATTCGGCAATTGTGGTTTCCAGGGGCGCTTAGCGGTCTCTGTACAAGCTGAACGCAAGGCCAGACCGATCTTCCTTCTTGCACTGGGATCCTGGTATTCCTCAGATGGCTTTTGAACGTAAAGACGTTCTTGCATCTTGGATTCAAGTATTCTTTATATGTATTGTGAACACAAAGCCGCACTTGTTCTGTTTCAGTGAAATGGAGCCGCGGAGGCGCTCCGTGTTCATGTAAAATATACAAACCTGTGCGCATTTCGATCGATATAAAATTAACTGACCAAACGTATTGTTTGAGATGAAGTAACTGACCGGTTACCAATACTGCAACCCATTGTTGACTGACCCTGTTACTACTCCAACTATTCAGCCGAATACATGTATCTGATAATAACAGGAAAATCTTCCTTCGAGAAAAAAATGCTCAATAGCACGCAAGGAAATCCCCTTGCATTTGCCCGGACCAAGGAAAATTACAGCCAGCAGCGTACAGTCAGATGACGCATGATCGATCAAGATCAACCAAAAGATAGAACCTGGGGACGAACTGATACCGCCCCGATTCCATGCGTTGCGCGTGCTGCTGCGGCCAGAGACAAATGTGTAGGTAGAGGGATTCGAGGATCGCAGCGCCCTGGTGTACGGTTTTGCTTTTGCCGGTACGTACCGGCCGGGTGGATTGCGGCCTTCCCCGGGTGCCACCTTAGTTTCGTCGCCGTCCTGCGTTAGCGTTATGGAAGTCATCGAGAACCTGTCGAGCATGAGGACGAGCAACAGGGCCGGCCTAACTAACTCGGTCAGTTGACAAGATTAGTCGGCAACATAGTATTTCTCATATTTCCACCGGCAACATATCCTGTTTTGAAAGGGTCCCGCAACATACTTAATTAGATTGGTCTAAGCTCTAATCTGATGGGTGGGAATAAAAATCTAAAGTCGATCGCCAGCTTAATAGTACTTGAAAAGTCAGCTCGAACTTAGTTACGAACGAGTTGACATTTTTCAGCTCGGTACGGAAATAAGTTTTAACAAGTTTAACGCATCGAGTTGGTAGTACTCGTCAAACTTGTTTATATCCTTAAGCAGTTATGCTAGGTGTATCTTCTCTTGCGTTAGAAGTTACAATACTTTGATAGGAAATAGAAAATAATTTTTTGGGTGAATTCCACTCTGCTAATTATGATTTTGTGACAAAGTTTACCGTTTAGTTTCCGGTGCCACATTTGAGCATGTACTCTCTCTGTTCTTAAATATAAGGCGTCTTAAAAGCGTAAATTTGAATTGTTTGGATGCCTTATATTTAGTGACAGAGGAAGTACTTGTTACGGCGTGTCAAGTTTTATCTCATTTAACCATTCGTCTTTGGTTTTGACACCCGGAACCAACGGTCGGGCTGACATGGATGTTGAGTCAGACACCAGCCGGAAACATCATGTAGTTTTGCATTTTCTGCGAACCAGCATGACCTCATCCACTAACACCTCTGACTTGCAACCGCCACCATCCATGCGATCTGCACCAACTCCACTGATTCACCATTCACCTCTATTTTCTCTTGCACAAACCTAAATATAATTAGGTATTTCGCAGCGACGGTGGTGTGGAGCGGCGTCGACTAGTTCTACGAGACCTAGGGATGTGGTGCAGCTAACTCATGGGCGTGGAAGCGGCCGGGTTGGGGTGCAGGTCAGGTGGCAAACAGGTTAGATATATATATATATATATATAATCGATGAGGAAAAAATGAGGACATAGAATATAATTCCGACTCTGACTCGACATCCACATTGGCTTGCTTGACATGTCGTACCAAACCGTGAGAAAAAAATAAAAGGGGTACTTGATATACAGTTACAAGTTTTGGGTAAAATGTGGCAAAACAAAATTTAATGATGTAAATGATGTCATAAATCATTAATAGGGGTTAAAATAAAATTAACTCTATTTTTTATTGATCGAAATGTATTTTATTTACCACATGTTAAGGAACAGAGGAAGTAGTAGTTAATTGTTAATATGCTGTCCGTTTTATTTAGAGTAGCAATCGTGCTTTCTCTTCAAAAATAAAATACCGAGACTTTATGCTGATTGCAATTTGGTCACATGAAACTGACCAAACTGTAGCCCGGTGTTGATTGTCTCTGTTGCGCATTCATCAGCTGAAGCTCATTAACGAAGGAAATCCCTGGTCGCAGCATTTAACTGCATTTCATCATGTCCAAAATTCCACACACGACGCGTGCATAAGAAAAAAAATCACTTGTATTTACGGATCATGGTTACAATTTACAACGAGCACTCAGGCCGCGCATTGCTCGGGAAGGCACGATCATGCATGCAGCTAATGAAGCTAGCGAAAGAAGAAAAGAAACCAAAAGAACAGATTCCTCAAGAATCTCAGTAGACGACGTCGAGCAGCGCTTGGCGGTAGACCTCGTCGGCGCCGTCGTCGCCGCGGATGCGGCGCAGCCAGGCGACGTGGGCGTCGAGCGCGTCGCAGAGCACGGCGCAGGCCTCGGGGAGGCGGCGGGCGAGCGGCAGCCAAAGGTTCAGCGGCCAGAGCATCGGCGCCGAGTCCTGGAACTGGAACACCTGCATGAATACCCTTGCCCCCGCGAACGCCAGCAGGTGGATCCCCATCGGCAATCTTGCTCAGCAGCTCTCCGCCGGCGTGTGCAGTGTGGTGCCGTCTCCTGCGTACGCTGTGGTGCCGACGTGCGGTGCGCTGCGGCGAGCAAGAAATTTGTTGGTGGAATTGGAATGGTGGTGATGCCTCGCTTGCGTGCTGGTGTGCTTTTGCCGGTGTCAGGAGGGAGGTTGAGGCCTTCCCTTCCCTGGGTGCGACCTTTTATTCTAGTTGTGCGTTGCGCAGGCCGGTAATGTGGATAACATGCTGACGAGCCATAACATGTTTTTTCTTTCTTTTTTTCGAAAGATTGAGCCATAACATGCTGACGAGCCACGCATCCAAGGGGCAAAATTGGGTGAATATTTGAAGATATTTTAGATGGACTACTATGCAAGTATTATTTGCTGGGGTTACTCAGATTAATGGCACTACGGCTAGGACTAGGAGCAAGAAGAATTAAAGAGGGCAAGAGCATCTCTAGCAGAACTTGCATAAGCCACTTCGCTATTGAAAATTCCGGTCAATATGCTTGTTGCGTCATCTTTGCCCCCCCCCCCCCCCCCCCCCGACATCGACTCATGTTGTATAATTTTATCCAGCCTTCCGGATAGGCGACCACTCAGGCGCTATATCAACGGGATCGGGGTCATTTAGGGTTCAACCCCGGATCCCTCCGTCGCGTTTCCTCCCCCTCTGCCGTTAGGTTAGTTTAGCTCCGGCGAGCAATTACTCCCGTTCCGAAGCAGATCTCACCCCCATGACGGTAGAGCGATGGTTGACACCTCCACATCACATGTGTGGCACTAGCGGGAAAGACGGGCGCTGTGGAGGCCGTGGGCCTCTGGGCAAGAATGAGGAGAGTCGCCCTTGTCGTTGCCGCACGGAGGGAGCGTTCAAGAGCGGCAAGCTTTAAGGGCGCCGATGTGTCGAGATCCATCTAAGAGCGATGCGCCACTGCCACCCTCCTCGCATGACGCGGAGGCGGGTTGCTCCTCTCGCCGGAGGAGGACGTTGGAGGACGAGTATGAGTACGAGCTGACTCCGATGCCAGAGGGGGAAGCCGTCATCATCGTGGGTGGCAGTGGATCCGGGAGATGCAGATGGGACATGGTAATGGAGCACGTGATTCCGGCCTTCCAGCGGACCCACAACGCCGACGACGAGCTCAAGGCCGCCACAGCCGTGGTGGACAGACACGATTTTGCCTGGGTGCTACGCATGGTGGCTGAGCACAACTACCTTGGCTTCGAGTAGATCGGCCGGTGAAGCAGAAGAAGAAAATCTAGCTAGTTTAGTTTAATTCTTTAGTTTTGTGTAGTACTATGTAAAATAGCTCCATATGTCGGATGAACTTGTGTGATGAATCTTGCGTAAACTCGCTTGTTTGAATTTCCAGTATGATTATCATGAATCTGTTCTACCCAAGCAAGCTCCATGCCAGAAAATTTTCCGGGTCATCAGATACTAGTTTTCTGGTACGAGATTATAGTGGATCTTCTAGAGAGGTTCTAAGAGCGCCCTACCGCCCCCAATAGCCATCCCAACTGTGTCATCCGACGGGTCATACGTAAAATCGTGCCCAATCAAGTTATTTCATATGCGGGCTTCGTGCGACGCGGTCCAACATATCGGCCGACGCTACGAGCGCGGGCCCATCCCACAAGGAGTCGCTCAGTAGCGCCAGACGAAGCCATGAGCGCCACCACATTGGATACCGACAAGCAGGTCACTGTTGTCATAGACACACCTGAAACCCTTTGTTCTCTCCCATTTCCTCGCATCTCTAATGCATTTCCCTGCATACTCTCGTCGTCATTTGGCTGTTCACTCCCTAGCACCACACCAAGGCCGCGCTGGCGCTCGCCGTCTCACCGGCCTGAGAGCTCCAGACGACTTCGAGTGTCGTCTTCCACACGAGATATTCGACCAATTGGCTGCTAGGTTTCAATTTTAGAATTTTGCCGTCGCAATTCGTATAGACCATGGATAGCCCCCATAATATAGTTGTACTTAATTTTGTTTAAACTATTCGAATTATTTTATCTATACCTCTTATAAGCAAAACCCCACTAAGTGTATTACATAGTTTTCTATCTCAAGATGCAATCTATCCACATCACCCACTATTTTGGCCAATCAATTGTCCATATCATCTCCACTAACAATAATTAATAATAGTTTTCATACAACCTATCCTTGTTTTTCAGCCATATAATTGTCCACGTTAATAGTATTTAGTCTTCAAATATTTAACAATTTCACATGATTTAAATTTAGTGTCTCCACTATTGTGATCAAGTGAATCATTTACAACAATTTTTAAAATTTGGCAAGAAAATGAAGTACTGAGATGGCCGTATTAGGAATCAATCGCTCGTGGCTCCATTCCACGATCATACAAATTCACCATGCATGTTCTTCTTTGGCACGGCAAACAAAAAATCGAAGAGGATTCGTCAGTTCTGAAGGAATTTTACAAGGCTATATGACGTCAGGGTGAAATTTGAGCCGTCCGTTTCGGCCATCCGACGGCCCAGATTCGCCGTGGACCGGTTAATTTTTGTCCGCGGTCAACGGTGGATATGGGCCGTCGGATGGCCGAAACAGACGGCCCAAATTTCACTCTGGCGCCATATGGCCTTGTAATTGTCTTTTCCGCTGAAGGTTCACTTGCATTTACAGATCATGGTTACATCTTACTACCATCACTCAGACACAAGCATTCAGCTAGCTAGCGCAAGAGAAAGAAAACCGAGAGAACAAACTGAAATTAACCACCACCACTACCTCAAAACCGACAATATCTCACAGGGTGATGTCGAGCACCGCCTGGCGGAGGACAGCGTCGTGGTCGCGGCGGCTCAAGACGGCGCCTCCGGGAGCGTGGGCGCGACGCAGCTCGGCGAGCGCGCGGCGAGCGACGGCGCAGGCCTCGGGCAGGCGGCGGGGGAGCGGCATCCAGAGGTTGAGCGGCCAGAGCAGCGGCGCCGAGACCTGGAACACCTGCAGGAAGACCTTCGCCCCCACGAACGCCACCAGGTGGATCATCTGCTGCTAGCTCGACGAGGTTGTGGCTGTGGTGCTCCGGCAAGCAAGAGTTGGAATGGTGTTGTGTCTGTCAGCTGCGACGAGGATGGTGTACGGTTTTGCTTTTGCCGTTGTGGGGCGGCCGGGACGGGAGGGTGCGGCCTTCCCCGGGTGCGAGCGCGAACAAACGACCAGTTGGGAGAACCTGGCCAGGTTATTCTATACTACTATTAAAAGAGCAAACTTGTTGTTGTTGGGATACTTTAAATCTGGACCGTTCAATATCCGATCAAACAGCTCAGATCGTCCCAATGTTTGACAACTCAACATTGTCTAATTTGGACCGTTTTACCCTCCCACCAAATCACATAATACGTCCAAATTGCCACCCTTTTTTTTTTTATGTTCTGCTCGTCATGTGATTCCCCAGTCAATTGGTTCTAGGCTGCGCCGCCGTTCCACGATTCGGCACCATGGCGGCCCCGTGCGTCCTCTCCGCCCTCCTCGCCAATCGCCTTGGCGCCCTCTCCGCCACGCCGTTCTTCCGCTCCGGCGCTCCGGGTAGAGGTAGGTGCCCAGCCCCTCCCTTCTCCGGTGCCGCGCGCGCTGTGCTCTCTGTGCTGAGACGCTCTCGCCGGGCGGGGACGGCCGGCCGGGGAGGCGAGTGATCTAGAGGGAACAGGCGAGCAAAGGGCCTTAGCCCTCACGGACCGAGTCGGCTGCATGTAGCTCGGCGCGCCCGTCTCGCCCCGCATCCGTGTCCCTCGCTCCCAGGTGTGACCACTCGCCGGCACCGAGCGCTGCCCCCTCGATCCCGGGCGCGCTGCCCCTTGGATTCTCTGCTGGCGGAGGAGCAGCGGGAAGGCGGCCGAGCGTACGCGTGCACGGATCAGGCGTTCAGGCCCCGGCGCCTGCACTCGAAGATTCGAGGACGGAGTCGTCTCCGGATGGCCACCACGACCAACGCCATATTTATCCTCAAGATCCCTTTCATTTTTGGTTCTTGGTTCCGATTGAACTTGCGAGTATAATTATCCATAGTACACAAAGCTATATTAATGAGGCGGCCTCATGTTTGCAGGTACTGGCGAGGAAGGTTCAGCAACTCTTCGTTGCTCCCGTTGTCTCTAATCTAGGTGAGGGCCTTCAGTTTCCGTGCCGCCATATACATCATTCTGTACTGCAGCTTCATTTGATTTTTTTCAGAGTTGAGATAAGATGCATAGATAGCAGAATTGTGATTAAGATTCCATATACATCATTCTGTACTGCATCTTCATTTGATTTTTTTGGAGTTGAGATAAGATGCACAGATATCAGAACTGTGATTAAGATTACAACAGTTTGTGCTATTTATTTCAGAACTTGTACAAGTTGTCCATTGATAAGTCAAACTTTACCACACGCTCAAGCTTTTTCTGTCGGTTTTGGGAGAGGACCTGTTTTACAGCTGGTTAAGAATATTGGTTGTAAATTTCATAATGGCTGAATTAATAGCCATGGAATTTTATTTTCCGTTGAGAACCTCAGCTTCAGCAGAACCTCCATAACCATGTTATGTTTGTATTCCACCTGACCTCAAGAATGTTGCGTCATCTGTGCAGACGATGTTAACTATGTTGGAAGGTGCAAGAAGAAAAATACTTGTCAGTAACTTTGAAACAACACTTGAGTTTCTTAGATTATGCCACATATTACACGCATGATCCAAAGCCAAGATAAATTAGGAGCAATAAGCTGAATCTTCTGCATATCCCAGGACCAGTTCGAACTACTTTAAGCTGGTTACCGATCTGAAATATGCTCTTATTTGATCCGTTGAAAAAGTGAGAATGATGGACCAGGACATCAAAGAGCTAGGACATGCACTAATTCTCTCTGCTTATTACCTGGCTCCTAGGAGGATTGGGAACCTAACACTACCTTTTCAATGAAATGAAACGGTAAAAGTAGAACTACATATGTGCTATGTTCTGCTACACAATTATTAAGTGAATGTTTCAATGTTGTTCCTTATCGACTAATAATGCCCTTGCATTCACGGAAATAAATGGATCTTGCGTGAGTGTGCTGTAGAAGCACATCTTCCCTGATTTTTTCATTAGTTCTGTTTGTACGTGCGTTGCACGTGCCCTTTCACTAGTGTCTCCAAGGACCAGGGCTAGCCAACCAAATTAGGCAGTAGGAGTAGTCCAAAATGACAATCAGCCGACCTGGTTATTTTACCTCCGGGGCGTTTTCAAGCGACCACGTCAGGGTGAAACGTGGCATGATCTAGCCGAGAATGATCTGGGTTCCGTCGAGAACGTACGGACGCAAAAAATAACAACTACGACGGCCAACATACTTACACGCAAGGCAGTGTGCTGTGCTCAGTGACGAGTCGGGATTTAGGGTTGTGTATTTTTTGTTGCTCTCAAATACAGGTCCACTCCACAAGCAAATATTTCTCCGGCAGAAGATTCGTGTCCATCGCCAACTAGTTTGAGCTGAACATGTAAAAAAAAACTAGTTTGAGCTTCAGGCGGCGCAAGGTGCCAGCGTGCGCACGTGGACCCATGGATGTCCAGGAGGAGGAGCGATGGAATGGGTTAATTAGGTTTTTTTGCCATGCATTAGGGATGACTATATGCGCGAAATAGTCACCGACTTTTCACCTAAAACATGGAAGCATCGCCTTTTTTTTCCTTTTTTAAAGGTTAAATATTTTTTTATTTTTTTTATAAACTAGTAAAAGGGCACGCACGTCTAATATATCTTTATCCAAATATGCGACAAACTTAATCGTTTCCATGTTCATGCCAGTATGTTCTTCAGATCACTACAAGAAATATGCTACTCTATGACCCTCAATATTGGTCACTGAATGGTCACATATTTTAATTTGTGACCTTTTTGTGACCAAAAACACTTGGCCACGTTATGAGCGTCACTAACTAGCCAATATGACCTTTTTTGGGGATTGGTCATAGACCTCTATGACCAAAAGAAAAGGTCACAGATTTTATGACCAATATTTTGGTCACGGGCAATTGGCCACGCCACGTCAAATCCAATGTGGCAAAGCTGACGTGGCAAATTTGTGACCAAATGAAATGATCGTAAATCAGAATCAGCCCAGTCCAGTTCATCCCCCTAAATGGGCCTGGCCCAATAATTCAGCCCATTTAATATTTTTTTTCTCTGTTAATTTTGGACGGCGACATGGGCCAAGCCCAATAATGCGGCCTTTTATTTTCTGGGCCATGGCCTTTTTACAATCCGTTTATTATTTATTTTTCTGGCCTTTTTGTCAACTCATGGGTCCTAATTGTCAGATAATTTCTGTTCAGTGGGTCCAAATTGTCAGATGTTTAGACAGTGGGTCCCTATCGTCAGGATTTAAAAAAATCACAGCTCACTAATAAGCAATTATATCAAACAAAAAGGAGAGAACATATGAAAATCTTCAAATAACAGCGAAAATCAGATTATTACAATATTCTAGTCAATACAGACACAGACAACACAAGAAACTCCAAACGCTCGTTCACATACCCAGGAACTTCCAGCTTCACCCAGATAACCATACAATATTCCACACAATCACAAATATAGCGCTCCATAAATAAAACGCTTAGTATAAAAGCCTAGCTACTCTTGGATACCCTGGAACATGCTCTTCAACATGGGAAGAAGTCGTCAACGAAGTTCTACCAACACGCTCTTGGGTATTGGAAGTTCCATTCACCTAGCAGAACCAGATGGAATATCAGTAACTGCATTGTTCAATCAGATTACAACCAACATATATATGTAGAAGCACAACAGGTAATATGATGAAGCAAATCCGACAACAGATACATCCAAGTAGTCAAGGGTAGTATAGACCAATGAAGTTCTGCTTGATTCAATGAAAGAAATTGCAAGGATTTGATTAAGTATAAAGTCCTACTAAGGGGTGAAGACGACAAGCAAAAAGTATACCTCCCAAATTTGGACATAAATAGTCAGATCAAGCAGAAGATAATAAGGCAGCAAACACGTGGTCATGTCCTCTTGACGTACTTGATGGTGAAGCCAGTCCCAGACAAAGCCCGGACAGAGGACCTGTGTGGTTCCTAAAGCGCGTCCCGGGTGCAATCCTGCCAACAGCAAACCAAAACAAGGCACCGAGCACTGGATCAGCATCAACCAGACATTCATCATTAACATTTACATAATATGGTATGATTAGACATTGTGGTGAACCTCGGGTATTACAAAAAAGATCATGCATGTCCAGTTTGTGTTCGAAGAGTATACAACCATACAAGATAAATGAAGCATCCCAGTTTGACCAAAGCATTAGTTTTCAAACACATCTCAACTAGATGATGGCAGAACAATATCAAAATTGAACCAACTTAGCAATTTTTCCTGGCTTTATTGTTTTGAAAACTTTCCTTTTGAGAGACAAAGACTACAACCAAAGCATTTCTACTGTAATTAGAAAGAACAAATGTAGATTAAAATTTATATGCAGTACCTGAAGTGCAACCCAATTCTAGCGCCAAGATAATTTCCAAGGTGCACCATCCCTACTCTTCTCCTGCAGTGGGTAGACACATAGCCAAATTACAAAATAAAAATAAAATAAAAATTGATTTACACACGACCTTTCTTTATGAAGACATTTCATATTACTATATTGCGGGAAATGTGAATTCAATTAATGACTATGAGGAGTAACCCCATGATACACCCATATTTGGATCTTGAGCAATGAATTATAGAATGTGTCATGCATAAAATCATTTGCTTTGAAATGGGTTAATACAGAAGCATATTAATTACAAGCAGATGGCCATATGAGCAAACAAGATAAATGACATCCCTATGAGAAATAAAGAATGAACTGGAACCATGTGCACTTAGAGAGACGAAATCAAAAGCAACGCCACAACAAAATGCAAGTTTCCCTTAATGCAGTGTGCCTCATACAATTCTTACTTGCTCAGATGATCTCCTGATACATACCAGACAACCTTAAAAATACTAAACACATGGGGCAGGAGTTAACAAGACTTGTATTTACCCTTTTACAACAGATAACAAGTGAACAACAGATCCACCAATTTACAGCAGGTAGAACAACAGGCAACAAATGGAGGAATTAAGGGACTTACCCAGCTCCGTCGGTTCCATCAACGCTCCGGGGTCGCCGTCGTCGAGTTCCTACCGCGGCTCCGCCAGGGAGGTCGACCTCGTAGGTTCCTGATTCGACAGATAGGATGCGTTAGAGCAGGTTGAGCAGGAGGTGATGCGGCCAGAAGGAAGAGTGAGAGGTGGAGCAAGACGTTGCCAGGGGAGCCGGTGGTGAGCGAGGCGGTGAGAGCGCGTTGACGGTGAGGTGGGGATTCGGAGAACCGTGTCTGTCGCCGTCCTAGTGGCCGGCGTGTAGCGCCGCCACCGCAAACCCTAGGGAGGCCACGAGCGCGCCGCGGGCCGGCCGGCTCGACGGAGCGCCGCGCATCGAAGCACGCACACGCACCAGCGAGCAAGCCAGCCGCGACGCCGTGGTCGCTGGGCGGCGGTGCCTCTCTCTCAGGCGAGGCTGAGGCAGGCCGCGGGCGGTGCTCGATCTGTTGTGTCAGATCGAGCAGGAGGTGGGTTCTTGTTTGGGGCGGCGCGAGCCAGAGGTGCAGGCGAAGACGTCGCGCTCGAGACAGTGGGGGCGGCGCGAGCCAGGAGGTGGAGGAGGAGGAGGAGGAGAATGGGAGGCGGCGGCGAGAGAGTGGGGGCGCCAGAGAGTAGAGAGAAGGTAGGGTTCGCTGGGGTTATATCAAGGACGTGGGCGCTAGCGGCCGTCGGATGACATCGGACGGTCATGGTGCTCCGGGACCGGTCCAACGGACCAAAATCCCGGAAGGGGATCAGATGCTGGACCAGTTTCGGGCCCAGTACGACCGAAAAAAACTTTGAGCTGATATCAGCAGGTTTTAGGGCTTAATTTTCGCTATTTTGTGAAGCAACTACCGAAAATATGTCGTAAAATAGGAGAACTGCATTTTCTAAAAATACTGTACCACAATGTATTTACAAATTACCAATGGTTTTGTGTCAAACGGTTTTCCATCTACCTCTCGTAAAAAAACAAATTCATGCCGATTCAGTAGGAACGGGGTCAAATTTGAACTACAGGTCCCTCGTAGTTTTCTCATGATTTATTGCAAAAATCATAATTTAGGTACACAAGCACCTATTTCATCAGAGATACAACAAAAGTTTTGCAAGATTTAACCCCAAGCTACGAACGGTCATGTCCCCCCGAGTTGAGAGTATAATGAAACGGCATACGAAATTAAAAAAATCAAATAAATGGAAAACCTTCGCGTGGTGTCATTATATGTGTCCTATATCCATCAAAAATCATAAACTTGGAATAAGGCAATTTTCTTAAGAAAGTGTTCTCAGAAATGAGGTATCATCTATGAAGATTCATGGCTTTAGGGCCAAATGACGAATGTTATGTCCACATTCATGGTATAGTTTGCTTAAATATGCACGTATTGGGCACAAACGTGTATCTTGGAACCGTGAACAATGTTGCCGAAGAAACTTTTCATTTTCCTTTCACGAAAAAATCATTTTTCTATTTCCGAATGCGAAAAATGGGTTATTTTGTTAAGCAACTACCAAAAATATGTAGTAAAATAGGAGCGCTACATTATTTGAAAATACTAAACCACATTGGATTTACAAATAACCAAATGGTTCGTGTCAAACCGTTTGCATCTACCTCTCGTAAAAAAGACAAATTCATGCCGATTCAGCAGGAACGGGGTCAAATTTGAACTACAGCCCCTCGTAGTTTTCTCAATTTATTGCAAAAATCATATTTAGGTACACAAGTACCTATTTCATCAGAGATACAACAAAAGTTTTGCAAGATTTAACCCCTAGCTACGAACGGTCATGTCCCCCGAGTTGAGCGTATAATGAAATCGGCATACGAAATTCAAAAAAAAATCAAAAATAAAGAAAACCTTCGCGTGGTGTCATTATATGTGTCCTAGTATCCATCAAAAATCATAAACTTGGAATAAGGCAATTTTCTTAAGAAAGTGTTCTCAGAAATGAGGTATCATCTATGAAGATTCATGGCTTTAGGGCCAAATGACGAATGTTATGTCTACATTCATGGTATAGTTTGCTTAAATATGCACGTATTGGGCACAAACGTGTATCTTGGAACCGTGAACAATGTTGCCGAAGAAACTTTTCATTTTCCTTTCACGAAAAAATCATTTTTCTATTTCCGAATGCGAAAAATGGGTTATTTTGTGAAGCAACTACCAAAAATATGTAGTAAAATAGGAGCGCTACATTATTTGAAAATACTAGACCACATTGGATTTACAAATAACCAAATGGTCGCGTGTCAAACTGTTTCCATCTACCTCTCGTAAAAAGACAAATTCATGCCGATTCAGTAGGAACGGGGTCAAATTTGAACTACAGGTCCCTCGTAGTTTTCTCATGATTTATTGCAAAAATCATATTTAGTACACAAGTACCTATTTCATCAGAGATACAACAAAAGTTTCGCAAGATTTAACCCCTAGCTATGAACGGTCATGTCCCCCCGAGTTGAGCGTATAATGAAACCGGCATACGAAATTCAAAAAAAATCAAATAAATGGAAAACCTTCGCATGGTGTCATTATATGTGTCCTAATATCCATCAAAAATCATAAACTTGGAATAAGGTGATTTTCTTAAGAAAGTGTTCTCAGAAATGAGGTATCATCTATGAAGATTCATGGCTTTAGGGCCAAATGACGAATGTTATGTCCACATTCATGGTATAGTTTGCTTAAATATGCCTGTATTGGGCACAAACGTGTATCTTGGAACCGTGAACAATGTTGCCGAAGAAACTTTTCATTTTCCTTTCATGAAAAAATCATTTTTCTATTTCTGAATGCGAAAAATGGGTTATTTTGTGAAGCAACTACCAAAAATATGTTGTAAAATAGGAGCGCTACATTATTTGAAAATACTAGACCACATTGGATTTACAAATAACCAAATGGTCGCGTGTCAAACCGTTTCTATCTACCTCTCGTAAAAAAGACAAATTCATGCTGATTCAGTAGGAACGGGGTCAAATTTGAACTACAGGTCCCTCGTAGTTTTCTCATGATTTATTGCAAAAATCATATTTAGGTACACAAGTACCTATTTCATCAAAGATACAGCAAAAGTTTCGCAAGATTTAACCCCTAGCTACGAACGGTCATGTCCCCCCGAGTTGAGCGTATAATGAAACCGGCATACGAAATTCAAAAAAAATCAAATAAATGGAAAACCTTCGCGTGGTGTCATTATATGTGTCCTAGTATCCATCAAAAATCATAAACTTGGAATAAGGTGATTTTCTTAAGAAAGTGTTCTCAGAAATGAGGTATCATCTAAGAAGATTCATGTCTTTAGGGCCAAATGACGAATGTTATGTCCACATTCATGGTATAGTTTGCTTAAATATGCCCGTATTGGGCACAAACGTGTATCTTGGAACCGTGAACAATGTTGCCGAAGAAACTTTTCATTTTCCTATCACGAAAAAATCATTTTTCTGTTTTTGAATGCGAAAAATGGGTTATTTTGTGAAGCAACTACCAAAAATATGTAGTAAAATAGGAGCGCTACATTATTTGAAAATACTAGACCACATTGGATTTACAAATAACCAAATGGTCATGTGTCAAACCGTTTCCATCTACCTCTCGTAAAAAGACAAATTCATGCCGATTCAGTAGGAACGGGGTCAAATTTGAACTACAGGTCCCTCTTAATTTTCTCATGATTTATTGCAAAAAACATATTTAGGTACACAAGTACCTATTTCATCAGAGATACAGCAAAAGTTTCGCAAGATATAATGACATAGGACACATACAGAAGTTTGAAAATTTATTTGGTTAAAATTGAAGTTCAAAATCAAAAGTTATAAAAGAAAACAGAAAAAGAAAAAAGAAAGAACAAAAAAAAAACAGAACTCGCTAAGCCGTGTTGGACAGCCCAACAGCTTAGCCAAAAAAAACACAAAAAACGTGGAAAAGGCTAGTAAGCAGCCCATGTCCACCGGCCCAACTAAACCATTAGGTGCCCAACTCGTTTCCGAAAATGGGCTTTGGCCCAGAATGATCTAGCTATGATACAAATAATGTTCGGGCTAGTTTTCATCACAAGAGACGCTGTGGCCTGGTGGTCATGTGCGCTCTGGAGGAGAGGGAGGGCGTGGGTTCAAGTACCCATCTCTCCTCATTTTGTTCCATTTATTCATTTGCTTATGCGTGGGTCAGGGCGGGTCCCATTGGTTCCACATGGCAGCAGGGCGGGTCTCACATGGCTGGTCCCACGGATCACACGGTGGGTCCCACATGGCGGCAGGGCGGGTCCCACTGGTTCCAAATGGCAGCAGGGCGGGTCCCACGGTGGGTCCCACATGGCTGGTCCCACGGATCACACGGTGGGTCCCACATGGCGGCAGGGCGGGTCCCACTGGTTCCACATGGCAGCAGGGCGGGTCCAACTGGTTCCACATGGCAGCAGGATGGGTCCCACATGGCGGGTCACACGATGGGTCCCACATGGCTGGTCCCACGGATCACACGGTGGGTCACACATGGCGGGTCCCACGGATCACACAGGGTCCCACATGGTGGGTCCCACAGGTCACACGGTGGGTCCCACATGTCGGTTGGGCTGGGCGGGTCCCACCGGTCATTGTGTGCTACTCCTGACAGTGGGTCCTACATGTAAGAGTGACACGTAGGCAAAACTGAAACCTAAACACTGACACGTAGGCGAGACCGCTGAGTTGGCTGTCCAGTCAGAGTGACACGTAAGCGAAAATGACACCTAAGTACTAACACGTAGGCGAGATTGCTGAGTTGGCTATCCACTAACGCAAATGACCATTCAAATTGGTCGTAGTCGTCTAGAAAAAAGGTCATATATTAGTGCTAGCTGGCTTATGACCAATTCATGTTAGGAAAAAAAGTCCTTTGGTCACAAATTGGTCATAAGTTTGTGCTGTTTACACCCTCAAAACCAGCGTGTGGCCAACTGGTTCAAAATGGTCATAGATCTATGACCAATATTTTGGACGTCACTATAAAAGGTCACATTATAGCATATTTCTTGTAGTGGATTTTGACCATCCGTGAGGTAGCGAGGCCTTAAACAAATGTCGCACTAATGTATTAACCAACTGTTATAAGATCATAATTCAACGAATTACACCCATCAAACATTTTTCTTACTTCATTCAATAAGAGAAACTTTGTACAAATGTACATATAGAAAGGAGGAGACAGATATTGCAGTTTAGGTGAATACATTTAGGCTCGAATTATACAGAAAGGAGGAGACAGAATTATAGAGTGGTTCGGGTCAGCTACGCTCTAGCAGATGGGATCACGGCGCGCCGGTCCATTCAGCTCTTTTGATGCCAGCCATTCTCCAGGTTCTAAAATCTTCGACGAATATGTCGCAGATGCCCAGCAGCAAAAGCGAAAGGGAGTTGAAGATACTACTGTTGTGTTCAAGCCACAGATGACACCACACCATCATGACCATAGAAGAGAGGCTGTCCACATAGCACGGACTGCCTCCTGTACCACCTGGGCGTTGAGACTGCTCCTCACGTCTGCCACCTGAGCTCTCATGGTATATGGAGCTTCTCTATGATCAGGTACAATTTCCCCCTTGCGCTCAGACCAGATGGAACAACTGACAACCTGAAGGAATTGTAGATCATCTCCATTCAGCCCTGCCGACCCAAAGATAGAACCATCAAATAAATACATGTTGCATACTCTTTAAGACTTTTGAAGACCTTAGATTTAGAAAAAACAATAAGCACAAATTCAGTCAGATGAATGTTTATTCCACTTGCAAAAGGTTAGAGAAAGAGACCAGATTTGAGCGGAGCCGCCAATTCCTTTTTTCTGCGCAGCGTTCAAGTGTCCAATCGCGTGGTCAGACCTGGCGGCCTGTCCCGTGCACCGGAACGGCGACAACGGCTTGTGTGTCAGCAACTCAAAGTCCCAACACCTGAGGACTGGTCACTGCAGATTCAGAATTACATATTCTTCATGTACTAACAAGAGGATCTATTTGTAGACAAGAAGACTGCTTACTTATATACCACGTTCTTCATGTTCTGACCATCAAAGAATCCAGAGTGAATTGCTTTCTGGAATCATAACCAAAAGGTTAGCTATCTGAGTAATTCAACTATACCCATGACTGAAATAAACAGATTTGTCTAACACTTATAGAACTAACCTATGAAAGTTAGTACTTCTACTCAGTAAATACGTAGTAACGTTTAATTTTGCTTACTACTTTAGCAAGTATAACTCTGCAATAGTTTGATTGATCATTAAATAAAGAATAATTTTGTAATCTCGATACCTTGGGGTTTCCACTGAGTTCAGATGATATATGACGTGAAGTTCCTCGCAATACATAGTCTTGTATTCATGTTTACTCACGGTGGGCAAGTATATTTGAAACTGCTGTACAGCTGCACTATCACAACCAAAATCCTGTGATAAACACTATTTAGTGAGTCATCATGGGAGCTGAATGTGCAAATACAGGAGCTTTGCTGTGGTTGGGGTGTTGGACTGAGAGAAACAGGTGAAGCAACTGACTGAATCATCTCTGCGAATCGAGCTTATCAGGGGTGCATGAATCAGTGTAGCCTTGATTACTACCTTCACAAACCAATGGCACACTTTGCTGGTTATTCATACTGAATATAGTACGACAACGAAAGTACCAATAGTATTCAAACTTCATCAAGAGATGAAAAACACATTTTTTTATTAGATGGACAAATAAAACGGATTAAGAAAGAATATCAGTGACTTTAAGGCCTGGACAGAATCTTATCATCATCCATACTAATATAAGGATAGTCTGCTCAGGTGGGCTGATCAGGTTGGCATAAACTAAATAGAAAGTTTTCTGCCATATACTATAATACTCATAAGTTGATTCATTGTTTGATAGAATCGATATGCCAAGATAACAATTAACAGATGGTATATATCATTCCTAATTACCTATTGTATAATCTGAAGCAATCACTTATCTGCATTGTGGTTCAAAATGTGTAGAATTGCAACAAATATGTACCAGTATAGAGTAGGTTCGGATTAAGCAATTCAGGTACATTTACTGAACCTGGTAGCCTGCCGAATAAGCTCTGTACTGAATAACTTGGTAAAATAGAAAAAATCTTAAGCTGCAAAGTATACCTACGATGGATGCAATAGCTTGAGGATAGGATGGAGGCGCAGGCACCAGCAACCAGCGGCAGAGGAGAGCTTGTGTGCCGGTGCGGATGGTAGGAACGACGGTGGCTGCTACTTGTCAACATATTGGTGGTGGAGTGGTTGGGGTTGACGATGTCTGCTCGGGGCGTAAGAATCATTCAGAACGGCGGAAAGGGCTGGCGGCGTCTAGGCCGTGGTGGCCTGATGAGTGGATCAGCGGCCGCGGCGTCAAAACCGTGCCGTCCGCGTGAGGATTGGGCGCTGGTATCCATGCGAGGATTTGGGCGAAGTCGAAGCTGGCAAGGAGGCTGCGCTCCCCGCAATACTGACGAACCACGCCACCACTGCCGTGAAGCCTGGGCGTGGGGAGGATTTGAGGCAATCGACGTGCGGCAGTGGAACAATTGGTGGAGGTTTTTTTTTTTGCGAATTGATCTGCAGGCAGTTGCCATGAATCGAGCTGACCGGCGGTTTCCAGCTGACCATGGCGGATGGAGAGGCGACGCGGCTGGGTATCGGTAAAACACTCAGGGGACAGTGGAGGCGGCACACTGGACGGTGGAGCGGCGCGGCGCGGCGGGGGACAGAAGCTGGGCGGCGGCGCTTCGACGGCACGGGAAATAATCGATCTGAGGGGCAAGAAATCGCCGGTGCTGACCTGGAGCAGAGTGATTGGCTCGAGGCGTCCGGCCGGCAGCTGACGTCAGGACGCGTGCAGTGGCGGCGACGGAATCGGGGCGGTGCCCTGACCGGAGAACGGGCTGCAAGCCAGCCTTGCTAGGGCAGATTACTGGCGGAGAGTGGACCGTAGGGTGGGACAAAACGCAAAAAAGAGCTCATACCGCGTTGTTGGAGCAAAGTATGACGCCAGATATAGGCCTGCACGCACGAGTTGGATCTATTAACAATGACAACTCCTGTAATTACCACAAAGTTGAAATAAAACGAACTGGTACGATGGCATTAGCAGTATTATGTGATTTGGTGGGAGGGTAAAACGGGCAAAATTGGATTTGTGTTGAGTTGTCAAACATTGGAGCGATCTGGACCGTTGGCCAAATATTGAAGGGTTCAGATTCAATGTATCAACACAAGTTTGCTCTTTTAATACTATAAGTAAGTATAGATACATAGAATATCAGTAGAAACCAAAAGAACCAAACCAGAAAAAAAAACGAAGAAAGAAAGGCCAAAAGATTGTCACCCACGGCCCACGGGGGACAAGCTTCAACTTGCGAGCTCACACGCCGGCCTCTCCGAAGGCCCAAGATGGCGCGGGGCCTATATCTTGCTCCAAGCGAGCGTGTGCACCGACTCAGCCACGAAGTCCACTCCACATGGGCCGGCCCATTTATTTTTTCTTTCGTGTTTGTCTTCATTCCTTTTTTAGTGTTTTCGTTTTTTTGTTTTTGTTTTTGGGCGGTACTACAGTATTTCATTTTTGGGCGGTAATACAGTAACCATATTTATCGTGGAACATTATTTTGGCCCATTATTTTTTACAGGCGAGCATTTTTTATTTATAGTGAATCAATTTTTATTTAAGTGAACACTTTTTAATTTATCGTGACCACTTGTCTCAAATAACAAAACATTCTTATTAGAACCATTTTTATTATAGGTGAATATTTTTTAATTTATCGTGAACCATTTTTTCAAATACAAACTCTATCTCTGATAACATGTCATTTTTAATAATAGCGACGAACATTTTTTAAAAAACTAAACGAAGATCTTTTTTCATATGTGAATTTATTTCATGTTTTTGAGATAAAAATAAAACCAATCCTATCATTTGGGATGGATCAAATCCGGTCCAGCAACACATCGCTGCGGGTGATGCCCCACACCAGCTCGCTAAGACTAGCCATAGTGGGGAGTATCATAGATTTATATCATGCATATGATACTTGTATATGATACTACCCCTATAATGCATAGTATCATATAGTAGTATCATAGCTACACCTTATTTATTGATTTGTAGAATCTCAATACAAATATGTGTATAAAATTTACTTGATATTAAAATATCTTGTTTTACGTGCTATGATACCGTAACATAGGTAGATATCACTATCATCTCTTTCCTCATTTAATAACATTCCACGTCATCAAATTGCTTATGTGGCATTGCATATGATTGCATGTTACTACGTTAGTTACTACCACTATGGCTAGTCTAAGAGTGATGACAGGGAACCCAAGAGGCAAGAACGTCCTCTTCCTGGAAGGACTGTGTATTGGCCAGTTGACACTATGAACATTTATGGGATATTTATTTTGGCTAATTGAAACACCGGATCGATGGCAACATGTAAATGTCACCTCTGTTCATCCCATAAAAAATCTTTGTTTATCCCTCAATTTTGTTTTCCGAATATGGTAAAATAGAATGACGCTGGCTAATAAGCCAGCCTCTACACAAGTCGATGCACACGTGGCCCACACATTTATTGTGAAGTTTTATCCATACAAAGGTGTGTCACAAAAAAAACAACAAGGGACGTCAAATCCAACAACAAGGGGTAATAGGGCTAAACTTTATATTTCTTCAACATCAATCCTATTACTCACTCCGTTTATTTTTAGTTTGCGTTCTGGGTAAAGAACGGATAACAAGGTAAGCCCGTGATGAGCTAAATTAGAGGCGGTATGGGCTAATTTATCCCTAGTGCATTAAATCCATGCATGTCTAGCTGCCGAGAAAACCATGCATTGGTTCCTCTCGCCTCCCTCCGCTAGTCCGTTGCAATCAAAGGCACGCATGGCTGATACGTTTTCAACGTATCCATAATTTCTGATGTTCCATGCTTATATTATACCAATTGCTACATGTTTTATATACACTTCATATCACTTTTATGCATTTTCTGGGACTAACCTATTAACAAGATGCCGAAGTGCCAGTTTCCTGTTTTCTGCTGTTTTTTGTTCCAGAAAAGTACTTATGCGAATATTCTCGGAATTGCATAAAACAAAACGCCACGTCCCTATTTTTCCGACACGTATACGAAGTCCGAAGGAGAAACGAAGAGGAGCCAAGAGGTGGCCAAACCACATGGCGGCGCGGCAGAAGGTGGGGCCGCGCCAGCCTATGGTTTGGGCCCCTCGGGGCTCCACTGACGTTGCCCCTTCGCCTATATATTGCCCCAGACGCGAAAACCCTGAAGCACCGAGCCTTTCATCCAGAATATATCCGCAGCGCCGCCGCCATCGACGTCAAGTTTCGGGGGACATAATCTCTGTTCCGGCACCCCCGCGGGACGGGGAAGTGCCCCCGGAGCCATCTCCATCGACACCGCCGCGCCGTGGCTGCTACGGGCTTCCGTCTCCTCTCCGGGCTGCACCTCTTCATCAACCTCTCCATCAAGCGTGCTCACCATGACCATGTGTGAGTAGTCTCCCCCGAGGCTGAGGGCTCTACTGGTAGCTATGTGGTTTATCTCTCTCTCCCATGGTGTGATCTTTATGTGATCATGAGTATTGCTAGTATCGCTGAATTCATATGTAATGTTTATGCTACTCAAGTGATTTTATCTAGTTCCCAGAGTCATTGTGACAACACGGTATCAAGGTGACAGTGTGGGTACTTGTGTGTGACTATGAATAATTTAGATATTTATCATGGCTTATTCTTGGGAATTGTGGTGTTTGTTTACTCAGACTTTGAGGTGTGCTTTTGCAGCCCTACGCGTAGTACTCTTGTGTTATCAAGAAGGAGAATAATCCCGAGTATCATTTACTTGCATTCAGTTGTGCTAACATGTTGAGAGATACCACTAGTGAAAGTATGATCCCTAGGCCTTGTTTCTAAGCATTGAAACACCGTTTACAACAAGTTCTGCTACATGTTTGCTTGCTGCCATTTTATTTCAGATTGCAATTACTACTTATAATCATCCATATTACTTGTATTTCACTATCTCTTCGCCGAACTAGTGCACCTATACATCTGACAAGTGTATTGGGTGTTGGGGACACAAGAGACTTCTTGTATCTTAATTGCAGGGTTGCTTGAGAGGGATATCTTTGACCTCTACCTCCCTGAGTTCGATAAACCTTGGGTGATTCACTTAAGGGAAACTTGCTGCTGTTCTACAAACCTCTGCTCTTGGAGGCCCAACACTGTCTACAAGAATAGAAGCGTGTGTAGACATCAAGCTATTTTCTGGCGCCGTTGCCGGGGAGGTAAGCGTTGGAAGGTATCTCCTTTAGATTCTGCAATTTTATCTTTTTGTCTCTTGTTTTTTTTTCACTAGTTAGGCTTAATGGAAAACAACAAAAAAATTAGAGATCTTTATGAACTTTATATTGAATTAGGACATGATGCTTTTGAAGAGAAAATTAAAAAACCTATGGAGGCTTGTTTGCATAATAGTGATAGTAATGTTATTAGCATGAACTCTTTGAACACCATTATTGCTAATGCTATGGAAAAGTCTAAGCTTGGGGAAGCTAGTTTTTATGAAAATGATCTTTTTAGTTCCCCAGCTTTAGAGGAGAAAATTTGCTCTGATAATAGTTTGTCTCCCATATGTGATAATTCGAATGATGCTTGTGTTCTAAATCCACCTGCTGAAAGTATTTCTTTTAAAATACCTATGAAAATTGTTGAAAGGTTATGAATGATCAGTATGCAGGGGATGGATCAGTCCATCCAAGTGCTCACTTGTCGAAACTTACAGAACTTTGTGAGTTATTTGAGGTTGCAGGTTTATCAAGAGAAAATGTCATGAGAAACTATTTCCATTGTCACTTAAGGACAAAGCAAAGGAGTGGTATAGGCTGCTGGATGAACAACCTTCGAATTGGAAACAGCTCGAATCTCTCTTTTACTCTAAATTTTATCCTCTTCATGAAGTGCATCTAGATAGGAATTACATTTATAATTTTTGCCTCATGATGGAGAAAGCATTGCTCAAGCTTGGGGAAGGCTGAAAACATTAATACTCAAATGTCCTAACCATGAGCTTTCTGAGGAAATAATTGTTACTAATTTTTATGCAAGGCTTTCAGGTCATTATAAGGATTATCTAGATGCATGTTCACATGGTTCTTTCACAAGTAAGAAGGTTGAAGCTAGATGGGATCTTCTTGAAAGAATTCAAAGCAATACTGAAGATTGGGAGAATGACAAAGGTAAAGAATCAGGTATAAACTATGATTATGATTGCATTAAGTCTTTCGTTGAAACTGCTAGTTTTCAAAGCTTAGTGCTAAATATGGTCTTGATTCTCAAATTATTGTTGATTGTTGTAGAACCTTTGCTTCTCATATTAATGTTCCTAAAGAAAGTTGGGACATGTATCATGAACCTTTTAAAGACACTTGCATGAAAATGAAATTGTTGTTAATGATTGCAATAAACATGCTCAAACTTCTGAAAATGCTATTTCTTATAAGCATGTTAATTTTTGTGGAGTGCTTAGACCTTGTGAAAAGACTAATAATGAAGAAGATTATTGTAAACTTCATAAGCATGAGAATACTAGAATATGGAGTAGGGCTCTAAATGATCTTGCTGAAGAGGTTTGTGCCCTATATCCTTTCATTTGTGAACTCTGCTATGAAGAAGGTCATTTCGAATTCCAATGCTCAAAGTTTAATAATACAATTTCGAGTTTGTTTGATGATAGCATGATCCATCCCGATCTTTATGATGAACTTGAATTATTTTTGGGGTGTGAAGAGTTATCAAGGAAAACTTCTTTGTTAGATATGAGTTCTTTTGATATGAATATTTTGCGGGGATGCCATCTCCATTGTATTGATAAGAGCCACAGTAATCCTTATATAGAAAAAATTATAAAAGATGTACCTTTGCCAAAATATGAAAGGACTTATACTTGTTTTACTCTAATTAATGAAAGGGAGGAATCCTCCCAAGTTTCTTCTATTGTTTCTAACAATGAACCAGGGCATGTGGAGAAGCTTCCTTTCAAACCTCTCCCTCCTAAAGATAAAAAGAAGAGGGGAAAGAAGAAGAAGAAGAAGAAGAAGAAGAGAGGAGTAAAAAGAGAGAGGAAGAGGTATCCTCTCCTAAGCATGTTGCTCCTTTCATGATTGTTTCTAATGAGTCTAAATTTATTGAGGAAGATTCACATACTTGGGGTCATTATTATCTCGACACTAAATCTATAGGCACTATTGAAGATGATTATATGTCTGTTACTTCTTGTAGTGATCATGATTGGGAAAATGAAACTACTTTTGATATTGGAAATCTTTGGGGTACTAATTCTGAAAATGATGATGTTAATAATGTCTATACTATTAGTACTATCCATGTTCCTTACAATGATGATATGGAAAGCTCTAAGCTTGGGGATGAGGTGTTTGAAAATCCTTTTGCTAGTGATGATTATATATTTGAGACCTCTCCTTCTAGTGAAAATGATGATGGTATATTTACAAATGAACACACTTTGGAAGATAACTATTCTGTTGTTTATGATGATACTATGCCTCCAATCTTTGATAATTATCATAATGACAACATTTGTTATAGTTACAATCATCCTCATCATACTTGTCATAGTATGGAGGGATTACCCAAAACCATCTCTCTAATATACAATTTGTCTATCATGTTCAAGTTCTTTATGATTATCCTACTCCCATTGTTATTAATGAAAAGAATTTTGTTTATGTGGAAAATATTGATACTCCTATGCATATGGATCATGGTAAGAATGTTTCATGTGATGGTTATATTGTGGATTTTATCAATGATGCTACTGAAAGTTCTTATGAGAGAGGGAGACATGGTTTCATATATCTCAATAATATTAAGTCTCCTCTCTTTATGTTGAAGGTTTCGAAGTTGCACTTGTTTTGCCTTCCTATGCTAGTCACTTTGTGCTTCATTGATTTATTTTCCTACAAGATTTCTTTGCATAGGAAGTGGGTTAGACTTAAATGTGTTTGATATTTGCTTTTTGATGCTCTCTTATATTCAACTCTTATACATATGAGAGCATCATCAAAATTTCATGCCTAGCTAAAAGGTTTAAAGAAAAGCGCTTATGGGAGACAACCCATCGTTTTTATTTGCTGTTATTTTTGTTTTCTTTGAGTCAAGGACTTTTGTTACTTCTGTAGCAACTCCTTTGTATCTTTATTTTATCGCAATGTTGTGCCAAGTAAAGTTCTATATTGAAAGTTGATGCAAGATTTGGATTTCTGCGCAGTGACAGATTTTTAGCTGTCACGGATTTGAGCTTATCTCCCTGTAGAAAATTCTGAAAAAAATCACGCATATTCCTGAGATATGTACGCAACTTTCATTATTTTACCAGATCCATCTGAGCAACTTAAGTGCCTCGAAAAAATTCGTCATTCCAGACTGTTCTGTTTTTGACAGATTCTGCCTTTTGTTTTGCATTCGCTCTTTTACTGTGTTTGTGTGGATTTCTTTGCTCCACAAAGCATTGGTGGCTGTAGCTAATGTCCAGAAGCTTTGGGATTGATTGTATCATTACAGAATATGAGAATTTTTGATTATGCACTAACCCTCTAATGAGAACTGTCTTGAGTTTGGTGTGAAGGAAGTTTTCAAGGATCAAGCGAGAAGGGTGATATTATGTGATCAAGAAGAGTGAAAAGCCTAAGCTTGGGGATGCCCCCGTGGTTCATCCCAACCATATTCAGAGAGACTCAAGCGTCTAAGCTTGGGGATGCCCAAGGCATCCCCTTCTTCATCAACAAACTTATCAGGTCATCTCTAGTGAAACTATATTTTAATTCTTTCACATCTTATGCGCTTTACTTGGAGCGTCTGTGTGTTTTTATTTTTGTTTTGTTTGAATAAATTCGGATCCTAGCAATCCTTGTGTGGGAGAGAGACACGCTCCGCTTTTTCATATTTGTTGAGTATTCTTAACTAGCTACTGCAGTGCTTTTAGCTCCTGTTTTTCATGCATCTCTTCGAGCTGTTAGCACTTGTTTATAAATACTCTCTTGCTGCATTATATTATCATTTGGAGAGTTTATGTTTAAATAAATTGATTGGTGTTTGTTTGGAAGAAAAAAATGCTACATGTAGTAGTTGGTATTGGAAAAGACATATGCATTCTTGTAGATCATTGTCTTGTTTCGATTTGATACTTTGCAATTGTTTTGAGCTCTCAAGTAGATCATGTTTAAGCTCTTGCATCATGTAGTTAAAGCCTAGTAGTGGAGAACTACCGTAGAGCTTGTTGAGACTTGGGATGCATATTTGTTCTCTAAGGTCTAGATATTTTCTGGTAAAATGTTTGAGCAACAAGGAAGACAGTGTAGAGTCTTATAATACTTGCAATATGTTTTTATGTGATTCTTGCTGTACCGGTTTATACTTGTGTTTGCTTCAAACAACCTTGCTAGCCTAAACTCTGTACTGAGAGGGAATGCTTCTCGTGCATCCAAACTTGAGCCAAAACCCATGCCATTTGTGTCCACCATACCTACCTACTATGTGGTATTTCCTGCCATTCCAAGTAAATACTTCATGTGCTACCTTTAAACTATTCAAAACTTTATTACTCCTTATTTGTGTCAATGTTTTATAGCTCATGAGGAAGTATGTGGTGTTTTATCTTTCAATCTTGTCACCGACTTTCAACCAATGGACTAGTGGCATATACATCCGCTTATCCAATAATTTGCAAAAAGAGCTGGCAACGGGGTGCCCAGCCCCAATTAATTACAACTTTCATTAATAATTCTCTTCACATGTTTTGCCCTGATTTATCAGTAAGCAACTTAATTTGCAAATAGACACTCCTCCATGGTATGTGAATGTTGGAAGGCACCCGAGGATTCGGTTAGCCATGGCTTGTGTAAGCAAAAGGTTGGGAGGAGTGTCATCTATAAAGAAACTAAAATACATGTGTAAACAAAAGAGAAGAGGGATGATCTACCTTGCTGGTAGAGATAACGTCCTTCATGGGAGCCGCTCTTGAAAGTCTGGTTGACAAGGGGGTTAGAGTGCCCACTACCATTCGTTGACAACAACAAACACCTCTCAAATACTTATTTTGTGCTCTCTATATGCTTTCGAAAACTTAAAAAGCTCTAGCACATGATTTAATCCCTGCTTCCCTCTGCGAAGGGCCTATCTTTTACTTTATGTTGAGTCAGTTTACCTACTCCTTTCTATCTTAGAAGCAAACACTTGTGTCAACTTTGTGTGCATTGATTCTTACATGTTACTTATTGCACTTGTTATATTGCTTTATGTTGACAACTATCCATGAGATATACATGTTACAAGTTGAAAGCAATTGCTGAAACTTAATCATCCTTTGTGTTGCTTCAATGCCTTTTACTTTGAATCTATTGCTTTATGAGTTACCTCTTATGCAAAACTTTTTGATGCTTGTCTTGAAAGTACTATTCATGAAAAGTTTTTGCTTATATGATTCATTGTTTACTCTTTATCTACCTGTTAGCAAACTATAGACCATTGTTTTGAGTCACTTCATTCATGACATGAGCCTAGCAATATTATGATCAAGATTGTGTGAAAGCATGTCTCCTCAGAAATTATTTGTTGTTATCGTTTTACCTACTCGAGGACGAGTAGAACTAAGCTTGGGGATGCTTGATACGTCTCCAACGTATCATAATTTCTGATGTTCCATGCTTATATTATACCAATTGCTACATGTTTTATATACACTTCATATCACTTTTATGCATTTTCTGGGACTAACCTATTAACAAGATGCCGAAGTGCCAGTTCCCTGTTTTCTGCTGTTTTTGGTTCCAGAAAAGTACTTCTGCGAATATTCTCGGAATTGCATGAAACAAAAGGCCACGTCCCTATTTTTCCGACACGTATACGAAGTCCGAAGGAGAAACGAAGAGGAGCCAGGAGATGGCCAAACCACATGGCGCGCGGCAGAAGGTGGGGCCGCGCCAGCCTATGGTTTGGGCCCCTCGGGGCTCCACCGACGTCGCCCCTTCGCCTATATTTTGCCCCAGACGCGAAAACCCTGAAACACCGAGCCTTTCATCCAGAAATATCCGCAGCGCCGCCACCATCGACGTCAAGTTTCGGGGGACAGAATCTCTGTTCCGGCACGCCGCCGGGACGGGGAAGTGCCCCCGGAGCCATCTCCATCGACACCACCGCGCCGTGGCTGCTGCGGGCTTCCGTCTCCTCTTCGGGCTGCACCTCTTCATCAACCTCTCCATCAAGCGTGCTCACCATGACCATGTGTGAGTAGTCTCCCCCGAGGCTGAGGGCTCTACCGGTAGCTATGTGGTTTATCTCTCTCTCCCATGGTGTGATCTTTATGTGATCATGAGTATTGCTAGTATCGTTGAATTCATATGTAATGTTTATGCTACTCAAGTGATTTTATCTAGTTCCCGGAGTCATTGTGACAACACGGTATCAAGGTGACAGTGTGGGTACTTGTGTGTGACTCTATGAATAATTTAGATATTTATCATGGCTTATTCTTGGAAATTGTGGTGTTTGTTTACTCAGACTTTGAGTAGTGCTTTTGCAGCCCTACGCGTAGTACTCTTGTGTTATCAAGAAGGAGAATAATCCCGAGTATCATTTACTTGCATTCAGTTTGCTAACATGTTGAGAGATACCACTAGTGAAAGTATGATCCCTAGGCCTTGTTTCTAAGCATTGAAACACCGTTTACAACAAGTTCTGCTACATGTTTGCTTGCTGCCATCTTTATTTCAGATTGCAGTTACTACTTATAATCATCCATATTACTTGTATTCCACTATCTCTTCGCCGAACTAGTGCACCTATACATCTGACAAGTGTATTGGGTGTGTTGGGGACACAAGAGACTTCTTGTATCTTAATTGCAGGGTTGCTTGAGAGGGATATCCTTGACCTCTACCTCCCTGAGTTCGATAAACCTTGGGTGATTCACTTAAGGGAAACTTGCTGCTGTTCTACAAACCTCTGCTCTTGGAGGCCCAACACTGTCTACAGGAATAGAAGCGTGTGTAGACATCAATGGCCAGCTGCACACACCAACGTGGGGCATATTAGGGAATTAAGAACACAACGCAAAGCAAAAGGGAAATTTTTACAAAAGCTAGAACCCATACTATAGATAATAGATTAATATATAAAAGCTGGTAAGAATCACCCCAGATCCGCAGTGGCCACGTCACCCGCTTTTCTGAGCCGTCCGATCAGCGTCATCCGACGGTCCGGAAATGACCACATCGCCCCCCGCGCGCTGTACTGTAGACGCCACAGTTCCTGTGATTTTGTTCCAATCATCTTCCGCCACGTCGCCCGGTCACCGGCCGGTCACGCTGGTGACATCCGGTCACCTTGGCTCTTTTGCAAGAAAGCCCCTCGCAAATCCAAACACTGCCCCGTAGTCCAATTTTTTGCACTACGGAGGACCTACTTGGAAATCTCGCAAAATGCAGGGGTCTCTCCGAAAAACCGTCACCGCACAATCTTCCCTTTCCTTTCCTCTCGCGCGCGACGCCGGAAGTCGCCGGCGCCGCCGACGCGTGCCCCCGCCGCTCTGGCCCTCCCCGTTCAGATCGACGGGCACGGCGACCTCCGCCATCGCGCCCTCTCCCTCCTCGCCCACTCTCGCTTGCCGGAACGCCGCGACCTCGCCGAAATCGACGCTGCCGTGCTCGCAGGCTGTACCCGATGACCTCCGTCGTCTCGTCCTCTCCCTCCTCACCCACTCTCGCCTGCCGGAACGCCGCGACCTCGCCGGAATCGACGCCGCCATGCTCGCAAGCCGCCGCCGTGTCCGCACGCAGCCGGCAACGCTCCGTCGACCCAAAAGCAGCGGCGCCGCCACCTGCGGCAACCCCGCGTCGAGCCGCATCCGATGCGCTCACCCGCGTGTCCTGGGTCGCTCTGCTGTGGCTCCGGCGAGGTCGACGCCGCCGCGGCAGAGCCCGCCCGTAGGTGACGTCAGCAGGACGTTCCAGCGGGCCTGGGCTGGGCAGCTGGCTCGCCCTTCATTTTTTTCCCAGTTCTTTTTGTTCTATTTTCCTTTTTTTTTAAAACTTTTATAACTTTTCAAATACAGCTTCAATAATTTCCAAATCTGCACAATTTTAAAATGTAGACATTTTCGAATTTGAATCTGCACAAAAAACGCCACATACAAATCTGCATATTTTAAAATTTTAGATGCCTTTCAAATCTAACTATTTTATCAACTTTTGGAAATCAAACAATTCATAAATATAAACCTTTTTTGTATTTCGACACATTCAAATCAGAGCACATTTTGCACATGGACACTTTCAAATTTGAATTTTTCACACCACGGTATTTACAAATGTGACAAAGATATCAACATGAACACAACAATAAACACTACTATTCACGTCATACGATCAAAATGTAAATTTGAATGTTTCAATATTTTGAATGCCTTTCGAATCTGAGCATACAATAAACGTCAAACAAATTCAAATATGAATGACTTCCCAATTTTAACAATTTTGAAATTTAAATAAATTTTAAATGTAAACATTTTCCTGAATTTCAGTACACTTAAATCTAAACAAATTTTAATGTGGACATTTCCAAATTTAATAAATTTTTTACACCGCGGTATTCACAAATATGACAAACATATCAACAAAACCACAAAATCTGAGCATTTCATAAACATAAAAATAATTCAAATATGAATAGCTCCTCGATTTGACCATTTTCAAAATTTGAACAACTTCTCAGCATAGCCATTTTTGAATTTCAACAATTTCATAATCTAAACCACTTTCGAATGCGGACATTTCCAAATTTGAAAGTTTTACTCCGCAGTATTTTTTGTTCTAACTACACGACCGCGACGTATGTCGTTTCAATCCAATTTTCAAATTTAAGACCTCCAGAAATTTTAAAATTCTTTCAAATCCGATAATTTTATGAACGACAAAAGAATTCAGACGTTAATACGGTTCCACTTTAACCAAATTTTAAAATCTAAATGTTTTTAAAACATAAACTCTTTTTTAATTACAACCATTTTCAAATTTGAGCAACCTCCAAAATCCGACTATTTTTAAAACGAATTTTTTTCCCAATTTCAATGATTTCCAAGCTTAGACAACTTTAGAACATCACCAATTTCAAATTCAAATATAAAAACACCGGCGCGGCATTTGCCGCGCTCAGATGCCTAGTACTATATATAAAGGCTTGCAAGATTCACCCCCCTCCACCCTGGCCACGTCGCCCGAATTCTCTGGGCCGTCCGATCTCGCAAACGGACGATCGAGATCGACGCGCACAACACAGCCCAGCCAGCTACAGTACCAAGCCTATTTTCTACCAATAGGAGCCCGCCACGTGTTCCGGTAACCAGCCGGTGCATCCGATCACAGCCGGTCACCCTCCTGGCACGGTTTTTGGCGCAGAAAATTTACAGGAAACCCCTCCCGAAGGACTGAACTGCGATTTCAAAAAAGTCTAGGGACTTTTCCGAAAAAGCGTCCGCAAAAACCCCCCTCCCCCTCTTCTCTCCCGCGCGGCCGCGATGTCGCCGCCGCCGTCGACGCGCGTCGTCGCCTCTACGGTCCTCCCCGTTCAAATCCACGCACATGTCGATCTTCGCCGTCGCGCACTCTATCTCCTCACCGACCGCCGCCTGCCGAAACGCCGCGCGGCCGCCGTAATCGACGCCGCCGTGTCCATTGACCGGCCGCTGCGTTTCATCCTCGCCGGTGATGCTCCGGCCACCAAATTGTGGCGGTGCGGCCGCTCCCACGCCCTCCGCGTCCACGCGCGTCCCGTCCCGCGTGGCGCGGCGTCGCCGTGGTTCTCGCGCCGTGACAGGCTCGGCCATTGCTGGCGTCACCCTGACGTCAGCGTGGGCCTGGCATGTCAGCTTTTAAAAAAAAACAGAAAATGGAAGTATTTCTACAAATGCCCATCGGAAAAAAATGGAATATACATCAAAATACTCAGGAAAAAAATGATAACTACTTATAAATTTTTTCGAATATTTCGAATTGATCAATATTTAGATAGATTTATCTATGGAAAAAATACAACCACATTGCCATTTAAATCCAAATTTCAGATTTAATTCTTCTAATTTTTTTAAATTCTTTCAAACCTAATCATTTTCTAAACAAAAAAAAACAAATCTTAACGTGTACGGTTTCCAACTTTGAATTTCAAAAACGTAAATTTTTTCTGTAGTCCACCAATTTCCAAATATAAACAATTTTTTAACGTGTACGGTTTCCAACTTTGAATTACAGCCATATTGGACCATTTAAATCTAAATTCCAACCACCGGAAAAATATAAAAAATATATCAACAGCTTAAAATAAGAAAAACTATTTTTGATAAAAAACAAACATGTTTGAATAATTCAAATTGGACAATATTTGGATAATTTTATGAAAAAAACCACCATACTTCACCATTCCAACTAAAAATTCAAATTTGCATATTTCAAAAAATGAAAATGACTTTCATATATAACCATTTTGTTAACACTAAAAGAATTCAAGTTTGAATAACTTCCACTTTATACAATTTTTAAAATCTATTTGAGCATTTCAAGCCAAATTTCAGATTTACGTTCCTTACAATTTTAGATGCCTTCCAGCTCCGAACATTTTGTAAACATCAAAAGAATTCAAATTCGAATTCATTCCAATACAATTTTTTTAAAATTCACAACATTCTTTAATCATGAATTCCAACAATTTCCAGATTTGAAAAACTTCTGAATATAGACATTTTCCAACTTTGAAATTTACCAAACACGCGCGGCATTGCCGCGCTAAGTTGTATAGTAAAAGTAAAACGGAGGGAGTATTAGAGCATCTCCAGTCGGGGCGGCCAAATGGCCGCCCAAAGGCCTTCCGGACGAGCCATTTGGGCGCTGTCCGGACGGCCTGCTGCCTTTCGGCGCCGTCGCTCCCCACTCGCGACGCCCAAATCATTTTTTGTAAAATAAAACTTAGACGAATTTTATTCAAATTTTAGGAAATTTTACAAATTTGAATGAAATCAAAATAAACCTAGTCTACTGGCGGCGGTTGCGACGCCTGAATGCGAAGTAGGGGTCCTCCTCCTCGTCCTTCGCCTTCTTCACGCCGGCGCCACCGCTGCTGGTCCCTGCGCGGCTGTTCTCCTCCTTCACGTGGCTAGGGCTTGCGCCGTCGCCGGTGAGGTCGAAGAAGGGCACGCCCTTGGACTTGGCGTGCTTGAACGCCACATGCAGCGGGCCCGTAGAGTGGCGGAATGTCCGTGCCTGCCTAAGCCACCATTAGCTCGGCCAAGAGCGGCGACACCTCCGGCTCCGCCTTGACCTTCATTGGCTCCGGCTTAGGCGTGAGCAGAGGCGAGGTGTGGGAGCGGGGGGAGGAGGCGGCCGAGCGCGACGAGGCAGACGTCGCACGCGGCGCCCAAAGGTTCACCGAAGGAGGAGGAGGCGCAGCAGGCGCCGGTGTTTGGAGGAGCGATCCGCCGTTGCGGATGTGCTCCAAGACGGCATCGAGGGTGCGCCCGGGCACGCCCCAGAACGCCTCGCGCCCGGTGACGTTCTTGTCACGCGGCGCCGGTGCAGGGCCGTCCCAGCGGCTCATCTCCTCGTCGAAGAGGCGCTGGAATGTCGCCTCGTAGCGGCCGAAGTTGGCCGCGTTCTCCGGGTCCCACCGCGGGTCCTGTCGCATCTCCGGCGTCAGCTCCTGCCAGTAGTGCGTGATCATGGTGGCGCGGAAGTCGCGGTTCGCCGGCGTGAGCGGGCGTGGCACCAGGATCCCGCCGAAAGATATTGCCAAGCGGCCTCTGACACGCATGTCGAGCGGCATGGGGTAACCGTTCTCCCGCAACGCCGCCGACTGCTCGCGGAGGAGGGTGCGCGGCGCAAAGCCGTTCACCGCCGCGCCTCCGATGCGCCTCGAGTGTCCGGCCATCTCCTTCGCGGTGGCAGTGGTTCATGGTGGCGAGGCGAGTGCGGGCAGAAGGCGGAAAGCGTGGTGTGAGGACGGGACGGCGTACACGGGGTTTTATGGCAACCGGAGAGTGGTGGCATTAACGCCGCTGCTCTCGAAAAGGCGTGCCGCATTGACGCCACCAAGCAGGAGGACGCGACGGCTCACTGGCGTCGCCGGCTGTGAATACGAGGCGCCGCCACGCGTCCACACGGCTTTGACCACGAAGGTTGAATTCACGTGTCTCGCTGACATGCGCGGCCCGCGCGTCGAAGGCGTGCGTGGTGTCGCGTGTCATTGTGTCTGGGGCCGCCTGAGGCGTACCCAATTTGAGGCGTGGGCTAGGCGTGCCGGACCGAAAACTGGGCCGCGCCGGACCCAATTCGCGTTTGGGCGGCGTGAGTGGGGTCGGAAAACTGTCTGACACGTCCCAAAGGCCTTTGGGCGGCCGTTTGGGCGCCCCGGCTGGAGATGCTCTTAAGCTGTTGATACGTGCATTTTATATCATCATTTATATAACTTTTAGTATCATACTAGAATGTTATTTGCATGATCATATGATTGTTTTTACATGTTTTAGATGGTTTTGGGGACTTTCACACAAAGTCCCCATTTTTGGTATTTAATATCTGGGAGGCAGAAAACCCCCTTTTCTTGTTTTTATTGTTTCAGGAGTTTCAGAAACTCAAATAATAAATAGAAAAATACCACGTCAGTTTTTCATCGGAGAAAGGCAGTGGGAACAAGACCGAGAGAGAGAGCCACGAGGCCAAATGAGGGGGCCCACACGGCCCATGTACCTGGCCACGTGGGCCCACTAAAACTGGCCTCGGGTGCCTCCTCGCCTGGGGCTTTTTATCGACGGCTTCGTCTCTCCCGAAAAGAAACGCCCTAATTTTTCCAAGTCCATCCGAGGTCGCGGCGGCGGCGAAACTCCTGATCCCTTCAGAGGGGGTCAGATCCTGCTGCTCCGGAGCTCCGGAGAAGGGGGAAATCATAGCCATCGTCATCACCTCTCCTCCTTGGCGTGGGAGGAGGCCTCTTCATCATCACCCCCATCAAGATCAGCACCATCTCCATGATCATCACCGTGATCCACTCCGTTCCCCTCACAGTTTGAGAGTTGCTATACCCTAGATACTTGTCTTGTGCTACTATTCATGTTGTGATTGAGTACTTGTCATTATTTGGTGTGAAGTTATAATTTCAGATTGTGTTGTACCACTTATGCCACTGAATATGATCATGTTTGCACGTTGTGAGTAGTTCCCGTATGTTCCTGAGGGCATAGGATGAATTGGCAATGATTTATATATGACATGTGTTGGTATTTTGTCAAGAGTTTATCTTTTATGTGATTCTATGATGGTGTTGTGCGAACGTCGACTGCACAACACTTCACCTATATGGGCTCATAGGAGAACACCGTAGTATAATGAATTGAGGAAGACTTGGGAGGACACGTAAGCCTGAGTTAGAATCTTGAAGTTATAGTATGAGGGTATTAGTATCGGGGACCTTAGAGTGTAATGCTATGGTGGGGCTTTATGTCTTAATAACTCTTGTGCAGTCATTTACTTGGCCACATGATCCATCATAAGGGGTTGTAGTCTATTTATTTAGCTATACCGAATTATGGCTCTGTCCAAAAAGATTAAAACTTGACAAGATATTCAACGTGTTGTTTAATAAATCTCCATGCCTATATCCATGCCGCCCTCGGGAACGTTTTCCACATATAAGTTACACATCACTTGAGCTTGTCCTCTTGTCACATAAGAGGATTGGGCTTTCTCTCTTTGAGAGCTTTCACTTGCTACTGTTCATTGCTTTATTTATCAATCTTACTAACCAATACCTTCAGCTCCTCGTGGGTTCGACAACCTTTTCTATTGAAAGGTACTACAATTGATCTCCTGCACTTGGGAGTCATCAAGATACTTTTCTGGCGCCGTTGCCGGGGAGCGTAGCGCTATTGGTAAGAAGTTTGGTAAGGAAACTTGAAAGCTGTTTTATCTCATTGTTACTATGGCATTTATGAATCGTGCCTCGCTGCATCTTGCTCTATATGAAAGTGCTTATGCCACTACTGCAAAGGTGGTTGAAACTACTGTGTCTGAGGTACCTAAAGTGGGATTTAAAATTCCCATGGGTCATGTTAAAAGAGTTATGAAAAATCCATTTACAGGAGATGGAACTAAGTCGGCACGCGAACACATGGAAATAATTGAGGACATATGTGGTTTATTCAGACTTCCTGGTATTTCAGAGGATCAGGTAAAAAGAAGTTACTATATTTGTCTTTATCTGGTAATGCTCGTGATTGGTACAGGTCTCTGGATGAAGAAGCTAATGAATGGAGTATCTTGAGGAAGGTTTTCTTTCTTAAATACTTTACACCTAAAGAAGCTTATGAGAACCGCTGCTACATATTCAATTTCTGGCCACATCTGGGAGAGAGTATTACTCAAGCTTGGGGGATTAAAGGAACTCCTTCGCAAGAATCCTTGTCATGATCTTACAAGGAAACTTATATTGATAAACTTTTATGTGAGACTACCTATGAAGCACAAGGAAATTCTGGATAATTCATCTGGTGGAAGTTTTACAAACAATACTGAAGAAGAAGCATGGAATTTATTGGAGACTATTTCTGAAAATACTAGCCATTGGGATCTTGATAAAGGTAATGAGCCTTATTTTGATTATGATATTCATGTGTAGAGAATTTCTCTACTTCTATCTGTTTAAAAATATGAGTGATACTTTTTCTTGATCCTTATGTTATAATTGAAATAGCTAAATTTTGCTGATCATATCTGTGTTCCAAAAAGTGGATTTGAAGTTTATGTTGAACCTGTTAAACAATCTATTGTTGTTCCTAAAGTTATTAAACAGGTTGAACCAATGTCATCTGTGACAATTGAGGAGTATGTTGAAACCACCCTATCCAAACCAAGTTAAGGAGAATTTACTTATTGCTGTTACTAACAAAAGTAATAAAAATGTTCTCAGCCTTATGAACAGGTGGAAGTCAACACTCAAATTTCTGTTATCAAGCAACTAAATGAAGAAGACCCAGTGATGTTTATCTATGTGAAGATGCTACTAAAGTCATCAAAGGTAATTCGGCCAAGTTGGGAAACCTGTTATATCATGCTCTATTGGGACTTCAAGTTATCATGGTCTATGTGATATTGGAGCAAGTATTAGTGTCATTCCATATTCTCTTATCTTGAGATCAAGCCTGATATTGATCCTATTGTTATGGAAGAGACAGGTATGACAATTCAACTTGCTAATAAAGATATATTAGTCCATTTGGAATTGTTAGAGATGTTGAAGTATTGGTTGGCAAAATAAAATATCCTGCTGATTTTATTGTGCTTGGTTGTCCTCAAGATTCATTTTGTCCTATCATTTTTGGTAGACCTTTCTTACATACTGTTGGTGCTGAAATTAATTTGCCTAAAGAGAAAGTGTTTATTAAATGTTGGTGAGAAACTTGAATTTAACTTTTCCAAATTTGCTGATAAACATGTTGAAAGAGCCAATTTCTGAAGATTTAATTGAAACTCTTGCTCATATAGCTGTAGCTTCAACTGATGTTGTAGAACGTTATATGCTTAATCAAGATGAACCATTTAATGATGAGGAAAAAGAGGCTTTGGAACAAATATTATGGCAACAACCACCACAATTACAATTGCATATCCCACCTGATAATTTAGGAGTGCTACCACCACCTAAAGGGGATCCTAGTTTTGAATTAAACCTTTGCCTGCAAATCTGAAATATGCATATTTGGATGAGAAGAGCATATATCCTGTCATTATTAGTGCTAACCTTTCAGCTGAAGAGAAGAGAAATTACTTGATGTGCTAAAAGCTCACCGACCAGCCATTGGATACTCTCTTGATGATCTTAAAGGTATAAGCCCGCTCTATGTATGCATAAAATTAATCTGGAGAAGATGCAAAACCTGTTGTTGATTTCAACGCCGCCTCCATCCAAAAATGAAAGAAGTGGTAAGAAAAGAGGTAATAAGACTTATTGAAGCTGGTATCATTTATCCTATAGCTGACAGTAAGTGGGTTAGTCCTGTTCATTGTGTTCCTAAAAAGGGTGGAATGACTGTTGTTCCAAATGAAAAGGATGAACTTGTGGCTCAACGTACTGTAGTTGGTTATAGGATGTTATTGATTTCAGAAAATTGAATAAAGCAACTCGAAAAGATCATTATCCATTGCCATTTATTGATCAAATGCTAGAAAGGTTATCTAAACACTCTCACTTTTGCTATCTAGATGGTTATTCAGGTTTCTCGCAAATTCCTGTCCATAAGGATGATCAAGAAAAGACCACTTTTACTTGCCCATATGGTACTTTTGCTTATAGGAGAATGCCATTCGGTTTATGTAATGCTCCTGCTACTTTTCAAAGATGCATGAATGCTATATTTGCTGATTATATTGAAAAGATAATGGAGGTTTTTATGGATGATTTTTCTGTGTATGGTACTTCCTTCGATAATTGCTTGTTCAACCTTAACAAAGTTTTACAGCGTTGTGAAGACCAACACTTGGTTCTTAATTGGGAGAAGTGTCACTTCATGGTTACTGAGGTATAGTTCTTGGGCATAAGATTTCTGGAAAGGAATAGAAGTTGATCCAGCAAAGATTGAAGCTATTGAAAAACTACCATATCCAAGGGACCTCAAAGGTATAAGAAGTTTTCTTGGGCATGCAGGTTTTTACCGTAGGTTCATTAAGGATTTCTCCAAAATATCAAAACCTCTAACCAATCTTTGCAAAAGGATGTTCCTTTCTCTTTTAATGATGATTGCATTGAGTCCTTTAATATTTTGAAGAATGCTTTAATACTGCTCCCATTATTCAACCTCCTGATTGGAACTTGCCTTTTGAAATTATGTGTGATGCTAGTGATTATGCAGTTGGGGCTGTTTTGGGCCAACGTGTTGATAAGAAACTGAATGTTATTTATTATGCTAGTAGAACACTTGATGCTGCTCAAAGAATTATGCTACAACTGAGAAAGAATTTTTAGCAGTACTGTTTGCTTGTGACAAGTTTAGACCTTATATTACTGATTCAAAAGTCACAATACATACTGATCATTCTGCTATTAAATACTTGATGAATAAGAAAGATGCTAAGCCTAGACTAATAAGATGGGTACTTCTATTGCAAGAATTTGATTTACATATTGTTGATAGGAAAGGGGAGGATAATCAAGTTGCTGATCATCTCTCTAGGATGGAAAAATACCTGATGATCCTATTCCTATTAATGATAGCTTTGTTAATGAACAACTTGCAATTGTTAATGTTTCTAGTGCTAAAGTTGCATCTCCTTGGTTTGCCAACTATGCAAATTTTATTGTTGGTAAAGTTTTGCCTCCACACTTCACTTCTCAACAAAGAAAGAAATTCTTTATGATCTTAGACATTATTTTTGGGATGATCCTTTCCTTATAAGAAAAGTGTGGATGGTATTATTAGACGTTGTGTACCTGAGCATGAACAACAGGCTATTATAAGAGATTGTCATGACAGTCCCTATGGAGGGCATCATGCAGGAGATCGCACAGGAGCAAAGGTATTACAATCTGGTTTCTATTGGCCTACTTTATTTAAGGACTGTGCTGAATATGTTAAATCTTGTGATAAATGTCAAAGAGTAGGAAACATTGGTAGGAGAATGAAATGCCTATGAATTATTCATTGCCACTTGAACCATTTGATGTGTGGGGTTTTGACTTTATGGGTCCTTTCCCAGAATCAAAGACAAAGCATACTCACATTTTGGTTGCAGTTGACTATGTTACAAAGTGGGTGGAAGCAATTCCAACCAAAAGTGCAGATCATGCCACAGCAATGAAGATGCTCAAGGACATCATTTTCCCCAGGTTTGGTGTTCCTAGGTTTTAATTACTGATGGTGGTTCTCATTTCTTGCATGGTGTTCTTAGAAAAACTTTGGCAAAATATGATGTTAACCATAGAATTGCATCTCCTTATCATCCTCAAACAAGTGGGCAAGTTGAATTAAGCAATAGGGAAATTAAACTCATTTTGGAAAAGACAGTGAATAAGTCTAGATCTGATTGGCCAATTAAGATTAATGATGCTTTGTGGGCTTATAGAACTGCTTTTAAAAATCCTATGGGAATGTCTCCTTATAAAATGGTTTATGGAAAAGCTTGTCACTTACCTGTTGAACTAGAACATAAAGCTAGATGGGCTATTAAACAACTGAACTTTGATTTTAAAACTGCGGGAGAAAAGAGAATTCTTGACCTAAACCTACTTGACGAATGGAGAAATGAAGCTTATGAAAGTGCCAGGATGTTTAAAGAAAAAGTTAAGATTTGGCATGACAAGAAAATTAAGAAAAAGGAATTCAAAGTAGGTGATCAAGTTTTATTGTACAACTCTCGTTTCAAGTTTTCTGCAGGGAAGCTAGCTTCAAAGTGGCAGGGACCATTAGTGATACAGGAGGTGTACCGTTCAGGAGCTATCCGTCTTCACGGTGACATGAAAGGTAAACCTCATGTAGTCAATGGACAACGCCTTAAACCTTATATTGCAGGAAAGAGCTTCATCGGAAGGTGGAGGAGTTGAATTTACAAACACCGGAGAGGTAATTGAGAGAAACCGTGCAGTTTCAGAAACCCTAAATCAATAGAAGGTAACTTTGTGTTGGAAAGTTTCTCGGAATTGCATAATATTTTACGGAGTCATTTTTATGGAAATCATCGTGTGGGACAAGAAAACTGGACGAAACGGAGACCCGAGGGAGGAAAGAGGGGGCCCACGCGGCCCATGTACCTGGCCGCGTGGGCCCACTCCTTTTCCACCTCGGAGTCCTTTTTCGTCTCGTTTTCGATCCCGACGCTTCGCCTTGACCCAAAAACTCTCAATATATACCCCTCTCTGTCGATCTAATCTCGCACCGAGCGTTCTCGAGCGATTCTTTCTTTTGCTGTTTCTGCCTGTCAGGTTTTTAGCCATGTCTTCGGGAGACTCCTACCAATGCTCCTCCATGGACGACGATGATGATGAACTCGATGGGTACAGCCCCACGTCCATATGGAGGAGGAATAGGAAGAGGAAGGACTACTCCGACGATGAAGACTACAAGCTTGATGAGAGGAGATGACAAGCAAGAAGCTGAAGAAGAGAGCACAAGCCCTCCGTCGACATCGCGCCCTTGGCGACAGCACCTCCATCACCCATTGCTGTTGCCGGCGTGAGGGTGAACCACTCTCTTGGAAACAAGAGGCGGGCGCGCATGCAGACCGGAGGGAAGGTTCCCAGGCGCTTCCTTGCGAGCAAAAACGTAGCTTCTACTCTTATTGACAGGGAATTTCAGCGCACCACTCAAGAGAACTATCCTGGTGAATGGGATCGCAAGATCCCCAACAAGAAGGTGCCAAGCCCGGAGTGGAAGCCTTGCAAAGAGTCGGTGGAGAAGAATCTCATGCAAAAACTGGGAGAAGCCGCAAAAGAGTTCGAAAAAGCTTACAACCTCATGATGAAGATCATTGGGGATCTTGAAGATAATTATTATGAAGGCAATGTGAAAGAAGAGAGGGAGTTCTAGCAAGACCAAGCTTGGGGGAGTTCCATCTAGTCTTTCTCTTTATCAATCTATCATATCTATCTAGTCATGGTGTGCTTTGCTTTTATCGATTAGTTATCAATATCTCTTAGGCGTGTGTGAGCTCATGGAGCATTATCATGTATCTATCTTATGGTTTATCAATGAATATTAAAGTATGGTGTCATCCATGATTCTCTTGTTTGGGGATTTATGGGTAACACTCATGCAAATGAGCGTGGCATATTTAGAATTTCAATCACATCTTGCCTTGAAATTAATTAACTTGAGTATGTTGGACAATTATAGAATTATCTCATATAAAAAAGTAAAAGACTTGTGGAATTAATAGTTTGAGGTTGATATAGTCTTGTAGGATAAAAGTTGAGAAGATTAATGAAAAGGATATAAAACACTCTTGTTACAACCTAGTATCTTTTGAGCAAATTAATGATCATGGATATTTCAATACTTATGCTCTTGAATGTGAATGAAAGGAAGGCACCTGAAATTTCAGCTAGCCATGGAAAGTGTAAGAAAAGGTTGTAGAGCATGGGAACTTGATTGAGATATCCATGACTAAAGTTTGCACTAGTTACTAGTCAAGCAAGTGATAACAATTTTTATATCTATCTTTTCATTTGTCTTCTTTTGAACTTGTTATCCAATGAGAGTTTATCTTGTCTTTGAATTTCAGCAAAGTATAAAAGATTATAATGCTTGCCATGAAGAGCAAAAGCATGTGAAAAATATGATTCGATTGTCCAACATACAATGGTTATTTGCTTTCAAAAGTAAGGGGTGATTGCTAGAGTTCTACTTATGTTGCCCTCATATGTATGAGTTTTATCATTAATCTTATCTTGCAATTGAATATGATGATGATACAATGCCCGTATTTATTTATCAACCATAAGTCCATTGATGCATGTAATGATCTATGTCCTTACTTACTCGAGGACGAGTAAAGGTTTAAGCTTGGGGGAGTTGATACGTGCATTTTATATCATCATTTATATAACTTTTAGTATCATACTAGAATGTTATTTGCATGATTATATGATTGTTTTTACATGTTTTAGATGATTTTGGGGACTTTCATACAAAGTCCCTATTTTTGGTATTTAATTTCTGGGAGGCAGAAAACCCCTTTTCTTGTCTTTAATGTTTCAGGAGCTACAGGAACTCAAATAATAAAAGGAAAAATACTGCGTCAGTTTTTCATCGGGAGAAAGGCAGAGGGAAGAAGACCGAAGAGAGGAGAGCCACGAGGGCCAAATGGGGGGGCCCACGCGGCCCATGTACCTGGCCGCGTGGGGCCCACCAAAGTGGCCTCGGGCACCTCCTCGCCTGGGGCTTTTTATCGACGCCTTCGTCTCGCCCGAAAAGTAACGCCCTAATTTTTCCAAGTCCATCCGAGGTCGCGGCGGCGGCGAAACTCCTGATCCCTTCCGAGGGGGGTCAGATCCTGCTGCTCCGGAACTCCGGAGAAGGGGGAAATCATCGTCATCGTCATCACCTCTCCTCCTTGGCGTGGGAGGAGGCCTCTACATCATCACCCCCATCAAGACCAGCACCATCACCATCATCATCACCGTGATCCACTCCGTTCCCCTCGCAGTTTGAGAGTTGCTATACCCTAGATACTTGTCTTGTGCTACTATTCATGTTTGTGATTGAGTACTTGTCATTATTTGGTGGTGAAGTTATAATTTCAGATTGTGTTGTACCACTTATGCCACTGATTATGATCATGTTTGCACGTTGTGAGTAGTTCCCGTATGTTCCTGAGGGCATAGGATGAATTGGCAATGATTTATATATGACATGTGTTGGTATTTTGTCAAGAGTTTATCTTTTATGTGATTCTATGATGGTGTTGTGCGAACGTCGACTGCACAACACTTCACCTATATGGGCTCATAGGAGAACACCGTAGTAATGAATTGAGGAGACTTGGGAGGACACGTAAACCTGAGAGAGTCATGAAGTTATATTATGAGGGTATTAGTATCGGGGACCTTAGAGTGTAATGCTATGGTGGGACTTTATGTCTTAATAATTCTTGTGCAGTCATTTGCTTGGCCACATGATCCATCATAAGGGGTTGTAGTTTATTTATTTAGCTATACCTAATTATGGCTCCGTCCAAAAGATTAAAACTTGACAAGATATTCAACGTGTTGTTTAATAAATCTCTATGCCTATATCCATGCCGCCCTCGGGAACGTTTGCCACATATAAGTTACACATCACTTGAGCTTGTCCTCTTGTCACATAAGAGGATTGGGCTTTCTCTCTTTGAGAGCTTTCACTTGCTACTGTTACTTGCTGCATTGGAATTATACAACCGAAAATACCAAAAACACTTGCATCTTTCATTGCTTTGTTTATCAATCTTACTAACCAATACCTTCAGCTCCTCGTGGGTTCGACAACCTTTTCTATTTGAAAGGTACTACAATTTATCTCCTGCACTTGGGAGTCATCAGCCGTCCACCAAGTAGCTTGTATAACGTCCAAGCGGTCATCTACATAAGGTTGCACCAAGAGTACATAGAATTACTCCATTACTTTGGCGAGGTCACGAGATTGGTCACCAATGTGGCAAAGAGCTCTGTTGCGCCTATTTGCTGCTCAGACATGGATTTATCGGCTCTGATAGCTAACTTTCCCACGAGCATCTCAACCTTCCCGCTCAAGTACTTGGGGATACCACTTTCCTTGGGGCGGCTTCATAAAGTCCACCTTCAACCCTACATCGACAAGGCTTCGTCCAAGTTGGGACACTGGCATGGTCGTTTCATCAATAGGGTTGGCGCCACTGCTCTGGTTAAATCTGTCCTCACTTCCATTCCTATCTTCCTCCTCACGGCCATCAAATTGAGCAAGGGCACCATCAAGGCTTTTGACAAGATCAGTCGTGGAATGCTTTGGGCTAGCAAAGAGAGTGCCAGTGGCGGTCAGTGCAAGGTGAACTCAGACAAAGTTTGTAGACCTAAGGCCCTTGGCAGCCTTGGAATTCTTAGCCTTGAGAAGTTTGCTAGGGCTTTGCGCCTTCGGTGGCTTTGGATGGAGTGGACTTCTCCTAACAAGCCCTGGGTGGGGATGGAGACTCCTATTGACGACAAAGACATACAACTCTTCAATGCTTGCACAAATGGTCTGCTGGGTGATGGGCGCAAAGCTTCCTTCTGGAACTCCTCTTGGTTGGAAGGTTCCTCCCCAAGGCTATGGCGCCTCTCCTGTTCACCACTTCCAAGCGAAAGAACCGATCTGTGTGTGACGCCCTTACAAACCAACTCTGGGTTTCTGATCTCTCTGTTGACACCTTCACGGCAGATCACATTATGCAGTTTGTTCACCTTTGGAGCAAGGTCAGCAGCACCGCACTCACACCTGGCGTTGATGACACCATCACCTGGACCATGACGCCTGACGGACTTTATACCGCAAACTCAGCTTACAAAGCCCAATTCCTTGGATCCGTCAACTGCACCTTCGAAAAGATCCACCTTCGAAAAGTTCTGGGCACCCCCAAAGTGCCACTTCTTCGCTTGGCTTGCGGTTCAAAATAGGCTCTGGACGTCCGACCGTTTGGCAGTCCATGGGTGGCCTCACCAGCCAACTTGTCAGCTCTACGGATGCCATCCTGAATCAGCCAGACACTTGCTTTTTCAGTGTCGTTACTCCAAGCGCATTTGGGTGGGGGTGGCCTCCTGGTTGTCTTGCCCGGCCATCCCTCACTGCATTGGTCTCTCTCGACCCACCGTGCTGTACTACTGGAAGGTCTTATCTAAGTGTCCCACTGCGCACCCAAAAGGTCTCAAGACGGTCATCGTCCTCGTTGCCTGGGAAATATGGAAGGAGCGCAATGCTAGAGTTTTCAACAACAAATTCACCTTGCCGAACACACTCATCCAAAAGATCAAAAGCGAAGGTCGTGACTGGATCCTTGTAGGGGCAAAGCATCTAGCGGAAATTACCTCGTAACCCTATTGATATGATGATCTTTCTTTCAGCGAGACTAGACAGAGTAGGTTGATCCTTTTTTTTGTAACGAAGGGGGGGGGGGGGGGTCTTTTTGACCGCCCTTTTCTTGGCTTGTTTTAACTTTGGCCTCGGCCGTGTCCTGTTTGCTTCTACTATATCAATATAAAAGACAAAACTTTTGCCCCGTTTCAAAAAAAGAGTACATAGAATCTTTGCATTCGCACACTGCAATAAGCACCACGTACGATTTTACTAATTTGTATTTATCATGTCCCGGTACATTGATTTGACACAGAAACTCTCGGATGGAAACAATTTTGAATGTAATACATCTTATTCATATGTAAGAAAAACGTACATCAAACGGTGCATGAAATGTACCATTTATCTCCTATTTGTGATCGTTGAAACCTAATAATAAATGGCATCACTGTTAAGGCGTCTGCCAACAAGACATCCTTTCCATTGCCAATGTAATAAGGCCAGCCACACCATTGCAAGAATGTGAATCGCACATCCCTTTGAACCGATGGACAACACTGCAGAGTATCGATTCCGCATGTCAACTTTCGGTTCATAGCAACTAAATCATAGTGTTTCTCTTCATCGCGCAAAGCTCTACCGTGTGAACACAAAGGATAGAGACGAAGTTGAGTCCCAATACCAGTTTAATACATTGCAGGATTTTGGCATCGACTCAAACAAATGAATTCTTCCCAATTGAATCGATATACAATGTGGTTTCTCATTTAGTTGGAATATTCTTCAGTGAAAGGCGACGTTCCCGTCGACAGCGAGGCGTCTGTCGTGATTTCATCAATCTCAAGATTCGACCGTCAGCTCAGTCTTTCGGAGGTGCTCATAGGGGTAGGTTGTGCGTGCGCGTGTTCATAGGGATGAGTGTGTGCACGTGTATGTGAGCGTCTGCGTTGTACTATGTTTCGCAAAAAAAAAAAGATATACAATCCGGTTGGTCTAATGGGACAAATATTCCTCACACAAAGAGCTCCCGAAAACCTTGACAAGACAAGAAGAGGTGGAGGCACCACCCCCTCGGTGATGCGGAGCGGACATCCGATACCGTCCTGAGATGCGGGAAGTGTCTTCTGCTCCTAGGCACTAGTGCTCGTGCCACTAAAAAATTCTCGCATTTCCGAGTTTAAAATCATGATAAAAATTTGGATGTAGGTAATGGTGTATCCCACAAACACGTAAAATATTAATTTCAAATACATTGTAATATGGGCTACATAAAAATGAAAAAATTGTTAAAATTTAGAGATTTAAAACTACGCATACCCAGATCTACAGTTTGTCATTTTCGTGAACTTCATCCCTTTCCAAATGTAACTAAACCATGTCTAGATACGTGTGGAGAAAAAAAGGCTAAATCATTTTAAATTTAGAAACGGAGGGAGTAGCTCAAGATACAAAGTATTTCAAATTCATTTGTTGGACGTTTGTGGGATACATCGTTAGCTACATTTGAAAAACTATTTTCGATTTTTTTAAATGGCAGGAGAAAAAAAGAAAAAAAAAACACCACTCCCCGAGTTTCGAGATGTGCCTAAGAGTATGTTACTTGACCTCGAGCGAGGAAGCCGAGTTGTCTTTAGCAACTGTTCCAACGTTGGGGACAAACCCCACCGAAAGGAAGAAAAACGAAGATAGGATCAAACTTGCTAAAGAAATCATGGCGGGCGTTCTCGCCGCAGCGGTGGAATTCGGCCCTGACCAGATTATGCCGCTTGACTTGGAGTTGTTGCAAGTGCTAACCGCCGGCGACAACGTCCGCATGGAGGCAATACTGAGCAGAGAAGAGCATGCTGGTTCCGGCAGCCAGCAAACCGATGGCCAGGTTGCAATCAGTGATTCAGTGTCCATGCCGCGGCACCGGGCGGCTTTCTTCTAGGCACGGCGAGCAACGGGAACACGGCTCTGCATCTTGTCGCCAGCCGCGACCACGTCCAGCTCGCGACGCTTCTCTGCGAGAGGCGCCCGCGCTGGTGGCCACGCGCAACAGGTGCTTGGACACGCCGCTGCACTGCGCGGCGAAGGCCGGGCACAGGGATGTGGCGGCCGTCTTCCTGTCGGCGATGCAAGCCGGCGGGGCGGACGAGGAGTCCGCGCTGCGGGCGAGGAACAAGACGGGAGCCACCGCTCTGTACGAAGCCGTCCGACACGGTCATGGCGGTGTGGTAGATCTACTGATGACGGAGGCTCCTACTCTGTCATCGGTAGCGATGGACGGCGACGAGGGTGTCTCGCCGCTGTACCTGGCGGCGGCTACTAAGTCGGCACATATGGTCCGCGCTCTGCTACCCCCGTCGCAGAACGGAATACCCTCGCCGGCGTCGTTTTCTGGTCCGGATGGACGGACCGCTTTGCATGTTGCGGCGACAGTTAGCAAAGGTTCGACTCTGTTCTGCTATTTTGTTTACTTCTACGAAAAGCTTTTGAGTTATTCAAGTAACTAATAATCCCAAGTCGAGTAACTTCTCTATTACTCAAACAATGAATTCAGTAAATTTTTGAGATGTGTTCTTTCACCTGCTGACCAAATGGCAAATCTTCAACCAGAAATAGTTCAAGTAATACTGGACTGGGAGCCAGAAGGTCCAACTTTGCTAAGCAGAGTTGATTCATCAGGAAGAACACCACTCCATTTTGCAGCATTGTACGGTTCACTTCCTACTGTCAAGCTATTCATGGATTATCATGCTTCCCTCGGGCTAGCTAGCATCTCTGATAACGACGGATCATTTCCTGTTCATGACGCTGCTCTGATGGGGAAAACAAGAACCGTCTGTGATCTCATAAAGAGATGCCCCGACTATTTTGAACTCGTTGATGATAAAGGAAGAAACCTTCTCCATCGTGCTGTCGAGCATGGTCAGGACAGTGTGGTTCGCCACATTTGCCAAAATGGCGAGTTAGCCATGCTGTTGAATGCGACGGATTCTGAAGGAAATACCCCGCTCCATCTTGCTGTCCAAGGTGGATATTCAAGAATATTGAGCTTACTATTAGCGACGCTAAGTGTGAACATTGGCATTACCAACAAGGATGGCTTAACCGCTAGAGATCTTTCTCGCATTGCAAGAGCAACCGGAAGGAGTAACTATTTCCTGGTAAATTCATCATATTTTGATCTATCCTTCTCTTACATATACTTGTTATGCTTACACTATGCCGTTATTGCAAATTACTTCCTTTCCTTGCACTAACCGGTGGACTTCCTCACCTGGAGTCTGGAGATGACTATATCAGATCGTTTTTTATCCGCAGGATCCACATGTCATTGCCTCAAATTGTCTGTATTGGTGTAGAGCACCAATTACGTTAGATGGTTCTCTTAGTTTTTATGAGAAGCTCGCTAAAGAGGCCGCGCTAGAGAAACAAGATGACATGGGTGACATGACGAAAGGCGGGACAATTGCATCTGTTTTGATCGCCACCGTGGCTTTCGCGGCAGCTTTCACTGTACCGGGGGATTTGTCGCCGACGACCACTCGCAGGCGGGCACGGCGATACTGGCAACGGCGGACCTTCACGGGGGCCAACCTGGGCCGTGGCCCCCCCAGCAAATTTACAAAATTTCTAGTACCCCTACTTCTACCGTGGCATGCAATGCATGTGGCCAATTTAGTCCGTATGGATTAAGCAATAGAACATAGACGAGCTTCTTCTCCACTATTTCTCATCGTTCCCCAATGGCAAATCAATGTTTCCTCGACTGGTTGTACGGCGCCATGACGGATGGCCGGTGGGCGGCAGGGTGGCTGCTGGGTTCATCTCGTCCGCACTCACAACTCAACTCAAACTGGTTGCCGGCGCCGTGAGCACTGAGCCGCCGCAGCTAGTAGTCGGGTAGCAGCTAGCGTGCGTGTCCGGGTAGCTAGCTGCAAGCATCTCTGATCCACTGCTGATTCCTACAAGGGTCCAACGCGCTGCAAGCTTCTCTCCTGCTCGCTGAAGTAATTTAGTGCTCCGATTTTGCTTTTCTTGCCTGATTGGTTCTACCTTTTGCATCTAAATTGGGAAAAAGTTCATAACTAGTTCATGGAAATTTTTGTTTACAGATTATTTTTTAAAATAATTTTGCTAAGTATTTTGTGGACAAAATCGATCTAATTATGTTCCTGAAAATTCTACAAATTATAGCTGGTTGCTTTTGATAAGATTTGGTGTCCCAAGCAAAAATTTAAATGTCTTTTTGCAACTTTGCCCCCCCAAAGATTTCGTTCAAGGTCCGCCACTGGATACTGGCAAGACGATTTGCGTTCAGAGCATTTGTGGTGTCAGACACCATAGCATTTAGCTGCTCCATCGTCGCCACCTGCTTCCATATATGGCAGTTCACGTAATATCACACACAGTCACCGAAGTTGCTATAACTTGCTGGCATCTGGGTTGGTGCCGGTAGGATCGCAGTCTATGATTGCTGCGTTTGCATTGGGTTTCACCTCGTCCTAGGTTCAGTCAACCGTTGGCTCATTATCTTCGTATACATGTCGTCGTTAGCTTCAGTGCTCCTCTGTTTCCCTGGCATCTGGATTCCGTTCCATCTAGGGCTGGGAAAGGCGGTGTGGCGTCGAGCCGGATTGAGAGGACTCGCCAACATGCATGAGCCCCCGTCGAGCCTCGTACACTTGCTGTGTCTTCTCAGAAGGAGCATTCTGTTCCAAAATTTTAGAAGGCCATTGTTTGTTTTGCTCATTTCCGCTACGTGACATAGGTAGCAAGGTGACAAATGTTACACTTTCAACGGAGAGAATGATGTTTTCATATGTGACTTTAATACTACAAAATGCTTTAAATCAGTATATGTATTTTGCTTTATTTGATGCTACAGAACGATTCCGGTTAAAAATGTTTGTATGGAAACTAAAGAGCAACTGAATTAAGATTTTCTTTTGATTTCTGTGTCTAGGTGTCATACTTAAAAAACATAATCTAGCTAAGTAGAATTGGGAGAGAGATACACATTGAATCTTCTGTTTTAATTAGGAGACTATACAAAAAAATTTACTCTCCCATGGCGACATGCTCGAAACATGTCACATATTTTGGATCTTGGTTAAGTGGGTTCTCTCCGTTCTCTTATTTGTATGAGGACTGCAACTTTATTTTGGTTAAAGTGTGGTTTTTGACAAAAGAGGGGCATGCTTTTCACATGTGTTGTATTTATTTATCAAATGGTTGCGATCATGGTCTAACTAGTGTGTATGTGACGAGGGGTAGACTCATCAAGACCCATGGTTAAGGTCCCTAGGTTATGAATATGGGGGAGAGAACGTGGTAGAGCTGGAAGTATCGTCGGCTGACAAGCAGGGCAAAGATTTTACCCAGGTTCAGGGCCCTCGTGTGGAGGTAACACCCCTACGTCCTGCCTGTCTGTTATTGCTGTGTGAATATGATGGTTACAAGAGTCCCGGCGAGATGTCGATCTCGCTAGGGTTTTGGTGGCTCTGAAAGTACGTGGTCTGGTTCGATGGCCCTCCCAGTCCTTAAATAGTAGGCTGGGTCTCGGGTGTTCGTAACCGACTCGATTTACAAGTAAGGAAACTCTAAACCGACTATTGCTTCGCCAAACTTGGAGGATACTTCATCTTCGTGGGCCTCCCTTCATGGGCTTCATGTAGGCTCTGATAGTTGGGCCTAGTCGATACGTGCACCAGGTACCCTCATGGTAGGGTACCCGATAGGCATACCCATGTCAGTAGCCCCCGAGTACTTGTCTGATTCGAAGAGTCGGGCATGGACTCATACATCATGCACGTTATGTTCTTTTTTTGTCGTATGATTTGAAATTTTATGAAATAGCACATGTTGGCTATGTCGAGTGTTTCATCGACTATGAATTTTTGCTTATGATAATCAAGGGATATTAGCTTAGCAGGCCCGGCACACACGACGGATCGGGGCCAGTTAACTACCATTTGTGGCAAAACCATACTAGCTTTCAATCAAACTCGAGTCCCCGGACTCGAATCTGGAACAAACTGGACAGACTCGAAACAGCCGTTGAGGTCTTACGGAATCGAACTGCAGTATAATTTTGAATCAACCCAACGCGTCCGTCGGGGATAATTCATCATGTCTGCTGACACGGAAAATTTAAGGATAACGCTGCTGGAGCGGTCCTTAGCCCAGCTCGACTGATCGGTGGGTCTTACCTTTGCACTATGCATGCAGCATCCAAGGATCGTCGGATCAACTCGGGAATATTTTGAGTGTGATTTTGCTTATGAACTTAGTCGAATGTGTCGTCGACTGACACTTTTGCCATTATTCTATCGGGTGCGCGACAGCGCTCCCGATGGGAGTAGCCCCCGAGATTGTGCTTTATTGCTTGCAATGGAGGATAATCTCAAAATCTTTTACCCTGCACATTTTAGTCAAAGAAATTTTTTGATACGCTCCCGATGGGAGTATGATACTACAGTCGAAAGAATTTCGACTGGCTTTATGATCTTTACTAAAGAACCAACCGAGACTTATGCGAGAGACCACCCGAAGATATCATCGAGTGATTTTTATGCCAGTTCTGAAGGATGAAACAACGTCAGCAATGACGCATTTTGCGACTGCCATCTCTGACAAGCGGTGGCGTGCCTGGTAAGACTGATGGGACGTGACACTTCTGTGTGGGCCCATTTTTGCAGAGCTGACCAAGTGTAGCGCCGTTTGGACTTGATTTGACCGCTCTGGCGCGGTTTTCACGGGGCGTGATGATGATTTCCTAGTTTCCCGTGCGTAGTGGGCGGAGTGGCCTGCGACGGTTGCCTTCCGCGGCCGCCACGTGTATGGCTAGATTTCGCGCGGAGCGTATGCCTTTGTTTTGACGGTTGCGATCGTATTGCGATCTGTGGTAAATAGTGGAGACGGCGCTGGCAGAATTTTTTACTTGCCATTTGCCTATTTGCGCCGCCCCTCGTCTCATCTTCCTCCTCGCGCCCACCTCCATTGCTCTGCCCAAGCTCTCTTCTCCACCCTCATCCACCGTTGCGATGGCGAAAGGTGGAGGCTCCAAGCGTGGTGCCGCTGCCGCTGCCGCGACCGATGCGGCCAAGGGCAAGAAGACTGTGGCGGGTACATCTGCATCCGCCGCGCTGAAGAAAGGCAGCGGGGACTGGGCGAAGTCCACCATCAAGGACGCCCATTTGGTCAAGTTCCGCGAGCAGGGGTATCTGCCACCCGCGGAGCAGCTCGCCGTCCGCGCGCCATCGCCCAAGGAGGTACTCCCTGAACCACGCGCTAACGAGCGTGTTTGTTTTGCGGAGTTTTTGCCTAGGGGCTTTTCGCTTCCCCTCCACGATTTCGTTCGTGGTCTTCTTTTTGCCTACGGGGTGCAGATCCCCCCAAATGGTATTATGCATATCGCGTGTTTCATCACGCTGTGCGAGTGCTTCCTCGGCGTCGCACCCAGCTGGGCGCTGTGGAAAGCCATCTTCATGGTACGGCCGAACAGAGGAGGTGGTCGCACCTACCCAGTTGGCGGCTGTGGAATCCAGGTGCGCAGCGACACCCGCTACTTCCGCCTGAAGACCGTCGACTCCGCCCAAGGCTGGAGGAAGGGGTGGTTTTATGCGACTGTCGAGCATGACGCAGCCGCCCCTTTCTCGACTGCTGCTTTCACCAGGACCAAGGCATGGGATCACCAACTCTCAGCCGAAGAAATGGAGGAGGCAAGCCCTTTGCTGGCTCGGATCGGAGGCATGCTAGACAAAGTCACAGGCATCCATTTGATCGCCACCTTTGTGAAGAGGCGGGTGTGGCCACTCCGTGCCCGAGCGCATCCCATGTGGGAGTATGAGGGCACGGGTGACTCCACTCGAATGAGCCCAGAGGAACTGTCAAGGAACGAACTTGTGACGCACGTGCGCCACATCACCAGCCTGACGACAGCCGACCCTTGCAACATCGATTGCCCCGTCATGCCATACGGGACGGAAAACCCTTTGCTTGAGGTATGTCTGTAGTTTAATAGTTTGCCACTCGTAGCTTCTACGATATGTGCTTTTTGACTCTGACTTTGCAATTTGTGATATGTGCTATGCAGGGTCATTCGACTGCTGCCTCCCTTCCTCCTCTGCCTGAAAATGGAGAGACTGAAGAAACTCAGGCACTGGTGGTGGACCCGAAAGGGGATCAGTCGCCCATCCCTTCTGCCACCAATTCACATGTGGAGGAAGTCGAGGAGGAAGCAGCAGAAGAGGTCCAATCTGAAGACAAGGCCACCTCTGACCAAGAAGTCGATACCGCGCCACCGAAGCGGCGTCGACTGGCCAAGAAGGCGCTTTCTGCTGTGAGTTCACCCGCGAGGGAGCAGGGCTTGGAGGATGACGAGGAATCAGGCTCACCACCTGTTTTCCAAGCCACTCCTTTGCGTGCGTGCTCAACAAGCTCAACTCTTCCTCTTCAGTCGAGTGGTACCCCAGCCTTTGGGGGACCAATTTTTGGCGACTCCGAAGATGAGGAAGATGAGGAGCACAGGTATGTGCTTTTTTGAGTATGAGAATTTTGTGCTGTCACATATTTATGCTGACCGTCTTTTTGCTTTGTCGTGTTGCCCACAGCGCTGAAAACAATCAGCCTGGGACTCCTCCAGTCGAAAATGTTCCAACCCTGGAGCAGTCGAATTATGCACCGACTGGAAACGAGGCTGCCCAGCCAACGGCCACTGATGCTGTTGTTGAGCCAACCAAGGCGGCAACTCCAGTTATCGGGACATCAGTCGCGGCTCCTGAGCCGTGGATGAACCACGTAAGGAGCTTTTTGCTTGACCCGTTTTAGTTGTAGGTCTGTGAAAGTTTGAATTTTTGCTGAACTCGTTCGCTCGCAGCCCTTCTACCACACCTTGGCAGATTCCGCCAAGGCTTATGTCCAGGTGGAGCAGGAGAGGGACACCATGCGCGCCGAGCTAGAGCGGCTCAGTCGTGAGTTCTCCTTTTTGCTTTGTTTTGCCGAATTTCTTTTTGCAATGCTTGATTTTGTCAAGTATTGAATGCACGTGATCTTGCTGGGCCAGGCGAGAAGAAGGAGCTGGAAGATGCACTCGCCGCACAGCGCGAAGAATCGAAGAAAGAACTGGCTGCCGCCACCAACTCAGCCGCTGCACGCGAGCGAGGATATGCTGACCAACTCGCGGCACTTGCGCAGGCCATGGGAGGTGAGTAATCTTTTCTCCTTTTGATATGATAATATAGCTGTCGAGTGTCATGAAATGACTTTTGCCTTTTTTTATTGTGCAGAAGCTGTTGGCGCACCGGCCTCTGCGGACGTGTCGAGTGGTGATCTTCCGCTGGACCAGGTTGTGGGCGGCCTAGGCGCCGTATGCACCCAGGCGAAGGACGCACTCGCCAAATTGACGAACACACTTGGAGCTGTATACAAGGTGGTGTTCCCGACTGGCGTAGTGCCGTCGACGGCGGACGACTTCGCCGACGTGTTTGGCCCCGGGACGTCCACCATGGCGGGTTTCGCTCGCGCCAACACGGTACGCGGATCCGAGTCCACCATCAAGCTTCTTATGGGACATGGGATAGATTGCGACTACGAGGCAGCACTGTCTGCGTTCCCTCGGAAGCCAGATGGGAAGCCCATTTCTCTGAAGGGGGTGAGCGGAGCCGCCGCGCGACTGGCCGAGGTTTTTATGTCCACCATGGAGCGCGGGCACTCGAGACTGCCAATCGTCTGCTTAGGAAATCGAATACTTAGGTTTAGGGTAGCCGTACCCTTTTGGTTTATGCCTTGTAATGATACCTTCTGAACTGCGCGAGTCTGCGCTTTGTTTGTGCTACCTTGTTTATGCAAATAGTCTTTTGCTAATGTCTTTCACTCGAGGATGTTGTATGCTTCTGACACAAACTTTGTGTTTGTGATTATGCTCTTTGAACAGTCACGAGAACCTGCTACTGCGACTAGTTCCTCGCAGGCTCCAATCACCACCCGATCCCAGGGTCAATTGGTAAATGATGCCAAGGTGATGGAGTATATGAAGGCCAAATTTGTGAGAATGGAGCAAGATCTGAAGGACGCCCAGGCTGAGCTGAATCGATTGAGGGCGAGACCCGCGTTGGCCACCCAACGCGAGAAATATGTGCTCGGGGAGATGGATCTTGTGAACAGGCAACTCGAGTGTAAGTTCGAATCTTGCTCTGTTTACAAGCTTTTTGCGTAGCTATTGTCCTTTTGATCTGACTGGTGCGCCCGTTTTGTAGGCTTTGTCGACAACTTCCAGGCTGAAAAGATTCGCGTGGAAGGGCGTCTGGATAGCGTGGTTGACGACCCTACGACTGGGCGTCAACACTTTTGGCTTGATAGGTACCATGCCCGCATACTCGCCACCCTGAAGGATCGCGTCTGGCGAAGTGCTGAACTGCTGGAGTTATGCCGGGCAGCGTTTATTCGCCTGAACGAGACTCTTTTTCCTGCGGGGCCACAACCACAAGGGATTCGTGCTTTGTTGAACATCTTCCGTCAAACAAATCCCATTCGAGAGTTGCTGTCTCAGAGACTTGTGATTGGAGCCAACGCTGCAATGGCGTATATGCGTAGTCGAAAACCAAGGTTGGTGTTGCGGACACCTGCAGCCGGAGAGGTTCTCGAACAAAGAGACCTGGATGACACGATCCGAGCTGCGGAGACACTAATCGAGTGCACTCGCGAACAGCTTTGTGGTCCCGAGCTGCCCGTAAAGGACGAGCCTGAGGATTAGAATAGTTTGCGAGTGCAATTTTTGCATAGGGGGCAGCCCCCGAGTGTAATTTTTGACTCTTTGTATATTGTATAGTTTGTATACTTTGATTTTTGTCGAGCCCCCGAGTCAGTCGAGCGGGGTTTGTGAAATATGTGTTGGTTGTGAACCAATGACTGTGCAGCCCCCGAGTATTCGAGTGCGGCTGCAGAGTTTTTGTGTCTTTGTTTGGATCCTTGTTACGCAGCCCCCGAGCATTCGGGTGTGGCTAAAGCATTGTGTTTCTGCAAGAGCGAGAGCTCATTTGATCAATAACACAGCCCCCGAGGGTTTCGGGTGTGGTTAAGGTATGAATTATGCGGGTAGTAGTCACAAGAAGTCGAAGGAACATTGATTTTATTCCTCTTTTGAATGTTAGGCTGCAGGCCGCCTCATTAAAAACCTTCCAGTCCCCTTAGGTACCCTGGTAAGGAAAAGAGCGCGTCTGAAACCTGCAGCCATCCGACATATAGCCTATTACATTGTATGACTGTGAGCACTTTATGCGTAGAAACGGCGCAGATGCGCAACGTTCCAAGGATTATGAGAGAGTTCGCCTGTCTTCGCGTGCTTCAGTCGATATGCGCCTCCACCAAGGACCTCCGTGATGATGAAGGGACCTTCCCATGGGGAAGCGAGCTTGTGCACCTTCTTTTGCTTCAGTCGAAGAACCAGGTCGCCCACAACAAAGGACCTGGTTCGCAGTCGACGGCTATGGTAGTTGCGGAGATCCTGCTGGTAAACAGCTGTGCGGGCCAAGGCCGTGTCTCGCGCCTCATCGAGCAAGTCGACTGCGTCTTCGAGTGCTTCTTCCGCGTCTTCTTCATTATATGCTTCAACTCGTGGCGCATTGAACCTTACATCTGATGGCAGATTGCCTCTGCACCATAGACCATGAAGAATGGGGTGAACTGCGTAGAAGTGTTGGGAGTTGTGCGTAGGCTCCATAGCACAGATGGTAGTTCTTCGACCCAAGCACCCGCAGCTCTTTTGAGTGGCACCAGGAGGCGCTTCTTGATCCCACTGTCACAAGTCCGTTGGCCTTTTCGACTTGGCCATTGGATTGTGGATGTGCCACGGATGCGTATTGAGCGTAATGTCCTGCTCTTTGCAGAAGGTTTTGAACTCCTCAGCCGTGAAGTTTGTGCCGTTATCAGTGATGATACTGTTTGGGACACCGAAGCGGTAGATGATGCTCTTTATGAAGTTGACTGCCGTAGTAGCAGTCGAATTTGTGATGGGGACCGCCTCGATCCACTTTGTGAACTTGTCGACTGCCACCAGTAGGTGAGTATGCCCGCCATGCGATGATTTTTTGAGTGGCCCAACCATATCGAGCCCCCATTGGGCGAAAGGCCAGGCCAGCGGTATAGTCTTCAACGCCGATGCGGGTGCGTGCGGCCTTGTTGCGAATTTCTGGCAGCCGACGCACCTTTTGACTATGTCCTCCGCGTCTTTGAGTGCTGTAGGCCAGTAAAACCCTGCGCGAAAGGCTTTGGCTACGAGTGATCGACTGCTGGCGTGATGCCCACAGGTACCTGCATGAATGTCTCGAAGTATGGCTTGGCCATCTTCGAATGCGATGCATCTTTGGAACATACCTGATATGCTGCGCTTGTATAACTCGCCGTTGATAACGGTGTATGCTTTTGATCTTCGAGTCACGCGTCGGGACTCGGTTATGTCATCTGGTAGCTCGCCACGGAGTATGTAAGCCAGAAAAGGTTGAGTCCAGGTTGGCTCAATGAGAAATACCTCGACTGGGGGGTCCTCTGTGCTAGGCACTTTGCTTTTGGGTGGCGTAGTCGACGGAGGAGGCTCTCGTTTCTCCTTGATAGATCTGTGTTCGATGCGCTCGAGGAAGACACCAGGTGGAATTTGTGCGCCAGTTGAGCCAAGATTGGCTAGCATGTCTGCTTCTTCGTTACTTTCCCTTCCTATGTGCCTCAACTCGCAGCCCTCGAAGCTGCCCTCCAGTGTGTTGTACAGGTCGCGATAAGCGATCATGTTGTCCGCGATTGCGTCGCAGGCCTTCATTGTTTGCTGCACCACGAGATTGGAGTCGCCGTAGATCATCAATCGAGTGCACCCAAGTGCTTTTGCCATCCGCATGCCATGGATCAGGGCCTCGTATTCAGCCTCGTTATTGGAGGGTAGTTTGAATCCCATCTGCAAAACATAACGTAGCTTGTCCCCTTTTGGTGATATGAGGATGACGCCTGCGCCTGCGCCTTCGTGTTTCTTGGACCCATCGAAGTACATGGTCCAGGAATTGGACACGTCTGGTGCTCCAGGTAATTGGGCCTCTATCCACTCGGTTGTGAAGTCGGGTAGGACTTGTGCTTTGATAGCCTTCGGGTGCTCGTACTTGATGTCTCTTGGAGCCAGCTCGATGAGCCATTTTGCGACTCGACCCGTTGCATTGGGGTTTGTGAGGATATCACCGATTGCTGAGTTACTTACCACGGTGATCGGGTGCTCGGTGAAGTAGTGTGTCAACTTCCTTGAGGACATGAATACAGCGTATGCCAGCTTTTGATAGTGCGGGTACCGCTGTTTTGATATGGAGAGAACCTCGCTTAGGTAGTAGACTGGACGTTGTATGCTTTGGATGTGTCCCTCCTCCATGCGTTCGACTACCAGTACGGTGCTCACCACCCTGTTTGTAGCCGAGACATACAGGTAGAGTGGTTCCCGTTCCTTAGGTGCGACGAGGATCGGAGGGCTTGTGAGGATCCGCTTGAGATCTGTGAAGGCTGCTTCAGCTTCTGGCGTCCACTCGAACTTGTCCGCCTTCTTCATCAGTCGATAGAATGGTAAAGCCTTTTCACCCAGTTTGCTGATGAATCGACTGAGCGCTGCTACTCGTCCTGCTAGTTTCTGCACATCATGAAGCTTTGAAGGCCTTTGCATTGTGAGGATGGCCTGTATTTTCTCCGGGTCTGCTTCGATTCCACGGGCAGAGACTAGGTACCCTAGGAGCTGCCCGGCTGGAACGCCGAACGTACACTTCTTAGGATTGAGCTTGATATGGAAGCGTTTGAGGTTTGCGAACGTCTCCCTCAAATCGTCGAGTAGTGTGTGTTCTTCCCTTGTGGTAATGACAATGTCATCCACGTAGACCTGGACGTTGCGTCCGATTTGCTTTTTGAGGCAGTCCTGCATCATGCGCTGGTATGTTGCACCCGCGTTTTTGAGCCCAAAGGGCATAGTTGTGTAGCAGTAGACCCCGAGTGGGGTTATGAACGCCGTTTTTTCTTCGTCTTCTTGCTTCATCCTTATCTGGTGATAACCTGAGTAAGCATCCAGAAAGGAGAGTCGTGCGCATCCGGCGGTGGAGTCGACGATCTGGTCGATTCGGGGTAGCGGGAAGTGATCCTTTGGACAGCACTTGTTCAGCGCTGTGAAGTCCACGCACATCCGAAGGATGTCTGTATGCTTCTTTTCTACGAGTACGGGGTTGGCCACCCATTGTGATTTCTTGATTTCCCTAATGAATCCTGCTGCGAGTAACCGGTCGACTTCAGATTCGACTGCGGTTCGCTTTGGGCCGGAGATTCGACGCATCGTTTGCTTGACTGGCTTTGCATCTGGAAACAATTGGAGAGAGTGCTCGGCGAATTCCCTGGGAATACCTGGCATGTCGGCTGGACACCACGCAAATATTTCCCAGTTCTCACGGAGGAATTCGACGAGCGCGCCTTCCTATGCGATAGGCAGGCTCGAAGATATGTTGACTGTCTTGGACGGATCGGTCGGGTGCACCTGATGCGACCTTGTGTCATTTGTAGCATTGAAGGATCTGTCGACTGCCAACTTCTTATGCTCTGGAAGGAGTGTGCGGTCGTTGGTAATCGCCAAGTCGGCGAGTGATTCTTCCACCCCGAACATCTCGGAGATTTTGCTGAACTCGCGGTCGCAAGCATCGGACCTTTGAAAGTTTCCACGGACAGTGATGACTCCCTTTGGTCCTGGCATCTTCAGCGTGAGGTACGCATAGTGTGGCACCGCCATGAATCGAGCAAACGTCGGGCGACCAAGAATAGCATGGTATTGTGATTTCCAGTCGACGACCTCGAACTCAATCGACTCTGTCCTGAAGTGGCTTTTGTCCCCGAACGTAACGTCGAGTTGTATGGTGCCTTCTGGGCTAATTGCTTTGCCAGGAACAATACCGTGGAAGGTATTTGAAGATTTTGGGAGGTTTTCGACTGACCTGTTCATTTTGCGGAGCGTGTCCGCGAAGATGATGTTTATGCCGCTGCCTCCATCCATGAAGACCTTGGTCATGGCGTAGCCTCCTATTTGCGCGTCGAGTACCAGAGCCGCGTGCCCTGGTCGAACTACAGCTGGGGGATGATCCTCTCGACTGAAGCTTATGATGGTTTCCGATCCCTTCAGAAAATCTGGCACGGCAGGAGGTGCCATGACAGCCATGTTCACTTGTCGAGTGATTAGCTTTTGCTGCCTGTTGGAGGGGCGACCCTTTTGTATCATGTACATCTGCCCGTGGGGCTGTGGATATTGATCATCTTCCGCCCGTAGTACGGGTTGTATGGCACCTGCGAGGTTTGCGCCTGGAGCAGGCTGTGGTGGTGGTTGGGTGGCGGCTGTGGCGCCATGAGAGGGCACAGCGTTCGGCTGTGGTGCGGGTGCAGGCGTGGGCTGAGCAGGTGCTGGGCCGTACCTTTTGAGTCGTATCATGTAGTCAGTCGCCATTTGGTCGAATTCCCTGCAGTTCCTTAGGGTGTGATTGGAGCGTAGTTTTCCGTCGTCCCCCTTGAAGAGGTGGAATCTGCACCAGTCGTCCATCTTTTCCTCGAATGACCGCTCGGGTTTTGCGTCGCTACGTTTGCGCCATTCTTGCCTTTTGTAGCTGTCGCTCCGCTGCTCGCGATCTCGACTGTCCCGTCGATCATCCGAGCGTCGATTGCTTCTATCTTGGTCTTCCCGGGTTGTGTGTATCCAGCCGCCATGAACTCGGGTCTGTTATCGTCGTAAGGACGTTTGGAACGTTTGCGCCTGCGATCTTCTCTGTATGAATCTCTGCGGCCTCGACTGCCGCTTTCGTAGTTGTCGCGTGTTGGGGAAGCACGGGATCTGCGTACAGAATCCTCTCCATCTGCCCACTCAGTCGCAACTTTGATGAGGTCAGCCAGGGAGGTTGGCTTTTCACGACCAAGTGCCTCTTTGAAGTCCTTCCTGGCGAGACCTTGTATGAAGGCATCCATGGCCCTGTCTTCTGACACTTTGCCAACCGAATTGCGTATTTCGGTCCACCGCCGTATGTATGATCTCAACGACTCGTCTGATCGTTGAGTGCATGTCCTTAATTCCTCGAATGTCTTCGGGCGCTCACACAGAGGCTCGAAGTTTTTGATGAAGTCTCTGCGGAAATCGTCCCACGAGTCGTATGATGATGGAGGGAGCGACTTGAGCCAGTCGCGGGCAGTTCCTTCGAGCATAAGTCGTATGTACTGCATCGCCGTGGTGTTCGTGCCACGCTGGCATGCCACGGCGAGTCTGTAATCTTCTAACCACCCAGAAGGTTCTTGGCGACCGTTGTACTTGGGTTGTTCGCCTGTCAACTTGAACCGTTTGGGCATCCGCGTCTCACGGATGCGTCGAGTGAAGCACAATGCTCCGCATGGCTCTGGTTCACGATCAGAGTATGAATCGCTGCTATAGGATCTTCGAGATCTGCTTCTGCTGGACCTGTGCCGGCGCGTGCTTCTCCTTCCTTCATCCGAGTGGTGGCTGCGACCACTGCGATGATGTGCTGCGTGTCGTGAGTCGACTATGTCGCGATCGCGATTCCTTGCTGGAGTTTTATCTTCTGGCTGTATAGCCTGTGCCGCTAGAGCTAGCGATTTGAGTTGTTGGCGATGCAGGGCTGCGTTAGGGTCATTCGCCGGAGGTTGCATTGCCTTGAGGTAAGCACCTACGGAGAATAATGCACCCGCAGCAGTTTTGGGCACTGGGATTCCATTAGCGTCCTCTGTCATGAACGACAGGTTACGGGTGATTGCTACCCTTTCATGTTCTGGAAGGCTTGCCAACCGCGACCTGGGTCGTGGGGTTGGTTGCATTGTGGACCCGAGGGATTGCTCCCTTCTTCGGGCACTCGAGAGGCTGGCTTGCCTTTTGCGCTCCTCGAGCGTCGCTCGGTAGTTTTGCAGTCGAATTGACTCCTGCCAGTTGAAGTACTGGAAGGTCAACATCTCCTCTGGGGTGGAATTTGGTGGCATCATTGTGCACTCCTTTATGACTTTATCTGCTTTTGCTGCCATCTCCTCCGTGATTGTCAAGGTTGTGACCCCATCCGGCATGGTTACCGTGCATGGGAATTGTGCAGGCCTGCGAGCGGCTGCGTCTGCGGATGATTCTGCGGTGAAGGCCACGTAGACCTGATGGGGCGTGACCCGAGGACAGGTGTATGTGCTGTCGATTCCAGTCATGGACTCGACGTCGCCGTCGAGGCTCATGTCAGAGCCAGTATGTTCATCGAGTAGATCTTCGAGGCGAATTTCGTTGTCAGCGTGTTCATCGCCTATGCTCATCTCGGTGTTGGCGAGGCCATTATGGATGTCTGAGCCGAGGTTGGTGTTGGTGAAGATCTCCGAGTCGACGTTGCTGTCGTTATGAATCGCGGGCTCGTAGAAGTCGTCGAGGGAGATCCCGCAGTCGAAACTTTCGTCGAGTGGTAGGTTGAAGTCGACGTTGCTTGTGCGGTATGCTGATTCTGCCTCCTCGCCTTGGAGTTCCGTCATCATGAACCTGTCGAGCTCGCCGGTCGACATGGTTGTTGCGGGCGAGCAGGCTTCAGGAATCGACGACGGGGCGAGAGCAGTCGACGGAGCCTCGAGTGCGCCCAGCACCGGTTGTTGCGGATCTGTCGAGTCCTGCGTACCAAGATTGTTTACGAAAAAATTGAATGCTCCAACAGTTAAGCTCAAACCTGATTCAAGGCCAGAAAACGCCTCCTGAAGCTCTGGCGAGTGCGGATTGAAATTCATTGGAAGAGCAGATGCGCTTTTTGCGGGTGAAGCGGGCAGGCCGCCGCTTTTCGAGTAGGATCGGCGAGTCGCCGTGTGTCGCCTGGATCGGCGAGTTGCTGTTTGCTGACATGGCCGGCGAGTTGCCGTTTGCAGATGAGATCGGCGAGTTGCCGTTTGCTGGTGTGATCGGCGATTTGCCGTTTGCTGTTGGGACCGGCGAAACTTCGAGTCCAGCGCTATTCTTTCCCACAGACGGCGCCACTTGACGAGGGGTAGACTCATCAAGACCCATGGTTAAGGTCCCTAGGTTATGAATATGGGGGAGAGAACGTGGTAGAGCTGGAAGTATCGTCGGCTGACAAGCAGGGCAAAGATTTTACCCAGGTTCAGGGCCCTCGTGTGGAGGTAACACCCCTACGTCCTGCCTGTCTGTTATTGCTTTGTGAATATGATGGTTACAAGAGTCCCGGCGAGATGTCGATCTCGCTAGGGTTTTGGTGGCTCTGAAAGTACGTGGTCTGGTTCGATGGCCCTCCCAGTCCTTAAATAATAGGCTGGGTCTCGGGTGTTCGTAACCGACTCGATTTACAAGTAAGGAAACTCTAAACCGACTATTGCTTCGCCAAACTTGGAGGATACTTCATCTTCTTGGGCCTCCCTTCATGGGCTTCATGTAGGCTCTGATAGTTGGGCCTATTCGATACGTGCACCAGGTACCCTCATGGTAGTGTACCCGATAGGCATACCCATATCAGTATGCAACACTAAATGATGGTGGAAACTGGCGCCAAGTGGTTGGAATGGCTTACTAGGGAGTTTTTTTTTTTTTTGATAGGGGCTTACTAGGGAGTTTATGTCCTGCTTTGAATAGTGTGTGTCGCAAATGCTTTTGAGTGCGTGATGAGTCATGTGCCCTACTTGTCTTTTGTTTAAGTAGCCTTAATAGTTGTTATATGCGTGGCGTGATGAGTCGAATCCGATGGATGTTGGGTGTTTCTTGGAGTTCCTCCAACTTCTAGAATCTTTTCTCCATTCTTAACAACTTTTCAGGCAAGCTTAGACGTTATCTGTGGATCTTTTTTGCGGCCCAGTGCTAGTCGCTTTGGCTTACTCGTAATGAATCAACGATCGAATCTAAATTCCCACGTCAACCTGCTGACTGTGTTTACAAAACTCATTGGCCGTGGCCCGTGTTGCTTAGACGCCTCTACTACGACACCTTGTCCCCTCCTACAAGCACTGGAGCTCCTACAGGCCTACACCAGCCTTTTAAGTTCTCGTTAGGCTTTTCAGCCTCTGTGTGGTTATATCTTGTAAACTTTTTAAGTTTACGCAAGCTATGAGTAGGGTCCGTTGCGCGTGGATGTCCTTCCGTTAGAAAATTTTAATCGTAGACACAAGGACTCGAACCTGTGACCTGGGACATGCGAACCAACTAGCTGCAATATGCTAACCAAATACCCAAGGCTGCTGGATGTTAATGTTGGAGACACACGAGTATATGTTCATTATCCTCACGGTAGTACTAAAAATTGCAACTATATTTGTTTAAGCACATTTCGTTCTTGTACAGAACTTGGCAACAACACTTATACTATGTTATACTAGCTTAATGTCCGTGCGTTGCTACGGATCACACGGATAAACTGATTTTGAAACATGCATTCATTTGGAACAAAATATTTGGTAGATGAGTCATCAATCTACTTTATCATGACACCCATTTGTCTATTTGAAGTTTTGAACTCAAGTAAATCTTTGGCCCTAGATGTCCCTATAACCTCCACGACAAACAAGAGAGAGTTGAATACATATGCGTTACGTGTTGATCAAAACAATAGGTCAAATTCAAAAAATATGGTCAAATATGATGTTTTAGTGCAGTACATTGTACAAATTTAACTTAATACATTATTTGTATGGACCAACACCCCCCGTCACTTGCTTGAATATGAGCTATCTTCTCTATCTTGCTTCCCCGTCGTTCCATGCTGCAACCTCCTACCTGGAAGGAATCCTTTATTCGAGCAACCCCCGCCTCTCTGTTTATGTGGCCTTCTCCTTCTACGGTAACATATTTATGTCCGTAGTCTATAACTAATTGAAAACAACAATCTAATCATGATAAAATGCAGGATTTCAAAAATCTAAATTAGAAGGACAAAAAATAGGCAGCTGGTCGTCTCCTCTCTGAACTATAAAGGAATCTTGACTCAGTTTGACATCTAGTACTAATCATGAGTAAGAAGAAATGACTCATTAGCTAATCTATAATTTCTTCCCTAAAACAGAGCAAGATTTAACCCTCTGGCTTTATTACCTCCACAATAATAAAAACAAGACTCTAAATAGTAAATGTATAACAATGATCTAGTGGCAGAAATTGAGGCATGAAACCCAAGCTCGAAAAAGAAATTTCAACTAATAGTAATTGTATAACAATATTCTACATCAACAATCATTGGGAGTTACCTTTGTTGATACCCACATGGACGCAGAGGAAGATCCCCGTTCAAGTATGCACAACCAAAAATACTATACCTAAAAAAAGGCTATGGAAACGAATGAATACATTTCAGAAATACATATATGGTCGAAAATAGATATATACCCCAAGAGGAAAATTAAGATAAATGTAAACCATAGGAGAGTAACATACATCTCTTGACTATCTATTATAGTATAGAAGATAAGAATAAATAAGACCACAAAGATATCAATTCACAACAGGGTTGTTCTATCTATGGTCAGTGGGGTTGAGAGAAGAATACCTTAAGAGTGAAATTCAGAGTGACAACCATACCAAGATGTTGCATTTCATACTATCATTTTAATAAGAGAGCATGACCTGAAATTATCAAAAAGAGACAAATCGTCCAGGCCCTCTTTAAATTCCAATGAGCGGCTTGCATAGGAAATAAGGAACATCGACGGGAAAGAATTGCCTCAGGAAACACAACTATTTTAATCTAATCTAGTACAATCAGATACAAAAAAAGCACCGAATTGAATTTCCAACTTCAATGCAAATATCCACACATAGCAGCTACTCCAACAAACCTGCATGACAACAATGTTGATCCATGGATGCATTGTCAGTGTACTGCCTCCTCACAGTAGCACCAACATTCTCAGCAACGGCAACTATCTCTCCGATTGGCCGGTGTACGCTACACCGCCCGCTCGCACTCCACGATGATGGCTCAGATGGCGTACGTGACACCCAATGTTTCCGCGCCGTACTCAGTTACAAAAGGATAGATTTTGTAATCAAGCGGGCGTATGCCCAGGTTTTTTATAGGACCCAAATCTTATCAACAAAAGAACTGAAGGAAACTAAATGACGTGAACTGAAAGGACTTGTATAACCACATGATTTTTGTACACTCTCTGTCGATTTTGCTTGCTGGCATGATCGGCCAGCTCGTCGTTGTGACTAAAATCTGCACATATCAAAACACAACCTAATCCATAGAAAAAATATCATGCACATTATATCTTAACTAATGATGGAACGCCAAGCATAAACCAACACCTGGAAGATTTATATAAGTATAATAATTAGTAAACTGCAGAAATTGCAAAGTAATTGTTGTAGAAGTATCCATTTAGTTTAATCTCCATGTAAATCATGTTAGAACTTACATAGGCAAAAGCCAAACTCAAATAAGGCCTAAACGCCGCTTATATGAATTATTAGCCACTATTTTCTGACTATGCCAAGATACATGGCAACATTTACACAAATAATTTTCAATTGGAGTGTAATAGTATAGATACACACTTCTGAACAGTAAGCATTATATATACAGTAAGCAATATAAATACCCTTGTATATTTTCATTTTTAATGTCAAATCCAAGGACTACCACCAGATGCAATCTTAGTCTTCGGAGGCACTATGAGGTGACTTGTATCACTTTTATCCCCCCTGCCACAAAATATGTAGAAATGAGCAGATTGGAATGAGAATAATTTATAAAAAAACATAGAAAAAGCAGGTAAATAATATGGGAAACCAAGCTTAAGAAAGATAGCATTGTTCGTAGCAGAATTATTTCAGAGCTCTCCTCTTTGGACTCAGACAAGGCAAGTCGATTTAGTGCCAAATTCATTGAAATAGGTTCAAATGATGTTCATCTTCCTCCTTCAGGTCACGATAAAATACATTCATGCATACACATGGTTAATCAACTTATTCGTGCGGGCTGCAGAACCTCAGTCGGTGTCATGGGCTGCAGAAACGGTGGAAATCGACAACAAAGCAGCTAGGTAAGCAACCTCCTCCTTCTGAGATCTGGCACAAGCAAGCTCATCCACGCTGGGTATTAGACAAGATTAGATGAGCACACACAATTGTGAGAAATGAAATTATTATGCAATATCCTAGTGGATTGACAACATTGGAACTCACACAAGGGACAATGTCCTCGTGCAGCACCATTTCATGTGGTGTAACGGCGGCATGACCCTCCGGGCGTAGAATAGGACGGGGAGGCGACATACCCTCCTTGACGAACCTTGTTTGATAAATTCCCTGAAAATGTTAACAGGCTCTGTAATAAAATCAAACCAGTATGAGAGACTCGGAGTGATAGAGCTGATCTTACCAAAAGTTCAGTGAAGAAGCAGAGTTAAAATGCTAGAGCTTAATGGTCATCATACATGTTATGAAAATGCTAGAGAAGATGTCTGCTCAAATCAGACTAATAGCTCTATTGAGTTGCAAAGACAGTGAAGAACAACGACTGATTTGATACAATTACAATTATGGTACAGAGCACAATTGTTCATGAATAATAGTAACAGTTGTGGTATAGGAATATTGGTATAAGCCAATCAGGACCCTTCATCCTTTAACACGTAAACGTAATGTTGTGGTATGAACTATGAACTAACAATTGTGGTAAGAACTATCAATTCTTGAGGAAAGCATGCCTCTCCCTATTCTCAGATATATGAACTAATCACAATAAATAATAAATTAATGTCCAAATACCTGAAGAACAAAACACACAAACAATAAACTTAACCAACTTCTGGGCCGCTGGGCACTCCTACTGCTGACAAAAATACAGTGCTCTAGCTGAACTTCACCTCCCCGTTCGTGGCATGGACTCACCTGCACAATCAGATGCAACACAAAATTTAAGCGCAAAGCATTGAAGTCTTGAAGACGGCAGGTTTTTTACGAAGCTGAAGCTGACCTACATGCCGGCGGAACCATCAGGCGTTAAATCATGATAACAGCCGACTGCTCTGCACATTGGGAAGTCGACACGAATGGAGACGGCAGAGATCTAGGAAGGAGGCATGACGTGAGGGAAAGCGCCACCAGCCCTCGTGGATTGCTCCTGGATCACTACAAGCAACGCCGATCCGCATGTACTGACTGATGCGTCACGAGCGCCGGCACCACCGTGGCCTATCTTCTTCCCTATCGATCCCCTTCTTCACCTCCTGGTCGTCCCGGCTCTCGTAGGCGGCGGCAAACCAAGACACGCCCAAGGGAGGGTCGAGGCGGAGGCCGCAGAACGGGCGAGGCTGGGCAGATCAAGGCGGTAGCAGAATAGGTGTGAGGGCGGAACAGAGATTTGCGGGCGGCGGCAGCAGCAATGGAAGGAAGGATGTGAGAGGGAGATGGGAAACGCCTCTCAATGGGCCGGCCCATGTTAGCGATGGCAGTGCGATCGATCTGGCAGAAAACGGCGTACCAACGTACGAACTGTCATTTAATAATAAAGATTATTATGATGAAAAATGCTAAATTTTCATTATTTTTGCATACATAATTATTTATTTACTGCACCATTTATAAGTAAAATATATATTGTTTCAAAACAGTTTTCAAAAACAGTTTGTGATAATATGGCCATATTTGACACATAGGTGTGTCTTGTTATGACAAACAATGTTGCAGAACCAAGTTTTTTTAAATAATGTTTATAAATATCATTTTTCATTTTTAATTGTCAAAAATGACATTTTTTTGTGAAGGAAGTACAACAAATATAGTGCAAAATGGAACCCATCCAATTATGACACAAAGTATGCCATATTGTATCCATAATCTAGCAATATTAGGAATTTTCTCGATTTCTAACTAATTTCGCCTATTTAAATGATTTTATGCCTATTTTTCAAAAGTAATTCAATTTTGAACTACAAGTGGGTGATAGTTTGCTCTGAAATTTTTCCAAAAATAATTTTGAGATACACCAGTAGTATTTATATCACAGAACTATTGATAGTTTTGAAAGACGAGACCCTTTGAATGAATAGGCACCACGACCATTTTGACCGTTTTTTCAACAAAATAAAAGAACGTGAAAAAATACTCTGAAAATGAAATCCTTTGGCATAAAGTCTTTATATGTGTACTACTTGCTAGGAAAAATGATAAACTTGAGTTTGGATAAAAGTTTCAAAAAACTTCTTCACAAAAAGGTCAATCATCTATGAACATATAGAAGTTTCGAGTCAAATGACCTAGATATGAGCATCCCCGTGCCATAGTTTGTGATAATATGGCCATATTTTACACATAGGTGTGTATTGATATAAAAAACAATGTTGCAGAACTAAGTTTTTTCAAATTATGTTTATAAATATCATTTTTCATTTTTTAACTGTAAAAAATGACATTTTTTGTGAAGCAAGCACTGTTCATGATATCTTCTGATATTCCGATAAATCGGCCGATTTATCGCTTATCGGTGTCTGACCGATAAGATAAATCAGCCGATAAATCGCCCGATATGCTGATAAATCGGCCGATATGCCGATAAACCGGCTGATTTATCTCTTATCATGGGTCGACCGATAAGTTCCCGATAAGCGATATCCCCAACATTGGAAGCAAGTACAATAAATATGGTGCAAAACGGTACCCATCCAATTCTCACACAAAGTAGGCCATATTGTATGTTCATTTTAAGATACACCAGTAGTGATTATATCACAGAACCATCGATATTTTTGAAAAATTCGACACCTTTCGATGAATATCCACGGTGGACATTTTGACCTTTTTCACAAAAATCAAAGAAAGTGGCGACAAAACCTTAACAAATATGATAAATTCGTATTTATCATTTTTATTTGCAACCGTTACACAAATAATGACCCAAGGCGAAAGTTTCACATTTTTCGAGTTTTGTATATTTAGTTATGTATTTTTGAACAATGCCAAAGAAACACAAATGCCTCTACTCTATCCTGATTGGTTGGAAGGAAGACGGTGTGGATCGCTGACATGGCGCCACACGATTGGTCCAAACACATCACACCACCAAGGCTGATTTTCCACCGCAGCTACCTTATCTCCTTCCTCTTTTTTTTTGGCCACTACCTTATCTCCTTCCCGCACACAGCTCATGGCGCACAGCTCGTCGCTTGCATCTGCGGTCGTCGCGCTCGGCGCCGCCGCCAGGCGCATGGTGCGTGACGGGCGGACCGACGCCGGCGCCGGCCCAGCGGAGAGCCCCGTGCTGCGCTCCCGCTTCTACAGCTGCATCAGGGCCTTCCTCGTCCTCTCCATGCTCCTCCTCGCCGTCGAGCTGGTCGCGCACTTCAACCTCGCCGCCTCCGCGCTAGCCCTCCCCATTATCGGCGTCGAGTCGCTCTACGGCTCCTGGCTGCGCTTCCGCGCCGCCTACCTCGGCCCGCTGCTCCAGTTCCTCACCGACGCCTGCGTTGTGCTCTTCCGTCTCCGCGCGCCTCCTCCGTCACCGCCTCACCCCCTCCTCGCCCTTCCGCTACGCCGCCACCATGTCCTCGTCCGCCGCCGCCGAGCACAGCCCCTACCTCCTGCAGCACGCGCACAACCCGGTGAGTAAGCCCCCGAGCTTCTGCCGCCGTGCTCGTCCTTGACCTCGCCGTGGCCTGTGCTGGCCGTGGAATCCCTCACCATGTCCTCTGTCGGTGAGGTGGTAGGCCCGTCCGGCCGGTGATCCGGCGGCGGTGGCTCAGTTTTTTTTTTTGACTTTTTCCGGCTGTGTACGCCAACGGCAATGCCGTCGGCGCATTGTGGACTGCCGGATGCTGTCTTCTGGGTCCCACCACCGCGTACGCCGATGGGATCCACGTACGCCGACGGCCAGGCCGCTACGCCGACGGGCCTCTACGCCGACGGCCGCCGTCGGGCTATGGCTACGCCGACGGCCTTTAGGTCTACGCCGACGGTTTCCGGCCGTCGGCGTCTCGGCAGGTTCCCGTAGTGTGTACCATTTACGAGGAGAGGCTCCAAGAGCCCTGCTTATATAAAGCAACAAGAGACAGACAGTTCGACAAACCACCCTCTGCTTACAACATAAACGAAAAACTAGCAAAAAACCACCAAGACCGTCCACCTCCAAGTACGTAAGAGACAAACTCCAAAGTACTATGCTCACGCAGGAGCAGCAAGCCAGCAACAAGCAACAGAAACAGGAACTATCCAATTCCATGGCGGTTAGACAGCATCAGTTGGAGGTTCCTTGACATGCCTTTCAATTTGTCCAGCATCTCGTCCCACGCACTTCTATGCTTTGCCGGCAATAGAGCTTTCCACTGCGAGAGGTAAGAAATAGTACAGAAAATGTTAGTTGGTGTACCATTTGACCGGCCCTGTTGGGCAGTTTGTAAAATTTAAACTGGTTTCTGCAGTGCCTTGTTGATCGCTGGCTGTATGGCTTCCGTCTAAAACAAGTTGGTCAGGTTCAACCGGAAGCACCAGTGCAGGTTATTTAAACTCTAAAAAAAATAGCAAACGCAGTTTTTGTAGAGGAAGTGTGCGATCTATCAATTAGAAACTGTTACACCTGCAACCACAAAAAGGAGCTAGGATACACCCTCGTGGCAAAGGGGCACGGATGCATCCTGCAAGCTTAATTTAGCCAAGTCGTGAGCTATCAGACTCTGATCTCTATTACGATGGGTGATCTCAGTCTCATCTAAAACACTTGCTATCCTCTTAATTTCCTCCACGACGAAGCCGTCCCCTGATTCCTCCGCACGGCGGCAATGTATTGGTGCGCCTGTTTTGCTTGATTCCTTCCTCTGCTTCTTTCTTCGTTCGCTCTGTTTCTTCCTTTCTTGCTTGTGTGAGCACTCAGTTCCTAGATATGCAGAAGTAACTGTCCATTAGCTAAAACATTAGTAAGAAGACATTTTTTTTGACAAACACATCATTATACGTGGGCTTTACCGGTGTGCTCTTGGGATTGGTCTTTAAGTTCGGGAGCTTCCTCCTCCTCCATATCCATCAGCACTGCACTTGTCTACAAATTATTTGAGTTTGACTTGTAAGTAAACGAATTATGACACAGGACGAAAAAATGTTCCCTTTCAACATCTCTACAAGCAAATGTCGAATTTTTAAGTTCTTTTTTTTACTGTTAGAAGATTGATAATAGATAATAAGCAAAGTAAAACTTGTCGGTTAATGTAGTTTACCTCAGGAGACTCGGCTGCAGCCCTTTTGTGCGGCCTCCTGGGTGCTGCTTCAGATACCCGACTGCCCATTGCAGCCATGTCTACCATAACATCTCTATCTAATTGAGCCATTTTGTAAGATCTGCCAAGCAGCTGTATCAATCGGTTTATAAGTTTAAAAAAAATACAACTTCAACTGAAACATTAGGGAACGAACACTATGTCAGTACTTACGGCTGGTTCCTTTTCAGATTTCAGACATTCTGGTGCGGCTTTCCTTAGGAGTCCAACTTTAATTTCCAATCTCCTCTTCAGTTCCAGGAGATGAAGCAGGTACTCCTCAGTTAAACTAGAAACTGACATTGAGGTGAGATAGTCATAATCACTGCCACCTATATCAGGACGCTCTCCAGTTACTTCCTTGACTCTTGTTGCTCTTGCTCCTACCAGAGCGGGTTGCACTTGCGCCTCCTTTGGGAGGGGATCAAACCCCTTTTCCACAAACTCTTGTTCTTGCTCGTCCTTCTTCCTGTTAATGCATTTGATCTCACAACTGAGAACACCCGAAAGAAACCTTGCCCTGTTATCAACTTGCTTCAGCAGCGTTTCGAAATTACCCAGCATTGCAGCGCTGCAAGAGAAGAATTAGTTGATGTGGTGTTTTCTTCCAAATGGAACGAACAGAGGTAAAAATACAAACAGAGTACTGATGAATAGACACCTGTAGCTTACTGTTTACACAGAGATCAAGCCTCAGTCTGTAGACCCGAGGGCGGATTCGCTCCAACCACGATCGATTCCGCTCAAGCGAGGGCCGTGTCGCCGCTGCTGTGGTGTCGTCACTTCACGGGTTGTATCTGGGTCGAAGAAGGGTAGCGGGGCTCCGATCTCGGATGGATCGTATAGGTAGATAGAGATCAAGCCTCTCAACCTGTAGAACTGAGACCGGGTTCGCTACCGCACCACGGAACCCCGATCTCGGCCGAGCGAGGGTTCGAAATTTGCAGTCGCCGCCGCCGCTGAAGTGCCGCCGTCGCTTGACGGCCCGTACGTCGCTGTATCTTGCTGGAGGGAGTGGAGTTACCGCGATAGGGAAGAGGGGGTTCCAGTCGTACATTATCGAGTTCGTATCGTGATCGGAGTCCGCTTCATACAAGTTGACTGTCGAGTTGTAACCGAGTTAAAAAAAACATAAATGTTAGGCATTTTCCGTTGGCACGATTTCAAGAACATATGAATACTTTGCAGATGGTTTGGGTGATAAAAGGTTGCCTACGAAATGTGGTAAAAAGGAACCTTTATGCGAAATTCATGGATGATTTAATCATATGAATGAAATCCACATAGGAAATTTTTCTAACAATTCTAATCCTTAAAGATTCTTATGAAAACCTTTTGGAATTGAAGATTCCCTGGTACATGGAATCCGCACTATCAACAATTACTCACTGTTGACAATTACTCCTATTTAGCTTAAGAACAAATTGGTAAGACCCGGAGGGATAGTGGAGACATCCAGAGGTGACGTGGATGCTTCATCGCCGGTGGCACGGCCCTCAAAACACAATGTTCGGCATTTCTGTGTCGGCCCGCAGCTCAGCGCCTGCACAGCCCCCACGCCTCAGGAAACGCCCCGCCGCCACCTTCCCAGGGCGCTCGCGGCTTCACAGGAAACTTATAAATTCCTATACATTCGTATTTATAAGTTTTCAATTCAAAAAATTGTAGATAATTGCATAGAGATGATTTCTATGTATGTGCATAAATTTTGTGAAAAGTACGTTGTATTTCGGACCACAAAAATGAAAAATGGACTCCAAGTATCCATTAAAATAATCATTTTAGTAACATCCATGTGTACGTGCATATTGTTTTTCAAAAGAAGAAAATAGTTAAGAAATGAGATTTTTTTTAAAAAAAGGGCTATATGGAGCCCAGGAGTCATTTGATGTTTTCAGAGCAAACAAACTTTTTTCCTAAATATTATTTCATAATTCTCTCCACCTTGTGTCTTAGTATAAAAAATGTGTGTGTATATCTCGAGTCCCGTGGCTTTGAGACAACCAACCACAAAAATATGCATGCCATGTACCTACCAATGGGTACATCCAAATCTTAGAGTTTATCGAGATATTTACCACAACCTTGGCCAGTAGCACAAAATGGGTGCATAAATAGAGACATAAAAGCTATATAATAAAGCAACATAAAGTTATCAGGCCCAAGAAATGAAATCCAAACAATATTTCCATATACATATGTATCAACATCGATGGATGCATGTTCTAGTTTAGGTTGTGTATGTAGGACTAAGAGGTATCAGTAATCTGGTGACAATATCGCCCTGGACATTTGATTCATCGTAATGTTTAATTTCGACTACATTCTTAGATGGATCTAAGGAGGCGCAAGAACCAAGCGGTGTGTCATGATTATCTCGTCAATTAGCTTGGATTCATTAAGGCGCCAAACATCATCATAGAGTAGCCAAATGGTTCTTATAAAATAATTGCAGAGCCTACGTTAAATCTTTGATACAAAGAATAAGCCTCATCGCTAACTTGATTCAGGTTTTCTCCTATCGGATACTCAAGAGTAGTATTGGCTCAGCAGAACAGCTGCAAGCAGGCAGGTGAATGCTCTGTATCTTCAGTGCCGCTGTCGAAGGACTTTCCCTGATGTCTCCTAGTAGGGCTCAACACACAACACAGCGCATGTCTTTCGTTGTTGCATTTGTGTGCTCTGCCTCTCAACTTCGGTATGAGAGAAGTATTTTAGTTTTGTGTTCATGGAACAACTTTGCCCGTTTCAAAGAAAAGTGTTCATGGAACTTGAGACTTGCAGCCGGACGGTCTTTCAGTTCGGTGTCATTGTCATCATCATCATCATCCATGAGCATTACAGTTGCCTATAAACATTGTCAGATTGAATTGTTAAAGCAATAAATACATCTATCTATTATATACTAAAAACAAAATGAGTTAGTTTTCGAGGCACCACCTTAAGCCACATCATCTAAATTAATATTAGTTGTTAGATCTAAAATAAGTGGTTAGGATTTAATGAATGGGGAGTACTGTCTTGACACGATAGGTGCAAACATACCGTTCCCTCAAGAAAAGAAAAAACAAATCACGTCCCCTAAGCAAAATCACGTTCCGTTTCCTAAAAAAACACATCCCATATGTCTACACAATACCAACACCTTACGTACATATCAAAAATGTTGGCCAGCATACATGACTCGGATGTGTACAATCCGGGTAACTATCTAATCCATCGATCCGGCCGGCCTGACGGATGCTAACTAGCTAATCGATCCGCTAAATATCACGTGTTGCATGTGATCTCTAGGAACAACGCTCATGCACCCAAACTGTACGAATTTTTCGAACGCCATAGCTAGAAGAAAACAAAACTTTCCTAATCGTTTGCTGGCAAAAGGGTAGGAGTAGGATATGGACAGTTTAGAAACAACTGATAGGTAAGAAATTCCTCTATGTTTACCATGTTTCTTTGTTTAATCAAAGTCCAATTTTATAAAGTTTGACTAAAGATGTAGCAATAAATATATTCTAAATAATTTTACATAACATGAAAATACGTTTTGTGACGATTCTAATAATAAGGATTTTTTTTATTTCAGATGATGATATTTTTCCTATATATTTAGTTAAAATTTATAAAGTTTGATTTTGACTAAATTTAGAACACATGGTTGGTGTGATTGGAGGAGTACGTTGTTCCTATGATTGAGTACATATACATGAAAAGAAAATTCGACTAACATCATATTTAACCAAAGTACCCACAGAACGTTTGCAAGAGCTTGGTGTCATGGAATTTGAAAATTAATGAATTCACGACATTAGTCGCACAAAGTACATTATTCTATTATTTAGTACACATACATAACAATTTCATTCGACCAGAAAAAACATTCTCACAAAACGCCTTCCGGAGTTGTGTAATTTGAATATTAATGAAATGGCAACGTTACTCGCACTATTCCACTAAACGGATACTCTGACTTAATGAGACACAAAGCCTCAATCATTAAAAATTGATGAAGAGATAACATTAGTCGACACACTATCACCTCACATTATTAAAATATTTTGACTTTATGATTTACATTGGTTTACTCACCACAAATTAACGCTTGATATGTTTAATATTTAGTATCCGAGCACGGTGTCCCAATATTATTCTAACCTGAGGAATTGAAAAGCATACACTTTATTATTATGAATTATTTTCATGGATATTGTTTGGTTTGTGTAGTAGATATGTTTGGACTATTGTATAATTTTTCTCTCAGGTTAAAAAAATCAAAATGCAATCACATGCCAATTTAATTGCATAACAAAATTCTTGACAAATTAAATATTCTTGAACTATGCTATCTAAGCCACATAGGCCCCCTTCTTTTCAGCTTATTTTCTAGATTCTCCCAGAAGCTACCCTCCATCAGCTTCTCCCAGAATCTCGTTTTTTAAATTTGTTTAAACTTCTAAATAAGTATTGGGAAGGCAAATTTAGAAGTTTAAACAAATTTAAAAAACGAGATTCTGGGAGAAGCTGATGGAGGGTAACTTCTGTAAGAATCTGGAAAATAAGCTGAAAAGAAGGGGGCCATAGTCATTTTGCATAACACATAAAATACATGTATACGGGTGCGTAGAACCATTGAATGAAGATTTCTTTTGAGAAAAGGCTTTGAACATGTGCATAAATACTCTACCCAAGCGATGGATGCTCGACTTAAGTTAAGAACTATAATCAATGTCCCCACAAAAAATCAGTGAAATTAAGTGTTGCAGTTTAATGAAACAAAGCACTCATAAAACGGATGACTATTGATTAATTAACATTGCACCTACCACAATTTATTGTAAAAAATAAAATAATATATAGTCAGGAATTGATTATTTTTAAAACAAATGCGTTGTACATGCCTATCACCACACATATAGTCATAGAACATGTTCTGCAATGCTAACTCCGCCGAAAGCACAATATCTCTTGGTGAGGTGTATAGAACGCTAGCCATGTAATTTGACCTCCGGTTAATCGGAAGTACAACGACCTTCGCTAACCATCCGACCTCTTGGTCGTTTTTTAACAATTTGATTCCAATGCATATTGTTCTGTTGTAATAATGTTGGATGGATTGCTTAGATATAAATATGATTTGTTTTTCTATTGGAGAAGCACATGTGTTAATATTCCGAAGTAGAACATAGATGAGGATCGACACTCACAGGTGGAGTTCTTGATCACTACAAAAAAGTAGTAACTGAGAAGAAACAATGAATATATATAAATTATCTGCATAAAGGCATGTATGATTGTGAAACAAGTGTCCGCAAATAGATTTTGATTGGCAACCATGTGTATATTCGTGTTTATAAAACGTAGGCATCAAAACAAAGTTGTGTGTGGTCCTTTGGATATTCGGCTACACTAAAAAAATGATATAACATTTAACAAACTAAGAAAATCTGAAATGTGTAACATGTCATTCATGCATATTTTAGCACATGAGCTGCTCAAAACATATAATCGGTGAATTTGTAGTAGGTAGATGCTCTATTTATTACTTTGGTTCACAAATTTGTCTTTTTATGTACGAAAACATAAAAATATTGTATGTCATGAAAATTTATAGCTACACATTCTATGTTTTTGTCTCTGTATAATGCTACAGTAGAAGAATCAATACCCGTACATTACATGGATGTGATAAAAAGTGGTACACAAGGATACAACTTTGGTATGGACAACATGTATCTATTGACTTTATGGTGAAAGAAACTTCAAAAGAATTTTGGAGAATGTTTGATATCCTCTGATTTCTTTTCATCGAGAATGTTATTTGCATCAATATAGGTCTTACGAATGGTTCTCTATTGATCACACAAAATCCTTGATTAAATTTTTTCTTTGCGTGTCATATTTTGAAAATAGAAAAACACCCTTTTCTCGGATCTAAGTTTCAATCATAGAGATTTTAGTGGACATATTATTGCCAACAAATTTTATTTATATTAGGTGTAGCTACGAAATAATTGGCCTCCGTATTAGGGATAACTGATGATAGTTATAAAGGAATTCTGACGACAAGCTGCGACGAATTTATTGGTGTCGTGGTAATAATAGAGATTAGAGCACATGTAGTAAACTTAACCTTTGACCAATTTTTTTAAAAAGTATTTCCGTCACAAGACATGCCAAATATATTTGAGTTGCAGTATATATAGCTTACATTGAAGAGTAGGGAGAAATATGAAATGAGTAAGAATAGATCAAAATAACACTACCTACGTTACAAAGCCGTGTCATGACATTTGTCAAAATATCCCATAAATATTCGGTCACAAATTAAATTGAATTGAACTATTTTTGGCACATATTATTGTACTTATCATCACGGTCTCGATGTCCACAATACCATGTAATTAAGAATTTCCTACCTTTAGTATCTCTAAAACAAAAAATACATTGAAGAAGCTATTCAATACGCTAAAGATGATGCCCTCGCATTTGCGAGGGCCACCTTGCTAGTTATATACTAAAAGCAAAATGAGGGAGTTTTTCGAGACACCACGTTAAGCCACATAGGTTATAAATATACAATCCCGTTGATTTTTTTTCTAATGGTTGAGATTAAAAGATGGAAAAGTTACGTACAACATTAATGTACAAACAAGTCCCTTTTCAACACCTAAACCAAATCACTTCACGTTTCCTAAAAAAAGCAAAATGAAGGAGTTTTTCGAGACACCACATTAAGCCACATAGGTTATAAATATATAATCCCGTTGATTTTTTTCTAATGGTTGATATTAAAAGATGGAAAAGTTACGTACAACATTAATGTACAAACAAGTCCCTTTTCAACACCTAAACCAAATCACTTCACGTTTCCTAAAAAAAAAATGTAACGTGCACAAAACCAACAGGTTACATGTCATGCATCATATTTCCTCAGATTATACGTCCGCTTCCGGCCGGACGTATAATTAGCCTGTCGATCGGCGCTTCCGGCCGAACGTATAATTAGTCAAGCTGGTGGGTCGTTCGTAAACACAAATTCGGATTTGTACAACCTGATCGGGCATATAAGCTGATCGATCAGACATATAGCTAGCTGATCAATGATCGGTAAATACCATGTGCTCTCTTAGAACAGGTCGCTCAAGAATAGATTTTTATCTTACTTTGAAAGATTTAATTATTAACTATACATGTCTTGAAGAAAACACGATCCATAATCTCTAGCTGATAGTCGGTCAAAAAACCAATTCCCCTAAGTCAAAGAAAGGTGTCCGTGTTCAATATTATAAAAATATATTAGATATTGCTTAATTGGACTCGAGAATAAAAAGGAATTGGCCGAACTGAGTACGTTTCCTTAATCTTTACTTCTTTTACATGTCTTGAAGAATAACACGATCCATCATCTCTAGCTGATAGTCGGTCAAAAAACCAATTCCCCTAAGTCAAACAAAGGTGTCCTTGTTCAATATTGTAAGAAAATATTAGATATTGCTTAATTGGACCCGAGAATAAAAAGGAGTTGGCCGAACTGAGTACGTTTCCTTAATCTTTACTTCTTTTATCTTTACGTCTAGCAAGCCGCAGCGCTAATTGCATTGTGCGTATAATATCGCTTATCCACCACGTAAATAAATAACTCTGACCCACCATGATGCAACAGAAAAAAGGATGCCCATCCGCAATTTCTAGGAACAAAGGAAACAAGGAGATAACAAAAACGGTTGTCCAGTGTGTAAAATGGGCATACACATTTATATACATGAAAAGCAAGTAAAAAATCAAAATACAGACATAATGTTATTATTTATACATGTTTGAGTAATAAGAGAAATTTTATCACAATTGAAAAATATTTTACATGGCCACTTGTGCATAGAAGATTGGCCACCAAACATTATAAATGATATTCTTCGGGATCCATTTGCACAAGACATGAAGAGCAAACAAATATTGCCCTATTTTTTTTCAAAGACACTCAACGGGTGACAACCGATTCTTGCAGGCGCAAATACATCCATCAAAATTTGAGATGAAATTCAAGTAAAATTATAAAATCATATATCATACAACTTTGGAGAGCAATATATCAACATATTACACATTTATTAGATACCAGAACGTACAATCATCAACAAAATGTTGTATGGTGAATCCTAACTATTAGATAGACACAAAAATATATACATGTTGCACATTATTTAAAGATGTAACTCTCGAAGTGGCCACGACTAATGACAATTTGATCTTTATATTCTTAATCATTAATTAGTTTTGGGAGATTTTGATTTTGTACTACGGTTGTTAGGTGAATGTTACATGGTAACACATACCTATGTGTGTGAGAGATAAAAAAGGGTGGATTTAATATGCAAATTGATTCAACATCAGGTTAAAGCAATAACACAAATCAATGATTTTCTTACTGATGATTCATCCACAAATTTAAAATGCATTTCATGAAAATGATATTTTATCAGCATAACAGATCATCAATGAACTTTTAACTACCACATCCCATAAAAATACCATTTAATCTGTCACTTCAATATTAATAAAGAAATACAATGCCCTCGCATTTGCGAGGGCCACCATGCTAGTTACACACAAATATAAATGCCATATCCACCGATAATCTAGAAAAGCTTATATTAATTTACAGGGAAAGAGTAGCAAGGGATAGTCTAAACTAAAATCTATACCTCAAAAGACTCGGCTGCAGTCCTTTTATGCAGTATCGTGGGTGCTACCTCAAACACACGACTGTCCTCGCCAGTGACGTCCTTCCAAACATCCCTATCTGGCTGAGCTTCATCGCCATTTGCGTCGAGCAACTGTATCAGCGCTAATAAGTACAAGAAAATAGCATCAAGTGAAATAATTATAGAGTAGCAGTACATACACTTGGTTCCTTTCCAGATATCTTCAGACCTGTCAACCTACGACACAGTGGTGTGGCGCTTCTAATGATTTCTTCAAGCTCAGATTTCCTCTTCAGAAGATCGCGTAAGGTGCCATCACCAAAGCTACGTACCGGTATACTGGTGAGACACTCATAACCGGTGGTTTCTTGTACGGGACTTTCCTCGTCTTCTTCTTTCTCATAACCAGTCGCAACGGGCAGCAACTCGATTGAGATGGGATCGGACCCCCTTTCGATGATCTCCTGCAATAGCTCTCCTCTCTTCCTGTTAATCACTTCGATATCACCACCGATGAGACCAGACAGAAACCTAGCTTTGTTACTGAATTTTTGGTGCTCAAAATGCACTAGAGGGCCATATTAGGAAAGAGATGAAATTAAGATGTCAAATTGGGAAGAATATTTTTTATAGGGCCAAATAGAAAAGACGATTTTGAGTATGGGTCAAATAAGGAATTCTCTCTAAAAAATACTTAATGATCGGATATTCATTCCCGAGCTAATATGCACCAGCTCGTTTTAAAAATTCAATAAAATAGTAAAATATTTCAATTATTGTGAAAAAAGTGACAACAAATGTGTCTGGTGGATCTCCTGGGATCCAGTCCGCTTTCATGTTCGTCCATGTGGGTAGGTCTGGCTATTCTGATCTACGGTTGTCATCATTGGCATGGTTACTGTTCTGGTGCACTGGTCACTCGGGGTCTTAGCATGACGACTTCTCGTCTGTCTACTACAACAAGCTCTATTACGACAACCTTTACCCGGCTCCAGTGAGGGAGGGGTGAGGACGGCGACGCGCCTTGGCTCGCTTCAGTGTTTCTAGCCGTCGCTAGGTGGTTCGAAGATCTATTTGCAATTTTTATTACGACTTTTGGTATTCTTTGTACCGTTGTTGATGGTCAATAAATTGGCTAGCATTTTCATAGAAAAAAACATATATAAGTGTTCTACATACATGCAAAGAAATGTCATTTGTGATTTTGTGTGTGAAAAAATATAAAATTCAGTGGCTAAAATAGGGGTAGGAGCATATGACATTATGACTTAGGGAGTCAAAACGCCCCTCCGCTTAATGATTCATATTCATTGTTTTTGTTGTTGTTTATGTATAATTTTTAGTACAATATTTAGCCAGCCTCATGGTTTTGGGATAATTGACTACAGAGATACTCGTGTCATGTACCTACCAACTGGTACAACCAAATCATGGAAATTAATCCAGAATTGGCACATCCTTAGATGGATGTAGGGTACCACTTGTATACATAACTTGTATATATATATATAAATAGAGACCATGGGTGTATATAATAAAGAAACACAAAGTGATTGATCCCAACAAATCAAAAACATTGCCAAAGTAATGTATCATCATCTGCAAGTGCATGTTCTGACATATGTAGCTAGTGTATATGTAGGAGTAAGAGGCATCAGTAATCTTGTGGTGATATGCATCTAGTAGCAGAACAATTAGCTATATCAACTGTGTAGTCTCTTCGGTTGGACAGGTAGTAGCGACTAGCGATCGGCCTCGGGAGTGAATTGGTGGAGGTGACAATAAAGGAGAAGAAGAATGCTAAGCGAGGTGCTAGTAGCCAAAAAATATTGATCGGGTGATTTTCTGTTCACCCGGCCACCGACCCGTGGCGTTCTCACTCGTTGATGTTCTCCCGTCCGTGACATCCCGACTTATTTGTCTCCGGACGAAGCGATTATGCGTCGTGAGTGCGTCTGTGCCGTCGGGCAGCAACCCTGTATTAGGTTCGAAATGGTGTTGTGTCGCTACTGCTCTTGTGTGGTTATGCCAATTTGAGCCTCCCATTAGTTTCGATCTTTCCCGTCTGTGATCGTGAACGAGCTTTTACATGACGAACGAGCTCTTAATCAAAACTTCGCTAAACAATGTGACACATTCCCAATATAACGGTCGTGAGAACAGCGTGAGCAGCACAACCGGTACATACAGTGGCGGAGCCAGGAATTGAGTAAGACCCGGGCAAAACATTTGGCTAGAATTTTTTTCGAAAAAAAGACTCTAGCAATGGCATAGAAATTCGGTAGGATTGCATAGATGAACACATGTTTTCAACTACAATTCTCAATGGTCCAAAGAAAATGGGAAAATACATAAAGGATGGAAAAATTCTAAAGAAAGTACTACTCCCTCCGTACATAAAAGGATGTCTCAACTTTCTCTACATTTGCAAGACATCCTTTTATGTACGGAGGGAGTAGTATACATGAGAGAGACGTACACAAGAAAGTAGTACAGGCGCGCTTCGTTCGGGAGCCATGCAGGGGCAGAGAGAGGAACGAGCGAGTCACATCCTCACAGGCTAGAGGAACGAGCGTCCCTGGCGTCTCGCGAGCGGGCCCAAGTTGCCTGGGGCTGGCTCCGCCCCTGGGTACGTATACGTTTGTGATGTTTTTTCCGGATCAGAGTGAGTAACATTTTTGCTCACATGCCTTATTCATATTTGTTTTTTACCTGATCATTCCATAATTATGGCAACCAATTTTTTCGCCACATTATTTTGTGGCTTGCTACAACTTTCTAGGATAAGTGTGACATAGCCCGGCTATAAACTCAAGCATGGCTCTAATTTTCCAATTCGTAGAAAGGTAAACTGGTTTTTATCTTTCTATATTAAATGAAATAAGGAATTGCTACATTGTGCTCCTATAATATTTGCCACACACAACAACCACGTCCTTGGCCGAAGATCCAGCGATGAAGAAGGGTTAATTTTACACTAGCAAACTAATTGATCCTACCCACCGGCCGATTCTCAAAAGATAGGGAAAAAACTCCACCACCGCCAGTGTCAATACGATCACCCATACGTTCAGCTGGATTTTAGCGAGGTTGGCAGATTTATCTACCATCTCATTCACTCTAGCGTCTCATTAGCAAAAAATGCTCGGGTTTTGAGGTGGACATGTGCAGGTGGTGTGCATGTGTAGTACTGTTGTGTGAATATGCCACTACAGTCTGACACAGAACTCAAACTTCCAAACCATATATGCACAGCAAAAAAGCAAAATGCAGAAGAGAAGATATTCAGTTTTTTAACGTGATTCAGAGCAAGAGTAGCCAAATGGTTCTTATAAAATAATTGCAGAGACTACGCTGAATCTTTCATACAAAGAATAAGCCTCAACGCTAACTTGATTCAGGTTTTCTCCTATCGGATACTCAGAGTAGAATTGGCTCAAACGAACAGCCTGTTGGCATGCGGGTGAAGGCTTCTGTGTCTTCAGTGCCGCCCGTGTAAAGGGCTTTCCCTGATGTCTACAAGGGCACAACACTCAACACAGCGCGTGGTTTTCCTTGGTTTAATCCTCTGCTTCTTTCTTCGCTGCATTTGCGTGCTCTGCCTCTCAGCTTCTTTCATCGATGAGCATTGCACTTGCCTATGAACATCGTCAGATTTACTTGTTAAAACAATAAAAACATTACACATAAATAAAAATGCTCTATCCAACCCATAATCTAGAAAAACTTTTTTTTTAACTATAAAACTTATGTTAGTTTCCAGGGAAAGAGTAGAAAGGGATAGTCTAAACTAAAAGCCATACCTAAGAGACTCGGCTGCAGTCCTCTTATGCCGTCTCCAGGGTGCTGCCTCAGTCACATGACTTTGGCACTGACGTGCTTCCAAACATCCCCACCTGACTGAGCTTCATCGTAATTTGCATCAACCATCTGTATCAGCGCTAATAAGTAAAAAAATGAAAAAAATACAGCATCAAGTGAACTAGTAATTACGGAGTGACAGTACTTACATCTCGTTCCTTTCCAGATATCTTCAGATCTGTCAACTTACGACACAGTGGTGTGGCGCTTCTAATGATCTCTTCAAGCTCAGATTTCCTCTTCAGAAGATTGCGTAAGGTGCCATCACCAAAGCTGCGTACCATTATACTGGTGAGATACTCATAACCGGTGGTCTCTTCTACGGGACTTTCCTCGTCTTCTTCCTTCTCGTAACCAGTCGCAACGGGCAGCCACTCGATTGGGATGGGATCGAACCCCCTCTCGACGATCTCCTGCAATAACTCTCCTCTCTCCCTGCTAATCACTTTGATATCACCACTGATGAGATCAAACATGAACCTCGCCTTGTTACTGACTAGCTTCAGCTCATTTTCGATGCTTAAGCCGGGCACGCAGTGCCTTTTGGTCGAGAAACGCCTAGTTCTAGCCCTGTTACTGAGTTGCCTGAACCTCTTCTCAATATCCGAGAGCGTTGAACCCTGCACAGCAATAAGTAGTTAACGTTGTGTTTTCCAGATGGAAAAGATACAGTAACAGTGGTAAGTCAAATGAAGACATGCACCTTCATTTTGAGATTGAAAATCAAGCCTCGGTTTGTAGATTTACACAGGAATTGCTCCAACCCTTCGAATCTGGATTCTGATCGAGCGAACACGAGACAGAAAATCAAGCCTTGCACTGCACCTTTCCGTTCTTTTCTCTGGGATGTATATAGTGCTCGCGATCCTACAGCCTCCAAACCGGACACGGAACGGACTCCAAATCAAGTCTACCCGAAGATGGAATGCGTTGGTAAGGATGACTCCAACGGGGCGACACATCGAGTCCACGCGTGTCCGTTCCTGTCCACGGGCAAAAAACACGGCCCAACGGGGCGACGCAAACGGACCGCGGTCCGTTTTTTTTGTCCGCCGCGACGCATTCCTAACCCAAATTTGGGTCACCGATGCGTCGGCACGGACACGTCCACGCATCCGTCTGCGTCCCAGTCTGTCCGCTCCACCCCTTGACTGGCCCACCTACCAGTCAAACAGACGGCTCACTTCTTCTCTCTTCTCTCCCGAAAAATTCCCCACCTAGCCAGAAATCTGCAGCCCGAGCTCGCCGGCCACAGCGTCGCCTGGCACCGCAAGCCATGGCTGGGAGCTCTCCACGGCCGCGTGGGGCAAGCGACGCCGGAGTACGGCGGCCACCTCGCCGTCCCGAGCCCTTCCTCGACGGCCCACCGCCTCCCCCATCGTGACTCGCCTGCTGCGGGCTTGTAGAGGCGCACGGAGGGCGGCAGGGAGCGCGCCTTGGCGAGGCAGCCGTAGCGACGGAGGGCGCCGTGGTGGGGCGCACGGAGGGCAGGGTGGCGACGGCGCGGCTCGCCTAGTGCCCTTAACGCGGACATCGATCGATCGTTTGTGTAGTACTAGTACACGGCCATCGATCGATCTCGCTCGTTCTCGCTAGCTGAAGTTTGTGCGGATCCCGTTGCTAGTTCTCGCTTGCTAGCTCGATGCGACCCAAGCTAGCAAGCCGCGGATGCGTGCACGAGCTCATGCTGCAGTTTCTGCTTGACCTCCACCCCATTTGATTTTGTGTTGCTCTTGCTGCTCTGCCAATTCGTGTTGATGTTCTTCAAGATTTTCTCCCTACTGCTGTCCGCTCTATAATGCGTCGCCACCGTTGGAGGCACTCGCCGGACAGGCCTGTCCGCTGGCGTCCGTGCTGTCCGGACAACGACCCAAACGGACAAAACCCGAACAAAATCGTATCCGTTTGGGTCGCCCCGTTGGAGTAATCCTAACCTGCCGAGCAAGCGCGTGAGAGTTTCCTAGTTTACACAACCGACTCTGTACTTTCCAAATTCTTAACACAGGCAGGGGCGGAGCTGGGCCCCGGGCAACCAGGGGCGCAGCCCAGTTAAAGCCCAGCACAAAAAGTCCATCATCTGCTGCCCCAACGTCCCAATTCTCTGTTCCCGTCGGCTTTCCACTGCCCACTCACCGTCTCGCCGCCTCACGCCGGACTGACTGGACACACTCGCTGCCGCTCGCCGGCTATTGCCTGCTCCGCGCCCGTCCCCGCTACTCGCCTCGCCGGCTCATCCCGCTACTGCTGCGGTGCCGTGCGGCCTGCCGCCCTGCCAGGCCGGTCTGCCGCCTCGTGGCCGGGCCGTCGTCGTCCGCCGTCGTCTACCCACTCGGTCTCCTCTTTCCTGTGTCCTCTGCTGCTCTGCACACAGCTGCTGGCTGGCTTCCAGCCTCCCTTCGACGGCAGGCACGACATCAACAGAGAAGGCAGGACCGGGGGAAGGAACAGAGAAGGGAAAAAATGATAATTTATTCGACTCATTGAATTCTTGAAGAATTGAATTGATTCAGCAGTTAATAAATAATGTTATCGATGATTTCATGTAAAACGAATAAAGGATGGAGAGATTTTATCGATCTCTGTCTCCGATTTTTAGGGTTTTGTCGTCTCTTAAGAAGTTTCTTGGACTATTAACAACGAATTTGAAAATATCTGCAATCGCACCAAATTTCTGCAGCATTACAAGAGTTTCTGTAGTAGTTGTTTGCGCCAAGTTTTAAGTACTCCCTCCGATCCATATTAGTGGGCATAGCTTTGTCTAAATTCATATGTATCTAGTTAAGTATTTAGACTAGATACATGTGTATCCAGACAAAGTTGTGCCCACTAATATGGATCGGAGGTAGTAGTTTTTTTGCGCCAAAAACTTGGCCCGGGCCTGTTCCAATCCTGCCACTGACAGCAGGAGACAGCGTCACAACGGACCATCTTAGACCATCCACTACGTTGCGCCGGTGCAAACCAAAACTGTGTCAGAGTTGGATTCGGTGGCATATGTCTACTATGTATGGAACCGGCTCAAAACTGTAGTGATGGGTCCCATACGAAAGAAAAAAAAGGGAAAATGTCAGGCCACTCCTTATCCTTTGCGTGCGGAGGAAACTTCCCGATCCATTCCCCAATTTCCCCACCGCCCCTTCTTCTCTTCATCCTCTGCTCACTCCCGAGAAATCCAGTGGTGGATCAATTCGAGCCCCTCCGGTAGGCGAGTACGCGGGCCAGGAGCGCGAGCTCGATGAGCTCCAAACCACGACCTGGAGGGCCGCTGTACTGGAGACGCGGATGCGGCCCTTCTCCGTGCGAAGTGGCCGCGGTGACGGCGGCGACCGGCGAGGATGCGCGCGGCTCTACGGGCAGGATGCCGACGTCAACCGCCCCGAACGCCGCCCTTCTGGAGACGGCGGCTGCGGCCCTGCGACGGTGATCCGGCGTCCGCCCCGGGAGGATGGGCGCGGCATCGACGCCATGACGCCAGCTTGTTGTGTGGATGGACATGCAAGTTATTTCTTCATCATCTTGCAAGTTTAGTTCTTTTACCGTGATGTACTGGTTGTTGTTTGCCTCAAATATGTATGTTTATAAATCTTGCTTGTAAATTTGATTGCAAATTTGCTGGTTGTCAGGCCCGAGTACATGCCTCTGCTGAAATACATGTGATTGCTATTTTGCAAGTACTAGAATCCCAAATTTCTGCTATTACATTATTGAAACTGAAACCTAATACAAGTTACTCAACAACGTTACATAGTGAAGACCTATTACAAGCTACTGGATAAATAAAAAGACAGCTAGAAACAACTAAATTGAGGAAGTTGTTGATGTGCAGAATAAGCCTCACTGCCCCCCAAATTTGTGCCATATATGCTCAACCAAATCATTCTTGAGTTGTAGATGCATTCCTTTATTACGTATAGCTTCGCCTGTGTCCAAAACCACGGAAATATCATGAAGTGGCCCATGTCCAAATCCAGCCAGTTGTGGAGATTCTGCTGATTGTTCATACTCGTTGTAGTAGTCAGTATCATATCGGACCCAATAGGTATCCCTCTCATCCTCTACAATCATGTTATGCAGTATAATGCAAGCATACATGATCCTAGCTCGTTGGATAACTAAGTCAGTATCATACACACCAATGTAAATCTAAATTACATAGAGATAACTAAGTCATGCATATAACCTAAGCATCTGAACCAAATAGCTCGTTGGATAAGTGATCAAGGGCCTTCTCATGTCGTGCTTTTTGTGATGCAGTATATCTTGTAGTGTCAACCGCCATTAGATCAATGTACTGCTTCATTTTACCGGACTTGACCTTCTCAGAGATGGCTGCAGCATGTGATTGTGCCGCTGCTGCCATTTTCTCAATAGCTTCTGACTTCCTCAATGCAAGATCATTGAATTGCTGCACGGTTTCACTAAACTTGTTGCGCAGTGAGCTTTGTGATGGTGCCTTCTCTTTCTTCTTCCTTTCTTCTTTTTCTGCTGTTTTTGCTGCTGTTCTACCAATTGGTCGAACTTCATCTGCTTCATCACTGTCCTGATTTGAAGAAGTGTAAGCTCCCGACGAGTTTATCTTAGTTCTCTTACATATATCTCCAAATCCATACGTGTTTTTCCATTTAGGTTCTTCCTTCACTGCTCTCCACCAATACTCTAGGGGGAATGGTTTGTCCGTACTCATCAATCTCTTGTATTCCTCTTGCGCTTTATCAATAAGTTGCTTCTCAGATTGCCCACTAACATATACTCTACTCATTGATATAAAAGCTGCATTGAACTTTGCAACCATAGTGCTAGTCTTGTTCCAATGATTCTTGCATTGCACTCTTGTTCTTTTTTCTGCTTTGCATGAGTGCTTGTTGAATTCATCTGCAACTTGCTGCCAGTAATGATCTGATTTCTTGTTATTCCCATGAATTGGATCAACTGAATGTTTCAACCAAGCACCTACCACCCACCACTAGGTTCCTCACCATCATCGCTGACTTCATTGATTCTAACATGCTGTTGATTGTTGTTTTCTGCAGGGGATATTGGAGAATATGGTGTAGAGGACATGGGAGAACTTGAGTCATCGCATCTTGAACTGCTTCCTCCAGCGGCTCCAAAAAAGACAGATGAACCAGCCGGCGATGATGGACCGCCAAACATACCTCCTCCAAGATTGGCTTGTGGGTACTGCCCAACACTTCCTTGGTAAGGAGCACCAAGGTAGCTTCCTGATGCCATGAGCTGCTGGTAGCTTGGTTGAGGCCCAGCCATGGAGTGCTGATAGCTTCCTTGACCTCCAAAAGGCATATAGTTTTGTGGGTGGTGAGGCTGATAGCCATAGTGTTGTGGAGGGAAATTCATGTGAAGATGGGGTGGTGGGTAACCTGGGATCTGCTGTTGTGAGATTTCCTGTCTATTTTCTGTATTTGCTGCAAGATTTGTGCTGAGCAAATCTGTGAACGGGGTGGAAGACTTCTCCATGGCTGGTGCTTGATTTGTTCGTGTATGTTGTTTCAACTGCAGCTAGATATATAGAGGAAGAAGGCAACGGTTATATTGAGCAACGGTTGGTTTGTGTGTCAGACAAGATATAGTATTTTATTTGGATGAGCCGGTTCCAGTTTATGGTTCGCTTCTTGTGTCAGAAGGTAGGCATCGATGCCCTGCAATGTGTAGCATCGAACCTATGGCCACTACGGTTCACTTCTAGACCACAAAGTGGATGGTAGGCGGAGCTCGAGCGGAAAACAGTGACGCGTGGGCGGAAAGCGTAGTTGGGTGGGGAGGCAACGTGTCGAATAAAATGTCGGTGATGCATGGGTGGAGTCGTACATCCACCTGTGGAAACGAGAGGGCTGTTGAGCGGCTCCATTTAAACCAACGTGGTCGACGTGCATATGACAAGGTAGGCCCACCTGTCTGATACTATGTGATCGGCGTGTTCATATTTTTCCGGCAGCGCTGAGCCGACTCCTAAAGTTGGAAGTGGAAACAAAAAAAATGACAAACACATTTTTTTAGCTGTCCGGGCTTGTGGAGGGAGAGTGTTGGGGTGTTTTTTTGTGTACAGGCCCCATTGAGCTGACTGGGAGGCCTCTCGGGGACACGGGTAGAAATGCTCTAGCCAAGTGCATTGGAGTAGTGGAGAATTGTTTTGCAATGATGTACGACAAGTGGAAACTCTGCAGCAAAATACAAGCAACCACATAGCACTGGTACTGATTAAGTCTTTTAACCCCATAATCATATATGGAGAGAAGAAAATGAAAGTTCAAAAAAAAATGTGTGCAATATTACGGTATAGCATATGAACCATGTGCACCATTTAAACTGTGTGTGACGCGATAGAAATAACACAGGGTTAAAAATTATCCGCCGTACAATACACGACGAAAGGTTTAATAGAAGAAATTTTGTGAGATGTAAAATCCATCGCACGTGTTTCCGCTAGGTACAAATCGAGTGCACTGCATACGATATTTCAAATCTAATCGTGTGTGTTCATTTCCAATCGTATGCATTGTACTTAACCTTGTTTCACATACTTGTATTTCTACTTTACTTAATTTCATTTAAGCAATAGAAAATAGTAAATGCTTCAAAAAAATTGAAACGCTTATGCAAAATTTCATATAATCTATAGTGTACGTACAAAACTTGTCTACATAATAAAAATACTGAATTTGAATTTTAGTCCACTAAAAATAGAAAATAAAAAAGTGGCAATGTATATTCATATTAGCACTTGCAACGGTAAAAATGAAGGTAAGGAATAAATTTGAAGTCATAATGATGAATATTGATGTTATGTGGGCATAAACTTGGTTCTTACAAATAATTTCATAAAACTTTCAAAAATAAATTGAAAGGAACGCGTAGGGGAATCCCCTACATCGGTTTTTCTAAATAATATGAACCCCAAATCTGCATCTGTGAGATCTGAAACCTAGGTGACTGGGTTATACATCTATTTCTCTAACCAAATGAGTTGGTCTCACTTCTTCATAAACTTTTATGTGATGAGTCTATTTGATAAGCATGTATTTTAAGTTTCTCTATCAAACCATTTGCAATTATTATGGTCGGCGCTTCTCCCCTCCTGGCATCTCGCACATGGCAATCAATGGCCTCTCCCGTGGCGCGGTCGATGGTCTCCCTTGTGTGACGGTCATTTGGACTCTGAGAGATTGCTAGGCACCTACAGCTCCAATGCGGTGCATGTGGTCAGAGGTGTACTCGCTTGATCACGTGGAAGCCCTCCGAAGCCTGCTCGTCTAAACCCCTTGTGGGTCAGGCTTCATGCATCTTTATGTGTTAGATTTTTTACAAGTTGACATTACTATATTTTTCATGTTTATGTGTTAGAATTTACTTTAAATGTGAATATGTGTACTTTTTCGTTAGCTCAAATTTATAGATGTTTAATTTTACCATTATATAACAGGAAGCCTATTTCGTTGACATTGTAAAAAAATCTCGTTATGGATTAATGTCATGTTGCCTTTTTCTATTTACAAAGACAATGTCGTAACAAAGAACGGAAAGGTGTGGGACGTGCCTTGTACATCCTTGGTTCTCACACCTTGGAACATGGAGTTGTCCAAGTATGATTTCCCTACCGCCTTATGGAGCTGGCGAGTTTTTCATGCCTCCATATCTCTGTGAACTGGAGAATTTCCACCTTGTCAAGCCCAAGGAATGAAAGCGGAAAAACATTGATAAAATCATATACTCAACATAGGTAACGTATGTAGGAAGAAGAGGCATCGTCGATAATCCAGTGACAAATGTTCCATGCATGATCATTTTATTCAAGTTGATGCACAGTGCTACCGGGGAAATAAGATCTCGGAAGGGGGTCGGTCTTCTCGGTGCCTTGCACATCGCTTTACGTTCTTTTCCGTGGATATATAGTGCTCACGGTCATATAGTCACTAGAGTACAAACCGGACACCATACGGACTCCTGGCACTGGAACCATACAAGGCTATCTGACCAACTCTATACTTTCCAAATTCTCAACAGGTATATAACTAGGTAACTATGACAAGTTCATCTTGATTCTGAACACACTACTACGTTGTGGTCCTTAGAATGACTACTAGTATTGTACAGTACAATGTAATGTAATAAATCTCCACAAGGCATATCAGTGCTAAAACTATACTAGTATCAATTTCTGAAAAAATAGTGTAGCTACCAGCAACATCGGAAATCCATTTTGGGTAGTAGGAGCATCTACTCACACTGTTTGAAAATACATTTTAAAAATGTCAAAAAAATTGAAAAAAACATTCAGATGTACCTACAAACATTTTATGCTGGCACATAAAATTTCAGAAAAAGACATTTTTTGTGGCCTGTGTTAAAAAGACAAAAAATGTCTTTTAAAAACTCATTTTGTAGCACCAATATTGGTCTTTTTTACACAAGTCACAAAAATGTCTTTCCGTCGCAAAACTTTTTGCGTGGACATAAAATGTCAAGATGACATCCGAATTTTTTCTTGACATTTTAAAATGTTTTAGTTTTTTTCTTAATGGGAATAGATCCTCCTACTACCCAAAAGCAACATATCAAAACATTCATACACCAGGGAGAACCTTCTCCAGTTTGAAAAAACTTAGCATTGTCCCATGAAGTTTGACAATGTTTGGTTAAGCACAAAGCACCAGTGCCTACACCGTTGTTGAGGTCTTGACGTCTTGTGACCATCCATAGTGGACAATTGTTTTGCAATGGTGCAGGACAGGTGGACAACTCTCCAGCAAAACATGCGCAAGCAACCACGTGGTATCCAAAACATACTAGCAACGAAGTTGATCAGAGGCCCGGGTTATACCACCTTTTTTAAAAGAAAAATATAAATTTTATCAGAGTACTGATTTGAAACCAGAGTTAACCGTAACACACTACATTACTTAGGTTTTAACTTCGCTAATGACCTTCACCTTTTTTCCAAAGATGGAAGCTTTACTCATCTCAATGTGGCATCGAGTGATACAAACGCACCCATAGAAAACTGATGCCAAAATAGCAGTAACAACTAGCTAGCTCTCATTGACTACATTCCTTTGCTGTCATGTCGTATATCCACGTCAATTTTCATAAACAAACCTTTTCCCTAATTATTAATTCATGATTCGCTTTCCACCATCATCTATTGTTTCTTCTAATAAAAATATGATTCCATATCGTGAGTCTCATGGCTTTAGGACAACCAACCATCGCAATATGTATGTTATGTACCTACCAACTAGTACGGTCAAATCTTAGAATTTATCGAGATATTTACCACAATCTTGCCACAATATTGATGCATATATAGAGATAGATGATCTATATAATAAAGCAACGCAAAGTTATCAAGACCAACAAATCAAAGACGGACAACATTGTCAAAGTTAAATGTCTCAGTATCAACCAATCGATGTGTGTTGTGTATAGGTTGTGTATGTAAGACTGAGGTATCAGTAAACTTGTGACAACATGGCCTTGATCATGAGATTCAGCATAATGTTCAAATACAACAGGTTTGTAAGTTTGTCCTCGGAATTGGCAAGGTTCGTGTGGTATGACGTGATCATTTGGGCATCTTTCTTTGATTGTCGGCATTGATGTTTCAAGGCCTCACTGGTCTGGAGTCACCCGAAGCATTGTCTTGTGGAGGGGCGCCACTGCTGGTCTCAGACCTGGAGCAGTAGCGAAGCATCTCACTAACTTGGCGTGATCCGTGACATCAATTTGTAGGGTCAGGAGGCAGATTGAGAGCTAGTGTCTGAGAGGTCATCTCCCAGCGTGTTCTCTCTTCGGGACGTGTAGCCTTGTGAACAAATCAATGAAAAATGTGCAGTTGACAATTTCTTGTATTGGTGCGACACAACTTTGCAGCCAGAATGGAACAACCACATGCTGCCAAGAATTGGCACCATGCGACTATATATCTGAAAATTTTGTAATGAGTTATTCAATACAGATTCAGAACCAGATGTAATTCACACACTATATTTGTTTGGTCTTCAACTTTCCATTAATAGAAGAATGGTGCTAAGGTCAATGGCAACTAGCAACATATCACAGCATTCAATCATTCATACAGTAGGGAAAACTCCAATTTAGAATACTTAGTCTTGTCTCAACATGTCTAAAATGTTCGTTTCATCCCAAAAAACCCATGCACAAATCGCTATGATGGTCTTGTTACCATGTATAGTGGACAATTGTCTTGCAATGGTGCAGCGGTGCACGACAACTCTGCAGCCATAAAGGAGAATTCACGTGGTGTCCAGAACAACGGAAAACAACAACTAGAAATAGAATTGATCACTAATACTACTTCAGAAGCAGAGTCGTTCTTTTTTTTTACATTACTTAGGTCGATAACTTTGTTATTGTTATTCACTTTTTTTTTTAATGAAAACTTTCCTCATCGCAAAGTCCTATGGAGTGGTATAGCCCCACCCATAAAAGATTGGTGGCAACATAATGACAGTACAAACTAGGTAACCCTTAACGTTCCGCCCAAAAAAAGGTAACCCTTAACGACTACATTATTTTTCTACCAATAGTCCAAGTCAACTAGTTTTCCTAATTATTCGTTCTCAATTCTTTCTTCATTGTGTTTCTTTTGCCTCTTATGAGAACAATATGCACATATCCCGAGTCTCGTGGCCTCGTGACAACCAACCGCAACAACATGCATGCTATGTATCTACCAACTTGTACAATCAAATCTTAGAAATTGTCGAAATAGTTACCACAAGCTCTACCAGTAGTACAATGTTGGTACATAAATAAAGTTTGAGGAGCTATATAAATAGACACAAAGTTATAAAACCGAGCGAATCAAAACAAAAATTATCAAAATTGATCGGTCTGTGCATGTTGTGGTATAGGTATCGGTATAGGCAGCGTGTGTGGACTGAGAGGCATCAGTAATTTGGTAATAGTATCACCGTGATCATTTGATTCAGAAGAATGATCAATTTCGAAGGCCATTTTTGTAGGACCTCAAAAGGGGCAAGATAGTAGTGGTCTGACATGATCCTGTAGGGAACAACCCTGTGTTCTTGGGCATTGATGTTTCAAGGCCTCACGGATCTAGTGTCCTTTGTAGTGTTGCATCGTCAAGAGGCGCAACAGCTAGAAGATGAGCAGCAGCAGGATGATTCTGTGCGGTGTCCGACACACCAATGCAGGCTCAGGAGTCTGCAGTACTATTGTCCAAGAGATCATCTTGCGACGTTTCACCCTGCAGAATAGTCGGCACTCGGCACCTGTTGCTCCTGGCACCACAAGATGAATTTTGTATACGCGCAATACATTATGCTGAATCAATAGCATGTTCTTCAAAACAAGGTGCGCAGTGGAGAACTTCTTGCAACGGTGACGGAGAACTCTACAGCAAGAATGGGAAAGCAACCACATGGTACCGGGTACCCAGAACATCACCATCATCACCACTAACCACTAATATAAAAAGAAAGAGAGAGGGTGATCCAACCAATCGTGCCCGTTCAACCTAACGATCAAGGCTCAATATTCCTCCCGCGCTAGCGGTAAAACAGTGTCAGCCCCCGCTAATCCCGCACGACCCGTCGAAAACATCCACGAACGAATCCCCACCTCGCAGTTACTTTTTCCGATCGCCATCACGTATCCCTGCCCTATCGCCGCCGCCTCGTGTTTGCCTGCCGCCGCGCCGCGGGAGCGTCCTGTCGCCACCCCCGCCCGACGACCCCGCAGCCGCCGGCCCGACCAGCCCGCCCGCCGTGTTCCGTTGCGTCCCCGCCTGCCCGACGACCATGCAGCCTCCTGCCCGACGAGCCATCACGCTGTGATCGACGCTCGCTTGCCCCGTGGTGCCGCCCGGCGCGGCTGCCGGCCTCCATCCCCGTCCGCCCGACGCGCCCGGACGTCGGAGGGCCTCCATCCGCGTCATCAGCCTGGGCCGCACGGCCGGCCTCGCACTCGCACGCCAGCAACCACGCGCATGTCAACTGTCCCCTGCCCAACAATCACCGGAAATAAAGGTTAGTGTTGCTGCACCTGGTGTTGCTGCAATTCTTACTGAAGGTCTCTTAATCTCTGTTAAGCGTCATCCCATAGCAAAGGTCAATCCAGACTCCAGAGTGCTTGCTTATCTTGCTCAGTTGTAACCTGATGGTTCCCTGGGTGTTTAGTTCTTTCTACCGGAAGCTGAAGATTTTTGCTATAGCAATGTGCTTCTCTGAAAATTTTAATCAGTTTTGTTGTGCTACAGACCTACAGTACACATGCTATTTTTTAAAATGATGCTTCGATGTGTGACTAATCTATACCTGCAGAGCACCTACTGTTATCTAATCTGATTGTCAAGCACTCCCTGACTCACCTTTGAATGCACACATTTTTTAATTTAACTTGTCATAAAAACCTGATACTACTCCGGTATGACTCCCGTGTGTAATGGTATTGGAATCTTACGCCTATGTATGTGTACATGCATCTTTATGCACTCGGGATGCCAATTCTAAATCTGACATGAACTATGCGCAGGGTAGTTTATCACTTTATTGTACATTAATTAGGTAATATATACTTCTGTTTATCCGTTACCGTGTTAGTAGTTAACAAACTGTTTCATAAGACCCTGAATGGTTTCTACATAATTGGAAAAAAATATGCATTTGTAGGCACATATATGTTTAACAATTTGCTCCATGATCACCACTATCTTAAATATATGGCTTATCTATATCAAAATTAGTACACTTGGCTCTTCATGTATCAAAGCAGAATACTTGAGTAGGTGACAAACAAACAACATACTTGATGAGGTGACTGATTTCTCTACTCCAACTATGACCTCAGATATTGTCTAGCTGTTATGCCTCACAGATATTGGGTATGTTTGCCTCCGAGTGTCTTATCGTGAGTCGACAACCACTTGGTATGTCATATGTGACATATAATATACGCTAGCCTTTATTCTGCTCGGTTTGTTCTCTGACATTTAGTGACTTCATTTTACTACTACTGATTCATTAGTCATTTACTACTATGGTTTCCTTGAGATTGATTATTCTCTGGGCGTATGGATACCTGCTACCAGTGACGTGACACCACCTATAGAGAGTGAAGATGATTTTAAGAATTTTTGTTGGAGAATCTACGGGACAAGGAGAGTTGAACACATGAACTCAATAGTTTATAGTGAGAACCATCTACTGATCCTATTAGGATGTTGTTCTATTTCTAAGTGTTTGTTTGTAATCTTATGAAATTTGGAGCTAGGGATCTGTACGCACTGCCTTTTTTGTCTAAAATATGTAGTTCACTTTTACATACTTTACTCTTAAGCATTTTTGTGAATTCATTTTACCCAATATTTTGACAGCCATGCTGCGCTCTATGATTCCACTTTAATATAATTTCAGCTGTGATATTTGATGACCCATAAGTATAGGGGGTGTATCGTAGTACTTTCGATAAATAAGAGTGTCGAACCCAACGAGGAGCAGAAGGTGCTGACAAGGAGTTTCGGTAAAGGTTTCACTGTAAATGCTAGCAGACAAGTTTTTAGGGGTTTTTGATATAGCAGGTAAAAAAACGAGTAAGTAAAAGACAGTAATAATAATTGCAGCAAGTGGCCCAATCCTTTTTAGAGCAAAGGACAAGCCGGTTGGTTTACTTATGATGGCAAAATGTTCTTGAGGACACACGGGATTCTAGTCAAGTGCTTTCGCTTCACATAGTTGATTAATCTTTATTGTTTTGATAAGTGTTGTGTGGGTGAACCTATGCTAATGCACCGCCCTTACTTGGACTAATACATACTTGTGATTATACCCTTGCAAGCATCCGCAGTTACAAGAAAGTAATTAAGATAAATCTAACCACAGCCTTAAACTCTGAGATCCTACGCTCCCTTGTGCACCGGTATACTAACGGGGGTTTAGGTTTCTGTCACTCCGGCAACCCCACAATTAGCAACCAAATACACAATGCATTCCCTAGGCCCATAAAGGTGAAGTGTCATGTAGTCGACGTTCACACGACACCACTAGAAGAATAACACCACAACTTAAATATTACTCAACATAATTCACTACTAGCGACAAGACTTCTCCCATGTCCTCAAGAACTAAATGAACTACTCACAAGACATCATATGGATCATGATCAGAGGTGATATAATGATGGATAATAATCTGAACATATACTTTAATTCACCGATAAAACTCAATAGCATCAACCACAAGGAGTAATTAACACCGGGAGAGTTTCCCCTATGAACTAAACAAAGTATAGCCCTAGATGTTACAGCGGAATGGATGGTGCAGCGGTGATGGTGGTGATGGCGGTGGAGATGATGATGATGATCCCGATGAAGTCCAGCGATGACGATGAGGATGGCGATGATCCCCCCTCCGGGAGGAATTTCCCCGGCAGATTTCTCCCTGCCGGAGAGCTTTTTCTCTCTCTGTTGTTTCCGCCTCGTGGAGGCGGCGGAATATTTTCTCGGCTCCCTGTCTTAGGGTTGGGGGATGAAGTACGCGAAGGGGGAGCGCCTGAGGTGGGCCAGGGGCACCACACCTGGCCTCGGCGGGCCAAGGTGGGCCGCGCCCAGGGGTGGTGTGGGCCCCTCCTGGCCCATCTCAGCCTCCCCTTTTGGCTTCCTCCATCTTCTGATAAAATAGGAACATCTGTATTTGAAATATTTTTAGTGCTCCAGAAATATAGTGTCTTGACGTGCTTTTTCCAGCTGAAATCTGACTCCGGCAGTTAATTATCCAATGATCATCAAACATGCAAAATAAGACAAAATAACATAAGTAACACTCTTAATATGAAATATATCATTGAATAACAGTAAATTATGCTATAAAATAGTGATGCAAAATGGACGTATCAACCCCCCAAGCTTAGACCTCGCTTGTCCCCAAGCGAAAGCTGAGCTCAGTAAACTAGAACAAAAGTTTATGGAGTGAAGCGTCGATAATAAAGAATACGGACAAGAAGCATCAGTAATTACTACAACACAATCATTTTAAACAGCAACTACTCTTCATATAACCTAACTTGAACATGAGTAGTGAAACAACCACAATAAAAATACACGAAGGAAATTATAGATTAGTAATGGCACACTTCATTCTTGGTCATAGAACAATAAGCAATCAATACTTATCTTTCGAAAGGAGTCTTTATATTAGAGCTTATATTGCAGAACTTACACTCAATTATCACACCTTCTTTACAGTCATTGATAACTTGCAAAGCTATATTCTTAGAGGCAAAAGTCTTTGTGCTAAGACAAGGAAGGATAAAGACATGATTGACAATATTAATGATATATATGGTTGAATCACAACAACTCAAATGCTTGCTCAAGGAAGAAGGAAATAGGTGTACTGACTCAACATGAAAAGTAAAAGAAAGGCCCTTCGCAGAGGGAAGCAGGGATTAAGTCATGTGCTAGAGCTTTTAAGTTTTTGAAATCATATAGAGAGCAAAAATTAAGTTTTGAGAGGTGTTTGTTAATTGTCAACGAATGGTAGCGGGTGAAAACAGTATTCTCCCTGTCAAACAGACTTTTAAGAGCGGCTCCCATGAAGGACGTTATTTCTACCAGCAAGGCAGATCATCCCTCTTTCTCTTTGGTTTACACATGCAGATATTTCACTGTATTCATTGGCAAAAGTGTGAAGAGAATTAAGCGGTTAAAGTTGTAATTAATTGGGACTGGGCACCCGTTGCCAGCTCTTTTTGCAAGTTATTGGATAAGCGGATGTATATGCCACTAGTCCAGGGTAAAGTCTGTTTGACAAGTAGAATAAAGGATAACCACACTACTTCCTCATGAGCTAGTAAACATTGACACAAAAGGGAATAATAACATTTTGAATAATTTAAAGGTAGCACATGAAAAATTTACTTGGAGTGGCAAAGAAATACCACATATAGGTAGTTATGGTGGACACAAATGGCATGGGTTTGGCTCAAGGATTTGGATGCACGAGAAGCATTCCCTCTCAGTACGGTGGTTAAGGCTAGCAAGGTCATGTGCAAGCATAAAAGTTGGGGGATACACACAAATATACATGTAATAGAAGCAACCATGCTATCTTCCCTGTAAGCACAAATGTTTTAACTCAAAGAATACTAATCTTATTGGCTAGCAAGAAAGAAAGATAAAGGGATAATATTTTTGCATGTAATTCCCTCCTTCTACTTAAGTTTTCATGGTATTGTTGCTACTGACCAATACTAAGTTTGCCACAACTAATATAATTTACTTAATGTACCCAAAAGTGGCGTCAATACCAATGGCAAGATCAGCACATAAAGAAGATTGCAGGCTAAAATAAAATGTACCGAAAGTAAAGGTGGAACTTCTCATTAATATTCTGAACAAAGACACACTCAAACCAACGGATACATGGATAACTAAAGGATTGACACTCCACATCGCAAACCATCTTATAAGATAACTTCTCTACTCATGATATGACCACGAAATTATAAAAACGAAAGGATAAAGATGATACTGGGCACTCCCCCAAGCTTGGAACAAGCCAAGGGAGTGCCATTACCCCTTGACGATTTAGGCTTGATCTCTTGGTGGTGACGGTGGTACCACACAATCGGGGTTAGGAAACGTTCGAGCATCCGGCGGAGCCTGTTATTCTCATCTTGAAGTATTTCCACCTCAGCTCTCAGGATACGAAATTGGTCACAAAACTCGTTCGTGGTTCGGAGAGCTTCAGCAGCTGCAGGGGAAAACCGCAAATCTGGAATTGGTGGGGTGACTCCCTGCACATTATGAGAAAAAGCACGTTGAGGATTAATTGATCCCACAAAGGTGGAGTTGCTCGGCCTTGATTCTCCTTGTTGGCGAGGCTGGCCAGCTTGCACTCTCTCTGATGCTTCGATCCATGTCAGCTCTCCTAGCAGCAATCTCCTCCTCCGTCGCCCAACCGACGAAGGTTCCCTCTTCCACATCGCGTTCGAGTTCACGTCGGCGCCTTGCTGCATACTTCTCACCGTACGCTCCTCGCGACGCCATGTAGGGACTTGAAATTCCTGTCAGAACAGCTTGAAAACAAACGCGAGAAAACACGATATACGGACCTCGGAGATCCGGGTGATATATAGCAAAAAGTTTTACAACAAAAGGAAGGTACAGGACGAAACGGGGTCGGAGACGGGCTCCGAGGTGCCCACACGCACCCCGGCGCGGCCAGGGTGGGGCCCGCGCCCAGGGGTGGTGTGGTGCCCTCGGGCACCGTTTCCTACCCTTTTCCGACTCATAATTTTCCATATTATGTAAAAACAACAAATATTTAGTTGAAAGTAAATCGCGAACTTTTTCTTACCGAAACTGTTACCTATTCCAAATCAGCTTTGCAGTTGTCTGAATTTGACTTTTTATAAAATCCTCTGGAGTTACCACTTTGATAAATCAACATCTTCATTATAAGAATCTCCAGAAATGTAATGCTTGAGTCTTTGACCATTAACCACTTGTGGTCTGTCCCCATCTAGTGAATTGATTTTAATCGCACCTGAGCGATAGACCTCCTCAATGATATAAGGTCCTTCCCATTTTGAAAGTAATTTTCCTGCAAAAAATCTGAGACGAGACCTATACAATAAAACTTTTTCACCTACGTTAAATTCTCTCTTAAGAATTCTTCTATCATGCCATTGCTTAACTTTCTCTTTAAAGAGCCTAGCATTTTCATAAGCTGCATTTCTCCATTCATCTAAAGAATTCAAATTAAGCAATCTCTTTTTACCGGCAAGTTTAAAATCTCTATTAAGTTCTTTCACCGCCCAATAGGCTTTATGTTCTAATTCTAAGGCAAATGACAAGCTTTTCCATAAACCATTTTGTAAGGAGACATTCCCATAGGATTTTTATAAGCAGTTCTATAAGCCCACAAAGCATCGTTAAGCTTTTTAGACCAATTTTTTCTAGATTTATTTCTTTTGCAAAATAGACTTAATCTCTCTATTTGATAATTCTACTTGACCACTTGTTTGGGGATGATATGGTGAAGCAATTCTATGATTAACATCATACTTAGCTAGAGTTTTTCTAAAAGCACCATGAATAAAATGAGAACCACCATCAGTCATGAGATATCTAGGCACACCAAACCTTGGAAGATAATATCTTTAAGCATTTTTAATGATGTCTCACCATCAGCACTAGAAGTTGGTATAGCTTCTACCCATTTAGTAACATAATCAACAGCAACAAGTATATGAGTATAACCATTTGAGGAAGGAAAAGGACCCATAAAGTCAAATCCCCAACAGTCAAAAGGTTCAATAACAAGAGAATAATTCATAGGCATTTCATTACGTCTACTAATGTTACCTACTCTTTGACATTCATCACATGATAAAACAAATTTTCTAGCATCTCTAAAAAGGGTAGGCCAATAAAAACCTGATTGTAGAACCTTTTGCGCAGTTCTATCTCCAGCGTGATGTCCTCCATAAGCACTTCCATGGCATTTGCTCAATATTTCTTTCTGTTCATACTCAGGAACACATCTTCGCATAATGCCATCTACTCCTTCTTTATACAAATGTGGGTCATCCCAAAAATAATGCCTCAAATCATAAAAGAACTTTCTTCTTTGCTGAGCTGTAAAGGTCGGAGGCAAATACTTGGCAACAATAAATTAGCATAATCAGCATACCAAGGACTTTCGCGTGAGCTTACCTTTATCGCAGCCAATTGTTCATTTGGAAAACTATCATTAACAGGTATAGGATCATCTGAAATGTTTTCTAATCTAGACAAATTATCAGCAACAGGATTTTCAGCACCTTTCCTATCTACAATATGTAAATCAAATTCTTGCAGTAAAGTACCCATCTTATGAGCCTAGGCTTAGCATCTTTCTTTTCCATAAGGTATCTAATAGCAGCATGATCAGTGTGAATAGTAACTTTTGAATCAACAATATAAGGTCTAAATTTATCACAAGCAAAAACAACTGCTAAAAATTCCTTTTCAGTAGTAGCATAATTCTTTTGAGCGGCATCAAGTGTTTTACTAGCATAATGAATAACATTTAACTTCTTGTCTACCCGCTGTCCAAGAACAGCTCCTACAGCAAAATCACTAGCATCACACATTATTTCAAAAGGTAAAGTCCAATCAGGAGGTTGAACAACAGGAGCTGTGATTAAAGCCTTTTTTAGAGTTTCAAAAGCTTCCTTGCAATCATCATCAAAAACAAAAGGTACATCTTTTTGAAGAAGATTAGTGAGGGGTTTTGAAATTTTAGAGAAATCTTTAATAAACCTCCTATAAAAACCGGCATGACCAAGAATACTACGGATACCTTTCACATCCCTTGGACAGGGCATTTTCTCGATTGCTTCAACTTTAGCTCTGTCCACTTCAATACCTCTTTCAGAAATTTTGTGCCCTAGGACAATTCCTTCATTAACCATGAAATGACATTTCTCCCAATTAAGAACAAGATTTGTCTCCTCACATCTCTGCAAAACTTTATCAAGATTGTGCAAGCAATTATCAAAGGAAGTTCCGTAGACGGAAAAATCGTCCATGAATACTTCCACAATTTCTTCACAAAAACCATGAAAAATAGCAGACATGCATCTTTGGAACGTAGCAGGAGCATTACACAAACCAAAAGGCATACGTCTATAAGCATAAGTTCCATAAGGACAAGTAAAAGTAGTTTTCTCTTGATCTTGTGCTTTAACAGCAATTTGTGAGAATCCAGAATAACCATCAAGGAAACAAAAATGAGTTTTCTTAGACAACCTTTCTAACATTTGATCAATAAAAGGCAAAGGATAATGATCTTTCTTAGTTACTTTATTGACCTTTCTAAAATCAATGCACATCCTATACCCAACTACTACTCTTTGAGGAATAAGTTCATCATTTTCATTTGGTACAACAGTAACTCCTCCTTTCTTAGGGACACAATGCACAGGACTTACCCATCTACTATCAGCAATAGGATAAATTATACCAGCATCAAGAAGTTTTAATACCTCATTTCTTACCACTTCTTTCATCTTAGGGATCAAGCGACGCTGATGCTCAACAACAGGTTTTGCATCGGGTTCAATGTTGATGGCATGTTGACATATAGTAGGAGAAATCCCCTTTAAATCATCCAAAGTGTATCCCATAGCTCCTCGATGTTTCTTTAGTACTTCTAATAGCCTTGCTTCTTCATTACCTGAAAGTTTAGAACTAATAATAACAGGATATACTTTCCTTTCATCAAGATAAACATACTTAAGATTATCAGGTAAAGGTTTTAAATCGAAGACAGGATCTTCCTTAGGAGGCGCTGAGGTACCCAAATCTTCCACAGGCAAATTATGCTTAAGTATTGGTGGTTGACGAAGAAAGGCATTGTCAATCTCATTCCTTCCTCCATAAATACTTCACTTTCGTGTTCCTCCATGAATTGCTGCAAGGCATTGTTAGGAGCAACAGCAATAGAAGCAAGTTGTTCAACTTTAAATTCTCATTAGGTAATTCAGTTTCATAAAGTTTTTACCAAACTTAGAGAAATTAAACTCATAAGATTCTCCATTAAATTTAGTGTAAATTTTCTCTTTCTTACAATCTATAATGCACCACATGTATTCAAGAAAGGCCTACCAAAAATAATGGGACAAGCTTTACTAGCAACAGAACCAAGTACTAGAAAATCAGCAGGGTATTTAGTCTTACCACATAAAACTTCAACATCTCTCACAATACCAATTGGAGAGATAGTTTCTCTATTAGCAAGCTGAATAACCACATCAATCTCCTCAAGTTCGCAAGGACCAATTTCATGCATAATTTCTTTATAAAGATCAAAAGGAATAGCACTAGAACTTGCACCAATATCACATAAACCATAATAGCAATGTTCTCCTATTTTGACTGAAAGCACAGGAACACTTGTTTTCCTAGCTCTACTGGGATGTGAAACAATATTAGAGGCATCTTCACAAAAGATAATATGTCCTCCTTCTACATTTTCAGTTACCAAATCCTTTACTATTGCTATTGTGGGTTCAACCGCTATTTGTTCAGCAGGTTCTAAAGCTTTCTTTGCACTTTTATTAACCACACTAGCTATGATAGAATGTTCCCTAATTTTAACAGGAAAAGGTGGTTTCTCAATATAAGGTTCTGGCAAGATACGATCAACTGTATGAACTTCAATGTTTTTAATATTGGCAGAATTAGTATTATCTTTGTAAGGCAAATGATACTTATTGCAACTTTCTTTAGGAACATCAAGATAAGAGGCAAAAGCCTTGTAACAGTTTGCAATAACTTGAGAATCAAGACCATACATATCATAGAGATTACGAAAATTATCAGTATTCATAAAAGTTTTAATGCATTCGTAATCATACTTTATACCTGATTCTCTACCTTTGTCGTTCTCCCATCCTTCAGTATTTTCCTCAATCCGATCAAGAAGGTCCCATTTAACTTCCTCTTTATTACGCGTAAATGATCCAGCACAAGAGGTATCCAATAGAGTTTTATCTTGAAGAGAAAGCCTTGCATAGAAGTTATCAATAACATTACCAGGAAGCTCATGAATGGGGCATTTGAGCATTAATGATTTCAATCTCCCCCACGCTTGGGCAATACTTTCTCCATCATGAGGCCAAAAATTATATATATGATTCCGATCTTGATGAATTTCACTAGGAGGATAAAATTTAGAATAAAAGAGAGGCACAATCTCCTCCCAGCCAATAGAACGCCCATTCTTCAGCATCCTATACCATTTTGCAGCTTTACCAGTCAACGATATAGAAAACAATTTCTTCTTGACCTCTTCCATTGAAATACCTGCACACTTGAACAACTCGCATAATTCATGAATAAATAGCAAATGATCCCCAGGAGGGACAGTTCCATCTCCTGCATAGCGGTTATTCGTAACTCGTTCAACAATTTTCATAGGTATTTTAAATGGAATTACTTGATCAGGTGGTTCCTCTTCTACTACCGTAGCAGTGGTAGTAGTATTTCCAAACAGGGATTCAAATGGAGATCTCTCCATGATAAAATAAAGTAGCAAGCAGAAATAAAAATAGCACCTACAGTAAAAGTTTCCCTTACCAATTCCACTTACCAATAGCGCTTCACTCCCCGGCAACGGCGCCAGAAAATAGTCTTGATGACCCACAAGTATAGGGGGTGTATCGTAGTACTTTCGATAAATAAGAGTGTCGAACCCAACGAGGAGCAGAAGGTGCTGACAAGGAGTTTCGGTAAAGGTTTCACTGTAAATGCTAGCAGACAAGTTTTTAGGGGTTTTTGATATAGCAGGTAAATAAAATGCGAGTAAGTAAAAGACAGTAATAATAATTGCAGCAAGTGGCCCAATCCTTTTTAGAGCAAAGGACAAGCCGGTTGGTTTACTTATGATGACAAAATGTTCTTGAGGACACACGGGATTCTAGTCAAGTGCTTTCGCTTCACATAGTTGATTAATCTTTATTGTTTTGATAAGTGTTGTGTGGGTGAACCTATGCTAATGCACCGCCCTTACTTGGACTAATACATACTTGTGATTATACCCTTGCAAGCATCCGCAGTTACAAGAAAGTAATTAAGATAAATCTAACCACAGCCTTAAACTCTGAGATCCTACGCTCCCTTGTGCACCGGTATACTAACGGGGGTTTAGGTTTCTGTCACTCCGGCAACCCCACAATTAGCAACCAAATACACAATGCATTCCTCTAGGCCCATAAAGGTGAAGTGTCATGTAGTCGACGTTCACACGACACCACTAGAAGAATAGCACCACAACTTAAATATCAAACCATTAAATATTACTCAACATAATTCCACTACTAACAGACTTCTCCCATGTCCTCAAGAACTAATCGAACTACTCACAGACATCATATGGATCATGATCAGAGGTGATATAATGATGGATAACAATCTGAACATATACTTTAATTCACCGATAAAACTCAATAGCATCAACCACAAGGAGTAATTAACACCGGGAGAGTTTCCCCTATGAACTAAACAAAGTATAGCCCTAGATGTTACAGCGGAACGAGATGGTGCAGCGGTGATGGTGGTGATGGCGGTGGAGATGATGATGATGATCCCGATGAAGTCCAGCGCGATGACGATGAGGATGGCGATGATCCCCCCTCCGGGAGGAATTTCCCCGGCAGATTTCTCCCTGCCGGAGAGCTTTTTCTCTCTCTGTTGTTTCCGCCCGTGGAGGCGGCGGAATATTTTCTCGGCTCCCCTGTCTTAGGGTTTCTGGGGGATGAAGTACGCGAAGGGGGAGCCTGAGGTGGGCCAGGGGCACCACACCTGGCCTCGGCGCGGCCAAGGTGGGCCGCGCCCAGGGGTGGTGTGGGCCCCCTGGCCCATCTCAGCCTCCCCTTTTGGCTTCCTCCATCTTCTGATAAAATAGGAACATCTGTATTTGATAAGATTTTTAGAGCTCCAGAAATATAGTGTCTTGACGGTGCTTTTTCCAGCTGAAATCTGACTCCGGCAGTTAATTTCCAATAATCATCAAACATGCAAAATAAGACAAAATAACATAAGTAACACATCTTAATATGCAATATATCAATGAATAACAGCAAATTATGATATAAAATAGTGATGCAAAATGGATGTATCAACCCCCCAAGCTTAGACCTCGCTTGTCCCCAAGCGAAAGCTGAGCTCAGTAAACTAGACCACAGGTTTATGGAGTGAAGCGTCGATAATAAAGAATACGGACAAGAAGCATCAGTATTTACTTGACAACACAAATAGTTTCAAACTGCAATAGTGATGCAAAATGGACGTATCAATATTTCACTGTAATAAACTAAACATGTGATCCAAGCATTTACGGTTTTAGGTTGCATATACCTAAATAAGGACTTACATATGGCTCATCTTCATACCATTTATAAGGAGAACTTGGTCTATTTATGTGCCATTGAACAAGGAATTAATTATCAAGATATAAGATATAATTTATATATTAGTCGACACGTGCATTGCACGTGCACGATTACTAGTACTTTGCCAGTAACCTTGGCACCATGCAACTAATATCAGAAACTAAAAATGACTATCTGAAACGAAACACACTACAGTACTTTGGTCTCCACATAGAAGATTAGTGCTGGAAAAAATTAGAACTACCTAACTCTTAACACGGTATATTATTTTGGTCTTTAACTTCATTGTTACTAACATAAGTGTGTACAATCTCCACATTTCAGATTGGTGCTAAGAACCAACAGCATGACCGCAAGATCCTTACACTACGGAAGAAACTTTACATATGTTATAGGATTTTGGATCTCACAAGATACCAGTAAGAGAGATCATGACCCCACATCCATTCTCCTACACCATTAATACTCTTCCACATCACATTTCTTAAAATGCAAAGCAGAGCTACCGCTAGTTCACGTCAAAAATACTCTTCCAAAGTGGCGGAGCTAGCTGCCTAGCCGCTTGGGGCTTGGGGCCTGGGAGCCCTTGCTACTCGCTGTTGCACAGTCGCTATTCGCATATCAAGACTCTGGCTGCTGCTTCTCGACCTCCGCCGCCTCAGCCGCCGTTGCTAGCTCACAGCTGCTACCACTGACACAACCTCAATAAACAACGTCACAAAAATTTAAGTAAAAAATTGAAACGTAACATCAACAGAAAAAATTGAGAAATTCGTTATCAATAGTTACAATGGGCCAAATTCAAAAGCCAATATGCATTGAGCACTATTATTTGTCAGATTTGTCTATTTTATTTCTTGATCAGTGTTATGGATTCTGATTTAAAATTTTGTGATATGTTACATATGAGTAGTATCCATCTCCAAACTTCTCTTCGGATATTTTGAAACCATATTGGGTTGTCAACCAAAGTTGGGTGCACTGGTGCAACAATTCCTTCGTTGTGCAAGACATGTTCCCAAATAGTGTCATTTATGCGCAGCCAATGAGAATAGCGAAGCGACAAACTAAATTGCAACAGAAGGATGTGCTACTGCCTCTCATGTGGACAGGGATGGGCTTTACACATGACGGCATATATGAGAGAAATTTTCCTTTTTCTCCTAGGCTAGGCGGTTATGGTCCGGTTTTGCCCTCACTAAGCTCTGGCAGTGAGCGGGATCGGTGCTTGTCATCGAATCTTTTTTGGCTGGTCCTGATAGCGTGGGAGTCGCCTGTTCGTGCAACTCAAGAGGCTTGCAGAGTCACATAGGAAGAAAATTGATGGTGTTCTTTCAAAAAAAAATTAGAAGGCCAGTTACAAAGTTAAATGACCCTTTTACAACAAGCATTGAGTGTGAAGGGTTTCGGTCCCAAGTAGTGCAAATGGATCAAACAGTTTATACAACGAGGGGGGGGGGGGGGGCATTAATTTCAAAAAAAAATCAAGACATAGAGATCTCTTATCTATTATACTTTTAATATAGTGGTGGATATGTTGGCCATGTTAATTTCTAGAGCAAAGGAATATGTCAAAGTAGATGTATTTGTCAGTCATCTAGTTGAAGATGGGGTGTCCGTTCTACGATATCCAAATGATATTATTATTTTTATGAACCATGACTTGGAGAAAGTTGCTAATATGTGTAACTATTGTTTTACATATCTGAATATCTGGATTACTGATAAACTTTCATAAGAGTGAATTTTTTCCTTTGTGAAAGCAAAAGAAGTTGAACAACATTACGAAACCCTTTTCAGTTGTGAATGAGGGTCTCTTCCATTTAAATATTTTGGAGTACCTATTCATTATCGAAATATGTAAAAGAAATAATGTAAACTGGTAGAAGACTCTTTGAAAGAAAGTGTGCTGGATCGGAAAATTGCTATCGTACCGTGATCGACTTGTTCTCATTAAACCTGTTCTTACTAGCCTACCTATGTACAATTGTACATGCTATATTTTATGGAGATGCCGAAGGGGTGCATAAAAAGACTATACTTCTTCAGGTCCATGCTATGTATTATGGAATACATATGGAGACTAGCCTACATATGTTCTTACTAGCCTACCTTATATGCATGCCATGTACCTACCAACTTGTACAACTAAATCCTAGACAGTGTGCAGATAATTACCACAACATGCATTGGCTAGTACTGCAGTATTGGCATATAAAAATAGAGGTCGAGGAACTATATATAGTAAAGCAACATAAAGTTATCAGGCCCAACGAATGAAAGCTGAAAATATTGCCAAAATTATATGTATCAGTATCAATCGATATGTGCTAGTCGTGGTATAGGTTATGTATGTAGGACTGAGAGGCATCAGCAATCTGGCAACAATAGCACTCTAATCATTTGATCAACCATGACATTCGATTACGACAAAGTTGTACATCAAATCTTCCAATTGGCACGGTCTAGGCTGTATAATTTTAATGACTTTCTTGGATTATTGGCCTTCATGTTTTAAGGCATCACTGATACAGCGTCATTTGAGGCGTTGGCTTGTCGAGAGGCGCTACAACCTGGTGATGAGCTGCAGCAGCGAAGTTTCTTTGGGCGGCTGCTTATTTGATTGGCGCGAGCCTTAACATCAAAGCTTGGTCAGGACTCAGGAGGCAGCAATTCAGCTATTGTCTGACAGTCTGAGAGATCATCTCACAACGTTCTATCTTTAGGTACTAGTCGCTCTGCTGCCTAACCCCACTGGATGAATTTTGTATCCCACAGATCATTATGTTGAGTCAATAAAGAGCAAGATGTTAATTTTTTTCGAAAAGGAACGGTGTCCGACAGCTCCGCAGCAAAATTGGGCAACCACATCGTACGCAGGCAGAACAGAACACACTTTTGGAGTAGACTTGGCACCATGCAAATAAGATGTCTGACAAAAAACTAGTAACAGAGTTAACGGTGCTAATTAAGAACAAGAGCTGATCCTTTAAAACACTTAGAGGTCTTGATTCCATGAACCATATGTTACACACTTCAGAGCTCAGAAGGTACTAGTTAGAGAGATCATGACCCCACATCCATTCTTCTAGATCATTAACACGTTTCCATTAGATTATGTAAACAGAGAAAACAGCTTCATGGAGCCCGCAATTTTCAAAAAATAATTAAAATAGTAGGTTTTGGTAGAGAGGTGCATAGAGATGATTTCTATGTAGGTGCAAAATTTCCCTAAAAATATTGTATTTCGGGCTACGAAAATGACAAAAATATGGCTCTAAGTATCTATTAAAATAATCATTTTAGGTCTTCACATATGTCATTGTTTTGTACGGAGCATGCAAATGAAATGTTGTATGGTAAACATCTACATGCATACTGTTTTTTGGGAAAAAAATAAGTAGAGAAATGAGCTTTTCAAAAAAATTGAAAACCGGGATTCATTGAGTCCGGGAGCCATTTGAGGTTTCTGGAGCAAACAAATCATTTTTACCAGATATTAATTCATAATTCTCTCTACACCTTGTATCTTTTGCTTCTCATAAAATACATGCGTGTGTATCTCGAATCCCATGGCTTTGGGACAACCAACCACAACATTATGAATGCCATGTACCTACAAACTAGTACAACCAAATCTTAGAGGTTACTCCTCCCAAAAAAAAAACTTAGAGGTTACTGAGATATTTACCACAACCTTGGCCAGTGGTACAATATTAGTGCATAAATAGATATAGAGGAGCTATAATATAAAGCAACAACAAGTTACTAAGCCCAACAAATGAAAGCTGAATAACATTGCCATAGTTATATAAAGACATCAATGATCGATGCATGTTCTGGTATAGGCTGTGTATGTAGGACTGAGAAGTATCAGTAATATGGTGACAATAGCACCATGATTATTTGATTCAGCATAATGTTCAATTTCGACCTTGTTCTTAGAAGTATCTCACAAGAAGAAAGGACCAAGCGGTGTATCGTGATCATCTAGGCAGCTACATTGGGTTCCTGAAGGTGCTAGACATCAACGCAGGGTCGGGAGGCCATTACGGAGCTATTGTCCGAGATATCATCTCACTGAAGTACTCTCTCACGGGATAAGTCCTAATTCATAACAAGAGCTTATTCTTGACATACGTATACATTACGTTTATGCTAAAAAACAATTCCAAGTGGCTAATTGCCTAATTGTTAACACACTATATTACTTTAGTTTTAATTACAGTAGTGCTAACATAAATTTGGTAAATCTCCACATCTTAGAAAGGTGCTACAAGAAACAGCATGGCCACAACATCCATACACTGTGGAAAAAAAACGAACATAAACTACAACAATTTGGAGCTCACAATACCAGTCAGAGAGATCATGACCCCAGATCCATTTTCTAGGCAGAGCAAAAGGCATTTAGCTCTGGACATGATCAATTTCTTCCATAGGCATTACTAGGAGTTGCTAGTGAGATCATTGTCATCATTGTCAAGAGCGGTATCTGATTCCTTCACCTCCTGAATCATCTTGAGTACTTGCCATGAAGTTGGCGGACTCTCTGTTGAATACCGAATGCAAGAATCTGCAATATCAACAATCATCGAAAGGCGCTAGCTGTTCACTCCTTCGTCTTGCTTGCTGACATGGCATAGGTCTGCAGATTGGTTGCCACTTTCCACCATGACTGAGTGCTCAAGTGGTGTATTTGTGCTAAGGAGCTCGAGCAGTAGGACACCAAAAGCATAGACACGTCTAGTTTGGAGTTCATATTCTCTGGTGCTCTATAAGCAGCGTTATCTTTGACTTCTGAGATGACAAGCAGTTGTCGTTAAGGAATGCCTCGAAGTCCAAAACAAGAATGGAGAGGATTTTTTTTTGCGACGTAGACATTGGTTCCGTGTGTACAGACTTCAGAACTCAGAAGGAACTACCAGTCAGAGCGATCATGACCCCACATCCATTCTCCTACACTACTAACAATTTTCCTTTAGCTAATGTAAACAGAGCAAACAGTTTCATGAAGCCGAATTTTTGGGAAAAATGAAAATTCGTATTTCAAAGTTTCGAAAATATCTAATTTTTGTTACAAAGGTGCATAGAAAAGATTTCAATGCCCCCGCAAAAAAAAATGATTTCTATGTACGTGCAAGAAAATTGTCAAACAAATGTGGTATTTCGGGTTACAAAAATGACAAGAATTGTTAGAATATTGGGCCCATTAATGGGCAGCCCATATAAGCAATTCTGGAAATCTCAAATTGGCCCATGTGTATGGCAGAATTTTGGAGGTGCATGTATGTGACTAAAGTTTAGTCCCATACTGCTAGCTTAGAGAGAGCTGCACCACTTTATATAGTGGAGTGTTCTATCACTTGGTGTGCTGGCTGAGAATAGAAGGCTCACTCGTGCGCACTCCTCCTCCTCCTCCGCCGCCGTCCGTCACGACATGCCGCGGGTTGCGGGAATGAGCCGAGCCGATGCTTATATTTTTGCAGTTCAGGAAAAACGAGTCGTGTTAGCGTACGTGTACAGCTTAGCCAATTCGGATCGCTACCGGATCGTGGGCTGCTGTAACCGACTCAAACGTGTGCGACGTGGCCGGCCCATGTTGTACCCGTTAGGGTTTTCCGAACCGCACTATATATTGCCGTGCACTGCGTGCGCCGTCACACACCGAACCAATCTAGGTTTTGCCAATCTCGTGCCTTGCGCCGCCACCGTAGTCTACTCCATCCCGTGCGCCGGCGTGCACCGGCGAACGGGACAGCAGGTCTCCGGAACCGCTCGTCCTTGTGATCCTGTACGGGAGAGGGCGAATAAGGTTTTTGGGAAGCGCTCCGCGCGACTGCTTTCAAGTTCTTCATCACGGCTCGCCTCCCTGGACGATCGCCGGATCCGCGGGCGGCTCGTCTCCAACGCCGTCTTCTTCGAGCTGTTGCTGATACCGAAGCCGCTCAAGCTGCTGCCGTCGCTGCTTCAACGACTGCTTCATCTACAACTGTTCGGTACGTGCGACATAAACCGAACTGTTTTACTATGGATGTGTTGGCGTATGTCTTGCTGCTGTTCATGTTAATTAGTACATCTAGTATGTTTGTGTTTAACATGTTAGTAGCTGTGGTTGTCATGCTTTTTATTCTGGAATTAATCATGGAAATTATGCCTAGTATTCCAACAATCCAAAAACCTTATTGTGTTATAGGCAATTTCCTGAGTTAAACATGGGACATCTATCCGATGCGCTGAGGCCGGACAAGTTTGCCGGTGTGGACTTTAAGAGATGGCAGTACAAGACCACACTGTGGTTGCGATCTCTGAAAGTGTTCGAGGCTAGTGAGGGTTTACCTGAAGGAACTATATCTGAGAGGATCAGAACAAGTTCAAGGAAACCAATACTGCCTTTGTGGGACTCGTTCTGAGTGCTCTTAGCAACAAGCTGTTTGATGTGTACATGCACATTACAGATGCCAAAGAGCTCTGGGAGGCACTGAACGCTAAGTTCGGTGTAGCAGATGCTGGCAGTGAACTGTACATCATGGAGAGCTTCCATGACTTCAGGATGGTTAACAACCGTTCTGTAGTCGAACAGGCTCATGAGATACAGTGCATTGCGAAGGAGCTTGAGCACGCTAAGTGTGCCTTACCTGACAAGTTTGTGGCTGGATGCATTATTGCAAAGTTGCCCTCTTCATGGAGGAACTTCGCCACAACTCTCAAACACAAGAGACAGGAGATATCGGTTGAAAACCTGATAGCGTCTCTTGATGTTGAGGAGAAGGCTCGGGCTAAGGACACTGCTGAGAAAGGTGAAGGTCAGTCTAGCGCCAATATGGTGCAGAAGAACTTTCACCATGGCAAGAACAAGGCAAAGAGCAAGCCTTCCTTCAACATGCCTACCAAGACTACTTCTTTCAAGAAGAAGAAGAAGATGCTGAACAAATCTGAGCTAAAGTGCTACACTTGTGGAGAGCTCGGACACTTCTCTGTGGACTGCCCAGATCGTGCAGACAAGAAAGGGAAGAAGCATGTCAACGTCGTGACCGCTAGCAATGCTGATGGGTATGGTAATTTACCATTGTGCTTTCAGTATTTCAATCTCCATGTTGGTGGATTGATACGGGTGCTAATGTTCATGTGTGCGCTGACATCTCTATGTTCACTTCTTATCAGGTCGCAGATTCAAGCGTCTTAATGGGGAATGGATCACATGCTTCTGTTCGTGGTGTTGGCACGGTAGATCTGAAGTTTACTTCGGGAAGATCGTGCAGCTGAGGAACGTGCAGCATGTCCCTACTATGAACAAGAATCTCGTTAGCGGCTCCCTTCTATGCAGAGATGGGTTTAAATTAGTCTTGGAGTCCAATAAAGTAGTTGTGTCAAAGTTTGGACAATTTATTGGTAAAGGGTATGAGTGCGGAGGCTTGTTCCGCTTTTCATTATCGGATTTTTGTAATAAGTCAGTAAACCATATTTGTGGCAGTGTGGATTCGGATGCTAATGTGTGGCACTCTCGTTTATGTCATGTTAATTTTGGTTTAATGAGTAGACTTTCCAGCTTGAGTTTAATTCCTACTTTCACCATTGCCAAAGGTTCTAAGTGCCATAGCTGTGTGCAATCTAAGCAACCTCGAAAGCCTCACAAGGCAGCCGAGGAGAGAAACTTGGCACCTCTAGAATCTGTGTGAGATGAATGGCGTGTTGACAAAAGGTGATAAGAAATATTTCATGACTTTAATCGATGATGCTACTAGGTTCTGTTATGTATACTTGTTGCACACTAAAGATGAGGCTATGGACTACTTTAAAATCTATAAAGCTGAAGTAGAAAATCAATTAGAGAGAAAGATCAAACGTCTTAGGTCAGATCGTGGTGGCGAGTATTTCTCCAAAATATTTGATGAATTCTGTGAGGAACATGGTATTATTCATGAGAGGACGCCTCCCTATTCTCCCCAATCAAACGGGGTTGCCGAGAGGAAAAACCGCACGCTGACCGACTTGGTGAATGCCATGTTGGACACTGCTGGTTTATCTAAGGCATGGTGGGGGGAGGCTTTATTGACTTCGTGTCATGTCCTGAATAGAGTTCCAAACAAGGATAAAAAGAAGACCCTTACGAGGAGTGGTCTGGGAGAAAACCATCACTTTCTTATTTACGTACTTGGGGATGTTTGGCGAAAGTCAATGTGCCAATTCCTAAGAAACGTAAACTTGGACCAAAGACAGTGGATTGTGTCTTTCTAGGCTATGCTCATCGGAGCATTTGCTATAGATTTTTAGTGGTTAAATCTGAGATACCTGATATGCATGTTGATACTATTTTCGAATCTCGTGATGCAACATTCTTTGAGAACATATTTCCTATGAAGGATATGCATAGCATTGCTAGAATTTCTTCTGAGATACTTGTTGAACCTAGTACATCTGTTGATCATTCTGAACAACCACTTGTTGAGGAAGTCCTTGAGAAGGATGACAATGAATCAGCTCCCAAGAGGAGCAAGAGACAGAGGACTGAAAAATCCTTTGGTGATGATTTCATTGTGTACCTTGTGGACAATACTCCCACGTCCATTGCAGAGGCATTTGCATCTCCTGATGCTGATGACTGGAAAGAAGCTGTCCATAATGAGATGGACTCGATTCTTTCTAATGGAACTTGGGAATTATCTGAAAGACCCTACGGTTGCAAACCGGTGGGTTGTAAGTGGGTGTTCAAGAAGAAGCTAAAGCCTGATGGTACTATTGAGAAGTACAAGGCAAGGCTTGTGGCCAAGGGCTACACCCAGCGTGAAGGCGAAGATTACTTTGACACCTATTCACCTGTTGCTCGTCTCACCACCATTCGTGTACTACTTTCCCTGGCTGCCTCCTATAATCTCTTCGTTCATCAAATGGACGTGAAGACAGCTTTCCTTAACGGAGAGTTGGAAGAGGAAATTTATATGGATCAGCCTGATGGGTTTGTAGTAAAAGGTGAAGAGAGAAAGGTGTGCAAATTGTTAAAATCTTTGTATGGGCTGAAGCAAGCACCTAAGCAATGGCATGAGAAGTTTGACAGAACTTTAACTTCTGCAGGCTTTGCCATTAATGAGGCTGATAGGTGTGTATATTATCGCCATGGTGGGGGCGATAGTGTTATATTATGCTTGTATGTTGATGACATACTGATTTTCGGTACAAGCATGATAGTGATAAATGAGGTCAAGTCTTTTCTGTCAAAGAGCTTTGATATGAAAGATCTGGGACAAGCTGATGTGATCCTGAACATTAAGCTGATTAGGGATGAGAGTGGGATTACGTTAACGCAATCACACTATGTTGAGAAGGTCTTGAGCCGCTTTGGTTATATAGACAGCAAGCCTTCTCCAACACCCTATGATCCCAGTGTGACACTCAGAAAGAACAAAAGGAAACGAGAGATCAATTAAGATATTCTCAAGTGATCGGTTCACTCATGTACCTTGCGAGCGCGACAAGACCTGACATCTCTTTTGCTGTGAGCAAGTTGAGCAGGTTCATGTCTAACCCGGGTATTGATCATTGGCATGCACTTGAAAGGGTCATGCGCTATCTGAACGGTACAATGAGTTATGGGATTCACTATTCAGGGCACCCTGCGGTGCTTGAGGGATACTGTGATGCGAACTGGATCTCAGATGTTGATGAGCTCTACGCCACAAGTGGATATGCATTTATTCTTGGAGGTGGCGCAGTGTCATGGAGGTCTTGCAAACAGACCATTTTGACGAGGTCAACCATGGAAGCAGAACTTACTGCTTTAGATACAGCTTCTGTTGAGACAGAATGGCTGCGTGAGCTCTTGATGGACTTGCCGGTGGTTGAGCAACCATTACCGGCCATCCTTATGAATTGTGACAACCAGACGGTTATCATGAAAGTGAACAGTGCTAAGGATAATGCGAAGTCATCAAGACACGTTAAAAGACGCTTGAAGTCTGTCAGGAAAATGAGAAACTCCGGAGTAATGACTGTTAGTTATGTTCAAACTGACAAAAACCTGGCAGATCCCTTTACAAGGGACTATCACGTAATGTGATAGATAGTGCATCGAGGAGATGGGGTTGAGACCCGTGAGCGTTACACCATAGTGGTAACCCAACCTATGTGATCGGAGATCCCGTGAATTAGGACCTGGGAAGAACAAGCTAGTGGTTTAACAGAGGAGAGTTATTTTTAACCCTCTCCGTGGAAGATGCATAACTCTCACATTCTGTAAGGCAGGTTGGCAATATGCCTTAATGTGTTTCTGTTGGCTATTCGTAGCAAAGGTGCTATCCTACAGAGCGACCTTGAAAGAACACACCTATATGAGTCCGACTGTTAAACGTCGCAGTCTATGAGATTTGGGTGATCTCTAGTAAACTCATGAAGAGACCAGGGAGTATGACGCATATGCTCCACCCGCGGGGTAGGCTACTGGCAGCCACGTACTGGTTATGACTTTGAGTGAAGTCTATTGGCACCAAACTTGCAATTCAAGGTTCGTCCATTGTTCAAGTTGCTGGTAGATGTAGCTTGAAGCTCTAGGCGGAAGTTCAACTTAACAGTCTCTGCTGAAACACTGGTATATAAACAAGAAACGAGGTTTGGCAAAATCTCTAAATGGGAATTTGAGATCTGGTGGGGGATTGTTAGAATATTGGGCCCATTAGTGGGCAGCCCATATAAGCAATTCTGGAAATCTCAAATTGGCCCATGTGCATGGCAGAATTTTGGAGGTGCATGTACGTGACTAAAGTTTAGTCCCATACTGCTAGCTTAGAGAGAGCTGCACCACTTTATATAGTGGAGTGTTCTATCACTTGGTGTGCTGGCTGAGAATAGAAGGCTCTCTCGTGCGCACTCCTCCTCCTCCTCCGCCGCCGTCCGTCACGACACGCCGCGGGTTGCGGAAATGAGCCGATGCTTATATTTTTGCAGTTCAGGAAAAACGAGTCGTGTTAGCGTACGTGTACAGCTTAGCCAATTCGGATCGCTACCGGATCGTGGGCTGCTGTAACCGACTCAAACGTGTGCGACGTGGCCGGCCCACGTTGTACCCGTTAGGGTTTTCCGAACCGCACTATATATTGCCGTGCACTGCGTGCGCCGTCACACACCGAACCAATCTAGGTTTTGCCAATCTCGTGCCTTGCGCCGCCACCGTAGTCTACTCCATCCCGTGCGCCGGCGTGCACCGGCGAACGGGACAGCAGGTCTCCGGAACCGCTCGTCCTTGTGATCCTGTACGGGAGAGGGCGAATAAGGTTTTTGGGAAGCGCTCCGCGCGACTGCTTTCAAGTTCTTCATCACGGCTCGCCTCCCTGGACGATCGCCGGATCCGCGGGCGGCTCGTCTCCAACGCCGTCTTCTTCGAGCTGTTGCTGATACCGAAGCCGCTCAAGCTGCTGCCGTCGCTGCTTCAACGACTGCTTCATCTACAACTGTTCGGTACGTGCGACATAAACCGAACTGTTTTACTATGGATGTGTTGGCGTATGTCTTGCTGCTGTTCATGTTAATTAGTACATCTAGTATGTTTGTGTTTAACATGTTAGTAGCTGTGGTTGTCATGCTTTTTATTCTGGAATTAATCATGAAAATTATGCCTAGTATTCCAACAAGAATATGGCTCTAAGTATCCATTAAATAATTATTTTAGGTACTCACATTTGTTTTTTTTTTTTTTTTGTACAATGCACACAAACACACAATTCAATGACATTTTGTACGTACATGACATCCATATGTACTTGCATACTGCTTCGTCGATTATTTCTAGTCATTTGAGGTTTCCGGAGCAAACAAAACATTTCTCCTAAGTATTAATTCATAATTCTGTCTCCACCTTGTTTATTTTGCTTCCTATTAATAATATGTTTGCCTATAAAGAGTCCCGTGGCTTTGGGACAACCAATATGCATGCCATGTACCTACCAACCGGTAGAACCAAAGCTTAGACTTTATCGAGATATTTACGACAACCTTGGCCAGTAGTACCATCTCAGTGCATAAATAGAGAGAGAGGAGCTATATAATAAAGCAACACAGACACAGAGTTATCAAGCCCAAGAAATGAAAGCCGAACTAATTGCCACAGTTATATGTATCAGCATCGATCATCGATCGATCGATGCATGCTCTGGTACGGTGTAGCTTGTGCATGTAGGACTAAGATGTATCAGTAATCAGCTGGTGACAACGGTACCATGATAATTTGATTCAGCATGATCAATTTCAACTGTGTTGTAAGTAGGATCTCAGAAAGGGCAAGGACCAGGCAGTGTGCCGTGATCATCCGGGCAACTACCTTGGATTCTTGGCGTTGATGTTTCAAGGCCTCGTCGAGAGGCGCAATTGCCTCAGGATTTCCTGCAGCAGCGAACTATGTTGGGCGGCATCTGATTGTTTTGGCATCAACATAGATTGGGGTAGCTACGGAGTACGGACCAACCGAACAAGTGTCCGAAAGATCATCTTGCAACGTTCCATATTTGTGGACTAGTCCCCACCTCTTAGCTCCTAGCACCACGGGGAGATTTGATTATAACCCCCCCTGGCTGGGCTCACTTGGATCATATACCCCATTGTTTGTCACTCTGGTTCTCAGCCCCCCCCAGCTGGTGTTGATGTTGCTCATACCCCCTTTTGGCATGATTAACAAATGCATCAACATATAACCATCAAACAGAAATATGAATAGACATATATACCCTTCAGTGCACAGCCAAACAATAAGTTGTCCAAAAACTGAATGCCAAGCCTGATATACGTTCAACAAAAGTGCACAGCCACAGATAATTTCATAGCATAGATAATAAGTTCAATAAGAGTGCACAGCCACAAATATATGTGAGTCTCCAACTCACGTGCACATCAAAATAAGTGAGTTTCTACCTCACACAAACAGGAATATCAGTGAGTTTGTACCTCACACAAACAACAATAAAAGTGAGTTTGTACCTCACACAAACAGCAATAAAAGTGAGTTTGCACCTCACGCTTACATAACAATAAAAGGACAGCAACTAATGCGACTTCATGACAGCCACAAACAAGCTCACATTTTGCTTAATTTCCTCCGTTTAGGAGTCATTTTCTTCTTCTTTCCTTTTGCTGGAGACTTTGGTGGTGGAGTAGCGGCTTGAGATGCGGCCTGGCTCCTTGTGACAGCTCCAGGACTAGCTTGAGAAGCAGTTTGGCTCCTTGTGACCGCTCCTGAACTGCCACAAGTAGCATCAGTCTTGCTTTTTGTTGGTGTAGATGGGACTGCATTGCTAACTGAAACATCAAACCATGGAGATGGATGTTTTTTCCCCTTGCTATTCCTACAAAAAGAAACAATTCGAATTATTTACATGTAAAAGAGCCATGGTTTTATAGATAGAAAACAGCAACAAGTATTAGTTTGTACCTTTTCTTTGTTCCATTCTTAGGACAGCCAGCTTCTCTATGTCCTAACTCCCCGCATTTTTTGCATTTGTTCAAGGATCCCGTCCTCGATCCACCTTCCCACCAGCTCCTCATCCTCTGTTTTCTTGTTCTTCCAGCACCCTTTTTCTTGCCAGTTGGAATTGGTGCAAGCAACACAAAACCTGTATCCACTTGTGGCCACTGATTCTTGTCCGTAAGGGGCTCAATTACACCTTCATATGCTGCCTTAAATCTGCTAACAGAGTAGTACTCATGTACATAATCCTCCATGTTCACAAAGTTGCGAGATTGCATAACATTTATGAAGGCCAAGGCATGGTCACAAGGCTTGCCTGTGTGCTGCCATTGTAGACATGTACACTCGTGTGTGAGTGTTTTAACCACATGTCTTTCATCATCCTTGTTAATATTTCTCACTTCCGCACTAAAATCAGCAGATGCTTTAGCCTTGAGATGTCCTAGTCCTCTAGTCTTGGCATTCAATTGGTGTATGACAAATGGCAGTATTATCCCTGCAAACCTCTCAGCAAGCATTCTCCTCTTCCTAAATAGTGCCATAATCATCTCTCTAATCTGATCAGCTAGCTGAACTATAGGCAAGTCCTTGATATCTCGCACCCAAGCGTTAAAGCACTCAGCAAGATTGTTAGTTATGTAATCACACTTGATGGCAGGGTTAAACATGCACCTCATCCATATCAAACTATGGTAATCCCTAAGGTAAGGATGTACTTTCTCCGATGCCGCAAACACCTTTTCCATGTGATGTTTATATTCCTCATACCTATATGCCCTAGCAGCATGCCACAACCGTCCAAACACATCACCATGAAAATATTTCCTGAAATTGTGGTACATATGCCTAAAGCACTCACGCTGCTCAGCTTGAGGAAAAACCTTTTTAACAGCATTTTCAAGACCCTTGCAAGCATCAGTACAAACCGCCAATACCGGAGGGTCCCCAATTGCCTTCTTCACTTGATTCATGAACCAGACCCAATTATCTCCATTTTCAGACTCAATAAAGCCATAAGCAACTGGGAACATCCAGTTGTGGCCATCCAAAGCAGTAACTACAGCTAACTGGCCATTCCACTTGCCATTTAAATGAGTTGAATCAATGCTAATATAGGGCCTGCATCCATTCAAAAACCCATCTATGCAAGGCTTGAAAGCAATAAATAGCCTGCTGAAATGTACCTGGCCTTCAACTGTGGTTGTATCAATCTCTACAATACTCCCTGGAGATCTCAGTTCTATCTCAGCCTTGTAGTTGTACAACATCCTGAAACTTTCTTCCCAACTCCCATACAAGCTGGTTGCTGCCTTTTGTTTGCCTTTCCACACCGTGTGATAGTCAAGTGTGACATGATACTCATCCTGCAACACATGCAGTATCTTGGTAGCACCAATGGTTGGATCTTTCTTCAACATAGCTGCTGCCTTTTCAGCCACCCAAGCTTGATCAGTCATGCTTGTCACTTTTCCACTCGTTGAGCTACAAATGTGCTCAGTTTGATACTTCACAACCTACAGCAACAAAGGGTACAAGTTATTACATGACACACAAATGGTACATATTATTTGCAAAGATACAAATGAAGCACGAAAAGAATATTACCATCACACAATTCTGGTCTCTCTGCCAACTAGCTGACAAACACCATTGGCAAGGTTCACCTTTTGTGCCTTGACCTTTACAAAAAGCCCGAAACCTGGCTGGCTCATTTTTTGTAGTGCCATATTCAAACTCTCCATTGATAGCAAACTGTTTGATTGCCTTTCTAAATGCAGCCATATCAGGATAAGGTGTCCCTATATCCATCTTCGGGTGTCGTTCATCCCATGCAATAAGTGCTTCCTCTTGAGCCATATCATCAACAAGAATAGCCACATCTATAGTATCATCCAAGTCAGCAGGAGTAGGAGCAACAATAGGACCAAGCTTCATTCCGTCCTCATCTGCCTCTGTTTTTAGACCTAGCAGTGCGAACATCGCATTCTCATTCACCGGCTTTTCATCCGGTATCCCTTTTTCATCAAGAGACTCCTCTTCATCCTCATCCTTCTCAGGTTCAATCACAAGTTTTGACCAATCAACAATTCTACTAACATTTTCTACTTCATTGGATTGAGTAGAAACGTGCACAGAAACTCCGTTGGTCCTAATCAAGGAAAAAAATGCGTGCTATGAAATATAGCGTGTCCCTCCTCTAGAAGCTATACAAGATATAGCGTGATATAGCGAAGTTACATGTAAAATAGCGTGAGGAAAAAACATGCGAGAAATAGCCCAAATATTAAGGATTTCAGCACTAAAAATTTGTCCAAAAGCAATACATGCATAACCAGGTAACCCTATTCAAATATCAAGGCCAAATCTATGGCACAAATACAAATATGAGGCTTAAAACCATGAAAAATAATAAACTAAAAGATAAATTGTTTTAAACTTTAATCAGAATCATTGACATCATCTTCAGAATAACTAGAAGAACCACCAAATTGCCCGCCATCATCATCACTTAACGTTATTCCAGACTTTTTGTTAGTGTAGCTATAAATTGACACGTTTAGGGTGGTTTAGCACGTATAAAACGTAAATAGCGCCGTAGCGTCAACTTTAGATTAAATATAGCGTAGCCTCTCCAAATACGCTATATCGTGCTATTAACCGTGAAATAGCGTGCTATTTTTTCGTTGGTCCTAATACATATAGACAGAAAAAACAGAAATTTTACACACCTAAACTCAAGCATATGTCAAACTAAACAAGGCAATATGCATTTACCTCTGCAGATCCATCACACCCTTCGTCAAATCCGGCTCCTCCCGCTCAAATCCCCATGCCAATCTACCACAACATTTAGGGTTTCTACGATTTAGCCAACCGTGCGAGAGAAAGCAAGCCATAGCCAAGGAAAAAGGAAGGGGAACCTTGCCTTACCTGTGGGCAGCAATGGAGGGCGGCGGATCCGTGTGGGGGAACGCCGCGGGGCAGCAGGGCGGCGGACGGCGGCCGGAGCTCCCCTGGCGGCTGGGTCACGGAAGAACAGAACAGAACGAGCGGAGCGATGGGAATAAATCGCTCGCGTGAAAGCCCTCCCCTGTCCTGTGTACGTGCCTTGCAGGAGGGCATATTAGTCAAATAGAACAGTTTCCTTTTAATAAACGTTAATTCATCAGCTAACACTGAGAAGAGGGGCAATCATCGAGAATTTAGCCGTCGTGGGGGGCTGAGAACAAGGCGAGCCAACTTTGGGGCTTATTATCAAACGCGTGCGAACAAAGGGGGTCAAAAGCAATTCTCCCAGCACCACGGGGTAAATTTTGTATCCTACAAAACATTATGCTGAATCAATAAGGAGGAGGTGGTTCAATAGATCAGCTCGGCAGCAAGAATGGCCCATAACACACTTCCCCGGTAAAGTTTGCACCATGCAAGTAAAATATCTGAAACAAACTAGCAACATAATTTATCAGTACTAATAAAGAATCAGAGCTGATTCTTAAAACGCTGCATTACTTTGGGCTTTAACTTTAGTACTCCACATGGAAAACAGGTGCTGAAAACAATAACAACTAGCTAATTCTTAACACACTATTACTTTGGTCTTTAACTTTCACTATTACTAACACAAGTGTGATGAATATCCACACTTTAGATTCGTGCTAAAAACAACAGAATGACCACAACATCCATACACTAGGGAAAAAACCAAAAATATGTTACAGAATTTTGGGGCTCAAAAGATACCAAGTCAGAGAGATCATGACCTACATCCATTCTCCTACACCACTAACACTCTTCCATTAGCTTTTCTAGGCAGAGTAAACTGCATTTAACTACGATTGGTCGCTTTCGATATGCATCCACTCTGGACATGATCGATTTCATTCATAGGCATGACTAGGAGTTGCTAGTAAGATCACTGTCATCATTGTCAACAGTGGTATCTGCTTCCTTCACCTCCTGAATCATCTTCAGGACTTGCCAGGCAGTTGGTCGACTCTCTGGCGAGGACCGAACGCAAGCAGATGCAATGTCGACAATCATCGAGAGGCGCTCCCTGTCCACTCCTTCGTCTTCCCTTTCTGACAGAGCATAGGTCTGCAGATTGGTTGCCACCAAGACCGAGTGCTCAAGCGGTGTCTTGCCGCTAAGGAGCTCGAGGAGCAGGACGCCAAAAGCATAGACGTCTGATTTGGGGGTCAGCCTTCGGTTGGAGTTCATATTTTCTGGTGCTCTGTACGCAGCGTCGTCTTTGACTTCTGCTGATTCCAGCAGGAATGACAAGCAGTTGTCGGTAAGGCAGGCCTCAAAGTCTGAACCAAGAAGGACATTGGATGACTTGATGTTTCCATGAACAAGTCGGGATGCTTGATGAATGTAAGCAAGGCCCTGTGCAACATCTTCAGCTATCTTCAGGCATGAAGTCCAGTGAAGCGGTTTTGCCCGGGATGACCTGGAACCTGCAATCAATTTAATTTTGTTGAGCTAATAAGCAGCACTCAAAATTTCTAGTTACACTAGCTACGTCATTACTACAGTACTTAATAGCCTATGAAAATGTGTAAAGGTCATGTTGATAATATCTTGATATATTCACTTGTGAAGAATTATGCATGACATGCTTACCAGGTGTATAGATAGCAAGTTTACGTAAAAGAATGATTTTTCATAACCAAAGCAACCAACACATCAAACGAATAAACCTACACTATCACTACATTCCAAAACACTCCCAAGCCAAGAAGTAAATACTACGCTGTTGCCAACAGCAAGCCTACTGTTCAGGATCAACTCATCAACTTACGTATTTAAGTGTGCTATTCAATTATACTGCTGCAATCTCCAAATATTATTACATAATTGATTATCCATAAATCAATTCGCATATTACTGTTCCCATTATGCTCTTGATCGTGATTGCAAGTTCAATAAAAAAAACCATAAAACACCGCATTATCTCCCAATTTCCTTTTCTGAAATCAAAGTTTGTGAAAAGTACAAATATGTACTTTTCTTATAACCATTACCCTTTGCAGAGTTGGTGAAGTATGTTTAAAAAAAAGTTCTGAGGTTAATAAGAAGTGCACAACAGAGAAATATTTAGTGGCCGTAGCGTACATAAGTGGTTTTACATTAATTTCCAGATATGTAATAATTTGTGGAGATTTCTGTGTAACATGAGAACCTGTGTTATTTGTCTAGGAGTATAGATAGCCCGTTCATAAGCGGATGAAGGTTCAGGCAGAGCAACCAAAATATCGAATGAATAAAGCTGCTTTCAATGAATTTTGAAACACTCGTACCAATTTCTACTGTTATAAGAAAACCGGCACAAAATATGTACTATGCTATGATGTTCCCAACAACCAGCGCACCGACATGAAATATACAGTGTAGTTCCCAAACAACCATTATTGTGCAAGATGAACTCATCAACTTATGGACAGCTGCGAAAGCACCAAATTCAATTATGCTTCTGCAATTTCCAAATATTGTTATAGTATAATTTATCATCCAAAACATCATTTTAACAAACATTTGCAACTATTACGCTCTTGATGGTGATTCCAGTTCAATACTAACCCTGTAAAATATCAACGAGGAGTTACCAATTGCTAATTGCATGGTCTACCGATTTCCCTTTTTCAAATCAAGATCGGTGAAATTACACTATCCCCCTTTTCTGAATTTAATCGATGTTTGGTCTAGAGCAGTGATCACACGTTACTAAGATGGCTTCACTCGAGACACTGGACGAGGGCCTACTAATGTTCAATCCCACAAGATCTGGTCGCATGCTAGATCGGTGATCACTTGATAGCTAGTTGCTTTGTTTAATGATTCAAACAGAAAAGGCATAGCAATGATGAACCCATAAAGCACAAAACACATCATACATAGGTCCATGGTCCACCCGAGGTACACTCATTCTGCTGCCAGAATTTCACATGGCAAGTCTTCTGAATCTCAATTGGTTTCCATGTTAGAATGAACGATGTCTAAACAGTAATGTCATCCTAGCCCACTCTAATCCACTAGAGCATATTCAGACACAATTGCAGCAATCCAGTCCAGTGTAATTATCAGGAAGCTACTAAATACTTATCAGATAATTGAGGAGCAACAAGTGAAGCAAAGCAGCTTACCATGGATGAGAGAGTGTAGGCTGCCATTGGGCTGGTAGTCATACACCAGCAGACGCTCCTCCTTGGCCTGAAAGAATGACCGCAGCGGCACGAGGTTCGGATGCCGCAGCCGCCCAATCACATCCATGTTCTGCTCGAAGGTCTCTGCCTCGGAAGCCGCCGGGCCAATCTTGGCCGCGTCCAGCCTCTTGACAATGACCACGAGCCGGCCGTCGAGCACCGCCTTATACGTCGTCCCCACGCTCCCGCGGCCGAGCACCTCCGCGGACGCGCGCATGAGCTGCTCGAGATTGTAGCTGCTGGCTTCGCCCGCGCAGAATGTTAGGCAGCCGCTCCGCCCCAGCCGGCGAGCCTTCTCCTCCGGCATCATCATCGCCGCCGCCTCCTCGTCGTCCCGCACGCACTCCACATAGCCAATGTCGGCGTTATCCAGCTCCCTGCTCACCTGCGACGCCGCCGCGCTCTTCTTGGGGCTCGGGTACGCCGCCGTGCTCGGCCGCCTGTGCCTCTGCTTGCCTCTCCTGGCGGCAATTATGGCGCAGACAAGAAGCGCGGCCGCGAGAGCTGACAGAGCGACCGCGACAGCCACCGCGGTCCTCCTCTTCACTCCGTGCGCGCGTGGCGCCGACGAGCCCGGCAAGCCGCCGTAGCCCTCCCGCTGCGGGCCGGCGCCAGTGGCATCGGCGCTCTGCGCCGGGGAAGAGGCAGAACCGTTGCCGTGGAAGAAAAGGAGGTGTGAGTCGCGGCACTCGCGGCGGACGACCTCGCCACAGAGCCCCGGATTGCCCGCGAACACGGCCGCGTCCATGAGCGCCATGGTGACGGTGACCGGCACGGGGCCGGAGAAGTTGTTGTATGATACATCGAGCAGCTTGAGCGAGGACTGGTTCCAGGCCGGCACGGAGCCGTTGAAGTGGTTGGCGTCGAGGCGGAGCGAGGTGAGATGCGGGAACGCGGCCTCGATGCCGGGCGGGAGCGCGCCGGAGAGCCTGTTGCCGGAGAGGTCGATGGAGCGGAGCCTGCGGAGGGAGGCGAGGGACGCCGGGAATGGGCCCGAGAAGCGGTTGCCGGCGAGGAAGAGCGCCTTGAGGTTGGCGAGGGCGGAGAGGTCGGGGACGGGCCCGTGGAGCGCGTTGGACTTGAGGCTGAGCACGCGGAGCTGGTGGAGGTTTGAGAGGGTGTTTGGCGGGAAGGTGCCGTTGAGGCCGGCTTGTTCGAGGACGAGGTGGGTGATCTGGCCGGTGGCGGCGTCGCAGGTGACGCCCGGGTGGGAGCAGGGGGAGGCGGCGAGCGGGATGGAGCCGAGGTGGGAGGTCGGGTCGGCCTTGGCGAGGAAGGCGGCCAGGAGCGCAGCCTGGGTGGGTGGGGCTGAGGCGAGCGTGGCGGACGGGAGCGCGGCGTGGCCGGCGGGTATCGTGGGCTGCGAGTGCGAGGCGCTCCCGGCGCCTTTGGCGGCGGAGGAGGGTACCGGCGCTGGCAGCGTGGGCTGCGAGTGCGAGGCGGCGGGTGCGGTGGCGACGGCGGCGAGCAGGAGGAGGAGGAGGACGGGGAGGGGCGGCATTGTTGGGTCGGCCTGGGGTTTTGGGGGGTGGGGTCGTGGGGAGGTGGTGGATTTCAGTGGAGCGCAGTCATGGAGTGTGGGAGTGTGGGCTGCGGCGGAGTGGAGTGGAGTGACGAGGTGCGAGCGGGTGGGTGGGTGTGGCTCGGGGTCAGGGGCGGTTATAGCTGGCCAAACGGGCCGGCCCACGGCCCAAGCATGGCCTGGTACGAGGCCCGTCCGTGCTCGTGCCTGAACTCGGAGCTGAGCACGCGGGCTGGCCCGGCACGGCACGCTCCACTCCCGTGCCCGCGGAGGCACGCGAACGGCCCGCCAAGAGCCCGCGAAGGTCGGGGCACGGACGGCACGGCGCAGGGCCCGCGAACGGCACGGCCGTGCTCGACGCTCCTCACGCGTGCGCAGACGGCGCAGACGCTCCTCTGCCGCGACCGTTGGCCACTGTCGGGCCGTGCCCGACCGTGCGGCACGCGTCGCCAGCGGCACGTGAGGCCCAGGTTTGGCACGGCCGACCGTTGGAGGCCTTTTTTTAAATTTGAATTTGAACCCCAAACTTCAGCATTTGTGCTATAAATAGGCCTCCAAACCCACATAAATTTTCACACTCATCCCACACTTCGCCTCCCACACTTCCCATCCAATGGATCCGCACTTTAACCCAAATCCCCACGGGTTTAACCCGGAGCCGATGATCCACTTTCCCATCGGTTCTTTAGGACTTACTCCCAAAGATTACGTCTACCTAGAAACCGATAATACACCACAGCCCCCATATCAATCCGAAGGTAGCCAAGAACATCACTCATCCGCTGCTGGTGGTTCTAGTAGTGGCGGCGCTTCTAATAGTACCGCCGCCCCCTCCTCTACCTCTACCGGCTCAAAGAGGCGCCGAACCGCAATGGTGTGGGTGCAAGTGGCCGGGGTGCAACAAGATCCTCAGCGGCGCCTCGAAGCATGGTACCGGTCACTTGGACCGGCACCTCAAGTCGCACCGGGTGGCGAGCTCACAGGCGTCGGCGAGAATACAGGGCGATCTACCTTACGGCCCTAGCGGCCAGGTAACTAACTTCAACTATGATCCTGCTGAATCTCGTAGAGGACTATGCCATGTTATTGCTGCACATGATTTACCGCTTGGTTTTGGGGAGTATCCCGTTGTTGTAGAATGGATTAAAACTTGTCATAATCCACAATATCAGCCTGTTTCTAGACAAACTACATCTAGGGATATGAAAAAACTAGCAAAAAAATGTAAAAACAAATAAAAGATGAGTTTGCAAACTGTACATTTCAGTTTCATTAACATCTGATATCTGGAGTGGTAGAGCTAAGCAAGATTACCTAAGTGTTGTAGCTCATTATGTGACCAATGATACTTGGGAACTAAAAAAAGAGATCATTGGATTTGAATTAATGGATACTAGACATACTGGTAGAGCAATTGCTGAAAAAATATTGAATGTCGTGCAAGAATTTGGTCTCGAGAATAAGTTGTTTGCAATAACTTTAGATAATGCTTCAAATAATGCCAAGGCAATGGATGATCTTCGTCCCATACTTAGTGGTTATGCCTCACAACAGCTTTTCCATCAACGTTGTGCATGTCCGAACCCATTGAGAAAATTAGAAGTGGCATTGTTTTTTTAAATGCTTCTAATCCACGGCTAGCTGAGTATAGGAGATGGTGTGATGCGGCTACAGCGGCCAGTCATGTCTATAATATAGACATGAACATTAGATGGAACTCTACATACATAATGCTTAGAGATTTGATCCGTGATAAAGAAATGTTTACCACGTTTGTTAATGCAAATTCACAAGGAGCCATCTATTTGTCTTCTCTTGACTGGGATATTGCAAACATGGTCATGCAATTTCTAGAATGTCTTTACGATGCAACGAACATTTTATCTGGGGTTTATTATCCCACAACTCCTCTACTAGTGCATGAAATTTATTTCCTTGTTGATCACTTAAAAGCACATGAAAAAGATCCTAGGCTAAGAGAGGTTGTTAAAAAAATGAAGGCAAAGTTTATAAAATATTGGAAAGAAATTCCTGATTGTGTGCATTTGCATTCATTTTGGATCCGAGGGCTAAAGTTGAGGGTTCGGTAACGCTCTATCTCTCTTAACGAGTGCATTAGACACTGATTATAGTCAATACCAATTTACTATTAAGAGCAAGCTCGCTAATCTGTACGACAAGTACGAGAATAAGTTTGAAGGGACAGTTCGTCCGCCACAGCCTCCACAAGCCCAACGGCCCGGAAAGAAGAAGACCATCTTCAAGATGTTCGCCAGCTCCGCCGCTAGTGGAAGTTCAAGCAGCGCCGGCGGGAATGAGTTAGCAGCTTACCTCAACGACCGTCCTCTTATCGTCCATGATGAAGATGACTTCAACATATTGGACTGGTGGCGTGATCACAAACAAACATATCCCGTGCTTTCCATACTTGCACGGGATGTCTTAACAGTCCCCGTGTCAACAACATCGTCAGAGGGAACATTCAGTCTAAGCGGAAGAGTACTCGAGCCAAGAAGAGCTAGTCTACACCCGGATATGGTGAAGAGTTTGATGACGGTAAAAGATCGTGATCGGGCGATGAGAAGAACCCAACACATGCCGGAGGACCCTGAGTTGACTGCTGCAATGGAGTGTCTTCATATCGACGATGAAGAATAATTTTCTTATCCTTTTGTAATTTTCCTTTTTTTTATTATTGTACTGAACTTGGTCTGTAATATGAACAATTAAGTCGGAGAGCAGCAAGTTTCAGACGCAGTCTTTTTCCTTCTAGAGTACCTAACGGGACTGGAAGGTTTTAATGAGGCGGCTTGCTAGCTTAATAAAAATTATTTAAATCATATCACCTTTGTCCCCATTTTTGTTATTTTTTTAAAAAAAATAATGTTTTTTATTTGTGCAAGCACGTGGAGCACGCATGGCACGCTGAGCACGGCGGCCCATGTTCGGCACGGCCGGCTCCTTTGTCTTCAAAATTTGTGCTATAAATAGGCCTCCTCGGTCACACTTATACTCCCACACTTATCACACACTTCTCCTCTCACAATTGACACTTCTCATCCTATGGAGCAGCCGCCTCCCCCCTAGAGATATCCCGGATCCGGTGAGGCGGCAAACCGCATGGGTGTGGTGGAGGGTCATTTCGAGTATCGTGTTGAGACACTCGAAGATGCCACGGAGATACACCAAGCGTTGTGTAACTGGCCGGACTGCAACAAGATCCTCGCCTGCCCCTCGAGGTGCGGTATCGGTCACTTGGGACGGCACGTCCACTCGCACCGGATAGCGAGGTCACAGACGTTGGAGAGAAGAGCTCCATGGCCACCTTTGTAATTTTTCTTTTTAAGTCGGAGAGCAGCAAGTTTCAGACGCACTCTTTTCCTTCCAGGGTACCTGACGGGACTAAAAGGTTTTGATGAGGCGGCTTGCTAGCTGAATAAAAAGTATTAAAATCATATCACCTTTGCCCACATTTTTGTATTTTTTTAATTTTTTTATTTCCCAGTGTCACGGGCCCTACGTGGGCCGACCGTACCGTGCCGTGCCTCCGTGCCCGTCGCGTGCCGGCGTGCTCGTGCTCGAGCTGTCGCCGCAGCCCGAATGCAAACGTGCCTTTCGTGGGCCATGCCTTTCGTGGGCCGTGCCGTCGCCGGGCGTGCCGTGCCGTGCCGTGCCGGCACGTTAGGCCAGCTATAGGGGTGGTCGCTTGTGGCACGTGGTGGTCAGTGTTTGTTTTCCTCAAAATAAACGTACGAAGAAGGAAGCTTTACCGTAACCCGAGACAGTTAAGGTTTTCTTTTGGATTGCAGGATTAGAAAGGACAGGAATTGAAAAATACAGGAATTTGATAGGATTGCAGCTATAAAAAAAGAATATTACAAAACAGAGGAAAACTGCAGAAATGGACATTTAGATGGAACACGGGAAAAGTGTCTTGATCCTACGCGTATGAGTGTAAAAAAGAGGTTAGAGTGTATGTTGAAATTCCTATAGGACTGTATCATAGGAATTCAATCCATAGGAATTTTGGAAGTGTCATTCTTTTGATCCAAATGGATTCCTTAGGAAAAATCTCCTCCAATATTCATATGAAAATCTTTCAATCCAAAGAGCCCCTAAGCTTCGAGTATAAACGCAATAGTACGTGCTCGAATCATTCAGCAAAACATCCATTTTAAATCTTAAATTCGTAGAGATCGGTCAGTTCCAACCCTAAAGTTGAAATCATTGTCGTTCGCACTCCGAACTATTAGATTATTGTCTAAATCGAAACTTGAAATGTTTGGTTCACTGGGAAAGCGACAATCTGAACCGGGATTATAAATTAGACTCCTCAGGTGTCATGTTCATCTTCTTCCCACCCCACCCTAGCAGCTCGTACGTGGAAATTGCGCCGATATCGCAAACGCTGCACAACGCTGCAAGTGCGCTCGACTCTCTCTCATCTTCCCAACCCTCAGCTTTCGTTCCTCCCTCCTGCTCGGCCTCCCAACGATCCCCAAAACCACTAGAAGAACCTCTTCGCGGAGCCTCCGACCACCGCTGGAGCCGCTTGACCATCCCATCAATCTCCACTCGCCGCCCTCTCCCTTCTCCTCAAGTTTCACGTGCAGTGAAGGCCGGAAACCGCCGCCACGGGTGTTTCTTCCCTAACTCTGGCCAAAGTCGCTATCGTCGCGGTCCTCGCCGTCCGGCATACCCCACTCTTCTCCGACTAGAGCCACAACGCCCTATGGTGCGAGGGCCGCGACCGCAGGAGCCAGCAGCGGAGAGACCTCGCCGGAGAAGCGCCGCGGTCGGAGGAGCCCGCAGTCGAGGGGGGCATGGCAGGGACGCGACCTGGTACTCGAAGAGAGAGAGGGAGATATATGTAGAAGATAGATATGTCAAGTGGGCCGATGCAGTAAAAGAGAGTAGCTTTGCTGCTCTGAAAAATCTCGATTTATACCCGTGCAAACTACCGAGATTTTGATTCTAGCTAGGTTCAATCCGACTGAGCTCTAGGAGTTGAGTTTTTAAAATGAACATTTTGCCGGTTAAACATCCCAGGAGTACAGTACACGTGAAGAAAAAGAACAGCTTGGCTCACGTGATACGAGCCGGGGTACACGCGCGAGTACATGTACATCCCTGGGCACGTGTTCTGAATGGCCGCGTCATCGCATCGCGAAAACATTCTTCTGCCTGCTAAGGCTGGCACTGGAAGGAGTACGCCGGCACGGCGAGTGTTTGAAAAATAGCCGTTGATGCTGGACAGCGCATACGACGTCCGGGGCTGTTGACGTTGTTGGTTTACCGTTACCGTTCTCGAGCTTTTACTATTGCTGCCACTGTACTACTACCGTGTACTGTCGCTGTGGGTGGGGCAGGGAGGCAGGGAGGTCCACGAGGAAATTGGATCCACTGTGTGCGTGCGTGGCGTGGCCCAGCGTGTCCACCTCCGTTGTGGTAAAACCATGGGTGCACTTTCGTCGTCCGCCTTTCAACTTTTGATTTCGTGTCTTCTTGTGTCATGCGTGACCATGAGTCCATGACCGGAGGCGACCATCAGTCGCGCTGCTGGATAGCCCAAGGCCCGCCCAGCTCTTCTCTGGGCTGCACCGTACGTTTCTCCATGGAACCACGGTTGCCGGACGGCCACGAAGTGAAGAGTGTGCTACTGCTGCTGCTGCTGCAATATTTCGTCTCATTTTATCCCATTCGATTTCCGTGAGCGATACCGATACACCACGAACTGCAGGTAGCCCAGTTGTGAGATACGAGAACAGTAGTAGTTGCGTGTACCACCGTGAACTGTAAAGTGGTGCTCCTTGCCACCATGGAAAAAAGCGTCGCGTCACGTGTCCCAGCCGTGTGATAAATCTATAGACCTACCAATTGTTAAGACAGAGGCAGCCGGTAATGGTCTCGTGATAAATCATTTTCCCCTACCGGAATATGGCTTCAGATCCGTAATGCCAATGGCGGTGTATTTTTTTCTTTTCGAAAATTGCACCGTCCCTTAGGCTTTTTAAGTTTTTATATAGATCTTAAGCCTTTTTTGGTCGGGTTATATATAGGCGAAAGGGGGACGAGAGGGTGACCGGCGGACCCTGGCCACGACGGCCCCGGTGGGTCCCCTTTAGTTGTCCGTCTTCATTTGAAAATTTACTATCCATGGTATTTTTTTCCCATTTTTAATCGTCTTTTCCTGGATGCGATCTGCAGATGCAAAAACATGCAAAAAAAACACAACAACCGACTGTTGGTACTCGATTAGTAGGTTAGTACAATAAAAAAGGTTGTAAAATGATATGATATCATATAAATTATGTAACAATGATATAATAATAGCATTTATCGATCAAAAACTATAGATACATTTTGAACATATCATGGCGCAAGACAACTCTGCAGCAAAAAAGATAAACCACATGTACGTATCAAAACCTAAAAATAAAAACAAGCAATATAGTTTATCATTACTATTAATTTAGAAATAGAGTTAATCTTCTTTTTTTGCGAATAGTTAGGCTTTAATTAAATATTTTATTATTCTTCATATTTTTCAGACAATGAAAGCTTTCTCATCGCAAAGTCGTATCGAGTGATACAACCGCAAGAGTTCAAGCATAGAGATCGGTGCTAAAAATGGTTTATTCATGTCAATTCTAGCCCAACAAACTGTCTTTGTAAATATTTTGTGACATGCTTTTATCCGTCGTGTATCTTTCTATACCTAATAATAAAAGCACTAAGACTTCCGCCTTTGTTTGGTAGGTCATCCAAACTACCCATAATATATTACATAATTACCCACATATGCCATTGATATGTTAAAAAACGGTTCGGCTGGTCATATTTTTATTTTCCCGAGGGATCGTTGGGTTCGTGTTGTGCTAGATGCAGCATGAGCAGCCGGCCGCGAGTCGGACCAACTCTACCAGAACTCTCACCATCTTCCGGCGGTGGCAGTGGCCTACCTTCCGGCCAGGCGCCCACGCTCGAGTTGAGTTTCGCGTGCTGACTGGAGTCGGAGAGTACGGCGTGGAGGAGGAAAGGGCAGGGGCGCCGGCCGCCGGCGAGGCCCTACGGAGGCTGGTGACTAGGAGGAACGTCCCAGCCGCATCGCCGGGAAGGTCTTGGATTCAGAGGCCGGCGCCATCTCGCATTCCCGTGCCAGCTGAACTCCATGGTTGTTCTGCTTGTCATCGCCGCTCTCACGTTTTGCAGGAACAACGAACGCATTAAAGGAACAAAAAGGCATGGTGAGGTTATATGATGTCGTTGTAACCTGCATGATCCGTATTGATTTCAGAAGGTTTATATGGCGTAGCAAGCCCTATACTCTGCACATGGTAGTTCTTCCTCCTAATGAAGACAGAGAAACTTGGTCACAGTTTGCCAAACTTTGCTGGTATCAGTGGACGCATTAGTTAGGCTAAATCTACTTTAATAAAACTATAACACGTGAAATAGTCGTAACATCAGTATGTGCCTGTTTAACTCTGCAATCCCTCTTACACAGATAATTTCTTATACCACATGCACTTAGATCATGTTCTTCTCCTGAATTGACTTTGTAGCATGGGCATCCTAAAGCATTTCTGGCTTAGCTGAAGTACCACCATGCTGTGTTGGTGACGGGCTTAAACGAAAGGATACAGCTACAGTTGTTATTTCCATCAGCTGAACATGCAGCCCATTATAACCAGTACAGTCCTTACAGTAATTTGTTGTATTTCTTTCTATCTACTATTGCTACTCTGACTTTGTTCAACATGGATTTCGCATATAACATGCTTATATTATTTTATTGTGATATGTGATAGCAATAAGACCCGCAAATGGCATTATTAGTTTACTACTCTCTGTTCTCCAGTGAGGCCGTTGTCAATTTTCGTGTATGGGACAAGCCCATGAGTGCCAAAGTCCAAGATTATGACGAAGCGTTTTGTTGTTCGCAATTACAAGCAAATCGTACATAAAGTGGTGGAGCAAAATTATCATTGTCACCGTAGTTTGTTTGCCATCATTTATATTGATATTTATTTTACTCCGTAGCAACGCACGGGCACATTTCCTAGTTTGTTTATATGAAAATAATATGGAGCCATATCACGAGAGGTCAACCTGCCACAACATATGCATGCCATGTACCTACCAACTAGTACAACCAAATCTCAAAAAATCTCGAAATATTTACCACAACCCTAGCGAGTAGTACAATGTAGGTGCACCAATAGAGATCAGGGAGCTATATAACAAAGCAACAAAAAATTATCAAGCCCAACAAATGCAAGCGGAAGAACACTGCCAATGTTATACGTATCAACCTCTATTGACATAAGCATGTTGTGGCATAGTGGGTTGCGTATGTAGGACTGGGAGGCATCGGTAATCTGGAAACTGTAGCGCCGTGATCCTTTGCTTCGGCATTCCGTTCAACGTGGAAGAGGCATTCCGAACGATCTTGGAAGAGGCGAGGCCGTGGTTGTGTGCCGTGATCATATGAGCAACTACCTCGGATTATTGGCTGTGATGTCTCAAGGCCTCCCTCATTTTGCAGCACTTGAAGTGTTGACTTGTTGAGAGGCGCTACGGGTCGTTGGTGTACTGGAACAACTTTCACGTAGCACCCAGCTACCTTTGTGCGATCAGTGACATCAATGCAGGGGGGCAGGATGCAGCTATGGAGCTATTGTCCAGAGATTATCACGCGACTGTCTCTCGGAGGCTGGTTGCTTCAGGAACCGTACAACGAAATTCTATCCGATAAAGCAAGAGAATAATTTGGTAGATAGTTTCCTACGAGTGCAAGGGAATAATCTGCAAAAAAGATGGGTTTTTAAATTTATTAAAAACAAAATTATTACGCGCATTCCATACCGTTCAAGATAATATCACAACCCCCACTTGAATTCACTTGAATTGATTTTAGGCTCTTCTTCCCAATTCCTCATAGCCAACACCAAGAAACGATATATGTACTATACCTATACGCCCAGCTATTTTAGCGAATGGGCAATTGTGGCGCCCCGACCCGACTGTTATACAGTGATGTTGTGTGTCACCGGTTAAGCGATACAACCGGAGGTTACGGGTTTACCAATCCCCGGCCAAAACCTTTGGCAGGCGTTGCTCGGAATGGATCATCGGTAACGCAACTCCCGATTGATGCCTTAACACAGGCACAACCCTCAATGTATAATAGAGAGATCAAGACTTGTGGAACAACTGGCACATTACAGACTCTACGACACAAAGCATATAGTTCAACTCTTATAATAGAGAAAGATAGCAAATGACAACCAGAGGTCACTGACCCAACATTACAACAAGCGGAAGCGAATTAGGTTGTTCTAAACAACAAGAACCAACATATGGCCTAAGAGGCCTACAGATAAACATCACAACGCCAGCTATTCCAGGATGTCCCAAGCTGCCACCTGGGAACCCCAGACTACTCGTCGACGTCCACAAAGAACCCACCCTCGAGGTCGGTGAAGTCCTCTCCTGAAAATAAGCAAACGACGTTGAGTTCGACGAACTCGCAAGATTAGGAGCTAATATATGCTCGATGATTGGCTTTCAAGGTTTTATGGCTGTTTTGCATAAAGCTGATTTTATTTATGAAAACATAACTCAAAGGCATCGACTATTCAGAGTATTTTCAAAAGGGGTAAGAAGTAACTCTTTCTTTCAACACCTTTTTCAACAACAACCATCACCAACCACTGTACCTGTCCAACAAAGGCACCTCCCCGAATCACCCTCGAGGAAGCTCACCTTGCATTTGTGAGTGGTACCTCTAGTACCCAGTTTTTAATCATTCCATTGATGTTATTCTATGATCTTGCCTTCACTTCCCAAGTTCGTCCATAACCGCGGACACGGCTTTTCGAAAAGATTTAACCCTGCAGGGGTGTACAAATGTTTGCCACACGTACCGTCCGGCCCATTACCTGATCATTAGCTCTCTTCCGTGGAAAGCCGGTTGGGTGGGAGCGGTGTCGACTGTTCCCTCGTTAAGGACTAACCCAGGATCATCAGTGAGGACGGAGCAGCGGATCATCGACACCGTGCCCCGTGGCCACTCATTTTCCCAACACACCATCCTCATCTCAGTTCATACCACCATCATCACGCACGCGCAAATGGAAGTTCAAACTAGAGGACCCTGGCTAGCCCCGCCCGAGTTATTTAGTCTATGAGGGTTCCTGCAATGCATAGGCCTCACGCATGGTTGCACGCTCAGTCTTGGTTCAAGAGGTAAAGAACTCGCACCTAGGCGGCGAGAACGAGACAAAGCACCACAACCACAGTGGCCTCTCATCCCCACCTTTAAGCATTTTATTATCCATCACCACATTTCTCCACCATCATTCTCATCTCATCACCTGTTTCCAACATGAACCGTCCATCGTATAGCTATGCAATTAACTAAGCATGGCTAAGCATCAACATAGCATAGTAGGTATCTCAGGCCAACAAAACAATCCTATGGATAATAGGAGGGGAACAGGTATTGGCATCAGAATCTTAATGCAACTATAGGATACTCTAATCCAATAAAATTGACATTTGGAACCGCATGCAATATTATAGTGGAGAAAATATTTGCGGAAATATAGGATAAGACATGCTCAGAGGGGGATTACGCTTGCCTTGTTGAGCGGAGGAGTCAAACTGCTCGTCGGAGTAATGATGCTCAACTCCGAACTCGTGATCTACCGGAGAGCAAACAACACCAATCAACACATGGCAATGGTGCAATGCATACAGCAATGATGATATGACATTTTAAATGCACACTAGAAGCGCTGAACATGATCAACAAGTTAAATGGGGTCCCCATTATATTTATGGTATTATTTGGAATAAACCCCATATTTAAACTTAGTGATTATAGTTACTACTAGAGCACATTATTGTAATTGTGATCAATTATGCATGATGATAATGATTTTGGATCACTCATGTCTTTCTGAGCATTTTGATATAAAGAACACATTTTTCTGAGGTCCCGGTAAAAAGTTATTACTTTTATAACTTTCTCTCTTAAGTTTATTCTTTTAATTATTTTAATTCCATCGAAGAAATAAATTAAGTACCCGACTCGAGGAAGGGGTTGGATATGCTGGAATCATCGTAGTTCGATAACTCTAAACACGAGAGGGGGAGCGGGACATGTGCTATCGAGAGGGAAAAGGAAAAAGAAACTTGCAACTTTTTCTGTCCAGGCCGGAATTTCTGGTCCAAAAGTGCTCCTGGGCCGGAGTTTCCGGTCCAGCTATTTTCAGCCCAAAAACGGCAGCTACTGGACGCGAGCCGGAGTAACACCGGAGTTGGGCCGGAGTTTCCGGTCTGAAATCATCCGGGAAGAAAACTAGGTTTGGGGACCTGCTTCGTCAACGCGATGCGCGAGGCCACGGCAACGGCGACCACGGCGTGACCGCGGCAGGGGAACGACGCGAGATGGATGGGGAAGGGATGCCAGGGCTCGGGGAGCTCACCACGAACCCGTTGGCGAGGTCGGTGACGGCGGAGGAGCGACGGCGGCGGCGGAATCCCGCGGCGGAGATGCGGCGGTGGCGGAGACGAATTCGAGCGGCGGCGGCACTCCAGGGATCCTCGGTTCAATTCCTCCAGCGTAGAGGTAGAGCGGACCACGGCAGAGTTCGGGGTGGTCGTCGATCTGCTCCTTGGGCGCTCAGGTGACGGCGACGAACACGGCGGCCTCGGCCATGGCGGAGCTCGCGGGGAGAGGTGGGGGAGAGGAGATGGAGCCGGGCGAGTGTCTAGGAAGGAGTGGACTCGGGATGCTCTGCTCCTCCTCGTGGCTGACGGTAGAGAGGGGGGCCCCGGCGTGGTCGTCGCGCGGCAGGGGCGTCGAGCTGGTGCGGCCGAGCTGCTCTGCTCGGTCGCTACAGCGAAGAAGACGACGGTTTTGCAATTAGGCCCCTGGCAGAAAATCTTCCATCACGGACAGGTCCTCCTGGAATTGCAAATCAGTCCTGTCCTGTTTTAAAAGTAAAACCAGAAGCATTTCCCAGATTTATTTGAGGCATTTAAACATTTTGTAGAAATGTGATAAAATTCCAGTAGCCTCCCAAACTCAATATGATGCTCCCCTAATTTTGGTTTCTCCGGATAAAATGTTTTTGACAACATTTGTTCATAGTGTTGGATTATAGCATTTTGCTAATTTTCCAAATGTTGCTACTTCAATATTTTGGAGCAGGTGCAAAACAATATGGTGAACTCTTGGAACCTCCTTGATAAATATGGATGGGTAGTTGTAGTTGTGTTTATTAGACAGCAACCACATTTGAGTTGCAAGGGATTGGATTTAGGTGTGTTCTTGTTTCCACATATTTTAATTTTGTTTAGCAATTTGAGATGAATGCCATGATGCTATGATGCATGTACTAAGCAAACGTGAAAATTTTATACAGGTTTTCAGGTTCTCAGCTTTGGGCTGTTACAACTCTACCCTCCTTACAGGAATCTCGTCCCGAGATTCTAAGATTGCGAGAAGAAGTCGGGATACTCCTCACGAAGACTAGACCCTCGTTCCCAAGTAGCTTCTTCCTCGGAATGGTGAGACCATTGCACTTTGAGGAACTTGGTGGTCTTGTTCCGGGTCTTCCTTTCGGCTTCATCCAGGACACGGATAGGATGCTCACGATAAGTGAGATCTTCCTGGAGATCAACTCCTCATGATTGACCCCATGGATAGGATTTGAAACACCGGCGAAGTTGAGAGACATGAAACACATCATGCACATTTGGGAATTTGACCGGTAACTCCAACTTATAAGAAAGATCTCCTCGCTTTTCTAGAACGGTGAAAGGACCAACATAGCGAGGTGCCAATTTCCCTTTGATTCCGAAGCGGCGAACGCCACGAAGGGGAGAGACACGGAGATAAGCTTTATCACCAATTTCATAGTGAATTTCCTGATGTGCTTATCATAGTAGCTCTTCTGCCTAGACTGAGCAATCTTCAGATTCTCTCTTATGATTCTAACCTTCTCCTCAGCTTCATTGATCACATCGGACCAAAGAGTGCCTCTCTCCGGTCTCGGACCAATTTAGAGGAGTGCGGCATTTTCTTCCATAGAGCCTCGAATGGAGCCATGCCCAGACTAGCTTGATAGCTATTGTTGTAGGAGAACTCCGCGAAAGGGAGATACTTTTCCCAACCCTTGCCAAAAGAGATACACATGCCCTAAGCATGTCTTCCAAACTTGGTTCACTCTTTCGGTCTGACCATCAGTTTGAGGATGGTAGGCGGTACTGAAGTTGAGACGGGACCCCATAGCAGTTTGGAAACTCTGCCAAAATTGGATACAAAGATACTTCCACGGTCCGATATGATCCTCAGAGGGACCCCATGCAATGGAACAATACGAGCCAAATATAAGTCAGCAAGTTGACTTGCCCGTATATCATCACGGACTGGTAGGAAGTGAGCAACCTTGGAAAGACGATCAATGATTACCCAATTGCATTGTTGCCCTTTTGAGATCGGGGAAACCCGGTGATGAAGTCCATACCAATTTCATCCCATTTCCACTCGGGACTGCAATAGGGCGAGAGTGCCGGCAGGTCTTTGATGTTCAGCCTTTACCCGTCGACAGGTGTCGCATTCAGCAACATACTTGGCAATTTCTCGTTTCATACGAGTCCACCAGAATTGTGGTCGAAGGTCTTGGTACATTTGGTACTACCGGGATGAATAGAGAGAGGTGATTCATGAGCTTCTTGGAGGATGAGCTCCCTCAATTTCGTTCTTTGGCACTACCAAGCGGTCACCAAAATAAACAACTCCGGATTCATTGACAGAAAACATTTGCCTTGCCACTAGCAATGTTCTTTTGATTTCAGATACCCTCATCCAGCTTCTGAGCATCCTTAATCTGGTCTACAAGAGTAGATTTGATCTCCAGATTTGCAAGGTAGCCGAGGGAACAATTTCCAGGTTCAAACGGGAACTCTTCATGAAGAGCAGGTTGGCCTTTTCAATCAGATTGTTGCAATAGGACTTCCGACTTAGCGCGTCAGCCACGACGTTTGCTTTGCCGGGTTGATAGTTCAGACTCACATTGTAGTCCGTGATTAACTCCAACCAACGCCTTTGCCTGAGATTTAAATCCGGCTGGGTGAAGAGGTACTTCAGACTCTTGTGATCCGAGAAGATCTCGCAACGGTTACCAAACAGGTATGGTCTCCATTGCTTCAAAGCATAGACCACCGCGGCAAGTTCTAGATCATGAGTTGGGTATTGAGCTCATGCGGCTTAAGTTGGCGAGAAGCATATGCCACCACATGGCCATCTTGCATTACACACAGCCCAAACCTTGTAGAGAGGCGTCACAGAAGACGACGAAATCCTTGCTTGTGTCCGGCAGGACAAGCACAGGAGCGGACGTGAGCTTGGCTTTCAGTGTTTGAAACTCTCTTCAGCTTCGGCCGACCATACAAACTTTTTATCCTTCTTGAGAAGGTCAGTCAGGGCCTTGGCTATCTTGGAGAAACCTTCGATGAATCGGCGGTAGTAACCGCCAATCCGAGAAAGCTACGGATGTCCTTGACTGACATTGGAGTTTTCCAATCCAGAATGGACTGAATCTTGTCAGGAATGACAGCCACACCATTAGCGGATATCACATGACCAAGGAAGATAAGATTATCCAACCAAAACTCACACTTGGAGAACTTGGCATAGAGGCGGTGTTCTCGAAGTCTTGTCAGAACCAAACGAAGATGTTCCTCATGCTCTTCATTGGTTTTGGAATAGATGAGGATGTCATCAATGTAAATGACGACAAACTTGTCAAGATAATCCATGAAGATGGAGTTCATGAGCCTCATGAAAGTAGCGGGGCATTTGTGAGACCAAAGGACATGACGGTATACTCATATGAGCCATAACGAGTAACAAATGCCGTCTTTGGAATATCCTCCTTTCTGATTTTTATCTGATGGTAGCCTGACCTCAGATCCATCTTGGAGAATACCGTTGCACCAGCTAACTGATCCAACAGATCATTGATGCGAGGAATAGGATACTTGTTCTTGATTGTCACCGCATTCAACGGTCGATAGTCAGAGACTAGACGAGGCACGGTAGAATCCCTCTTCTTGACAAAGAGTACCGGACAACCCCAGGTGAACTGCTAGGCTGGATGAACTCCTTAGCAGCTGATCAATTTGCTCTTTCAACAGAGCCAACTCTTCCACCGGCATACGGTAGGGCTTCTTGGAAATTGGAGCGGTACCGGGAAGTAGCTCTATGACAAACTCCACACTTCGGTCAGGAGGCATGCCAGGCAATTCTTCCGGGAACACATCCGGGAAGTCACACACCACGTGTATGTCCTGGATTTCAGGAGGGGATTCGCCTTCCATAAAGCAAAGGAGAATCTCAGGTGAGTTGGGTACGACGGCGGACGGAGGTATTGATGTTGCAGGCCAATACTTCACAATGTCACCGGAAGGAGCGGTCACAGTAATGGTCTTGGCAGCACAGTCGAGATTAGCCTGGTATTTGGCTAGCCAGTTCATGCCCAGTATGACATCAATGCCTTTGGACTTCAGAGCTACCAAGGCATAAGGAAAAGACAAGGAACCTATATTAATCTGGACCTCAGGAGTAACCCATCGGTTTGCCATTTGGAGCCAGGAGTGGAGATCACCAAGGGACGCTCATTTTCTCGAACGGTATTTGTGGTCTTTTGCAAAAGCTATGGATATGAATGAATGCGATGCTCCAGAGTCAAACAAAACTGTAGCTGTATTGCCGTTGATTCGTAACTCACCCATAAGAACGCCGGGGTCTCTTCAGCTTCTTCAACAGAGACGTGGTTCAGGCGACCACGCACAATAGGTCCAGCCTTGCCAGTTGGAGTGGCAGGGGCTCGTGCAGGAGTTATCGCGAGAGGTGCCTTCTGGGGGCACTCCCTGGAGTAGTGACCAGCCTGGCCACAGGTGTAGCAAGTGACTCCAGGTGGAGCAGGTAGCATAGGACGGTACCCACTTCCGCCTATCCCAAGTGTCGAAGTGGGGCGCGGAGGAGGTGGCCTATATCCGGCTCTCGGCATGAATGGAGCACGAGGTACGGCGCTGTAGGGAACAAACACCCTGCGCTTCTTGCTCTCAGAACCCGAGGAACTCTGGTGGTCCCCATGTGCGGGCCTCTTGGAAGCTTCAAGTTCCTTTCTTCCTTGCTCAAGAGTGAAAGCCTGGTTGAACAGCTCCTGATAGGTCTGGAACCTGAAGGGCAATAGCTCATAGCGGAGCTGCGGAGTCAGACCCTTGCGGAACAGCTCTTGCTTGTCAGCATCATTGGTCACGTCCCTTGGGGCGTAACGAGAGAGATGGTTGAACTCACGACCATAAGTGCGGAGGTCCATCCGTCCCTGTTGCAAATCCAGGAACTCCCTCCTCTTCAAGTCCATGATGGCTGGGGAATGTACTCGCACGGAAGGCAGTGCGGAAATCAGCCCAGTGAAGACATGGTTGGCTGGAAACAAAGCCACATGGCTTTCCCACCAACAGCCAGCAGCACCAACCAAGAGATAGGTGGCAAAGTTGACTTGCTCCGCCAATGGGACATGAGCGCGGAGAACTTGCGCTCCAAAGCACGAAGCCAATCATCAGCTTCCAGTGGCTCCTTAGCATCAGCAAAGTGGGTGGCTGGACGCAGGAACTCAGTGAGAGTGTTGCACTCGTTCCTCCGTGCATTCTGCTGCACCAACTGCTCAAGCAAGCGCTCATTGCGCCCACGGTTCTCCTCAATGGCCATCAAGACCTCAGCCATCGAGGGTGGTGGCGGCAGATCATCCTCATCATCATTGTGGTTACCGCGACCACCACGGCCTCCACGACCTCCTCGAGCCATTCTGGAGATTTGACAATGACACGGTTAGTATCTTTCTCCGAATGGTCGAACAATAGCATTAGCGTCTACACAAGTACACAGACTAGGGACGATAATACTTTGCAAAAGGAAGGAATCAACAAGATAGAACTTGGGTCAAAGATCAGCATCATGTGCTACTAGTGAGAGTTAAGAAATCACAACTTAACACACTCTAGTTGACACAATCCGGGACCTTATGTTCAAGTCCGTGGGTTAAAACCCAAAGAAAGGATCAAAGATTAACTCGGTAGAAACATCTGAGTTGATTTGGGATTGCAACGCAGCGGGAGCAACTGACACATAACACTAAAGGTCGAACCCACCCCGTTTCTAATCATTTTGAAGTAACAGACGAGGAGTAAAACCTTTAAACTCAAATCGAGGTAAGATTGCTCCGAGATTAGAGGGTAACCAGATAAGGAGTAAAAAGAATCCTAAGATGGTTTTCACAACTCATTTTTAGGTTAAAAATATTTTCACAAACACTAGACTCAACATCGACCAGTAGAAGGGTTTCCTACAGGCAGTACTGCTCTGATACCAACTTGTGGCGCCCCGACCCGACTGTTATACAGTGATGCTGTGTGTCACCGGTTAAGCGATACAACCGGAGGTTACGGGTTTACCAATCCCCGGCCAAAACCTTTGGCAGGCGTTGCTCGGAATGGATCATCGGCAACGCAACACCCCGATTGATGCCTTAACACAGGCACAACCCTCAATGTATAATAGAGAGATCAAGACTTGTGGAACAACTGGCACATCACAGACTCTACGACACAAATCATATAGTTCAACTCTTATAATAGAGAAAGATAGCAAATGACAACCAGAGGTCACAGACCCAACATTACAACAAGCGGAAGCGAATTAGGTTGTTCTAAACAACAAGACCAAATATGGCCTAAGAGGCCTACAGATAAACATCACACGCCAGCTGTTCCGGGATGTCCCAAGCTGCCACCTGGGAACCCCAGACTACTCGTCGACGTCCACAAAGAACCCACCTTCGAGGTCGGTGAAGTCCTCCTCTGAAACAAAACAAACGACGTTGAGTTCGACGAACTCGCAAGATTAGAGCTAATATATGCTCGATGAGGCTTTCAAAGTTTTATGGCTGTTTTGCATAAAGCTGATTTTATTTATGAAAACATAACTCAAAGGCATCGACTATTCAGAGTATTTTCAAAAGGGTAAGAAGTAACTCTTTCTTTCATCACCTTTCTCAACACAACCATCACAACCACTGTACCTGTTCATCAAAGGCACCTCCCCGAATCACCCTCGAGGAAGCTCACCTTGCATTGTGAGTGGTACCTCTAGTACCCAGTTTTTAATCATTCCGTTAAAGTTATTCTATGATCTTACCTTCACTTCCCAAGTTCGTCCATAACCGCGGACACGGCTTTTCGAAAAGATTTAACCCTGCAGGGGTGTACAAATGTTTGCCACGCGTACCGTCCGGCCCATTACCTCATTAGCTCTCTTCCTTGGAAAGCCGGCTGGGTGGGAGCGGTGTCGACTTCTCCCTCGTTAAGGACTTTCCAGGATCATCAGTGAGGACGGAGCAGGATCACAACACCGCCCCGTGGCCACTCATTTTCCTAACACCACCATCCTCATCTCAGTTCATACCACCATCATCACGCACGCGCAAATGGAAGCAAACTAGAGGACCCTGGCTAGCCCCGCCGAGTTATTTAGTCTATGAGGGTTCCTGCAATGCATAGGCCTCACGCATGGTTGCACGCTCAGTCTTGGTTCAAGAGGTAAAGAACTCGCACCTAGGCGGCGAGAACGAGACAAAGCACCACAACCACAGTGGCCTCTCATCCCCACCTTTAAGCATTTTATTATCCATCACCACATTTCTCCACCATCATTCTCATCTCATCACCTGTTTCCAACATGAACCGTCCATCGTATAGCTATGCAATTAACTAAGCATGGCTAAGCATCAACATAGCATAGTAGTATCTCAAGCCAACAAACAATCCTATGGATAATAGGAGGGGAAACAGGTATTGGCATCAGAATCTTAATGCAACTATAGGATACTCTAATCCAATAAAATTGACATTTGGAACCGCATGCAATATTATAGTGGAGAAAATATTTGCGGAAATATAGGATAAGACATGCTCAGAGGGGGGATTACGCTTGCCTTGTCGAGCGGAGGAGTCAAACTGCTCGTCGGAGTAATGATGCTCAACTCTGAACTCGTGATCTACCGGAGAGCAAACAACACCAATCAACACATGGCAATGGTGCAATGCATACAACAATGATGATATGACATTTTAAATGCACACTAGAAGCGTTGAACATGATCAACAAGTTAAATGGGGTGCCCATTATATTTATGGTATTATTTGGAATAAACCCCATATTTAAACTTAGTGATTATAGTTACTACTAGAGCACATTATTGTAATTGTGATTAATTATGCATGATGATAATGATTTTGGATCACTCATGTCTTTCTGAGCATTTTGATATAAAGAACACATTTTTCTGAGGTCCCGGTAAAATGTTATTACTTTTATAACTTTCTCTCTTAAGTTTATTCTTTTAATTATTTTAATTCCATCGAAGAAATAAATTAAGTACCCGACTCGAGGAAGGGGTTGGATATGCTGGAATCATCGTAGTTCGATAACTCTAAACGCGAGAGGGGGAGCGGGGGCATGTGCTATTGAGAGGGAAAAAGGAAAAAGAAACTTGCAACTTTTTCTGTCCAGGCCGGAATTTCCGGTCCAAAAGTGCTCCTGGGCCGGAGTTTCCGGTCCAGCTATTTTCAGCCCAAAAACGGCAGCTACTGGACGCGGGCCGGAGTAACACCGGAGTTGGGCCGGAGTTTCCGGTGTGAAATCATCCGGAAAGAAAACTAGGTTTGGGGACCTGCTTCGTCAACGCGATGCGCGAGGCCACGGCAACGGCGACCACGGCGTGACCGCGGCAGGGGAACGACGCGAGATGGATGGGGAAGGGATGCCAGGGCTCGGGGAGCTCACCACGAACCGTTGGCGAGGTCGGTGACGGCGGAGGAGCGACGGCGGCGGCGGAATCCCGCGGCGGAGATGCGGCGGTGGCGGAGACGAATTCGAGCGGCGGCGGCACTCCAGGGATCCTCGGTTCAATTCCACCAGCGTAGAGGTAGAGCGGACCACGGCGGAGCTCGGGGTGGTCGTCGATCTGCTCCTTGGGCGCTCAGGTGACGGCGACGAACACGGCGGCCTCGGCCATGGCGGAGCTCGCGGGGAGAGGTGGGGGAGAGGAGATGGAGCCGGGCGAGTGTCTGGGAAGGAGTGGCCTCGGGATGCTCTGCTCCTCCTCGTGGCTGACGGCAGAGAGGGGGGGCCCCGGCGTGGTCGTCGCGCGGCAGGGGCGTCGAGCTGGTGCGGCCGAGCTGCTCTGCTCGGTCGCTACAGCGAAGAAGACGACGGTTTTGCAATTAGGCCCCTGGCAGAAAATCTTCCATCACGGACAGGTCCTCCTGGAATTGCAAATCAGTCTTGTCCTGTTTTAAAAGTAAAACCAGAAGCATTTCCCAGATTTATTTGAGGCATTTAAACATTTTGTAGAAATGTGATAAAATTCCAGTAGCCTCCCAAACTCAATATGATGCTCCCTAATTTTGGTGTCTCCGGATAAAATGTTTTTGACAACATTTGTTCATAGTGTTGGATTATAGCATTTTGCTAATTTTCCAAATGTTGCTACTTCAATATTTTGGAGCAGGTGCAAAACAATATGGTGAACTCTTGGAACCTCCTTGATAAATATGGATGGGTAGTTGTAGTTGTGTTTATTAGACAGCAACCACATTTGAGTTGCAAGGGATTGGATTTAGGTGTGTTCTTGTTTCCACATATTTTAATTTTGTTTAGCAATTTGAGATGAATGCCATGATGCTATGATGCATGTACTAAGCAAACGTGAAAATTTTATACAGGTTTTCAGGTTCTCAGCTTTGGGCTGTTACAGCAATCAAATTAGAGGTGCTGAATAAATTCATCTTTACCACAAAAGTAACAAGTTTTATTCCCATTCCAATTTCTGTTTGCAAAAATTTCTGTGGTGAGAAGAACCTTACGATATAAGAACCACATAAAAATATTAAATTTTAGTGTGACTTTCATCTTCCAATACATTTCCTTACAAATCTAGTGTGCAACACACGATCGGCGTGACTAGACACGCTTTCCGCCTAGTATATTCTTAATGTTGTTTGGCAGGGAGAAGAGCTGCAGTTTTAACTAAACTTTTACAATGTGTTTATAGTTTTTATCTCGAACGGAGTACTGCGATTTCGCAACGTATTCTTTTTGTCCAGCTATGTCACGTATCCGGGCCTACATCTCTGCGAGTCGGTACCATGATTCGAAAATTTGAAAACATGTGATAAATCTAGAGCTACCAATGGCAAGAGACAGAAGCACACGGTAAAGGGACAAGGGCATGTTTTGGAAGCATTCTGTGTTTTTTTTTGCGAATCGATTCTGTGTGTTATCTTAAGCAGCTGCAGGTGGACCAGCGTTACAATACCAAATGTGTATTCTATTCAACTCAGCAGCCTTTGAATTCGGCCAATGTGGCTGACGTCCAGATCAAGGAATTGAAATATCTCAACTGGCCATTGGAATGACGCAACCTGGTTGCTCAATTATTTTTAACATGAGCGTTCCGGTACTTCGCAACCAATGTTGCATCGGAACTCAAAGCATGCTCGCCAACCTCGCTGTACGGACGACACCACTTGGGGCGTGGAAGACCTGAGTTGCCCCGATGAAGTAGAAAACACTCCGCAGAGGCACGCCCATCAAGGGGAAGAGGGAGGCTAAGGCTCGCAAGGCACCAAAGTGCGGAGTGCCCTCGTCGGTTGGAGATGAACTCTGCACATCAAAGCTTTGAGAAGTTCCCGAGGAACTCCGCGGTCGTCCCCCTTCTTCGGACGCCACGATGGAAAGATCTGGTTGGAACACGACGAGCATTGAGCTCCCTCGAGGTTACTGAAGAAGATAACATTAGATCGACATCACCTCAAATATAAACCATTTCAAATTGAGATTTACATAAATGGGATACATCATCGATAACATGCACGTTTTTTTTTCAATTTTTAAAACTTCTATATGGAATTTTGTTAAATAAAGATATCGAGCTGGGGAGCCACATATCTCTGTTCAAATGAGATCCCTCAATGCTTATGGCGAAGAGGTCTTATATATCCTGTGCTTAAATCCGAAGCACCGGCTGTTAGACGTGGAGATACTCTGAGGCTGGCACTGTGAAGTCCGACGAGTACACCGGGGACATCGATCGCGGGTACCATTTTACCGGCACGGCGAGTGTTTTGATTTCGATGTTATGCGTGAGCACGGCCGGAGGCAATCAAACCAACCGGACTGCTGGAGAGGCCAAAGGCCCACCAATGCTGCACGGTTTCTCCAATCTCCATGGAACCACGGAGCCCACGAACTGCAGGTAGCCCAGACTCAGTTGAGGGCATATACATTGGTTCAGACACCCGCTGTCTATAACAACCCTCCACGTCGCCTGTAGATGGCAGGAAAAATTATCTGTACAATGGCGTGTTGGTTTGGCCATCCGTAACTCTCCACGATCAAGGGCTGAATTAACTGTAAATTGACTACGGCCTAGCGTACAACGGAACAAAGCTTGTCGATAACTAGCGGATTTTCAGGATCTAGACCGTCTGCAAAATTGCAGACACCCTTCTTCTCTCTCCTAACTCTCTTTCATCCACGTCAGTTAAAATCCCATGTAGCACATCTTACGGATAGCTGATTGGATACCACTGTACATGCAGGGGCGGACCCAAGTAGAAGCTTGTGGGGCCTTGGCCCCCACTCAAAAATTGAAACTTCAATTGAATTTGTTCATTTTTAGAAGAAAAATATTCAAATCATGTGAGGTTATACAAGAAATGCCCCCACTCACCTGGTTTGCCCCCTCTCAAAATCTTGCCTGGGTCCGCCCCTGCCCTGAGAGATACGGGAACAGTAGTACTTGTCGCCACGGGTGGAGTAACCGAGGACTGCGGCTGCGCGTGTACGACCGTGAACTGTAAAGTGGTGTCCTTGTCACCATGCAAAGAGGCGTCGCGTCGCGTCGCGTCACGTGTCCCTGCCGTGACCAAATTATGTGCGCTGCCCGGGCCCAATCGTCAGCCAGCGAACGTCGCATGCTGTTTATGATATTCTGATTCTTGTTTGGCAGGATGAAGACGAGCTGCTGTTTTATCTGAACTGTTATTAGGGTTTAGTTTTAGTTTTTTTTATATATTTTGTACGGAGAACTGCGAGATCGCAGCGTATTTGTTTTCTCCAGCCCTGTCACTATCAGGGACCCACGTCTCTGCGACTCGGTACCATGATTGAAAACATCTAGAGCTACCAATGGCGATGGGTAAGAGAGAGGCAGACGGTGAAGGGTCATGTCACGGCAGCATTCTGCGTGTTATCTTAAGCTGACCAGGCAGGTGCTGGTGGACCAGCACGACAATACAAAATGTTTGTTAGAGTATACTAGCAAAGTGCATGTACCCGTGCTTTGCTACGGGAGGAAAAAACCGAGTTTTAGTTTGGATGTAAATTCCGTAATGAATTATTTGTGAATCATTTTAAAAGGGGGAAATGGTAATGGATTAATTGGGCTATTAAAGCATTTTCCAAATTTGTAACTTTGGGTCCGCTGGACAGATGATGTAATTCTTGACATTTATCAAAAGGATTCATTTTAAAAACATTTTTAGAACTCAATTCTTGAATTATACGGACGAAATGCATCTCTGTATTTTTTATGAACTAAAATGGATGCAAAAAGGAAAAGTAATGATGCCAAATTAAACTAAATGGTGAGAGCTTTGCGTTGATGTAAAATTTGGTATATTTGGAGTCATGGTTTGAAAGTTATGAATTTACGAAGTTTAGTTTGTTATTTGTGTGTTTAAACGAAATTTAGAAAACTGTTTAATCTCAGCCGTCCGATCGAACTTGAATGGACGCTCCGGATTGGCCCGTACCGCTTCGGTGGGGTTTTTGGGAAAAGGTCCCTGGATTTTCGATAAATTTCGGCTAAGTCAGTAGAATGTTTGGTATGTGGACTGCGGGTTAATTTCCCTGTTTGTCAAGGGGGTATTTGCAAAATTAGAACCGGTATGCTCACTGGGCGGTGGCAGTGGTTGTAATATGGCCGAATAGCCAGGGGCAAAATCGAAAAGAATAGAGTTGGACGTCAAGAAGCTTTACTTCCTTTATATTAGGTAGAGGTAGAGATTTTAACTCATGCAGCAGGTTTGAATTCGGCCTATGCGGCTGCAGTCTAGATCATCAACTCGAAAAGGATTGAAATATCTCAGCAAACCGTCCCTTGGGATGACGCACGAAACCAGGTTCGAAGAGCTCTAAACCTGTGCTTAAATCCGAAGCAGCTGATGTTAGACGAGGAGGAGAGCCGTCGCTATGCTCAACGCATGTGACGGAACAACGACTGACGGCCTGATTCTGATTGAGCACTGACTGCGTGCACAAGCAGCAGGGCTGCTACGGATAAACAACTTGCATCACTCGAGCCGACATTGGTCGTTGCGGATGGGGGCCTGGTCAGGTCGCTTACAGAGCTCTTTGGGCTGCCAGGCCGAATGTCACATGTCCATGCAATATTCGGCGCAATTTCACTGTCCATGCTTCCAGTATCAACCAGAATTCTCATCTGATTTTTTTTTTTGAATTTTTGATGCGGAATCAGGAGATGCTGGGTTAACATGCTCAGTTCAGACCTGGAAAAAGTCTCTTAAAAAACTAATGCAAAATTACCCTAGATTGCAGCAAACAATTCAGATTGAGTCGCTTCGAGGGGAAGGCGTGCAATGTGTAGACGTCAAGGACATCAAAATATAGAGGCACGCTCCTGCAAATGGCTCCCGAGTGGAACACCCGCGTTCTCAACGACAAGCATGCCACGCGGCCACGCCCTTGTATTTCTCGCAAAGATTAAAGAGGAGGCTAGCCTTTGAGTGAAATCATACCGGGAGAGTATGCTCGTTGTAATCTTTTTGGCTTTCTTGTATTGACAATCTCCTTCTAAATTAATTAAATGGGGCAAAACTTTTGCCCTCCTTTCAACAACAAAAAGGCTCTCGAGCTAAAGGAAGCCTGTTTTTTGAAAATTTCTAAACTGCCTCTTTTGAGTTTACAAAAATCGAGAAAATATTTTCAGATGTAGTTAGTGTCGAGATCTACATGCGTGCAAAATTTTAACTCAAAATTCATTGCATTGGGCTGCACAAAAAAATCGGGAAAAAACTTAAGTTTTTGAAACTGTTGACCCAGATCCACCCATTTCTCATTTTTTTTTCCACGCTTGTAGATCATATCATTATCTATAACTCTATTTTTTCTCGTTTTGGCAAAACTTTAAATGCTATTTTTGAGATAGCCAAGTCGGTAAAGATGTTAGTGGTTTCAGAGCATCTCCAGCAGTGCCCCCAATTGAACTCCCAAAGGCCCAATGGGGCCTGGATGTAAAATACGGCCACATCGGCACTCCCCAGTGGGTCAGACCGAGCCATTTTGTTTCCGGCACCCCGAAAGTGCCCCCAAGTTTGGAGACCCTCCCAGGGTGCCGCGGTTCAAATTTCATTCAAATATTTTGTAATATGTAATAGAATATGAATCAAAGTTATAATGCGTTTAAATTTCTTTGAATTCGTTAAGTTTTTTTGTTTTGTTTTAGGGGCGTCGCTGTGGGCTACACCCCCATTGTGCCGGAAATGTGTGGCTACACCCATTGACGCCTAATTGGGGTGTTGGACACATATTCGAAGAGTGCCGTTGGAGATCTCTCAGAGCTGGTGGCTCATAAACTTATACTGTACGTACAAACAGCTTATTCGCATTTCACGATATCCTCATTCATTCAGATTCCGTATGATGAGTTCCTTTTACAACTCGTCATTTGCCACCTCGGATCTTCATCATGAGCAGGGTACATGATCGAACTTTATAGGCTACTACTATTGCTGCTGGTGTTCCGTACCGACCTACCCTCCAAAAATCATAAGAAACCCACCCGACCCGCCAAAAATTACCAAGTCTGTCCGCACGAACAACCTGACGATTTTGAAGACACGGCGAGACAGCGCAACAACTCTCTCCAGCCTCCACTCACAGCCTCCCGCTACTTGAGCCCAAGAAAAAATCCGACTTTGCCCAATCCAGCTGGGTCGAACGAGACACGAGCGAGCTTCGCTGACCTTTCCCCGCTCGATCCACCCCTTCGCTGATCGATTCCACATTCTTCCCCCTCCTCCGACGACCAGCGCAACCAGTGGGCGGCGGCGACTGATCGACCGATGAAGTCCCAGGGCAGCCGCGACAAGCTGCAGGCGGCGTCGGGCCACCGGCGCGTGCTGCTCCTCGTCTTCGCCTCCTGCTTCGCCTTCGCCACCTTCCTCACCTTCCTCTACAGCTCCTCCAGCTTCGCCTCCGCGCCCTCCTCCTCCTCCGGCACGCGCAAAGGCGGCTCCGCGGCCTTGTCCACCTCCTCCTCCACCGCCGGCAACGGCGCCGCGCTGCCGCTCCCCGTGTTCGACGCGCTGGTCCACTACGCGTCCTTCTCCAACGCGACGCACCGGATGACGGACACGGACATCCGCGCCATCTCGGCGATCCTCCGGACCCGCGGGCCCTGCAACCTCCTCGTCTTCGGCCTGGGCGCCGAGTCCCCCCTCTGGCTCGCCCTCAACCACGGCGGCCGCACCGTGTACCTCGACGAGAACGAGTTCTACGTCAAGTACTTGGAGCCGCGCCACCCGGGCCTGGAGGCCTACGACGTCTCCTACACCACGAAAGTCAAGGACTTCAAAGACCTGCTGGCCGCCGCCCGGGGCACCCGCGCCGCCGAGTGCCGGCCCGTCCAGAACCTGCTCTTCTCCGAGTGCCGCCTCGCCATCAACGACCTGCCCAACGAGCTCTACGACGTGCCCTGGGACGTGGTCCTCATCGACGGGCCCTCCGGGTGGAACCCCAACTCCCCCGGCCGCATGCCCTCCATCTTCACCACCGCGGTCCTCGCGCGCTCCGGCGCCACCGCCGCCAAGGGCCCCACGGAGGTGCTGGTCCACGACTACAACTTCGAGCTGGAGCAGGTGCTCAGCAAGGAGTTCCTCTGCGACGAGAACCGCGTCGCCGGCAGCGGCACGCCCTCGCTCGCCCACTTCCTCATCCACCCGGGCAAAGCCGGCGCCGACGGATTCTGCTCCGACTCCGGCCAGGACAGCAGCAGCCAAGCAGCAGCGTCCGGGGAGAAGACGCGCAAGTAATCTAATCCCGTCGAGAAACCATTCGATTAGCTTCCTCTTCTCTGATCTCCGGCTAATTCTTTCCCCTCTCGATCTTGATCTTCCTTGCCCTGTTATTATTTCTTCTTCTTCTTCTCATTTTGTCAGATATTATAAGTTTGTTATTTTTGCGGGAACAATAATTGTAACTAGCTCCATGATCAAAGTGTAAGCAATCGTGATGACATGATTGTCTCGAGAAAGTATAGAGGCCAATTTACACTTAGACTAAACAGATTGCTCCTTTCAGCTCAATTCGAGCGTGATCCGTGCATCCGGTGAAGAAGCATCTGTGTGTGGTTGGATCCATCGCGTCCCATCCGATGGCTTTCTCATTTTCCCTTTCCCGGTCAGCCGCTACAGTAAAGTGGATCAGCCGCTCATCGTATTAGCCATTAATGAGAGGGTCTCGCTTGATCAGATCACGAAGCGGATCGTCGCCGTCGCGGTTATGAGCTGATGCGCACCTCGCTAAAGCTGGCCGTCTTTTGCAGCAACGTCCGACGGCTCAACAAACAAACCTGAGGTTAGGGCGGCGATCACCGATTCTTAAGCTCGGCCTTCTTCTGGTATGGTGAGATGGGCAACATGTCTCACCTACGTGTCAATGACCAGGCACTTTCAGAAAATAGCAGAGATACCACCGCCGTTTCTGATCTGATCTCTGCAAGATCAAAAGATTTATGACCAACTTGGACCACTGTCACTGATCTGGGAATCATGCATGTTTATTACCCCATGATCGATCGACCTGACATTGCCGATCAAAGTAGTATACTTTCTTTCCCAGGTTGATTGGCATGAGTACATGACCATGCATGGTGTCTGGCGCTGCGGCATCGTTGTCGCTGGTCGCTCGCTCACACCGGCCGGCTGCGGGTTAGATCAGATGTGCTGCCGCTTGCTTGTCTCTCCGGTTTGCCTGCGCGATCGCGGCCAACAGCTCAAATTAGATTTGGTTCCCGTGGTACTCCAACTCCACGTGCCGTCCGTTTCATGGACTTTTTTTAGTCGAATGTGGTGACATGCCAACCACCCCCTTAGTACTGGATTTTTGGTAGCGACCCACCGATTAGTAGCATAGTAGATAATTAGAGAGAGAGGGTGATATGTGTTGTCGACAATGCTTTAGCGTTCATCTAAGAAAAAAGAGAATGCTTTAGCGTTGTTTTCTGTGCTGTTGGAGGAATGTTCATCTCGTCACGTCTGAGGTTTAGACCGTGATTAGGGGTTGAACTTGCTTTGACGGCTTCTCACGCTCAAAGGAAATGTAAGGGCATTTATAACCGATCCCTCAAAACTGGTTACGGAAGAAGGCGATGATAACTTCGAAACGGTCGTTGTCGTGATCCTCAACGAGGATTTTCGGCGGCCGTAGTTCGGCCGTTTGTACATCAATCGAGATACAGAGGAGGGTCATGCCAAGCTTATGAGAGATTACTTCAACCCTAGTGCAACCTATCCGGAGAAGTATCTAATATGTATGCAAAGCGGTAGTTAAAATGTAGCATGTAAACCAAAACTAGAAAGATTTGGCGATTTTTAGGGCGTTAAGTTTAGGAGTTCGGCTATGAACCGATTTTGTTTAGCGAACTATATATATAAGGATTTAAAACATGCGAGACTGAATTACATGGGGTCGACTAGATATGCCCTAACTCCGTTGGACGTGGTCAGCATATAGGAACTAGATATGGTGGCATGTTAATCCCCATTTGCTGGGCATGCCCTTGATGTCACTGCAACTAACATAAATCAAGTTTGATCTGCAGACTTGCTATTGACTCCAAAGGAATTGCAATTGGATTGACACGTTGGACTGTTTAATTTCTAATGAACTTGGAACACTCCATGCACATAGGGTTACATATTTCGGATTCACACAAGAAATATAGATATTCTTATTAATAAATTGTTCAACAAAAATTGTTTATCAGAAGAAATACTGGGAAAACATCTCAGTAACATGTCTGTATGAGGTGACGACCTGTGGGCATTAGGAGAGGAGAACAGCCGTCAGAGGGTGATATGTGTTGTCGAGAATGCTTTAGCGTTGTTTTCTGTGTGTGCTGTTGGAGAATGTTCGTCGAGGTTTAGACCGTGATTAGGGGGTGAACTTTCTCTGTTGACGGCTTCCCACGCTAAAGGGAATGTAGGTAATTTTGTTGGACGCGGTCAGAGTTAGCTCGAAATCTTACGCGTTTTACCGCCGGCAGTTTGTCAACCCTGTCAGCCCTTTGTGTGATTATTAAAACAGCAGGACAAACTTGGTCGGTTCTTCAACGAAGCTAGACTCTGAACGCATTGGCGGTGCTTGAAAGTTGAAAATATTTCCACAGTTAGGCGATTTCCGTTAAAATCTGGTCCGAATCCGTTCGATGCAGCGATCTAGGAGTACAAGGGAAGTGGTTTATGTACTTTTGTTGCTTCCTTCGTCAACGAGCCGGCGGCCATCACGTTCTGGACAGGGGGATGATGAGTTCGTCCGGGAGCGAACTGCGAGCCTGTTGTGAGCTGTATTTTTTGTTTTGTTTTGGGGAAAGGATCCGATTCATATAACAGGAACTACAAATTACAGCTAGGTCCCACAGAAACAAAGAAATTACAGAAGAACCCAGAAATTTGCACAGAGCACCCCGAGAAACCTGAAGAGATCACGATCGGATCCAGTACTTGCCCCAAGCACCTAGGCGATGACCATGGCGCCGCCGTACCTCTTGCCGGTGGGAAGAAGTCGCCGCCACACCTTGTAGAGGCCGCAGAAGCTGTCCGCCGCCGAAGGACGGATCCGAGCCGTCGCTGAACGCATACGGCCACATCAGCCGCTCCTCGCCACCACCCAGCAACCAGCCGGAGCCGCACCACCTAGCACCACCACCACGAGCCCCCCACCACCTCCGGACGCAGATCCCCTCGCCACCACGGCCGGCTGGACCACAAACGTCGACGAAGGAGACCAGAACCACCTGCAAACAAAAGGGAACGTCGACCTCCACCCGCTCCTCCCCTCGCCTCCGAGGCCGGCCAGAGGAGCAGAGCCGAAGATCCACGCCCGACGAGCCTCCACAGCCTCCCCGGCGCCCAGGCCGGAACGGGGAAAGGAAGGGGAGGACGAAGACGCCCTAATCACCAGCGCCACCGCCGCCGTCTTCGGAGGCACCGCACGGGCACGCACACCTAACCCTAGACCCCTAACCTACCCTCACGGCCGGAGCCGAGGCTCCCCCCCACCTCGCGGCGCCGAAACGGCGACCGGAGGCAGAGGGGAGCTGTAGATCCGCCGGCGGAGACCTCGACCCCGCGGTCACCTCTCTATTCGCCTCTTGGAACTGTAGCAGGGGAGAGGAAAACGCCTTGTGAGCTGTATTTTAATCGGCTTCCCGTGTGTACATGCTTGGTAACGTAGGACTAGCACAACGTTAAGGTTAGGCCGGCGAGGACCGACCGAGAATTGGACGTGACGCTATGTTGACCCCTCACCGGCCGGTCGATTCCGTTCCGTTTCTTGCGTCACTCTACTCACCAATAATAGAAGAGCAGTCGAACGGAAGGCACTTGGATCAGCAGACAGCAGTACTACCTACCACTAGCAATTCTGCGTTTCTAGCTCAAGCTCGTCCTAACTGCTTGCTTGGTCGAGCATAATCGCATCAAACGTTGTAAACCTTCGAACATGAGCTTCCCCAACTCAAATACCTACAACTCTCGGCTATTCGTTTCCACAATTGAAAAGCCGAGATTTGCCGTTGGACGAGTTTAACGTTTTCAACGGTAAATCTCGACCGTTCATTCACGAAAACAAATGGCTCAAGAGTCAAGAGACATGTAACGCCACATGTAGCGTAGCGCCATAGATTTTGTCCTCTATTTCCGCCGGAGTATTCAATTCCAGAGCCATCTCCCCCGGGCGGCGCGATGATGAGTCCACCACCACGGAAAATGTGTCTGCTATCGGAGGAGCCGGACACATATCCGATCCAATGGAGAGGGCTACCCAGAGGCATCCCTAAACGGTCGGCCCAATTCAATTTTGGGCAACGTTCAATTTTTGCTCCTTTTCGACATTTGCAGTAAAATTAAAGAACACGAAATCAAATCTTGACCAGCACCAAATCCGGATACTGAAATGCCATCAGGTCTAGCTACATAAGAGTACATTATCAAAAATGCAATCAAATCATGGCATCCTCTTCACGATGATGCGGTTGCGTTTATCGTCAAACCAAACATTCTGATTCAGACTCATGTTGGTCGTCTCAGTGGAAATGAACTTATGTTTGTCGGCTCTTTACTTTAGCTCCATATCATCATTCTTGGCCTTTTCGTCTTGCACCTCAAAGTAGGTATCCCACCTTACCCATGTTGATCGTCTCATTGCGAGTGGAGGACGATGATAAAGCAACTCTTCATGAACTCGATAAAGCGACTCTTGAAGAGAGGAATATGATGATGCCGGCTTGTGGATAATATTTTTTTAGAATCACTAGAAAATAGTCTTGGAGAGAGGAAAATAATATATCATAATATGGAATCACTAGAACAAATTCCTGATCTTTGTGTTCTAGAATTTTTTTCTTTAGAATCGCTAGAAAATAATCTCTGGATCTTTATGTCTCACGACAGCACGACCCCGAGTCCTTCCCAGGCTGCTCTGTTCGACCACTATTAGAAGGCCGAACGACGCGCCGACAAAAATATTGGTGCTGAAGGTGGAAGGGAGCTGGAAAGGGAAGCGATGAAATGTTTCTCCGCCAAACATGCGTGATTTACGGTGACATATTATGATTTTTGTGGAACGTGACGTCATTATTTTTATTAATACTTGACATATTCTTAAATATTACATGGCAAAATATATTGCAATTGTGAAATTAAGAAATTTATTCTTTTAGATATTAGTTATATAAAATTTTCAAAACATAGGGCCTCAAATTTTGATTTCGCACTAGGTCCCCGAATTTCTGGAGATGAACCTGCTCAGTCCGATGGACATGTGTCTAGCACCCCGAAACGGACACAGTTTGGGGTGTACCGGACATAATTCCGGGGCTGCCACTGGAGATGCTCTCACTAGGTTGAAGAGTGTTCCTCTTGGCGGGATGCGCTTTGGGACACCAAACAAATAGAGAAACGTACGTGTGATATTGTTAGTTCAGAAGTTGACCATGGGACCACGGAAGAAAAGGCTAGTCGCCTTTTTTTTTTTTGAGAATTTAAAAGGCTAGTCGCCTAGTCCAGGCAGGAGAAACTAATGACGAGCACGAACGGCCCAGCGAGTGAAAAAATGGCTGAATTGGTGCGGTTTCGTTGGGCTGGGCCGCAGGGAACCGCGCCTCTGTGTGCCCGTGCCACTGGTTTCTCCTGAATTCCATGGCTTAGCCTGCCCAATGCTGAAATTTTACCAAAGCGTTTGCTGTCGATAGGACAATCTGAATTGAGCAAATCGAATCATCTCTGAAAGACTCGGTAGTAGTCTAGGTTTAGGGGTAAAACGCACAGCACCTGTTAGGGCCGGCGGCTATGTATTATATAGTGTAGAGTTACAATACAAGGAGAGATACGGTCAGTTTATACAATACCAGACCATATGTACATACACATCAAACTCTAACATACAGTTTATCACCCTCCCTCATCTCAACAGGGCCATGCAAGTTGAGATTGCGTTTACAAGCAGTGAATAATGGTAGCGGAAGGGGCTTGGTGAAAATATCAGCTAACTGATCCTTGGAAGAAATGAACCGTATCTAGAGCAACTTCTGAGCCACTCGTTCACGAACAAAGTGGAAATCAATCTCAATATGTTTTGTACGAGCATGAAAAACTGGGTTGGAAGAAAGAAACGTTGCTCCAATATTGTCACACCATAGTATAGGTGGACAACCCTGAGAAACTCCAAGTTCACCAAGAAGAGCTTGTATCCATATAAGTTCAGCAGTGGCATTGGCTAGTGCTTTATATTCAGACTCTGTACTGGAGCGAGAAACTGTAGCCTGCTTTCTAGCACTCCAAGCAACTAGATTACCACCGTAGAAGATGGCAAAACCCTCCGTAGATCGCCTGTCATCTGGATTGCCAGCCCAATCCGCATCCGAAAAAGCAAACAAAAGATCGGACGGAGTGGTAGCAGGCTTAAGCAATAAACCATGAGATAGCGTGGCCTGGACATAACACAGGATGCGTTTGACCGCAGACCAATGAGTACACCGAGGGGCATGAAGGTATTGACACACCTTATTCACCGCAAACGACAAATCCGGACGTGTCATAGTAAGATACTGTAGACCGCCAACAATGCTGCGATAGCGAGTAGAATCCTCAAGGGATAGAAGAGTACCAGCAGTGGCAGAGAGCTTGTCCAAAGAAGCCATAGGTGTAGACACGGGAGTGCACTTGAGCATGCCAGCTCGCTGTAACAACTCAGACGCATACTTGCGTTGGCTCATAAGAAGACCACCACGACCCTGTGTATGTACCTCAATACCAAGAAAGTAATGTAGAGGGCCAAGATCCTTAAGAGCAAACGAGGCACTCAACTGATGAACAAGGCGATCTGCAGCAGTAGGAGAGGAAGTCACCACAATAATATCATCCACGTAGACAAGTAGGTACAGTGTGACATCCTGACGGTGCAAGATGAACAAGGAAGTATCAGCTGTAGATGCAGTAAATCCAAGATCAGCAAGAACAGAGCTCAGTCGAGCATGCCAGGCACGAGGAGCTTGTTTTAACCCATAGAGAGCTTTGTCAAGACTACACAAGAATCCAGCATAGGAAGAATCCTCAAAACCGGGAGGTTGCCGCATGAAAACCTCCTCGAGTACTCCATGGAGGAAGGCATTCTGTATGTCCAACTGACGAAGATGCCACCCCTTGGTAAGAGCCATAGACAGCAGCAATCGAATTGTAGTGGGTTTAACAACCGGACTGAAGGTATCCTCGTAGTCAAGAGCATAACGTTGCTTAAACCCTTTGGCAACAAGACGTGCTTTGTATCGTTCAATAGATCCATCAGCCTTCTTTTTAATTTTGAAGACCCACTTGCAATCAATAATATTGATACCAGAACAAGGAGGAACTAGACGCCACGTCTTGTTGTGCTGAAGTGCGGCAAATTCAGTTTCCATTGCAGTACGCCGGTGTGGTGATGAGAGAGCTGCTCGGTAATCACAAGGTTCAGTATGCAGAAGAGTAGGATCGGAACCGGTACGAGTTGCACTCCAGGCAACTGTTCCATCTTTACGTTGTAGAGGTTTTCGTATGCCTCGCTGGAGTCTGGTAGTAACCCCAGGTCGATCTTGTATAGTAACTGCAACAGGAACCGGTCCAGGAGTTGGCCCAGTAGGGGACACAGGCGAGGAGAGCCTATCCGTCGCCGAAGAGGCAGTCCCAGGCGAAGAGGCCACTGGAGAGGCCGGTGCGGACGAAGACGGGCCAGTGCGCGTTGGAGTAACTGGGCCATCATGCGGCCCAGCATGGCCATGCATGCGATCGACGTGCACATCTGCTGTACGATCAAGGTGATCGTGTTGCTCCACAACGGAGGGATCAGCGTGAGACGAAGATGGCTCAGCGTCCAGTAATTCAAGACGAGCTCCACGGCCAGACCCTGCACCATGGTTAGTCAAAAGTAACGGAGTATATGCGGCATCAACAAATTGGTCAGAATGCAATAGAGGTGTGGATGATGATGACGGTTGTGTGGGAGTAAGCGACAGTTGAGAGAATGGAAAAACTGTCTCGTCAAACACAACGTCACGAGAAATGTAGACTCGATTGGTAGGTATGTGAAGGCATTTGTATCCTTTATGAAGAGAGATGTATCCTAAGAAAACACATTGTTTGGAGCGAAACTCGAGTTTGCGATTATTGTAGGGTCGTAAATGTGGCCAACAGGCACAACCAAACACCTTGAAAAAGGTGTAGTCAGGAGTTTCACCTAAGAGACGCTCAAGAGGTGTTTGCATATTAATGACACAACTAGGAAGCCGATTAATAAGAAAACAAGCGGTAGAAAAAGCATCACTCCAAAAACGGAAGGGAACAGACGCATGCGCTAGTAGGGTTAGGCCAGTCTCGACAATATGACGATGTTTACGTTTAGCAGTACCATTTTGTTGATGAGTGTGAGGGCAGGATACACGATGTGAAATCCCAATGTCAGAAAAAAAATTGTTCAACCTATGATACTCGCCACCCCAATCACTTTGAACATGTATAATTTTCTTATTTAGGAGACGTTCAACATGTTGTTGAAACTGAAGAAAAATTTGGAACACATCAGACTTATGCTTAAGAAGATAAAGCCATGTAAAACGACTGTAATCATCAATAAAACTGACATAATACTGGTGTCCACTAACAGAAGTTTGGGCACGACCCCATACATCAGAATATATAATCTCAAGAGGTGCAGTGGTGACACGAGTTGACAAAGAAAAAGGTAACTGATGACTCTTGCCTTGCTGACAGGCATCACAAACTACAACTTTATTAACTGAAATTGATGGAAGCTCATGACGATGTAAAATATGCTGGACGACTGGAGTGGCTGGATGACCTAAATGAGAATGCCACTGATCACGTGACACCTTGACATTGCTGAAAACTTGCTTCACGGAAGACACATCAAGATTATAGAGACCTTCACGACATCCCCCTCTAAGAAGAACCTCCCTCGTATGCCGGTCCTTAATAAGAAAATACCAGGGGTGAAATTCAAAGAAAACATTATTATCATGAGTAAATTTTTTCACCGAGAGAAGATTACGAGTAACAGAAGGAACGTGAAGAATATTTTTGAGGTGTAAATTGTGTGTAGATGTAGGAATTGTAGATTGACCAACATGTGTAACGCGCATACCTGATCCATTAGCCGATTTGACTTGATCTTTGCCGTGATATTGTTCCCTCATAGTAATGTTGTTGAGGTCATTGGTGAGGTGGTCTGTAGCGCCAGTATCTGCATACCACCTGGGATCAATCGGATAGGATGATGTAGTGCCACTGGTTGTAGCGGAGAAGGCAGCGATTTGGCGTTCCATATTGCGGCCATCATTGCCAGCTCCAAGGAATTTACGGTCATATCGCTTGAAGCAACAGGAGGCTACGTGGCCAACTTTAGTACAAATTTGACATATGGGGCGGTTACCTCCTGAACCTGTATCTCCATTGTTTCCTGCCGGGCGACCTGAACCACCTGAACCTGAACCTCGAGTATTGTTGGATGGAGTAGGGCTTGAGTAGTTGTGCTGCTGTTCTGGACGGTACTGAGGCTGAGACGGCGACCGGCCACCACCACCAGGACGGGCACTGTAATTGGCCATCATCTGTGCACTTGCGTTCAGTTCGGCACGGCGTGCTTCAACTCGCTGCTCAGTTGCCAGGAGCTGAGCATAAACATCACGAACCGGCATGGGATCAGCAAGCGCTCTGGCAGAAACAAGCTGAACTAATGAATCATAATCACTGTCGAGGCCTTGGCACAAATATCCAGTGAACTCCTCGGGGCGCAAAGGCTGTCCGATGGAGGCAAGAGTGTCGGCCATAGCTTTGACTTTGTTGAAGAAAACAGCCGCCGAGGTGTCCAGTTTCCTTGTGCCATTGAGCTCGCCACGGATGTGCATGGCGCGCGCCGTAGACTGTGAGGCAAAGCTGCCCGCTAGGGTTTCCCAAGCTTCGCGAGACGTGCTGACCATCGTCATCATCCCGAGGACAGCTTCGGAGAGGGAGCACACGATGGCGGTGAGGATGGCCTGGTCCTGCTGGTGCCAGGCGGAGTATTTGGGATTGGGAACGGCAGCGCCGCCGGCTTCCTTGGCCGGAGTAGTGGCCGACGGGCATGTAAGGAGCCGTCGACGAACCCGAACAGTAGGTTGCTCCGTAAGATTGGAACAACTTGGGTACGCCAGTAGAGGTAATTCTCGCTGGTAAGTGTGATCTTAATCTGGTTCGTCAGATTGATCGGAGAATCTGGGATCACGGAGACCATGGCGCCGGCAGACATGACGCCGGCGGTAATGGAGGTTTGCGTAGAGACTGCTGAGGATGACTGTGAGAAGAGCGACGGTGAGGTGGCCATTGTTGCGGAAGCGAAGAAGGATCGGAGCGGCGGCGTGAGATCGATCGATCTGAACTAGGGCGCCGTGTGCTCTGATACCATGAAAGACTCGGTAGTAGTCTAGGTTTAGGGGTAAAACGCACAGCACCTGTTAGGGCCGGCGGCTATGTATTACTAGTAGCTTTGCACGTGCACGCACGTCTCTATAATACACATCTCTATGATTCAGTTGAATGTCACTTTTTAGTTTTTACATACATAATAGAGAGTATATCTGGTATATATAATAGACGAAATTAAAACGGATAATCAGCGAAGCGGCATCTTATGCTCACTTGCTCCCATACTCTGTAGCTTCGGCATCTAGAACGGACCCCTGAAACGCATCCGTCCGACGGACGATGGAGATGGCTGCACGACGATGCGTGCGCTGATCATTACCCGTAAGCGGTAGACTTCTACGCCTGTGTCGCGTTGCGGGCACCCTGGTCAATTTGCCGACCCTCGACCCGAGCACGGATGGCAATCCATGGCTATGAACGCCCCGCGAGCGAGGCGTGGTGCTTGTCGTCGGCGGTGCCTCGAGGCTTGGGCTATTCCGCGGCGGCCTCCAGGCGTGCGAGGTGGTGGTTGCTGCTTCTATCTTTCTGAAATTAAGCTGAAAATATTTTAACAAATTAGATTATAGATTCTAGCACCCGTGTGAGTAGCTTCTTTATGTTCCTTCCTGCTCTGCCAATAAAAGGATCGTAGTAGCAGGGTATCTGGCTCTATGAAATGCCCTAGAGCACAAGCAAGCATCCGCATCAGCTATCACAAAATTTCTTGCATTCATCTTTCCAAAGAAGGCTATCGAGATGCTGTCTGACACCAAGGAAAAATATGAAAATAATGAGCTTCTACCAAGATATCACCCTGATATAACTCTTCTAACCAATGTCCACTTTTTTTAGCGAACTTGCAATGCCGCTGAACATCTAAAGCTGCTAGCCAACATTGAACAAAAAACAACAGAGGACGGGAAATATATTAATATCAAAGTATCAAGAGAATCTCTTAATGCCTTGCAACTCTTTAATGGTAAACGAATCAAGAATCAGCTGCCATTTCTTTGCTGGGGTCAAAAAGCAATGGAGCTAACTTCACTATGTCATGTGCAACGATGTAGTGATTTAGTAAGTGCCTATGTCCTCATGTTAGTGCTTGGAAACAACAAATCTTTAATTCAACAACACTGCAGTATAAGGTAATGAGAAGCTCACTGCTTTATCTTGGTGCTACCATGACATCTCCTAACTCCTCAATTCTCCTTCCAACCAAACTTTCTTCTCTCTCCATTGAGATCCTCCTTTCTGTGACTATAACTACCAAAGGAGTTCACAATGAAAAATATCAATATCTTTTGAGAAACTACAATAGAAGCAGAATTTCCAATTTTATTAGTTTTAGCAAAATCTAAAAGTCCACATAATTCACTTCTACTTCAGAACACGGGGTCGTCATTGTACTCATTTGACTATCTTAAAGTGTATTTCGACAGATAAAATACCTCCCCAATCTTATTTTCCTGTAACTCCTGCACATGAATAACTCAATAGAAATTGCAGCCTTGCTCCAGCAAACATCTGAGAATTGCAGCAGCTCGTGCAAGGAGGTCCGACACAGCGACATGACGCCACCGCTAATTCTGAGCTCATGGCGCGTGGATAGGTTCAGCGACTCGGAGGATGGCATATCGGTGGCGGCATGGCAATACCAAGCATTTGCATAAGACTGAACGTACGACCTTATCTTCTCATCTGTAACGATAGGCCAAATGCCAAACCGTGAGTTAATTTCATCCCAAAGTTAGATAATTCAAGAATGATGAAGGAAGTCTATATTACACATTCAGACTTTATAAAGAAATAAAAAATGATTGCATGAGCCTCTGGCATACCTAATAATACGATAAGAATGGTAGTGAGTGGACATTAAATATTAGACAACTTATATTCGAGTTCATGATACTGCAGTCGTAACAGTGAACTTATATTAGTTCAGAATTGCATTTGAGGCTCGGCTGACACTTGATAGCCCACATCATAACAATGTAAATAACAGCAACCTGCACGATGAGGCTAATCTCATTCAGGGCCTGAGCCAGCCGCATGAGCTCCTGACTGAAATCAAGCAGAAAAAACAATGGGCATCAACATCTTTTAGCGTCACCAACATAGAGATACAATGGCCCAGACCTGCTTGAGGTTTAGAAATGAACGAAGCCCAATGTTATGCGAGAGAACAACATTGGAAACTGGAAAGCATGATGCTCCCTAACGAAGGTTAGAAAATAAAAGGCGTGGAGAGGAAATTTCAATACAATCCAGAAGGATTTGATGGGTCAAATCCCAACCCAGATCCGGCAGGATGGAAAAATGAGAAAATAATGGAAACGTAATGACCTGAGTTGCGGATCGGACTGCGCTGCCGCGGATGGACGCCCAGGCGACCGCAGCGACGGCGGTGTCGTCAGGCAGGCGGACGATTCCAAGAACGACCCGTGGTGGTGGCGGTTCCGTCGTACAGTGCTGTCGGTGCTGGGCGCGTCAGCGGGAGGATGTCCGGCATCAAGCGCCGTGGGGAGGGTATCCGGCGTTGCGCGAGCGCATCTATGCAACGTGGTCAGGGATGAACCCGAGAGTATGGAGGAAAGGCGGCTGTGTTGGCGGGGCGAGGCGGTCCAACCCTCCAGGTAACTCGCCGGAGAGGCCCGCGACCCGCGTTAGAGGGTCCAGAGAGCTTGCAGGTGCTCGCATGGCTCGCGTCGAAGGAGCTCAGATGCAGAGAAACGAGCAATCACAGCGTAATTGGCGGCGGCAATTTTGTGGGTAGTTATTGATTGACCGGGGATTAGAGGACCCAGAGCGTGGATGTGGGGCTTTCTCTAGTTGGGGAGAACAAACTAATCTCGATCGTTTGATGAATTGATATGGACGGTCAAGATCTTGTTTTCCTGCTGGCAGAGTTTTCGTCCGCTCTTCATAATTGCTAAGTGCACACGGGAATAGGTTTGGATTGATCTTAGCGGTTCGATTTAACCAGGTGGGGCTGATCCGGTGGTGTTGGTCTGCTTGTGTATATTTGTTGGGGTGTATTTAGGAAAGAAAATGTTTGCTTGTTTAATAGTAGTATAGATATAGTGTAGAGTTACAATACAAGGAGAGATACGGTCGGCTTATACAATACCAGACCATATGTACATACACATCAAACTCTAACATACAGTTTATCAATCTCCAAGTTTGATGTTTCAAATCGTGCGTGAGATCGCTCAATAGCAGTGACTATGACACGGCGTGCTGGTGAAGGAAACTAAGGTTGCTTGCATAGTTTAAACTTGATCCATTCAACTTCTCTTTTAGTAGGCGTGCTTGCAACACTGTTATGCCTGAAGTCTAATGGAATGAGCTATACCTTTTGAAGAAATTACCAAGTATTCCACGCGCATACTGCAAATCAAACCTGTTCGCGATGAACCTAAAGCTCCTGGTATGAAGACAAGACCTTGTGGCACAAGTTAAATCATACAACTGAATACATAAGCTATTCTGCTATTCTGGAGCCACGAAAGTTCAGAGTGAAGCCACTGGCGCTAGGGCAGTGACAGTGAAACAAGGGTAAAATGACCACCCGCAGAACAACAGAAACATCATACAGAAGAACTTGCAGAAATATTCGGAATCTGCTTTATCGTATTGGTTGATCAATTCTGTAATAAATTGGCAGCTTCGAACTGTTTGGGAAGGAGCTGAATATTACAAATTACATATACGGAAGCAAATCTGGAGGTTCTGTAAACAACCGAACCCAATTTTGAAAGTTTTATGTACAAAGCATCGACTAATAGGAGATACTTGGCGCACCGATCGCCATGCCGTGCTGCGCCTTCGTGGGTCACCAGGCAATCATCCACAGGAGTTGATCACCGTGGCGGTTTACGTGTCTAATGTCATGGTGCAGATGCTTACGCGCTGCTCTTCCTGCCGCCAGACAAAGCCTTCGTCGGCGTGGCCAGGATGCGCTTCAGAGCCTTCACTGACAGTGGGCTGTCCTTGCTCTGTTCATTAGGCAACAAGAAACCAGTTAGAATAGAGTAACTAAGACTTGCAGTTATCCTGCACAAGTGTTTTACATCGTGGTGTAGCCACGTCTAAGAGAGAATAAGAACGGTTTGAGCAATTTACCACGCCGCAAGTTCCCTGTCGAGTGTTGCAGACGGGGTAGTCATGGGGGCAGCAGCTGTAGTGGTCATCGCAGCAGCTAGCGCCCTCGAGTGGGCAGCAGCCCCAGGCGTAGCACTCGTTGCCCCACTCGTAGATGCAGCAGCAGGTCGTGCTCGCGGGGCACGTGTAGTAGCTGTCACAGACGGAGGATGGTGGCGTGGGAGGGACGGGCGACGGCGGCGTCGGGCCAGGGTTCGGTGGGTTCGCGCCGGTCTTCAGGGGGTAGGAAGGCTCCACGGCGATACCGCATTTGCCGCTGGTTGCCTTGATGTTACGCTCCATCCGGACATAGCCCTCCTCACCCCAGACGGTACCCCAGGAGTTCCTGACGAGCCAGTAGTCCTTGCCATTGTCTGTACCATAACCAACGGCGGCGACACCGTGGTCGAGTGCTGTTCCACAGGTTCCGGTGAAGATACCCTGAGAGAATTAGAAGTGATAATCAGTACCGAGGCAATGCTTCATGAAATTTACAGTTCATGGTTTAAAAAATGCGGGTTTGACTTCACGAAGTTTATTACACGACAATAAAAGTTGTTTTATCTGAACATGCTATTTGAGGTGGTTTTCCTAATCTGAAATTCCCCTTCCTCTGTTTGATTAAGATGGTTACGAGAAAAGAGTTCCAACATCTTCAAAACCTGATTTTTTCCCCACAAAACAGAATCTGAAGCTCTACTCTGTTGATTTCCAGTAGAAGTGGATGATAGGTCACACCACTTAATCGACTATGTTATGGGAACACATAAAAGTGACCATGCACTGAAAGTGCTTCGCAAAGGAGGGAGAGATAAGCATGATTATGCTAAATTGTGGGCACAAAGGACCTCGTATTCTATAGAAATTAAAAAAGTGCCAATTATCATGATTAGTACTCCTTAAACTATGCAAGAGTGCAAAAGTGCCAAATTGCAGCAGAAAATCATAGTTTTTCTGTAGCAGCTTGCAACTGGGTGACAACAAATTTGTTTCTTTTAGTTAAGGAGACGATAAAAGTACTTAGGTTGTGTGGACTGTGAACGTAACATATGCAAACTTTTATAGAAATGCTCCAAATCTCTCCCAGTCAGATAGACACCATATCTATTTTGGAAATAAAGAGCTAGCGGTAACGTTTGCCCACCTACTCACTGATAAAACAACTCCAGTACAACAACGTTCAAGACACTCACCGAACTGTAGAGCTGGAATGCCCGGCCACCGGCCTCAATCGCAACACTGATGGGCTGGTTTGCAACTGCCTTCTGCAGACTCTTCTCACTGTTAACGGGTACATCCTCATACCCGTCAATTGTAACAACCTTCGCATTTTTCTGCAAATTCCCCCAAACACAGATGGAACAACATATTAATATCATCCCCATTATAAAAATTCAAAAGGAAACTAAGGCGACGGATAGTACCTTGTTAGCATCACAACGGCCGTCCTTCTCCGTGTAAGGGTAGTCCTCATCGGAGTCGATTCCACCATTCTTAATGATGAACTCAAATGCATAGTCCATCAGACCTCCATTGCATCCTTCGTTGTATGAAGTGTCACAGTCAACAAGCTCTTGCTCAGACAGAGTGATCATCTCACCTGTAGCAATTGCGTTGATGCCTTCAACACCAGCTATTGCTGAGAAAGCCCAGCAACTCCCTGGAAAAAAAAATGGATGTTAGATTCTAATATCTTGGTACCATGGGTTTAGTTTATGTGTGTTGTAAACTGATAGCAGTAAGATAAGTAATAAAAAGTTACAACGCATAAGCAATTCTTGTAAGAAATGAAAATAAGGGCGAGATTTCGGCTGGCAATTACAATGCAGAGGAAGACCTGCTACCAATCGGATGGCGAAACGTTCCAGGAAAAAAGTTCTGAATGTGATTTGTTTTCAAGAGCCTATTTTGGAATCATGTGAAACAATAGCTGTTGGTGGGACCATACAAGTAAGAAGGAAACTAATGTGTCCATCAGCTCATCAAGTAGACAACGACCATTAGTACACTATGAGTTTCCTCCACTTTCAAAGGAACCTGATGTCCATGTTCGATGAACCTACTACCATAATATATCCCGTTTTTGTTTTGTAAAGAACTCATCATTGTCATGCAAACACAGCTCTCCCAACCTTTCAAAATTTCCTATTGGTAATCATTCAGTCATTTCAGTGCCACCACAGAATTCCCCAAGGGAGACCGGGTGTTCTGATACTATCAGAGACGATAGTAAGGTGTCCCTGATTCCACGTTGCTGAAGCCTAACTGATGATTTGAATCAAATAATTTGTAGAATCAACAAACACATCGTACCAATATATAATTTTTAGGAATTGTACTATTTGACTCTGCTATTTAGACTTAGGATCAGATCTATAACTACTTCCCTTTTCACTACCCAGATCGTGTGGATGAGGCCTCTAGACGGCACCAATTATTGGAAGCTAGAAATCCCGTGCTTTCTGTTCATGGGGATACTGAACTGAAACTATTACACGTTGACAAAAAATGTTCATGATTTTTTTCGTCATAACCAATCACGCTGCCATGACAGAAGCGGAATATACCAGTTGCAAAGAATCTTCACTAGAAATAGATGGTATCTACCAATAATAACATGTAAAAAAAAGACAGATTTTTAACTGCAAGCAAGAAATGGAAGCAGCAGCAACAGATCAGTGAAGGATCCTAGCTTCAAACAAGAATCGGTCAGTCAAGGATGCTTACCACAGCCGCCCTGGTCCTTGATCGCAGCGACCGCGCCCTTGGTCCTCCAGTCGACGGACTCCGGCAGGTCCTCGTTGTCGGCGGCCTGGTACCTGGCGCTGAGCTTCTGCTTCCTCTCCGGCTTGGTCCGGACGCCGAGGTAGGTGTTGCGGTACTCCTCGTTGGTGATGTCGGCGAAGCGGTTGAGGCCGAGGCGGAAGGAGTGGACCCCGGCGTCGGCGGCGGCGTTGTGCTCGTCGATGTACTTCAGGTTGTCCACGAACGCCGCGAACCGGCGCTCGTCGTCCTGGCCGATGGCGTTGGAGTTCCGGCCGTGCTCCGCCTTCCACTCCTCGTACATCCGCCGCGCCTCCTCCTCGCTCCTCTCCCGTACGACACGATCGACATGTCCGTTGACGCCGCCGCCAGCGACAGCAGCATCATCAGCGCCGCCACCGCGGCCAGCAGAGCCGTCGAGCTCCTCATCATCACCGAGCAAGAACGAGAGAGTGGAGGGAGTAGCTGTGGATGGGATTAGATGGGTGGTAGCCTTGCTTTTGGTCTCCATGAAAGCTTGATATCGGGGTCGCTTTATAGGAGAGGTGGAGATGGGGAGTGGTGGGCCCAGATTCCGCCATTGTTTTGTTTCTTGCTCTTAACCAAGTCCGCTGGACCAATGGTATATTTTCCCTCCGTTTTTTAAACTGTTTTCTTTCTTGGAATGGTGGAGGTGTGTCACTGATGTGGACAGGGTTGGGTTTCTTTTAGAGCAGATTCTTTTGACGTGCTCATTTGAAATGGTTTATTTGGATTATTGATGAGTTTAAAATTGGTGGGTTTGATTATGTGTTGATGATAAGGTGCCGTGTGATTGCGGATGATCCGAAAAGGTGGTGGTGGGAAGGTGGAATGGTTTGACTCTGGTGATTCTTAGTTTAGGCTCTGGATTATCTTCTTCTTTGAGCTGCGCTAGTTTATTGCTTGCTAAGGAAGAAAAAAAAGAAGGATATGGATTACTCAATGTTTACGCGCAAAACATTGTTAATTGGCTTAAGATTTAATTATTTTTCGATAACAATTACCATAACATCTCCTCTCATTCCGACATTTGGACGTGCACATGGTATAATTCACAATGACATCACAAAATCTGGAATAAACGAATAACCCACCAAACTACCGCAAACTAAGTTATACTCATCCATGTTGAGACACAAAGCATTGGTAAAGTCCCCAGTCTTTTGCCACCGCCAAGCATCGTTGAAACTGACAATGTCAGCACGCATACAGACACCTGATGAAACTTGGGGGTTTATGTGTTAGCCGCATTTTCTCCTCACGAACTTGTGTTCCTCAACATTAATAACATCGTCTTCCTCTAGCAACACTTTGCGTCAGGACTACTTTTGAAGAGTTAGATGATGGTGTAACTAGTGTGTCCTGACGGAACGTTCAACGACAACATAGCTAACTGTCCGAAAAATGCGTGGATGACTGTGATGATAAGACAGATGTTGAGGGCGTTATAAATTGACGAAGAGCGAAAATGCGGAAACAGGGGAGGGCTTCATCAACTATGGTGCTGGTGGTATTTTTTTGGTAATGTATTTTCTACAAGAATCTTGTATAAGGAGATAAACCCGAACTCTCCAACAACATAGTAACATACCATGGAGCATGTACGGAACCAACACACGAGAACAAAAATGTCTAGAAACCCATTTAAAAATCAGCATAATCTTCACTGGAAATCACAGATACATGACCAACATTAATAGGAACACCGCCCAAAAGTTATCGTGGGAAGTGATCCACGAATTATAATGAGCAAGTACCAGTACAAGTTGCGCTTGAGGCATACCCGGTTGCGTATGTCCACACCAAGAGTATGGTTCAGATCTGCAAAGAAAAGAGTAAAATTTCATTGTTTGAAATGTACGAATACTTCAATCTCTGTAGACACTTATTCAATGAAGTTGCGACATTTCCCCACTTCATGCAGTGACGCTTCCCTGCAACTCACGGGCCGGCCTAGCTCAGCTGAGATATGCTGTTCGGCTGACTGCTTCCTGGGATGGCGGGCGGAGCCTGAGATGATGGCAGCAAGATGAGCTACAGAGTAGAGCGCCGTAGGGAGGAGCGGCGTGGGATCTTCCCGGAAAGAGGCTCGGCCCAAGGGGTGGACAACGAGGCGAGGATTCCGGACCAGATCGGGCGTATGGAATCTTGGCTAGACGGAGGCCTCGCGGCGGCCGTCGGTTGGTTGGCCGTTAAAAAACTTGTCCCACGGCGGAGCACGAGAGGCGCGCGGAACACGCCGCGAGAACCCGGAGCTATCGGTGCACACTACCGATCGAGCCACCGATCTGCCAGTAACTTCACATGGGTCGCTCTAACCTCGATGGCACAGTGGGCAGGCAGACGAGATAAAAACTGACACGTTCAGTTCCATAGGGCTTTATTTATTTTTCGGGAAAAATATCTGCACACGTAGAAAATTCAAGTATTCATTTAAATACTTATCGAAAAATATGAAAAATACATCAAAATGCTCAGAAAAAATGCTAACTGTTTATAGCCAAAAAAACAAACATGCTTAGTGATGTGGAGCAATGTTGGATATATTGCTTAGCGTGAACTCATCGACCGACCCAGTAAATCGGGTGGTTTAACGGCATGTCGGTTGATTTGTCGGCATATTGGCTGATAAATCGGTTGATTTATCTTATCGGTCCGACATGAGATAAGTATGCCGACTTTTCGAAATATCGAAAGCTATCTTAAACAATAATTTTGCATTGGCGAATATTTGGACAAAAAACAAATGCAATTCCTCTAATTATGTGGAGTTAAACTTATTAAATACCCACATAAATGCACTTCTTCTAATTATGGACTGAAATTGAACCACTCAATTTGGTACATATTTGTCTGTAATCTAGATGATTTTTACTTAAATATGGACTTCGATTCGATAAATGTACACCAACCATGTTTACATATTTTGAATTGTGAATATTTGGCAGAAAAAACAAATGCACAGAAACTCATTACATGGTGTTAAATTTAATGCACTCCCTCTACCTGTGGACCTAAATTGAACATTTCAATTTGTTAAATATTTGGCTATAATGTGGACAAACTTTTCCTAAATATGGCATTTAACTCAATAAATGTGCATTTCCACTCATTACGCACTTAAATTAGATATTACTGAAAAAATTGGAAACATACTCGCTGCCGTCGCTCGCTTTTGCCGCCGCGTTTACTCGCTGATACGTGCATTTTATATCATCATTTATATAACTTTTAGTATCATATTAGAATGTTATTTGCATTGTTATATCATTGTTTTTACATGTTTTAGATGATTTAGGAGACTTTCATACAAAGTCCCTATTTTTGGTATTTAATTTCTAGGAGGCAGAAAACCTCCTTTTTTTTTTTTTATGTTTCAGTTTTTCATACAAAGAAAAATGCCACGTCAGTTTTTCGTCGGAGAAAGGCAGTGGGAAGAAGACCGAAGAGAGAAGAGCCACGCGGCCCATGTACCTGGCCGCGTGGGACCCACCAAGTGGAGCCTCGGGCACCTCCTCGCCTGGGGCTTTTTATGACGCCTTCGTCTCGCCCGAAAAGTTACGCCCTAATTTTTACGAAACCATCCGAGCAGCGGCGACGGCGAAACTCCTGATTCCCTCCGAGGGGGATCAGATCCTGCTGCTGCGAAGCTCCGGAGAGGGGGAAATCATCGTCATCATCATCACCTCTCCTCCTTGGCGTGGGAGGAGGCCTCTACATCATCACCCCCATCAAGACCAGCACCATCTCCATCATCATCACCGTGATCCACTCCGTTCCCCTCGTAGTTTGAGAGTTGCTATACCCTAGATACTTGTCTTGTGCTACTATTCATGTTTGTGATTGAGTACTTGTCATTATTTGGTGGTGAAGTTATATTTCAGATTGTGTTGTACCACTTATGCCACTGAATATCATCATGTTTGCGCGTTGTGAGTAGTTCCCATATGTTCCTGAGGGCATAGGATGAATTGGCAATGATTTATATATAACATGTGTTGGTATTTTGTCAAGAGTTTATCTTTTATGTGATTCTATGATGGTGTTGTGCGAACGTCGACTGCACAACACTTCACCTATATGGGCTCATAGGAGAACACCGTAGTATAATGAATTGAGGGAGACTTGGGAGGACATGTAAACCTGACACCGAGTCATGAAGTTATATTATGAGGGTATTAGTATCGGGGACCTTAGAGTGTAATGCTATGGTGGGACTTTATGTCTTAATAATTCTTGTGCAGTCATTTACTTGGCCACATGATCCATCATAAGGGGTTGTAGTTTATTTATTTAGCTATACCTAATTATGGCTCCGTCCAAAGAAGATTAAAACTTGACAAGATATTCAACGTGTTGTTTAATAAATCTCTATGCCTAGCAATATCCATGCCGCCCTCGGGAACGTTTTCCACATATAAGTTACACATCACTTGAGCTTGTCCTCTTGCCACATAAGAGGATTGGGCTTTCTCTCTTTGAGAGCTTTCACTTGCTACTATTTATTTTCTGCATTGCAACTATACAACAAAAATACCAAAAACACTTGCATCTTTTATTGTTTTATTTATCAATCTTACTAACCAATACCTTCAGCTCCTCGTGGGTTCGACAACCTTTTCTAATTGAAAGGTACTACAATTGATCTCCTGCACTTGGGAGTCATCAAGATACTTTTCTGGCGCCGTTGCCGGGGAGCGTAGCGCTATTGGTAAGAAGTTTGGTAAGGAAACTTGAAAGCTGTTTTATTATGTTTTATCTCATTGTTACTATGGCATTTATGAATCGTTCCTCGCTGCATCTTGCTCTATATGAAAGTGCTTATGCCACTACTCCTAAAGTGGTTGAAACTACTGTGTCTGAGATACCTAAAGTGGGATTTAAAATTCCCATTGGTCATGTTAAAAGAGTTATGAAAAATCCATTTACAGGGATGGAACTAAGTCTGCACGTGAACACATGGAGATAATTGAGGACATATGTGGCTTATTTAGACTACCTGGTATTTTGAGGATCAGGTAAAAAGGAAGCTATTGTATTTGTCTTTATCTGGTAATGCTCGTGATTGGTACAGGTCTTTGGATGAAGAGTCTATTGAATGGAGTATCTTGAGGAAGGTTTTCTTTCTTAAATATTTTACTCCTAAAGAAGCTTATGAAACCGCTGCTATATATTTAATTTCTGGCCACATCTGGGAGAGAGTATTACTCAAGCTTGGGGGAGGTTAAAGGAACTCCTTCGCAAGAATCCTTGTCATGATCTTACAAGGAAACTTATATTGATAAACTTTTATGTGAGGCTACCTATGAAGCACAAGGAAATTCTGGATAATTCATCTGGTGGAAGTTTTACTAATAATACTGAAAAGAACTAGTCATTGGGATCTTGATAAAGGTAATGAGCCATATTTTGATTATGAATATTCATGTGTAGAGAATTCTCTACTTCTATTTGTTTAAAAATCTGAGTGATACTTTTGGTCTTGATCCTTATGTTATAATTGAATAGCTAAAGGTTTTGCTGATCATATCTGTGTTCCAAAAGTGGTTTGAAGTTTATGTTGAACCTGTTAAACAATCTATTGTTGTTCCTAAAGTTATTAAACAGGTTGAACCATGTCATCTGTGACAATTGAGGAGTATGTTGAACCACCTCCATATCCAAACCAAGTTAAGGAGAATTTACTTATTGCTGTTACTAACAAGAGTAACAAAAGATGTTCTCAGCCTTATGAACAGGTGGAAGTCAACACTCAAATTTCTGTTATCAAGCAACTAAATGAAGAAGACCCTGTTGATGTTTATTATGTGAAGATGCTACTAAAGTCATCAAAGGTAATTCGGCCAAGTTGGGAAACCTGTTATATCATGCTCTATTGGGACTTCAAGTTATCATGGTCTATGTGATATTGGAGCAAGTATTAGTGTCATTCCATATTCTCTTTATCTTGAATCAAGCCTGATATTGATCCTATTGTTATGGAAGAGACAGGTATGACAATTCAACTTGCTAATAAAGATTATATTAGTCCATTTGGAATTGTTAGAGATGTTGAAGTATTGGTTGGCAAAATAAAATATCCTGCTGATTTTATTGTGCTTGGTTGTCCTCAAGATTCATTTTGTCCTATCATTTTTGGTAGACCTTTCTTACATACTGTTGGTGCTGAAATTAATTTGCCTAAAGAGAAAGTGTTTATTAAATGTGCTGGTGAGAAACTTGAATTCAACTTTTCCAAATTTGCTGATAAACATGTTGTGAAAGAGCCAATTTCTGAAGATTTAATTGAAACTCTTGCTCATATAGCTGTAGCTTCAACTGATGTTGTAGAACGTTATATGCTTAATCAAGATGAACCATTTAATGATGAGGAAAAAGAGGCTTTGGAACAAATATTATGGCAACAACCACCACAATTACAATTGCATATCCCACCTGATAATTTAGGAGTGCTACCACCACCTAAAGGGGATCCTAGTTTTGAATTAAACCTTTGCCTGCAAATCTGAAATATGCATATTTGGATGAGAAGAGCATATATCCTGTCATTATTAGTGCTAACCTTTCAGCTGAAGAGAAGAGAAATTACTTGATGTGCTAAAAGCTCACCGACCAGCCATTGGATACTCTCTTGATGATCTTAAAGGTATAAGCCCAGCTCTATGTATGCATAAAATTAATTGGAGGAAGATGCAAAACCTGTTGTTGATTTCAACGCCGTCTCCATCCAAAAATGAAAGAAGTGGTAAGAAAGAGGTAATAAGACTTATTGAAGCTGGTATCATTTATCCTATAGCTGATAGTAAGTGGGTTAGTCCTGTTCATTGTGTTCCTAAAAAGGGTGGAATGACTGTTGTTCCAAATGATGAGGATGAACTTGTGGCTCAACGTACTGTTGTTGGTTATAGGATGTGTATTGATTTCAGAAAATTAAATAAAGCAACTCGAAAAGATCATTATCCATTGCCATTTATTGATCAAATGTAGAAAGGTTATCTAAACACTCTCACTTTTGCTATCTAGATGGTTATTCAGGTTTCTCACAAATTCCTGTCCATAAGGATGATCAAGAAAAGACCACTTTTACTTGCCCATATGGTACTTTGCTTATAGGAGAATGCCATTCGGTTTATGTAATGCTCCTGCTACTTTTCAAAGATGCATGAATGCTATATTTGCTGATTATATTGAAAAGATAATGGAAGTTTTTATGGATGATTTTTCTGTGTATGGTACTTCCTTCGATAATTGCTTGTTCAACCTTAACAAAGTTTTGCAGCGTTGTGAAGACCAACACTTGTTCTTAATTGGGAGAAGTGTCACTTCATGGTTACTGAAGGTATTGTTCTTGGGCATAAGATTTCTGGAAAGGAATAGAAGTTGATCCAGCAAAGATAGAAGCTATTGAAAAGCTACCATACCAAGGGACATCAAAGGTATAAGAAGTTTTCTTGGGCATGCAGGTTTTTACCGTAGGTTTATTAAGATTTCTCCAAAATATCAAAACCTCTAACCAATCTTTGCAAAAGGATGTTCCTTTCTCTTTTAATGATGATTGCATTGAGTCCTTTAATATTTTGAAGAATGCTTTAATAAGTGCTCCTATTATTCAACCTCCTGATTGGAAATTGCCTTTTGAAATTATGTGTGATGCTAGTGATTATGCAGTTGGGGCTGTTTTGGGCCAACGTGTTGATAAGAAACTGAATGTTATTTATTATGCTAGTAGAACACTTGATGCTGCTCAAAGAATTATGCTACAACTGAAAAGAATTTTTAGCAGTACTGTTTGCTTGTGACAAGTTTAGACCTTATATTACTGATTCAAAAGTCACATACATACTGATCATTCTGCTATTAAATACTTGATGAATAAGAAAGATGCTAAGCCTAGATAATAAGATGGGTACTTTATTGCAAGAATTTGATTTACACATTGTTGATAGGAAAGGGGAAGATAATCAAGTAGCTGATCATCTTCTAGATGGAAAATATACCTGATGATCCTATTCCTATTAATGATAGCTTTGTTAATGAACAACTTGCAATTTAATGTTTCTAGTGCTAAAGTTGCATCTCCTTGGTTTGCCAACTATGCAAATTTTATTGTTGGTAAAGTTTTGCCTCCACACTTCACTTCTCAACAAAGAAAGAAATTCTTTTATGATCTTAGACATTATTTTTGGGATGATCCTTTCCTTATAAGAAAAGTGTGGATGGTATTATTAGACGTTGTGTACCTGAGCATGAACAACAGGCTATTATAAGAGATTGTCATGACAGTCCCTATGGAGGGCATCATGCAGGAGATCGCACAGGAGCAAAGGTATTACAATCTGGTTTCTATTGGCCTACTTTATTTAAGGATTGTGCTGAATATGTTAAATCTTGTGATAAATGTCAAAGAGTAGGAAATATTGGTAGGAGAATGAAATGCCTATGAATTATTCTTTGCCACTTGAACCATTTGATGTGTGGGGTTTTGACTTTATGGGCCTTTCCCAGAATCAAAGACAAAGCATACTCACATTTTGGTTGCAGTTGATATGTTACAAAGTGGGTGGAAGCAATTCCAACCAAAAGTGCAGATCATGCCACAGCAATGAAGATGCTCAAGGACATCATTTTCCCCAGGTTTGGTGTTCCTAGGTTTTTAATTACTGATGGTGGTTCTCATTTCTTGCATGGTGTTCTTAGAAAAACTTTGGCAAAATATGATGTTAACCATAGAATTGCATCTCCTTATCATCCTCAAACAAGTGGACAAGTTGAATTAAGTAATAGGGAAATTAAACTCATTTTGGAAAAGACAGTGAATAAGTCTAGATCTGATTGGCCAATAAAATTAATGATGCATTTGGGCTTATAGAACTGCTTTTAAAAATCCTATGGGAATGTCTCCTTATAAAATGGTTTATGGAAAAGCTTGTCATTTACCTGTTGAATAGAACATAAAGCTAGATGGGCTATTAAACAATTGAACTTTGATTTTAAAACTGCGGAGAAAAGAGAATTCTTGATTTAAACCTACTTGATGAATGGAGAAATGAAGCTTATGAAAGTGCCAGAATGTTTAAAGAAAAAGTTAAGATTTGGCATGACAAGAAAATTAAGAGAAAAGGAATTCAAAGTAGGTGATCAAGTTATTATACAACTCTCGTTTCAAGTTTTCTGCAGGGAAGTTAGCTTCAAAGTGGCAGGGACCATTAGTGATACAGGAGGTGTACCGTTCAGGAGCTATCCGTCTTCACGGTGACATGAAAGGTAAACCTCATGTAGTCAATGGACAACGCCTTAAACCTTATATTGCAGGAAAGAGCTTCATCGGAATGGTGGAGAGTTGAATTTACAAACACCGGAGGAGGTAATTGAGAGAAACCGTGCAGTTTCAGAAACCCTAAATCAATAGAAGGTAACTTAGTGTTGGAAAGTTTCTCGGAATTGCATAATATTTTACGGAAGTCATTTTTTATGGAAATTAACGTGTGGGACAAGAAAACTGGACGAAGCGGAGACCCGAGGAAGGAAAGAGGGGGTCCCACGCGGCCAGTACCTGGCCGCGTGGGCCCACTTTTCCCCTCGGAGTCCCTTTTCGTCTCGTTTTCGATCCCGACGCTTCGTCTTGACCTAAAAACCCTCAATATATACCCCTCTCTGCCGATCTAATCTCGCACCGAGCGTTCTCGAGCGATCTTTGTTTCTGCTGTTTCTGTCTGTCAGGTTTTAGCCATGTCTTGCTCCGGATCCAACCAAGAGGGGGAGAGCCCTCCCAAGGAAGGTGTTGTGAACCGCTACCTCAACTCCGTGATGGCACCACCGAAGACCGTGTGCTTCAAGGAGGGCGTGATGCTCGTGGAGGAGGTGAAGGCTCCCAAGGCCACCGGCACGGTGGAGGAAAGGCTGGATGATTGGAGGACAAGACCTTCAGGTATGGCACTGTGGTTTACCGCAGCCTTGATGCTCATCACTTCATGAACCTGGAGCTGGAGAAGAAGGTTGAAGAGTACAAGAAAGGCTTGAAGATCTGGAAGATAGGTACAAGGACGTCATCGACAAGTGGGAGAAGTTCCAATGCTTCATGTGGGATGTAGAGAACCAGAACTGCGAATATGAAGAACGCTTCAAGAAGATTGCAGCAGCTGCCACCCTCAGGTATAATGATCCACCTACATCTTTCCGTGATGGAAGGCCTTTCCCATGGAAGATGGCTGAATGGGAGGAAGAATATGAGAAGGAGGAGGCTGCAGCAAAAGAGTCTGGAAGAACGTCAAGCTTGGGGGAGTTCCACCTAGTTTTATCTCTCTAGTTTATCATATCTATCTAGTCATGGTGTGTTTTGCTTTTATCGTTTAGTTATCAATATCTCTTAGGCGTGTGTGAGCTCATGGAGCATTATCATGTATCTCTATCTTATGGTTTATCAATGAATATTAAAGTATGGTGTCATCCATGATTCTCTTGTTTGGAGATTGATGGGTAACACTCATGCAAATGAGCGTGGCATATTTAGAGTTTCAATCACATCTTGCCTTGAAATTAATTAACTTGAGTGTGTTGGACAATTGTAGAATTATCTCATATAAAAATAAAAAGTCAATGTGACTTGAATTAATAGTTTAAGGTTGAGATATTGTCTTGTAGGATAAAAGTTGAGAAGGGTTAATGAAAAGGATATAAAACACTCTTGTTAGAATCTAGTATCTTTTGAGCAAATTAATGATCATGGATATTTCAATACTTATGCTCTTGAATGTGAATGAAAGGAAGGCACCTGAAGTTTCAGTTAGCCATGGAAAGTGTAAGATAAAGGTTGTATGAGCATAGGAACTTGATTGAGATATCCATGACTAAAGTTTGCACTAGTTACTAGAGAAGCAAGGTGATAACAATTTTATATCTATCTATCTTTTCATTTGTCTTCTTTGAACTTGTTATCCAATGAGAGTTTATCTTGTCTTTAAATTTCAGCAAAGTATAAAAGATTATAATGCTTGCCATAAAGAGCAAAAGCATGTGAAAAACAATATGATTCGATTGTCCAACATACAATGGTTATTTGCTTTCAAAAGTAAGGGGTGATTGCTAGAGCTTCTACTTATGTTGCCCTCATGTATGAGTTTTAGTTCATTAATCTTATCTTGCAATTGAATATGATGATGATACAATGCTCGTATTTATTTATCAACCATAAGTCCATTGATGCATGTAATGATCTATGTCCTTACTTACTCGAGGACGAGTAAAGGTTTAAGCTTGGGGGAGTTGATACGTGCATTTTATATCATCATTTATATAACTTTTAGTATCATATTAGAATGTTATTTGCATGTTATATCATTGTTTTTACATGTTTTAGATGATTTAGGGGACTTTCATACAAAGTCCCTATTTTTGGTATTTAATTTCTGGGAGGCAGAAAACCTCCTTTTTCTTGTTTTTAATGTTTCAGGAGCTACAGGGCCCAAATAATAAAAGGAAAAATACCACGTCAGTTTTTCATCGGAGAGAAAGGTGGGAAGAAGACCGAAGAGAGGAGAGCCACGAGGGCCAAAAGGGGGCCCACGCGGCCCATGTACCTGGCCGCGTGGGACCCACCAAGTGGCCTCGGGCACCTCCTCGCCTAGGGCTTTTTATGACGCCTTCGTCTAGCCCGAAAAGTTACGCCATAATTTTTCGAAACCATCCGAGGCCGCGCGGCGGCGAAACTCCTGATTCCCTCCGAGGGGGATCAGATCCTGCTGCTCGGAGCTCCGGAGAGGGGGAAATCATCGTCATCGTCATCACCTCTCCTCCTTGGCGTGGGAGGAGGCCTCTACATCATCACCCCCATCAAGACCAGCACCATCTCCATCATCATCAGCGTGATCCACTCCGTCCCCTCGTAGTTTGAGAGTTGCTATACCCTAGATACTTGTCTTGTGCTACTATTCATGTTTGTGATTGAGACTTGTCATTATTTGGTGGTGAAGTTATATTTTCAGATTGTGTTGTACCACTTATGCCACTGAATATCATCATGTTTGCGCGTTGTGAGTAGTTCCTATATGTTCCTGAGGGCATAGGATGAATTGGCAATGATTTATATATAACATGTGTTGGTATTTTGTCAAGAGTTTATCTTTTATGTGATTCTATGATGGTGTTGTGCGAACGTCGACTGCACAACACTTCACCTATATGGGCTCATAGGAGAACACCGTAGTATAATGAATTGAGGAGACTTGGGAGGACATGTAAACCTGAGACCGAGTCATGATGTTATATTATGAGGGTATTAGTATCAGGGACCTTAGAGTGTAATGCTATGGGTGGGACTTATGTCTTAATAACTCTTGTGCAGTCATTTACTTGGCCAGATGATCCATCATAAGGGGTTGTAGTTTATTTATTTAGCTATACCGAATTATGGTTCCATCCAAAGAAGATTAAAACTTGACAAGATATTCAACGTGTTGTTTAATAAATCTCTATGCCTAGCAATATCTATGCCGCACTCGAGAACGTTTTCCACATATAAGTTACACATCACTTGAGCTTGTCCTCTTGCCACATAAAAGGATTGGGCTTTCTCTCTTTAAGAGCTTTCACTTGCTACTATTTATTTTCTGCATTGCAACTATGCAACCAAAAATACCAAAAACATTTGCATCTTTTATTATTTTATTTATCAATCTTACTAACCAATACCTTCAGCTCCTCGTGGGTTCGACAACCTTTTCTAATCGAAAGGTACTACAATTGATCTCCTACACTTGGGAGTCATCACTCGCCGGTGCGGACACTTCGGTGACCACAAAACAGTGGCGCGGTCGCTCCCAAGAACTTAAAAAAATTGGAAACTTCAAAAATTTCAGATTTCTAATTTGGAAACTTCGAAATTTTGAACGGCTTCCAAATCTGAACGTTTGGAAAAAAATACGAACAGCTTCCCACTTTCTCCGATTTTTGAGATCCAAACAAAGTATAAATCAATATCTCCGAATATATCCGTTGGAAAAATACAAGTAATATATCAAAACAATCAGAAAATACATACACACTACTTATGCTAAAGGGAAAATTTGGAATATTCAAATATTGTCACCATTTAAAGGTGATTCAAATGCATCTTTCCTAAAATGAACTAAATATTGCCGCCGAAATTCAAAGATATTCGACCATTTCGAGCTACTAAATATTTGAATGTTACACAAAATGTATGAAAAATGTTCACAAAAAATGCTACATGTTCATACCAAAATAAAAAAATGTTTGCAAATACCAATTTGGCCAACATTTGGGCGAATATTCGATATTCCATATAATGTATCGAAAAACTCAAGAAAAAACTCTACATAGTTACATCAAAATACAAATATGCGTGAACATTTCAATTTGGCCAATATTTCCACACCATACGAATAAACTTCGAAATTCAAACATGTTTGAACATTTCAATCCACAAATACTTCAAAATTCTACAAAATATTTCAGAAAAGCCCACAAAAAAATGCTGCCTATCCATAACAAAATAAAAACCTGATTGAACATTCCAATTTGGCCAACATTTTGTTTACCAGAAGAAAACTATTTGTACAAAAAGAAACACCAATGGCGTGGCGTGACGCCACGCCAAATTCAACTCGTTTCTAAAAGAGAAAAACGCTTGTTTAGTAAATTAATTTACTGAGAATGTATAGTTTGTAGTCATGAAAAGCGTGTTGGTAAATTGCCACGCGTGAGCATTTTGGACAGTGATCGCGTTCTGCACTTCTGCTCAACTTTCGGACCAGCAGAGCCGTCAGGGACCGTGATCTATTCAAGAACTAGGGACACGGCACTTCAGTTGAGCTAATGCAGAGCAGCGTACGATAACGCACGTGACCATGACTCCACCAGTTTTTTTTTTTGAACAAAGATGGATCCCGAAGGATCCAGAGCTGCTTTATTCGGTGACTCACAAATTACAACAAGGACCTTACAATAAAACAGAAATACAACCAAGCCCTTGAAAATTACAAGAAGGGCCTCCATAATAAAAGTCAAAACACAATCAGGTCCCTGCCCACCAAGGAAGAAGAAGCGCTTGACATCACGGCCGCCGGCACCGCCGCCGAGGACGAAACCACTTGGCGTCGAGCTGACGTTGAGCGCCATGACGGAGTCGCTGAGGGGCCTCCCTATTGGCTCGCCGGCCTGGAGGTTGAAAGATCTGCAGTGCGCACGGCACCACAGAACGGAGCGGCCCCAATGGCCATGGATAACCGAGGCAAAGCTTTGCCGCAGTTGATGATCTCCACAGATAGCAGCAGCTCCTCGCCGAGTAGATCGAAGCAGAGCAGCGTTTCTGCCCCCTTCCTCTCCATCTCCATGAAGGCTGAAGAAGAGAAGCCAGCTCGCCGCATCCTTCCGCTCCACACAGCACAAATCCCCCAGATGACGATCTGGAGGGCACCACTCGAGCTTATTGAACCAGCAGCGGTCGAATCTTGACACGGTGGAACTCCACCATGGAGCTCCAAATTGCATCAAGCTCTTCCACTCCGGCGACGCGCCCGCAACGCCGCCAGGGTAGCTGCTTAGCTTCGTTTCCTGCACGCCATCCTTCTTCTTCCCCTCACCACCATGGCCAGCGAGAAGAAGCAGAATAGCCAACAGCAAAGCGAAGCCGAGACGCTTATTGAAGAAGGCAACCAACGATGCGCTAACTCCGTCCCTCCTCCGCCTTGGAGGCTTGACAGAGCGCACTTCGTCGGTGTGCTCGACGTTGCACCCGAACGCCGAAGCAGCATGCCTCCGGGGAAAGCAAGACGGCATGAAGCCAATACGAGCATAAAGCCCAAACGATAAACCTAACCTAGATCTACAAATATACAAAGCGGGCCGGCACCCTAACTCGTCTCTACACCATCCGGCGCGAGCACCGACGGCGAGAGCGGCCGGAATCGGGCGGCGCGACCGGCGGACTCTCAAAGACGCCTCTCAAACAGTAACAAGAGGAAAGGGGGAGACTCCACCAGTTAGAGTCGTTGATCATCCAGAAAGCTATGTGTTCAATGCAAAAAAAAAAGTGTTGAGAACTGTTAAATGCTGCAATGGTACTATGCTCATTTATACTACTCCCTCCGATCCGAAAAATGTTTCGTGGGTTGTGCTACCGATTTGAGCTACGTACGTTGTTTCTCAGCGACCGTAATAACGGATCAGAGTGAGTATCTGCTATTGTCTAAAATAGGTGACCAAATTCATATGTACACAAACGTAAGTCATCTAATTTGTAACGGAGGGAGTAAAAGAGAAAAGTATTGATTTAGTACAAAATGTAAAGAACCTACAATTTAGCCATGAAGTTGTAGAACGTGAAAAACAAGTTAAGTTGCCACGCACGAGCGTTTTAGCCACTCTGCAAATTTTATGAGCCGCTTTTCACGCTATGCAACTTTGTGACCAAAACTCAAATTTCGGCAAGTTTGAAGATGCAATATTCTCTTTCTAAAAAGAAGGGGAAATGGCACTCGCCCTTCCACGCACTTATATTTCGGCAGTTCCATCTACTCCTTCAATCCTTCCCCTTTGGCACATGCACCCCCTTCCCTTCCGAATGGCATCACGTAGCAGCTTCATCGGCCATGAGCGCCGGTCGAGCTGCCCGGCACGCAACGGTCTTAATTACCGCCACTCCACCGGATGATTCGATCGATCGAGACGCGCCCACGTACGCGCGTCGATCGTCGGACAGTTCGGCACTACTGCTCCTCCTGCTCAGCATCTCTGACAATTTGACGGCGCCCGAGTGAACCGAACGACCTTCTTGGCGTCTGGGAAATGAATATCAGCTCGATTCCAATGATCCCCGGGATATTTCCGGTGGCTAGGCGACACGGGATGGATCCCGACAGTGACCGTTCCGATGGATCGTTGCTGATGCACGGTCGTTAGGCTTTGCTTGGGACGGGATGAAACGTATGGGGCCGGCATGCATGCCCTTTCACGGTCAAATGGAAAGCCCAAAAGAGTATGGACAGAATCGATCCAGAGTAGGAAACATACGTGATCTGGGAAAGCTTGGCCAACTGAGGTGCCAAGGAATACAGTTGCAGCGTGCCATGTTCAGTTCAGATTGAGGTGTCTTGTTGTCTGTCTGAAGTAGTAAGATTCAGACAACGCCCTGCCTGCAGAACATGGTCAACTTCTGAACACGTTTGCTTCACAACTCTGACAAACACAATTGCAATGGGCCACGGGGATAGGGCTGGACATAAAGCTCGAATTTCGTTAAGCTTATTGAGCGCTCGGTAACTCGGCTCGTTTATGCTCGACTCGTTATCTTAACGAACCGAGCTAAGCATCAATTTTAGCTCGTTAATACTAACGAGCTTAACAATCAAACTAACGAGTTTCGTGAGCTACTCGTTAAGATCGTTAGCGTCGTGGCAGCATGGCTACAAATCTATATGTTGTAGCCCATCCAACGATTAACAAGTTAGCAATATTTATTTTCGTTTGAGTGTGTGAAACTACTATGAGTTTGTGAACTATTTGTTGTCGATTTGTCATTTTAAACTACTTTTATACGTTTTATGGCTGAAATCTTTTCCGATGCATTTTAAGTTTTTTTACATTTTCTTAACGAGTCTTAACGAGCTGCTCGCGAGTGCTCGTGAACGTCTAACGAACCGAGCCGAGCTTTAGTTTCAGCTCGTTATTCTTAACAAGCTTAACGATCTGAGCCTTAACGATCTCGAGACTTAACGAGCCGAGCCTTAACGATCCGAGCAGCTCGTTAGTCTAGCCCTACACAGGGCACTGGACCGCCATATTCATTCAGTTCGAGACTGTCTCGACGTCGCAAGTAGGGTCGTAAGATTCAGGCAACGCCCTCCATATGCAGATACGTTCAGTTTCCGAACACGTTTCCGAACACGTTTTGCTTAAATTCTGACAAAGATAAACCTTGCCCGTGATATAAGCATCTGAACATCAGTCCGGCGTGGGTAATTAAACTGCACTTGCTGTTGCCGCGGCGTGTAAATGACAAGCGTTCGGTTCGGTGTGAACCCATTGCCTATAGGAAGATTCCAGCGTTATGTACAACCAACCAACAATAATGCTACTCCCTCCGATCCATATTAGTGGGTATAGCTTTGTCTAAATTCATATGTATCTAGTTAAGTATTTAGACTAAATACATATGTATCTAGACAAAGTTGTGCCCACTAATATGGATCGGAGGGGGTATCCATTTTCCGCGGATAAAATGTTTAGTTGAACGAGATTTTCTTTCCATGTTGCTTTCATTCAGGAACGCGGTTCTCCTTTCGCTTTCATCTGATTCATTTGCGAGGATAATGCACATGTATATTATCGGAACTCGTCCGGGTCAAATCTAACCCGATGTCGTGCTTTCATGCATCAGTCATGTTGATATCCGATTATTTGTGATAGTTTCGCGCGCCTGTCTTGACTTTATTACTGGTTGAAATGAGAGATGATAAAGTACGTGATGAAGTCACTAAAAAACGTCATATTTTTAGTAGATTATCTGGCTTTAATACTCCCTCCGTTCGGAAAAGGATGTCACAAAAATGACATCCATTTCCGAACGGAAGGAGTAATAAATTAGCAGAGTTACATCAGCTAAAAAATCTTGAAACAAATATAAGCAACAAAGATCTGTGATAAAATAGCTATGCAAACGTACTTCAAAGTCGAGAGAAGCTTCAACTTTTGCATGTCGACATTCAACCATAACTCCTAAAGTAAAGCATCAAGATCGAAGCAGAAGTACAAAGTGCTTCTTGTCATGGCAATAATAGATCTATTCATCTGGAGCGCACCCTACTCGTTCTGCTTGCACTATTCCGATTAATGTCCCGATACACAAATCATAGAGTATCAAACATGCACAAGTTGTGACAAGATTGAAGCTTTCGAATAGCCACATGATCCACCAACCGCAACATGCGAGAACTTACGGTCACTCAACACAGTTTTGTTAGAGAAAAACCCCTTGCAAGACATGACTTCAAACTATCTCTTCATCGTCGTACTATCAAAACAGAAGAATAAAAGTACAAACAATAAGAGATGGGGATCTAATTTTCCTCTCATCTACTCTCTCCTAACCCATTTGAGAGTCGCCTCTAGTTCTTGTGATCCTCTCTCCTCTACCGGCGACCTCGTCGGCCGGAGTGAGATGATACTTCATGTTTGAAAAAATTGTGCTAACAAATTCAGTCACAATTTTTTCTTAACAACCCTTGGTGGAACTGAGGAAAAAGACTGTTTCAAGGGATATCCCATGTTTCTCAAATTCCATATTTAACTGTGTGCACACAGAATTATTCGAAAAAAATGACAAACCTATCATATACATCACACGACACCAAATGCATTCAATATGAGATATCAAACAATCAAGTAATATGTATGCAAAGTATGATCTATAGGAAAATTTATACTCACTCCGTTCTGAATTAATTGACTCAGATTTAGTACAACTTGTACTAAATCTGTGTCAATTAATTTGGAACGGAGGGAGTATTTGTCAATGGTTTACATAAGAGAAGTTATTTAAATACAAGATGTTAAGCATGCACATGTTGTAAACTGATTACTAAACAAACACACACGACACATTTGTTGATTTGCCAATGGTTGAAACTGTACAACGGAAGTTTCTATAATTATACTTGCCTAAGATTTCCTCCGTTCTATAAATTAATAGTTTCTAACATAAAACTAAAAAAATATGTCAATGTATTTCGTGGAGTGATTATTACCAAGGTAATTGATGCCAAATCAGCAACAAATTATATTGGAAACAAGGAGTAATACACTAGAATTACTACCAAGGTATTTGACGGAGTGTACGTTTTAGCAATCTCTACCATAATATTGTACATGCAACCTTAAAATATCTTAACAAGAATTTTATTACAACATAGAACTCAAACATAAATTTAGCACAACAAACTGGCCCTGATGTACATATAAAATGTATAACATAGAACACTAAACTGATGTTTTTAAAATATTGTTGTGGGTTAACAATGTCATAAAAATAATAGTAAAATGTACTCATTTGGACAATAGTTCGTTTAAAGTAAGTTTAAAATAAGTATAGAAGTTTAGTAAAAAAATATCTATTTTAAATTTGCCTATGGTCTAAAATTCAATTGAACCCGGACTGTCTCTTCACATCATCTTTGTAGTTTTCTTCTCATCACTTTGCCATAACCTCATTAGCTGATAGTATCACAGATGATGCTGCTGTGTCGGGCATCGCTACTTTCTCGTCTTAGGTGTCATTCGGAAAATATAGTAATTTGCAATATTTTCGCTTGACAACTAGTCAAATATGTGCGCAAACTTCTCCATAATTGGGACTAGTTTAAGAGTAGATTGGTGCTCAATTATAAATAGGTATTGGGTTGCGTGTACGGTAAATTAAATTTTTATGTATTGCTATGCAACCCTTCCCAAGATCTACTATCGAGATACATGCGAATACGAAGATCCGAAGATCTAGTTTAGTATACGTTACCAACACCGTAGATTACAGAAGAACGTGTTGATGACGTAGTCGCTGTAGCCGATCGCGGTCTCTCTCAACCAAGCCTGGTAGAGAGATTCCGACGCCTTCTTCTCCTTTGTTTCGCCACCTTGATTCAACAGCGTGAGGGTCAACCGTCGTGAACGACAGATCACCCCTCTGAGAGCTTGCACACGTACGCCGGGAAAGGTTCAGCAGGGCTTCGCCGTCCAAGCTTGGAGTCCCGCTGGTGTATATGAAGGTGGCGATCTCAACACATGAGAAGGAGAGAGAGAGATTAGATCTAGTCTAATCGGATAGGTCGCCTCTAATTAGAGGTCCCTCTAATCCAACTAGAAGAGATCTAAACTTGAGAGCTGACGTGAGTCAATTGTCTATCTTCTAATTGTGTCTCAATTGCTTGTTCACAACTACAGGGGGGTGGGGTTTATAAAGGAGGCCAAAGGGTAGGGAGACTTGGACAAGGGGAAACCTTTCCTAGTCCAACTCAACTTGGACAAGGGGAAAGTTTCCCCTTGCCCAATTCGGCATGGGAGGAGTTGGAGTAGGACTCCAACTTCTCCCTCTCCCTTCCTTGCACCGGCCGGCGGGTGGGGCCCACCTAGGTCCGAACCGACCTAGGCAGGTAGGGCCCACCTAGACAACCGCCTTTGGCGGTGGGGCCCGCCTTGGCCAGCCAACGACCTGGCGGGTGGGGCCCGCCTGGCCCGCACCGCCTCGGCCGCCGCCGCTCCGCCTCGCCCCTGCCGTGGGCCGCAAGGCCACTAGGGTTCGGCCCGGGGTTTCCCCCATTGGCGCCTTCGGCCCACCACCACTTGGTGGTGTGGCCATAATATTTTTCCCGTAATTATTTATCAATTAAATAAATCAATATTTAATTAACATATAATTAAATAATAATTTGTCTAATTAATTCTTATTTGAATATTTCTTTTTACAGAATATTCACCGAATTAATTACCTATCATATGAAACTCCTTTCATATGATCCGAGACACTCAGTGTCTGCTGACAAAATACTCCGGACAAATATTTTCTCTTATATAAACCCTCGGAATAAATCCGACCGTGATAGTAACTTCTATCACAAACTTTCTCTCTTGATAAGGTATAACTATCACGCAAGCACCATGCCGGTGATACTCTCTCCATGTTCCAGACCAACCATATTACACAACTAACCAATCCTAGTTTAAGTGTGTCCACCCTACAGGTTCGATAACGGCCGGTAGCTATAATTGGTTGGGTATCAACCAATCACCGGCCAGTGACAGTTCCAAGGATGATCCTGTGTAGCTGCTATCGTTATGCGAATAACTCTACTGTTGAACCTGTTGATTATCATATATCAATCCCATTACTCACGATACTGAACTTCACCCGAGATATAGATCCGTGCATGATACCATGAATCAATCAAGGATTGATTCACATCATCTTTGTCTATCTCGTTACCGGTAAGTTCCCTTTACTCGTTGTCGTATTATGATATCCCACACGGTGAAACTTCACCATGCATTGTCTGCAGAACATATTGAATACCGTTATAATACCGAGTGGGCCCTGGACTTATCTCTCTTAACCTAGAGGAGTAATTACCCACCTCAGAACCTTAGGATACACACACACCTTGAAGCCACCCAGTAACTGCCTTTATGATCACCCTGTTACGGCCGTGACGGTTGACAGCACCAAAGTAACTTTTCCAGTATGCATGACCCTAATAACCTCATGGTTACAAGGACATGTTATACAACAAACTTTCTGTGATAAAGCTAAGGACAAAAAGACTACTTAACGGAATCTCTTAGCATACCAACACTTGGGTGACCCAGCCATATTATTATCCAATAATATGCCATCCTTGATGCCGACATAAACTCTATGTCCATGACTAGGAAAAACCGCGTCATCTAGCATTCAAGAATTAGTCCGTAAAAGAACCAGGGTACATTTTACGTGTTCATATTCTCTACACGTGCGGGTGAGCTTTTCCCTAAATCATGTATTTAGAAATCACCGCAGTTATAGCATAGAGAATATGAATCAATAATATATGAATCAGATATATGTATATGTATAAATACATTGTCACATGTATAAATACATTGCCTTTTGGGCATATATCCAACAGTCTCCCACTTGCACAACTGGCAATGTTTAGTTTGCATAAGTTGAACATCTTGATGATGTTCGGTGTTTCTCATGCTCACCCTTCTGTGGTTGACATTTGTCCGTTTAGTCCCAAATGGTAACTATGTGAACTTTATGTTTCTTATGCAAAAAGATATACATCTTTTCATGCATAATCTCAATTGATCATATGATCACTTGTAGCTACTGGTCATTCTAGGTGAAACCCTGGAACCTTTACTACGAATATAATTTCATTGTTTTACCAATTAGTTGTTTTCTTCGTAAAGAAACACACCTAGTTCATACAATGAACCGACAACCCTTCATCATGGAAGTTATTGCGCTCCCACTGTCTTTACTACTTGTTGTAGATTTCGTAATATAGCCTTATGTTTTTCATAAACATCCCCATCATTTGTGATGCACAAAATTTGGAAAATTCTGTCATCTAATCCTTGTCTTAACCTTTATACTTATCTCATAAGATTTTCCAATGCAACTCTTAAATTATGAGTATTTCTCACTTTTGAAGTAACTTCTTCAAAATACACCTTATGGAGAATCCTCATCTTAATTGGAGTCAATTGAACTTTACAAATTCAACTTGTCAACAATAAAGTTTGACTACTTCGTTTTGATCTTAAAATTTCACATCTTAAGAAATTCCTTTATGATCAAGATTTCAAATCAATTGATCATGCTCACCACCGTACGAAACATCCATGGTTCTTGCACATGAATTTCTTAAACTTTATGAGAATTTTCATTCTCTCGTATTTTGAATAATATTCAAAACACCCTCAATGAAATTTCCGCAACATTATATCTCAACTATATACGGCAACTTCCATATATGATGTGACGATTATGTTCCAAACATATCTTGTTTCTCCTTTAATAACACTACATATTGTATCAAAACAAACAATCTATAATTTACATTATTCAAACTCGAATAATATAACTAAGCTCCCACTGATTTAAATGAAACTATGACTTTCCTTTATTTCTTGAAACTCAAAACAAAACTTTGTTTCTTGTTTCTCCTTTTAATATCATTATTTGTCCTAGACAAATATATTCCTTTTATGATTTGATTTATAGTCAATTAACAAAAGACCCTCGAGCTGTACTAAGTACACAACCTCGATCCATGTTTCCTTTTGAAAGGAATTTGTCTTTGTCAATATCTTATATAAACTCTTTATCATAAAATACTTTCCTTGATCAACAACTTTGTGATCATCTTTTCTTCTAACAAAAAGATCCTTATTGAGTTTATCATAACTCAACAACAATGATATTAAATGTATATGACATCAAAGTCATAATCTATTGGGGTCTTATTCTAGCACATACCTTTCTTTATTTTGTTTTAGCATTAAGTTTCCTAGAAACTCAAATGCTAACTATTCTGGTTAAGTGAATTTATCTTGACAAGACGTCATGCATTAAATGCATAGACTCTCGGTATTAGTTTAAAAGACTTGTCAATTGGAATTGCTTCCGCTTGCGCAACATCTGATAACTATTTCCGAAGATTCAAATAATCTCTTCAAGATTTCACTATCCTCCCACTTGAATTCTTTAGAAGAATAAATTCCTCAAAATCACATTTATCTTAGTGGCAAAACATTGTCACTTATGTGGTGGTTATAAAAGGATTTCCAATTAACTTATTGGAACAACCTACAAAATAAATATCTATTTATCTTCCTCCTTTAGGATCAAGTTTAGATCTTTCATAAAACTTAGAACCCAAATTGTCTGTGTCTCTTTATGTTTATCTTTCAAAACTATGACACAACTCATAAGATAAATATTCCTAAGTCCTCTTTATTTTAGAACTAAATTTCTTTTCAGAAATTCCAAGTATCTAAAATTATCATGTCCCTTTATGTCTATCTTTCAAGACTATGACATGAATTCCTTTAAAGACTATCCTTTGTGCTAAAACTAAAACAATGCAATAAATACTGTAAATTGGATTTCTAGGAATAATTCTCCAAGAAAATATCTTAGCAATTATTCAATCAAGCTTGATCAAATATATGAATCGAAATAAATTTCTATCCATCATATTACTAAGAGAATATTTCTAAAACATATTGTGTAGTTTCAAGATATGAATAAAATATTGACTACCTTTCAACTCTGCATTGATTAACTTCACTATGTGCAATATCTCAAAATCCTTCCATCATATTACTATGATCAATTTGAGACTATAGTGCCACGAAGGTGGTATCAACATCTTCACAATATATCTTAGAACAAATGATATTTCCATAATTCAAGAGATTTTTAACTTGATCATCCACGAAGGGATTGATCCAAAATATTCTTTGATAAACGAGAGATAAAATCTCACAAAATCACAAGAGTACTTCCATCGCCACGAATGCGATCCTATTACAAATAACCTTAGGTCGAAACCTTCAAATCTCTTAAACTAAAACTTGAAAAGTAAATTGGAGATGCCTTCATCTTGTTGATGAAACTTCACGCCGAGCTTGACGCACATCACCACCTTTACTCCTCTGTCACCTTACTTGCCGCATCTCCTATATCATTGCATAATAAATTAGCAATCGATACTCCAGAGTTACGGGTAAGATTGACAAATATCATTTAAGTATAACTCTTATACCTTTCTTGCCCTTAGAAGATCTCTTTTTTAGAGCCAGAAATTTCATGCAGTTCCTCTTCCAGTGTCATTTCCCTTTACAGAAGAAACACTCGGATTCCTCTAGAGTTTGAGTAGTAGTCTTATCCGATGCCTTAGCATTCTTAGACTTCTTTGTTCTCTTCTTCTTCAAATTTGCGGATTGGGTAACCATCAAAACTTGATTGTTCTCCCTCTTCACGCTTGGTTCAGCAGTTTTCAGCATTGCAAGCAGCTCATTTGGTGTCTTCTCCAACCCATTCATGTTGTAATTCATGATGAAACCGCTGTAAGACGGTGGGAGGGAAGCCAACACCAAATCTATACTTAGCTCGGCTGGAATAGGAAAACCCAGCGCCTCAAGCCTAGTACCATAACCAAACATCTTGATTACATGCTCGCTCACAGTGCCTCCTTCTGCCATGTGACATGACCACAATGCCTTCGTTATTTCATAACGCTCAGTCTTAGCCTGAGTCTGGTACATGGCCTTGAGTGCGATAATAATGTCATATACAGGAGTTTGGTCAAACTTCTTCTGCAACTCAGGGTCCATACATGTCAACATGAGACACTGAACCTATATGGCAGTATCACTCTTCAAGGTGTACTCCTCGAATTCAGACTGGGGCGCCTCCACGCTTGGCATAGCGGGGAGAGGTCCCTCTAGAACGTACTCGCTCTTCGCGTTCCTAAGAACAATCCTTAGGGCGCGAACCCAATCAGCATAGTTGCTCCCGTTTGCAGTCACGGGCTTCTTCTCAATCAGTGGTCCAAGGTTAAACGTGGGTGCTATCTTAGCGATTGATCTACAACAATTAAGTTCACTTAGACTTGTTCATAATTATTATCTAGCACTAAATTTAAGACTAAATGTAAAGTGCTCCCACTAAAATTGATATTCCTCAGGATGAACTTAGTGTATACGAAATCCACAATCCTCAATAGTGTGAATCATGGATACATGTCTTCCACTATGACGAAGGGGTAGGTCAACAGACCAATCACTTCCTGCCGTGATTTCCGTTTCATCTTTCGATGTAGTGCTCCGAACTCATAACTAGTTATGCTTGGACGACAAGACAACCAACCGCTTTTACTGCTAGGACCGTTTGTGCCCCCCTCCCGAACCCTTAGTACACAATACTCCTGGATACATGGCGTACGACAACAAGCATCCGGTTTGAAGGTGCTGCGAGTTGGATGAGCACGATCTCCTTGATATTTTCAATTTTAGCTTTAAGTAATTAAACTTTGTAAGCTACTGAGGAATCTCCCTAATAATCACACTACTGCGCAATCAAGGGAAGAACAAGAAAAAACACATATAAAACAATCACTAGTAAATTAACACTTGTGTGATGTAGTATAGTCTTTCTTGCTCCATCCGCCAATGGCACCTTCCATTGACGTGGCCATGTCGAGGTTCACGACACTTGCATGCCTTCTCCTATCCTCCACTACCACCATGGCTCCTTCTCCTATCCTCCACTACCACCATGGCTCGATGAATAAGAACGGCACACTGGCCAACAAAAAAAGGGTTAGTCAACAAAATAATATTTTAAGACTATACCACATCACATGTCCTGCAAAATAGAGTTAGATGCCTCTAATGTTTGTTTGCAAATTTTAGCGTGGCTTGTAGGATCAATGGGACAACCGGAAATTCTACGGTCCTCACTAAGCATGTTTATTCACGTTGCTAGATTGACTTTGCGGGGTGAGGGACAACCCAACGTTACAAGCACGTTGCTGCTCCCTGATGCGTGTAAAGTCACACGTCCGTTGGGAACCCCAAGAGGAAGGTATGATGAGTGCAGCAGCATGTTTTCCCTCAGTATGAAACCAAGGTTATCGAACCAGTAGGAAGTCAGCGATGTTCTGAAGGTGTCAACGGTGTCAGAAAAAGGTGCTTGTAGAGGAAGGTCTGACTCGTTGACTTGGAACCTGCACACAACACAACCAAACTACTTTGCCCCAACAAAACAGTGAGGGTGTCAATCTCACCGGCTTGCTGAAAACAAAGGATTAGACGTATAGTGTGGAAAATGATGTTTGCTTGCAGAGAATGAAAAAGAACAATGATTGCAGTAGGTTGTATTTCAGATGTAAAGAGTGGACCGGGTCCACAGTTCAGTAGTGGTGTCTCTCTATAATAAAATAATAACATGCTGGGTAAACAAATTACAGCTGGGCAATTGACAAAATAGAGAGGTGCTTAACAATGCATATACAAGTCATGATGATCACTATGAGATTTACTTGGGCATTACGACAAAGTACATAGACCGCTATCCAGCATGCATCTGTGACTAAATAGTCCACCTTCAGGTTAGCATCCGCACCCCTTCCAGTATTAAGTTGCAAGCAACAGACAATTGCATTAAGTATGGTGCATAATGTAAACAATACAAATATCCTTAGACAAAGCATTGCTATTTTACCCCTAGTAGCAACAACACATCCACAACCTTAGAACTTTCTGTCACTGTCCCAGATTAAATGGAGGCATGAACCTACTATCTAGCATAAATACTCCTCTTGGAGTTACAAGCATAAACTTGGCCAGAGCCTACACTAATAACGGAGAGCATGCAAGATAATAAACAACATATGTATATGATAGATCAATAATCAACTTGACATAGTATTAAATATTCATCGGATCCCAGCAAACACAACATGTAGCATTACAATAAGATGATCTTGATCATGATAGGCAGCTCACAAGATCTAAACATGATGGCACAAAAGGAGAAGACAACCATCTAGCTACTGCTATGGACCCATAGTCCAAAGATGAACTACTCACACATCACTCCGGAGGCAGGCATGGCGATGTAGAGCCCTCCGGTGATGATTTCCCTCTCCGGCAGGGTGCCGGGAAGAGCTTCAGAACCCTCCCGAGTTAGGGTTGATGGCGGCGGCAGCGGATGTTTTCTGGAAATATGGCTCGGGTCTTTAGGGTTTTCGCCTCGGGGGAATAAATAGGCGAAGGGGCGATGTCGGTGGAGGTCTGAGGCTCGCTCCCCACATGGCGGCGCGCTAGTGGGCCCACCCACGCCATGGGGTGGGGACGGCGCCTCGGTGCCCCCTTTGTCTCTCCTTCGGACTTCGTGAACGTGTCGGGAAAATAGGAACGTGGCATTTTGTTTCGTCCAATTCCGAGGATATTTGCAGAACAGCTTTTCTGAAACCAAAAACAGCAGAAAACAGGAACTGGCACTATGGCATCTTGTTAATAGGTTATTCCCAGAAAATGCATAAAAATGCCATGAAGTGTGAATAAACATGTAGCAATTGGTATAATATAGCATGGAATATAAGAAATTATAGATACGTTGGAGACGTATCAAGCATCCCCAAGCTTAGTTCTACTCGTCCTCGAGTAGGTAAAACGATAATAACAAATAATTTCTTAGGTGACATGTTGCCACATAATCTTGATCAAATAATATTGTAAAGCATATGTCATGAATGAAGTGACTCAAGGCAATGGTCTATAGTTTGCTAACAAATAGATAATGAGTAAACACTGAATCATATAAGCAAAAACTTTTCATAAATAGTACTTTCAAGACAATTATCAAAAAGTTTTGCATAAGAGTTAACTCATAAGCAATAGATTCTAAGTAAAAGGCATTGAAGCAACACAAGGAAGATTAAGTTTCAGCAATTGCTTTCAACTTGTAACTTGTATATCTCATGGATAATTGTCAACACAAAGCAATATAATAAGTGCAATAAGTAAACATATAAGAATTGTTGCACACAAAGTTGACACAAGTGTTTGCTTCAGGGATAGAAAGGAGTAGGTAAACTGACTCAACAATAAAGTAAAAGATAGGCCCTTCGCAGAGGGAAGCAGGATTAAATCATGTGCTAGAGCTTTTAAGTTTTTGAAATCATATAGAGAGCATAAAGTAAGTGTTTGAGAGGTGTTTGTTGTTGTCAACGAATGGCAGTGGGCACTCTATCCCCCTTGTCACCCAAACTTTCAAGAGCGGCTCCCATGAATGACGTTATTTCTACCAAGGGTAGATCATCCCTCTTCTCTTTTGTTTACACATGCATATTTATAAATTGGTATGACACTCCTCCCAACCTTTGCTTACACAAGCCATGGCTAACCGAATCCTCGGGTGCCTTCCAACAATCACATACCATGGAGGAGTGCCTATTTAATAGTTTAACATTTTGAAAATTGCTTCTGATAAATCATTGGCAAACATGTGAAGAGAATCAAATGGTTAAAGTTATAATTAATTGGGACTGGGCACCCCATTTGCCAGCTCTTTTTGCAAGTTATTGGATAAGCGGATGTATATGCCACTAGTCCATTGGTGAAAGTCTGTCATGAGTAAATGACAAGGTGATAGAGTAAACGCCACATACTTCCTCATTGACACAAATAAGGAGTAATAGCTTTTGAATAGTTTAAAGGTAGCACATGAAGTATTTACTTGGAATGGCAGAAAATACCACATAATAGGTAGATATGGTGGACACAAATGGCATGGGTTTTGGCTCAAGGTTTTGGATGCACGAGAAGTATTCCCTCTCAGTACAGAGTTTAGGCTAGCAAGGTTGTTTGAAGCAAACACAAGTATAAACCGGTACAGCAAGACTCACATGAAAACATATTGCAAGCATTATAAGACTCTACACTGTCTTTCCTTGTTGCTCAAACACTTTTACCAGAAAATATCTAGACCTTAGAGATACCAATCATGCAAACCAAATTTCAACAAGCTCTACGGTAGTTCTTTACTAATAGGCTTTTAACTACATGATGCAAGAGCTTAAACATGAAATACTTGAGAGCTCAAAACAATTGCAAGTGTCAAATAAAACAAGACAAAAACAACCCTCAACTAGTACATGTACTAGTAGCTTTCTACAAGAATGAATATGTCCTTTCAATATACCATCTACCACATGTGCATTTTCTGTTCCAACCAAACACCAATCAACTTATTTCAACAAAAACTCTCCAAGTAATTTACAAATGAAACAAGAGAGTACTACTCCACAAGAATTAACAGCTCTAAAAGAGATGCATGAAAAACAGGAGCTAAAAGCATAGCAGTAGCTAGATAAGAATACTCAAAAGATATAAGTGAAGAATATGAGTATTCACATGAAAAAGCGGAGCGTGTCTCTCTCCCACACAAGAATGCTAGGATCCAACTTATTCAGAAAATAAAAACAACAAAGCAAAAATAAAAGCACACAGACGCTCCAAGTAAAATACATAAGATGTGGAAGAATTAAAATATAGTTTCACTAGAGATGACCTGATAAGTTGTTGATGAAGAAGGGGATGCCTTGGGCATCCCCAAGCTTAGACGCTTGAGTCTTCTTGAATATTGCTGGGGTGACCCACGGGGGCATCCCCAAGCTTAGGCTTTTCACTCTTCTTGATCACATCATATCATCCTTCTCGCTTGCTCCTTGAAAACTTCCGCCACACCAAACTCAAAGTAATTCTCATTAGAGGGTTAGTGCATAATCAAAAATTCTCATATTCTGCAATGACACAATCATCACCAAAGCTTCTGGACATTAGCTACAGCCACTGATGTTTTATGGAGCAAAGAAATCCAATCAAACATAGTAAAAGAGGCAATGCAAAATAAAAGGCAGAATCTGTCAAAAACAGAACAGTCTGAAAGACGAATTTTTTCGAGGCACTTAACTTGCTCAGATGCGAAAATCAAAACTAATGAAAGTTGCGTACATATATAAGGATCATGCGTGAATTTTTTCAGAATTTTTCAATTTTTCTGGAGTGAATACAGCTCAAAACGGTGGACAGCAAAAATCTGTCACTGCGCAGAAATCCAAATCTAGCATCAACTTTCAACTAGAGACTTTACTTGGCACAACAATGCAATAAAATAAAGATACAAAGGAGTTGTTACAGAAGTAAGCAACACCTTGACTCAAAATAAAATAAAATGACAGAAATAAAAAGGTGGGTTGTCTCCCATAAGCGCTTTTCTTTAACGCCTTTCAGCTAGGCGCAGAAAGTGAAAATCAAGTGTTCTCAAGAGAAGAAGCATCAACATCATAATTTGTTCTAATAATAGAATCAAAAGGCATCTTCATTCTCTTTCTAGGGAAGTGTTCCATACCTTTCTTGAGAGGGAATTGATACTTAATATTCCCCTCTTTCATATCAATAACAGCACCAACAGTTCGAAGAAAGGGTCTTCCCAAAACAATAGGACAAGATGCATTGCATTCAATATCCAAAACAACAAAATCAACGGGGACAAGGTTATTGTTAACCATAATATGAACATTGTCAATTCTCCCCAAAGGTTTCTTCATAGAGTTATCAGCAAGATGAACATCCAAATAACAGTGTTCCAAAGTGGCAAGTCAAGCATATCATAAAGTTTCTTAGGCATAACAGAAATACTTGCACCAAGATCACATAAAGCATTACAATCAAAATCATTCACTTTCATTTTAATGATGGGCTCCCAACCATCTTCCAACTTCCTAGGGATAGAAGCTTCATGTTTTAATTTCTCTTCCCTAACTTTCATGAGAGCATTTGTAATATGTTTTGTAAAAGCCATGTTTATAGCACTAGCATTAGGACTTCTAGCTAGCTTTAACTTCAGAAATGCTACAACCATCAAAATCAAAATCATTATGATCAAAAGTAATGGGACCATTGTCTCCCATACTTCGAAAAATTTAGCACTTTTATCAGAAACAGTTTCATAGTTTTAGGCAATTTTGCACGCTTTGTAGTAGAAGTGGAAACATTGCCAACACCAATAACATTACCATTGATAGTAGGAGGTTTACTAACATGTGAAGCTTCAGCATTACTAGTGGTGGTAATAGTACAAACTCGAGCTATACTATTCTTTCTATCAATTTCAGCTTCTCTTTCCCACCTAGCATGCAATTCAGCCAACATCCTAATATTGTTGTCAATTTTAACTTGGATAGCATTGGCTGTAGCAAAAGGCTTACTATTTTAACCTCATTAGGCATAACTTTCAGTTTCAAAAGATCAACATCAAGAGCAAGACTATCAACTTGGAAGCAAGAACATCAATTTTACCAAACTTTTCCTCAACAGATTTGTTAAAAGCAGTTTGTGTATTGATAAATTCTTTAAGCATGACTTCAAGATCAGAGGGTACACTCCTACTATTGTTGTAAGAATTACCATAACCACTACCACTATTAGAAGGATATGGCTTATAGTTGTTGTTACCAAAATTATTCCTATAAGCATTGTTGTTGAAATTGTTATTTTTAATGAAGTTCACATCAACATGCTCTTCTTGAGCAACCAATGAAGCTAAAGGAACATTATTAGGATCAACATGAGATTTACCACTCACAAGCATAGACATAATAACATCAATCTTTTCACTCAAGGAAGAGGTTTCTTCAACAGAATTTACCTTCTTACCTTGAGGAGCCCTTTCAGTGTGCCATTCGGAGTAGTTGATCATCATATCATCAAGAAGCTTGTTGCTGCACCCAAAGTGATGGACATAAAGGTCCCTCCAGCAGCCGAATCCAACAAATTCCTTGAAGAAAAATTTAATCCTGCATAAAAGGTTTGGATGATCATCCAAGCAGTCAGTCCATGGGTAGGACAATTCTTTACCAAAGATTTCATTCTCTCCCATGCTTGGGCAACATGTTCATTATCAAATTGCTTGAAGTTCATAATGCTACTTCTCAAAGATATAATCTTAGCAGGAGGATAATATTTTCCAATGAAAGCATCTTTGCATTTTGTCCAAGAATCAATACTATTTCTAGGCAAAGATAGCAACCATTCTTTAGCTCTTCCTCTCAAAGAGAAAGGAAATAATTTCAGTTTTATAATATCCCCATCTATATCCTTATACTTTTGCATTCACAAAGTTCAACAAAATTATTAAGATGGGCAGCAGCATCATCAGTACTAACACCAGAAAATTGCTCTTTCATAACAAGATTTAATAGAGCAGGTTTAATTTCATAAAAGTCTGCTTTAGAAGCAGGTGGAGCAATAGGAGTGCATATGAAATCATTATTATTTGTGCTAGTGAAGTCACAAACTTGGTGTTCTCAGGAGTACTCATTTTAGCAAAACAAGGACTAGGCCGAAATACAAAAAGTAAAACAAGTAACTATTTTTTGTGTGTTTTTGATACAAAGAAGGCAAACAAGACGAAATAAAAATAAAATAAGCAAGACAAAAACAAAGTAAAGAGATTGTGAAACTGCATGGTTGCCCCCATGCGTGATTTTGGTAATTAATGACAATCCTTATGGACTAATTTTTACATTGAGATATTCTTATAGATCTTGTCCATGGGAAAATATAGGAGTTCATGTGTTGGACTCTTGAAGATGACATGATGACCAATGTTCTATTCAAGGGTTTATATGAAGAATGGTCATGTGTAGAGTTGAGCTCATTGCAAGTATGGCTTGGAAAAGAAGATTGAGTGAACAATCATGTTTACCTCCAAGCCATCATACATATCAAGAGAAGAAGATGAAGTGCAAGTTCAATATGATGCATCTCGGAAGATATCATTTGATTGAAGCTTGCAAAGGAGACATGAAGATGGAGCTTAGCGAGGCCCTCCCATAATGGAGTATGGGGAGCATTTGGAGAAGTCTTCGTCAAGCATGTGCTAGCAAGTACAATCAAGAAAGGTGTTCCAACTTGAGAGAGTCAAGATCGTCATCATCGAGCTCAAGTGGAATGCGCAAGGCAAAGGTATGATCTTGATAGGTTTTCTATTTTACCGGTCTCATGGTGTTATTGGGAGACCGGACTATAGGATAGACGGCGTACTATCAAGAGAGGCTCTCAAGTGAGTAACTTGATCGCATCTTTGTGGAGAGCTCAAACATTTGCATATTTGGCATACCATCTTTCTTGGTTCTTATTTGGTTTTCACCTTGTTGGCTTTTGGTGCTTGTTGTTATCTTCATGACAAGCCCAAGGTCACCGAAAACGGATTTCGTATGGAAAACTTATTGCATTTTTGGTTTTACCGGTCTTTCGTTTTAGAGAGGTTTTACCTTTCTACATTTGGTTTTACCTTCCCTTGTTGGACTATGATGTTTCTCTGCATGATCTTACAGTGCTCGTTGTGGTGATTCCAACGAGCCCAAGAACACCGAAAACGGAGTTCGTATGCTCAAGATATCTTCATTTTCGTGTTCGGTATTGCTGCAGTTTTTTTCTAGGCCGGAGTCTCCGGTCCTCGCGTTTCGTTTTTTTTCCAGCGGACGTCACTCTATGTATAGGGGTCCGGAGTAGGTCCGAAGTGACCCCGGAGTCTCTAGGGGGCCCCGAGTCTCTGGTCCTAGCAGACCGGAGTCTCCGGTGTTATTTTGTCCTGCAACGGCTCTTTTTCGTGGGACCTATAAAAGGCCCCCTTCTTCCCCAAAGAGACCAGCTCTTCCAAGCACGTTTTCCCCCCTCTCTCACCTCCATTGTTGACCTAGGAAAGCTTGCCCCTCTCCCAATTCCTCCCATGATTCTTGCATATCTTTGAGGGATTTGAGAGAGGAGATCTAGATCTATATTTCCACCAATCCATCTCTCCTCTAAGTGAGGGGAACCTAATAGATCCTTATCTTGGAGTTCTTGGTGAATCTCCTCTTTGTTCTTTCTCTCTTATTCCCCCATAAGCATTTGCTGCTTTGTTGTAATCTGAGAGTGAAGGATTTGAGCACTTGTGCTCTTGCGTTTTGCATTTGGTGCATCGGTGTGCTCTCCACGAGGATTCGTGGAAGTTGAAAGTTTGTGAGCTTGTTACTCTTGGGTCCTTGGACCCTAGACGCCCGTGTGGTGGTTGGACCTTTGTGGTCACTTGTGAAGCCGTTCGGGAGCCCCCAATCACGTTGTGGGTTGTGCCCCGGATTGTTGTTGAAAGCCGTTAGGGAGCCCCCAATTCCATTGTGGGTTTTGCCCCGGATTATTGTTGAAAGGCTTCGGATTCCGCCTTGAAGGATTCCGATAGTGGAAGGTGAACCAAGCCTTTGTGATGCGGTTCATCGGAGAAGAAGGTGAAACCTTTGTGTTTGTTGAACCATTGTGTCGGTTCACACCTCTCCAACGAGACGTACTCCCTTAACAAGGAGGAACTCGGGAATACATTCTCGTCTCCACGTGCCTCGGTTATTTCTATACCCCGAGCCTTTTTACTTATGCACTTTACATTGTGATAGCCTTCGTGCTTGAAGTATTCTATTGCTATCACCTTGTTGCTTGTATTGCTTAGCATAAGTTGTTGGTGCACATAGGTGAGCCTAGTTTAATTAAGTTGCCGTCTTGTTAATTTAAACACCTAGTTTTATTCAGCAATTAGCAAGCCGAAACCAGAAAAGTTTTAATCGCCTATTCACCCCCCCCTCTAGGCGACATCATTGTCCTTTCAGATTGGAAGTGAGAGACTCCCCTTGCAGAAGCAACTCGACCTCCCCGGCAACGGCGCCAGAAAAAGTGCTTGATGCGTGTAAAGTCACACGTCTGTTGGGAACCCCAAGAGAAAGGTATGATGAGTGCACCAGTAGGTTTTCCCTCAGTATGAAACCAAGGTTATCGAACCAGTAGGAAGTCGGCGATGTTCTGAAGGTGTCAACGGCATCAGAAAAAGGTGCTTGTAGAGGAAGGTCTGACTCGTTGACTTGGAACCTGCACACAACACAACCAAACTACTTTGCCCCAACGAAACAGTGAGGGTGTCAATCTCACCGGCTTGCTGAAAACAAAGGATTAGACGTATAGTGTGGAAAATGATGTTTGCTTGCAGAGAATGAAAAAGAACAATGATTGCAGTAGGTTGTATTTAAGATGTAAAAGAATGGACCGGGGTCCAGAGTTCACTAGTGGTGTCTCTCCATAATAAATACTAATATGCTGGGTAAACAAATTACAGCTGGGCAATTGACAAAATAGAGAGGTGCATAACAATGCATATACAAGTCATGATGATCACTATGAGATTTACTTGGGCATTACGACAAAGTACACAGACCGCTATCCAGCATGCATCTGTGCCTAAATAGTCCACCTTCAGGTTAGCATCCGCACCCCTTCCAGTATTAAGTTGCAAGCAACAGACAATTGCATTAAGTATGGTGCATAATGTAAACAATACAAATATCCTTAGACAAAGCATTGTTGTTTTACCCCTAGTAGCAACAACACATCCACAACCTTAGAACTTTCTGTCACTGTCCCAAATTAAATGGAGGCATGAACCTACTATCTAGCATAAATACTCCCGCTTGGAGTTACAGGCATAAACTTGGCCAGAGCCTACACTAATAACGGAGAGCATGCAAGATCATAAACAACATATGTATAATAGATCAATAATCAACTTGACATAGTATTTAATATTCATCGGATCCTAGCAAACACAACATGTAGCATTACAATAAGATGATCTTGATCATGATAGGCAGCTCACAAGATCTAAACATGATGGCACAAAAAGAGAAGACAACCATCTAGCTACTGCTATGGACCCATAGTCCAAAGATGAACTACTCACACATCACTCCGGAGGCAGGCATGGCAATGTAGAGCCCTCCGGTGATGATTCCCCTCTCTGGCAGGGTGCCGGGAAGAGCTTCAGAACCCTCCCGAGTTAGGGTTGATGGTGGCGGCAGCGGATGTTTTCTGGAAATATGGCTCGGGTCTTTAGGGTTTTCGCCTCGGGGGGAATAAATAGGCGAAGGGGCGATGTCGGTGGAGGTCCGAGGCTCGCTCCCCACATGGCGGCACGCCAGTGGGCCCACCCACGCCATGGGGTGGGGACGGCGCCTCGGTGCCCCCCTTCGTCTCTCCTTCGGACTTCGTGAACGTGTCGGGAAAGTAGGAACGTGGCATTTTGTTTCGTCCAATTCCGAGGATATTTGCAGAACAGCTTTTCTGAAACCAAAAACAGCAGAAAACAGGAACTGACACTATGGCATCTTGTTAATAGGTTAGTCCCAGAAAATGCATAAAAATGCCATGAAGTGTGAGTTAAACATGTAGCAATTGGTATAATATAAGCATGGAACATAAGAAATTATAGATACGTTGGAGACGTATCACTCCCCCTCTTAATTTCACTGGTGCGCGTGACCCCCGTGTGGACCTAGTCCACATGCCCTTTCCACCACCAAGTCAACGAATCCAACTATAGAAAGACCCGAAGCTACCGAAGCACTTCGTTGGCGCCAACGAGCATACTAGGAGCAGCCGGAAGGTCCGCGGATTGCCAGAAGTTCGTAAGATCAAACTATGCCATCGGAAGCAATTCTTAAAGTGATATATTGGGAAGCATCCATAAATAAACTGAATGTTAGAAGCAACTTCTTCAATAACATACCCGCACAAACTTATGCGGTGCCCGCACATACCATGTGCTCTAGATCAAATCATGTATCTATGCATAGATCGCTCTGATACCACTATTGGGTTGCGTGTACGGTATATTAAAATTTTACGTATTGCTACGCAACCCTTCCCAAGATCTACTATCGAGATACATGCGAATACGAAGATCCGAAGATCTAGTTTAGTATACGTTACCAACACCGTAGATTGCGGAAGAACGTGTTGATGACGTAGTCTATGTAGCTGATCGCGGTTTCTCTCAACCAAGCCTGGTAGAGAGATTCCGACGCCTTCTTCTCCTTTGCTTCACCACCTTGATTCAACAGCGTGAGGGTCAACCGTCGTGAACGACAGATCACCCCTCTGAGAGCTTGCACACGTACGCCGGGAAAGGTTCAGCAGGGCTTCACCGTCCAAGCTTGGAGTCCCGCTGGTGTATATGAAGGTGGAGATCTCAACACATGAGAAGGAGAGAGAGAGAGAGATTAGATCTAGTCTAATCGGATAGGTCGCCTCTAATTAGAGGTCCCTCTAATCCAACTAGAAGAGATCTAAACTTGAGAGCTAACGTGAGTCAATTGTCTATCTTCTAATTGTGTCTCAATTGCTTGTTCACAACTAGAGGGGGGTGGGGTTTATAAAGAAGGCCAAAGGGTAGGGAGACTTGGACAAGGGGAAACCTTTCATAGTCCAACTCAACTTGGACAAGGGGAAAGTTTTCCCTTGCAAAATTCGGCATGGGAGAAGGAGTTGGAGTAGGACTCCAACTTCTCCCCCTCCCTCTCCCTTCCTTGCACCGGCCGGCGTTGGGGCCCACCTAGGTCCGAACCGACCTAGGCAGGCGGGGCCCACCCGGCCAACCGAAGGGTGGGGCCCGCCTGGCCAGCCACCAACCTGGCGGGTGGGGCCCGCTTGGCCCGCACCGCCTCGCCCCTGCCGTGGGCCACAAGGCCCACTAGGGTTCGGCCCGGGGTTCCCCCCATCGGCGCCTTCGGCCCACCACCACTTGGTGGTGTAGCCATAATATTTTTCCCGTAATTATTTATCAATTAAATAAATCAATATTTAATTAACATATAATTAAATAATATTTTGTCTAATTAATTCTTATTTGAATATTTCCTTTTACAGAATATTCACCGAATTAATTACCTATCATATGAAACTCCTTTCATATGATCCGAGACACTCAGTTTCTGCTGACAAAATACTCCAGACAAATATTTCCTCTTATATAAACCGTCGGAATAAATCCGACCGTGATAGTAACTTCTATCACAAACTTTCTCTCTTGCAAAGGTATATCTATCACGCAAGCACCATGCTGGTGATACTCTCTCCATGTTCCAGACCAACCATATTACACAACTAACCAATCCTAGTTTAAGTGTGTCCATCCTACAGGTTCGATAACGGGTAGCTATAATTGGTTGGGTATCAACCAATCACCGGCCAGTGACAGTTCCAAGGACGATCCTGTGTAGCTGCTATCGTTATGCGAATAACTCTACTGTTGAACCTGTTGATTATCATATATCAATCTCATTACTCACGATACTGAACTTCACCCGAGATATAGATCTGTGCATGATACCATGAGTCAATCAAGGATTGATTCACATCATCTTTGTCTATCTCGTTACCGGTAAGTTCCCTTTACTCGTTGTCGTATTATGATATCCCACACGGTGCAACTTCACCATGCATTGTCTGCAGAACATATTGGATACCGTTATAATACCGAATGGGCCCTGGACGTATCTCTCTTAACCTAGAGGAGTAATTACCCACCTAAGAACATTAGGATACACACACCTTGAAGCCACCCAGTAACTGCCTTTATGATCACCCTGTTATGGCCGTGACGGTTGACAGCACCAAAGTAACTTTTCCAGTATGCATGACCCTAATAACCTCATGGTTACAAGGACATGTTATACAACAACCTTTCTGTGATAAAACTAAGGACAAAAAGACTACTTAACGGAATCTCTTAGCATACCAACACTTGGGTGACCCAGCCATATTATTATCCAATAATATGCCATCCTTAATGCTGACATAAACTCTATGTCCATGACTAGGAAAAGCCGCGTCATCTAGCATTCAAGAATTAGTCCGTAAAAGAACTAGGGTACATTTTACGTGTTCATATTCTCTACACGTGCGGGTGAGCTTTTCCCTAAATCACGTATTTAGAAATCACCGCAGTTATAACATAGAGAATACGAATCAATAATATATGAATCAGATATATGTATATGTATAAATACATTGTCACATGTATAAATACATTGCCTTTTGAGTATATATCCAACAATAGGCTATATTACAAATATCACCTCCCCAAAAGCCCCAACTTGTTAAGTCTGGTGTTATTATCTCCTTTATGGGTAAACAAAGTTAACAAAATTACCACAAAAACTTGTTTGCTATTTGCCACACGATTGGTAGTCATCTTCTATGTTTGGGTAAGCTCTAAATTTTTATTTTACAATAGGAGGAGTGCTAGTCCCCTTATAGGTTTAGAGTTATCTCCTTTATGGGTAAACAAAGTTAACAAAATTCCCACAACAACTTATTTGTTATTTGCCACACGATTGGTAGTCATCTTCTATGTTTGGGTAAGCTCTAGATTTTTATTTTAAAATAGGTGTTAAGTGCAACGTTGCTTTGGGATACGGGCGAGTTAGGTGCAGCGTTGCGTTGGGATACTTCAGGACCCCTCCTCTTGTTTTAAAAAGTACGAACATAAACCAAGAGAACAACATACCGAAACAATTTGACACCATTATCCCCACCATCATCACCAAATATGGAAGAAGCAACCGTTGACATATACCAGATCGTTGAGCAACGAGACCAAAACATCATATCCCATCGATGTCAACTCCATATTGTTAGCCTAAGCAAAAACGGTTTTTCTGATCCCATCTATGATTACATGTTAGCTAACAGTCTAGGACTGCCAATTCCACAGATAACATTAGTCGAACCAACTATCTCTAGATATGAATTCGCAAAAAAAAAAGAACAACTATCTCTACATATGACTGTATGCATGTAACGAAAGAAGGGAATATAGAGCAGTCTCAGGAAGTAACAAAAATACCAAATCCACATATCATGCATAACCAATGTCGCAATCCCCTATAGTCCTATACCATTCCTTTATTGATCTCCTCGATAATGTTTGAACGCGCACACAATTTTAAACCATGACGGGCTAAAATGTTCAGGCGCTGCTCTTCTTGCGGAAAGCTACATTGGTAGAGAAAGCCCGGTGCTGCCTGGCCCGCCTACCCTTGCTGCCGGTGTTCAGGGGCTTCGCCCGGTTCTTGATTGGGTAGCAAGGCCAATAGGTGATGCCACATGTGCCACTGATTTCCTTGACATTACGCTTCATCCGGACATAGCCGGACTCACCCCAGCCGGTACCCAAGGATTCCTTCACGATCCAATAGTCGTTGCCATCCTCCGAACCATACCCAACAACGGTGGCTGCACGGTCAACGTCTGATCCACCGGTTGATAGGATACCCTAGAGAGATCAGTAGTTGATCAGAATTCTAGAACATCAGCTTTTCAACTTACAGTGATTTTTCGCCGATAAATAACACTTTATTAACTGAAAAGTTCGCATTACGCCGATACTGAATCTAAAAGAGCTCACCGATTCATAGTGTTGGAATTCTCTGCCACTACCGTCAATTGCAACACTGATCGGCTGGTTCGAAACTGCCTTCTGCAGGCTCTTCTCGCTGTACATGGGCACATCGTTGCAGTCATCAATTGTAACAACCGTCCTATTCTGAAAATGCCATGAAACAATGACGCAGGAGCATACCAGTATGGTGCATGTTCTTGTGAAAGTATGAAGCATAAGATACCTTGTTAGCAGCACAATGGTTTTGCTTCGCAGTGTAAGGGTAGTCCTGTTCCCTGCCGATTCCTGTACTGTTCATGATGAACACGAATGCATCATCCATTAGACCTCCGTTGCATCCCGCATTGTATTTAGTGTCACAGTCAATCAGCTCTTGCTCAGACAGAGCAACGAGCTGGCCTGTAACAATCTGGTTGATTCCTTCCACAGCAGCTATTGCTGAAAACGCCCAGCTGCTCCCTGGAACAGAGGAACTGAGATCAGATTCTCATTTCTATGTGTCGACATTGCAAGTAGAAAGTGGTAACAGAGCAGTAACAGCAACAAATTTGCTGCAACTAATAAAACAGGGGCGATATTTTGGCTTGTGATGACAATTTGACAATAGTTGCAGCAAATCTGATACTCTAAAGTCTGAACATGAAATAGAGCCAGCAGCAGCAGCATATTAAGTGGAGGATGCGTACCACAACCGCCCTGGTTCTTGACCCCGACAACCGCCCCCTTCTCCCTCCAGTCGAAAGACTCCGGCAGCTCCTCGCCGTCGTCGGCCTGGTACCTGGCGCTCAGCTTCCTCTCCCTCACCGGCCTGCTCCAGACCCCGCGGTACGTGTTCCGGTACTCCTCGTTGGTGAGGCCGGCGAAGCGGTTGAGCCCGAGGCGGAACGAGTGGAGCCCGGCGTCCGCGGCGGCGTTGTGCTGGTCGATGTACCGCAGGTTGTCCCTGAACACGTGGAACCGGCGCTCCTCCTCCTCGCCGCCGATGGCGTTGTAGGTCCTGCCGTGCTGCGCCGTCCACTCCGCGTAGATCTGCCGCGTCTCCTCCTCGCTCCTCTGCCCGTGCGGCACGATCGACATGTCCACTGTTGCAGCCGTCAGCGATAGCAGCAGCAGCAGCGCCGCCGCTGAGGCCGCATGAGACCTCGAGCTCCTCATCTCCGCCGACAACGTGAGATTGCTGAGGAAGGAGATCGGGCGACGAGAGCTTGGGGGCACCGGGGCAGTGGGAGACAGACTCGCTGGCGCGAGCACAAGGTGCAGCCGGATGTGCAAGGCACCTCAGAACGTGTACATGCGGTGGGCATGCTTATCTTCCGCGGTACAACACGATCGAGCCATGATTAGCTTTTTTAGTCAAGTTGTGTTCCTCGCGGAGCACGATGTGATTAATTAGTTAAGCCTTGACTGTGATAAAAGGGAGGCAACACACTAACATGGTGGTCAGGTGCTGATGAGCGCGATGGCAGGGTGAGATGAGCGATAGGTTGCCAAGATTTTGGTATTGCCATGAACTTTTATCAGAGTAGCCATCACAAATACTTTCTCCGTTCCAAAATACTTGTCTTCCATTTGTCCAAATTTGGATGTACCTATACATAAAAACATGTCTAGGTACATCTGAATTTGGTTAAATGGAAGGCAAGTATTCTAGAACGGAGGGAGTAGTATATACTAGACGAACAGCGCGCTTCGCCGCGCCGCCTGCATCACGTTTTGACACAGCGTGACCGGTGTGCTAACTCGTGTTGTGACAGAAGTTTAGGACTTCGGCATTCTGGCTGCATGCATGAGGTCTTTTTAAAAAACTTGGTCAAACTGCATAAACTATATCCTCGACCTTCTTCTCACTTAGAGTAACTTCTTTCACAAAGCCTTCTTCTCACTTAGAGTAACTTCTTTCACAAAGGCTTTCTCAAATGAACATTGTAAGAGTCACTGAGCGAAATGCGGCAATTGATAATCGTAATACAAACCAAAAACAACAGGGGGTGACTCAACGCCCTTGTCACCAATTCCTTGCCCAAATTTAGCAAAAAACAAAGTATTACACAATGGAAAAAGAAAATCATCTAACGATTCTGGAACCACGCTAGGAAAGCAATATTTTGTCAGCTTTGTATACAGATGACGCAAACGCAGCAAAAACAGTGGGGCCTTCAAAACCGTATCAAGCATGGAAATATATGTCATCTCTCCGGAAGTAATACTAAGAAATGGTGATATCAACAACATAATTCCTCCAAACCAAAGTGCAGGCGCAATAGACACCAAGCATAGGTCTTGGCCACCAGACATTAACACTTTTAACAATAAAATCTTGGGCTGTGCCACAAAATATAATCACCTCAACAATTGTTATTGCATTACATCAGTAATATATAAATCCTATGAAGTATACTGACAGTGACACAGGAACTAAATGTAGAGTTCGATTTGAGAAGGTTGCACTGACTTTTGGCTCACGGATTTGTTTGAGCATACTTACTTGGAATACCTGTAAACAGTACCTCCTTGAACCCACTTCCAGGTACATCCATCAGATGAAAAAACCACCAGCTCTGGTTGAGCTGCAATCCATCGATCTTAATTTTGCATTTGAACAGTTTACATGTGAAACACACTGCAAGATCATATTTAATGGTTAACAATCGATTAAACAACAAATAACAGACAAATCTGCTACACGGTCATCTAATCTTCATTCGATTAAAATTGGCATCATTTTCTCACCAATAATTTCAATAGGATACAAATATCCCTGCACCTATTGTTAGGAACTGCTTACCTGACGTACTGTATACTGAAGATTTTGAAGCCTGCTCCTTCACGTTGCTGCTTTCAAGATGGACCGTCCATCGTCAACCCGACACTCCTCACCGCTTTGGGCCACAAGTCGACGATGTGAGCAAGCGATCTCCTTAACCGTCAGGACAAGCTAACTGTTGGTGTTTCAAAACCGACAAGCCACTTTTCTTGTCAGATAGCTGTGTGCTCACCTGCTCCCTTGTTTGTCGTTTTGCCATGACAATTTAGCTCGGATTCGAGCCTGTAATCCTCATTCCTGTATCTTCTGGATTAAACCGTAGCCGCCGTGTTACGGTTTGGCGTGACTATCACTTAGTATTTCTTGCAGCACGTATGGAAATATCTTGCAAAAACAGGCAATGCAAGATTTCAGTCTATACTACCAAAAGGGTAAGGGCAGATACTTGAGAAGACATGTATCAACTTTTAGCAAAAACTATTTCTTTTAACCGTTAATTTTATGTTATCATTTCAAGTCTCAGATCAAGAAACTGGTTGAAAATACTTGAGCTAGATGGAAATGGCACTGTAAGTATGGAAAGCATGTCTTGTTTTCTTTTCAGAATTATGTATTGTTTCTACATGCTCTATAATAAGTCACTGAAATCATGCTGCATCATAGCGCATTGCCTTTAGATGCAGCATTGTTATGACATGTAAGTTTACCTATGCAAAAGACATTTTGGATTTGTACCAATGGTTTCAGCAACGGTGGCTTCCACTCCGTGTACTATCGTAGCTATACTAAACATGGCAACAGCGAAAGTAAGCAACAGTTAAACCTAGAAAAATGGCACCCTTTAGTTACCTATGCATAGAAAAAACGATTTATAATTTAGTAAATCTGTTTGTAATTTAGAATTATGGATGGAGAATTGTCCTTACAATAGCCTGGTAAGTGTATCAATTATTTTTCTAAAACTTCAACCTAGATGAGTGAATCACCGAAATATTCATGTGACTCATCTGCGCTGCCGGATGTTTGGCCACTGCTGCTACTGCCAGACCGTCTGCAAACAATAGAAGATCTCCTCCGCCATGCATCCCTGTTGGAATGAAAATTAAACGTATACAAAAAAGCTGCTGCTGAGAGGGAAGACAGTCTTATGTACATTCTCTTTTCTCTTCATAAAGCTGCCTCGCCCTCTCTTCTTTCTCTCTACCATGTGGCCGGGCCTATTATGCTTCCTCCTGACACACACATGCGTTAGAACCTAAGTAACTTTTCACAAAAAGCAACCAGGTGGCCAGTATTAAGTGCAAATTCTGTGTAGAGAGCATAAACAAAAACGACAGTTGCGGCCTCGTCAATATGGACCAAAAGCTTGTCTGATATTTGCACCAAGATAGAATTTAATTTAGCAGATGTAACTGCATGCGAGGATGCCAGGTTTCATCATGGAAGTCTAATACGCACTTGCTGCATAAAGTTATAATTTCTTATCACTTGACAATTCGAATTTAAAAATATCAAGTATGCATGTATCGATAAAGTAAATTATACATTTTCATGAAACAGGTTTTACAGTCACATATATTGACAGTCTTGTAATTGCGACCGGGCGGCAGGCCCAGTCAGCACTTCAAATCTTGAAAAAAGACAGTGTTGTAATTGCTGACTCGTCATTGCAAATAATATGCAGAAAAAAGGCAGAGTGCAAATACCTTCGCCGCTATTACTCTATGTGCATGGCAAACATGAGACCACATTGTCCACTTCATTTTTTCTCGAGTACTACTCACTTCCCATCGCTTCCTTGGCTTAGAAGGATCTCTTTTTCACTCTCGCCTTGGTCTCCTGGGATTCTTAACACAAGGAACTTATCAAAGGTGATCAACTACTCCAAATAATACTGGCTGACCAGTGTTCTTAGAAAGAAAATAGAGATTAACTAAGTAACTTAGTCCACTTGAGTGCTTGGTTGTTTTTATATAAACTGATTACACATAGCAACATGGAGATAAAAGGGATCTATTTCTTGCTAATAACTCACAGGTGAAGAAGAAAATAAATCAATCCAGAAAGGATCCTGCCTTAAAAAGGACTCCATCTCACATATTGTTGTAACACCCATACGGTAAAAGAAAAATGAGTTGGTGAGGGAAGAAGACAGGAATCAAGATGACTATACAAAAAAAAATTTGGCCCACAATTGATTAGAAGATTTAGCTTGTAATCATGCTCCAGGTATTTTTGTAGATTTTCTAACTGATTAAATACATAGCAGGGGAATACTGAATAGAAAGAATAATAAACCTATATTCTAGACAAAGCTGGAAGAACTGTATTTTAGGAAGTGTTTACACATAGATAGCTATTTTTTATTTTTTTATTTTTTTTGAACTGTGATAGATAGCGATCTGAATCTAGTCTAGTTTATTTCGGTGCATGTCATGCCACATATTTTCTTTTTTTTAGAATCATAGCAGGAGAGCTGCTATATTTATTTCAATAGAAGAAGTTGTAACAGAGTACATGGTGGAGGAGGCCAAAATGGCCTCCCCTTTGAGCAGAAAAAGCGGAAAAAAATTCAGCCGGGGTCGAAAGGCGCCCCACCGGCCTGATATGCCATGCCACATATTTTCTTGTATGCCATGGCGGGGTAAGTTTGGAAGAAAAGAAGCTAAATTCGAAGCATATGGCAAGGCGCTTACTTCTGAATTTCTTTACAATGCAAAGCATGACTGCATGTTTTGAGAAGCCATGAATACATGGACCCAATCTGCCAAGATCAAATATACACGATCGAGTCGACCACTGCAGCAGCAGATTGCCTGGGAGTCCTTGCTACTTTATGAGTACAACTTCATTAGTGCATCCTCCATTAGACTGATGAATCAAGTGCGTCTGAAGAATAAGAACGGAGTACAGACAAATAAAGGGCGGATGAAAAATTAGCCCTTCCATGAGAAATTAAACATCAGATCGGGGAAGAGGCGAGAAAGAGCGACCTCTACCTGCTCTCGATGGTGTGGAGCGAAGAAGCGAAGACATTGGTGGTGCCGGCGGCGGCCTGCCGGCAAGCCTAGACCAGACCTACAGTGCAGCCCCGGCAGTTCCGAAGGGCAGCAGCAACCGCGGCCAGCGGCCAGCGGCCACCCGCCAGTCCACCCGACGGAGAGCCGGATGACCCAATACCCAACTACAGACCTGACGCCCTGCCCCGGCCGAGACTGACGCTCGTCGCCGCCGCTGTGGACCTCGTGGAGGATCCCAATCATAGTTGCCAGAAATTCGGGTCGTCCGGGTCAAAGAACGGGGTCGAGGGTCGCGGATCGCCATCATGGGGAACAAGGTTCGACGAGGGGTATATATTTCTAGTACCCCAATTCGGTACGTGGGTCGTGATCCAAACAAATTGGGGTCGACTAGCCGGTACGATACGTAGCCCAAAGAGAAAGATGTCACTAATATTTTTTTAATATTAAGATTTGTGTTGACTAGTTTCCTATATTAGATTTTTTTGATAATCGTTTCCTATATTGGATGGAGGGGAAAGCTCGCCACAAATTGCGCAACGGCCTCAGCAAAAAATTATTAGGAGCCCAAGGGTCGGCCCGCTACATTAATCATCTCATTTGCCATAATTTCTCCACGATGCACTGTGCGAAACCATGCCCAAATCTCATCTGCATTGCTCTCTCTCTCCGGTGCCCATGGATCCAGCTCCAGCCATCCAGGGTGCTACCGCTGGCCGTGGCCACCGTTCCTCTGCCGCATGCAATAGTGCCTTCCCTAGTCCATAATCCCCTACCACACCCAGGCGCCCAAGATATGGCCAGACCATAGACGGGAGATTCAAGTGACCACCACAGTTGAAGTTGAACGGAGCAGCAGCGGAGGAAACGGCGGCGTGAGAGACCTTCCGGCCGGCCGCCGGCGTACCCATCAGTGGCGGCACGGAGATGGCGCACACGGCGCGGCAGCTTGACAAACGGCACACGAAGCGGCCGGTATGTAGTATTTCCTTTCCAATCTCGCGTACTTGCTCAGGGTCAGTAGCCATCGAATAGGATCGCGACCCGGCCTCGACCCTCGTCGACCCACTTTTGACCCCGACCCCGTTTCTGGGTCGATCGACCCTGGGTCGTGGAACCAGGCATGGACCCCGTTTCCGGCTACTATGATCCCAATGGAGGGCTGGTTGTGCTCTCATCTGGCCTCCCGCTCGCCTCCCTCGCCGCGACCCTCCTCCACCTCCACCACCAATCCTCATCCTTCTCCGCCCCTGACACCCTCAAGGACCAAATCCGCCGCCGCCTCGTCGAATCCAGCTCCTGCAGGTCCACGAAGTGGGCTCCGACCTCCCCGCCAATCTGAGCCGCGCCCTCTACTCCTCTGGGGAGGGCGTCGCCCTCTTCCTCACCCCCCGCGTCCTCGCCGCTGACCTCCTCACCTCCCACCTCCTCCCCTCCCGCGTCCAGGCCCTCCTCCTCGCCGCCCACCGTGCCTCCGATACCTCCTCCGACGCTTTCATCGCCCGTCTCCTCCCTGTCTATGCCTTCTCCGACCACCCCCACGCCATGAAGAGCTACTACATCCGTCCCTACATCCGACGCCACCATCTCTGGTCCACGCCAGCTAGCACGAGCCCATCCGTGTCTCGCATGAGGAGTTGGACTTCCCCTGTAACTCGAGGGCCAGCGACGGGCGGCGTAGGTGACGGCGGGCGAGCGGAGAGAGAGACGGGGACAACGGCGCCGTAGGTGGCGGCGACGGAATCCTAGAGGGCGGGGGCATTGTGCATGGGGCTGGCTTTGCGAGAGCAAGGAGAGGAGAATGCGTTTCGGTCTTCGCTCCTTCGAGCCTAGGACCGGTCAACACAGCTGCCCTGACGCGTGCCCCCAACCGCATATTGCCTCGTGTCAGCTACACACTGGCCCACAGACAGCCTCACACAAAGCGGCAGATGGTCTGGGAGCCGGACGGCCATCAGGCATACAGATTGTAGTGATAATAGTTCAGCCAAAACTTAAATATAAGAGTTTAGCACTCGTTTTTAAATACAAAAACTTGTCCTAATAATTGAAAATGTCTAAGGGTTTTACTTACTCTATAACATACAAGACCCATGGAAAAAAAGGGGATTCCCTCCTTTTCAGGAAAAAAATACAAGATCTAATAAAAAAATAGTGCATGATCATAATTTTGATGGCATTGGTTTCATGTATTCTATTAAGAGTAGATTTGAATATTTTGCAAAATAATAGTTTGTAGAGACTAAATCATGAGTTTGTTTAATCACGCAACTATGTAAATATGCATGAGATGATTATATTTGCACGAGCATCACAAGTATTACAACTTTGGTTGTTACAACCTTTTAAAATGTGTGATGAAAATGAATAGCAAGTGTGTGATCACTAAAGATGACACTATATATTTAAGCTTGTGCAGTTCTTAGAGAAAGAGAACCCGTGTTGTGGAATACAAGAAAAGTAGTTATTTCTTGAGTGTAGGCTTTTGAGTGTTGAGACATTGGAAGAACTATGGAATAACCAAAAAGAGTCTGTAGCCAGTACTCTAATCGAAAGACCAATGGCTTACGCAGGGCAGTTTCGCCATCTCCGCGGGGTTCTGCTGCTCAGCCTCCTCGTAGGCGCCTCAATGTTATAGGATCATGAAGAGTGGGAGCTCCCGCCGAGTCCTTCTCAACCGGCACCGGCGTCCGCACCGTCTCGGTGGCGGTCTGCTTCATGGACCGCGTGACTCAGGTCATGGACTTCAGCTCCTTTTGTAGCGATAGGCCGCTCTCGGCGAAACGGGCAACTGCGCTCTGGCTTCCCTCGAGGCCGACCTATCATGGCTGAAGGAGTGTGGCCCAACGCTCGCCGCCGGCCAATGCTTGAGAGGCCGACAGTTTCTTCGCCAATCAACTGTTATCGCCGTCGTGCTACTGTATCCTAGACAATGTATGCTGCACAATCAATTAATGAAATCACCGATTATTAAACTTCTGATCAAAGCCTCCCAAGTAGATCATGTTTTCGGTTTTGCTGCGTACTGTTCATTTTCTGATTCCGTGAGTACTAGCAGAGTTTGAGGCCTCTTTGATTCGCAGGATTTGAGGAATATAGAAATAGGAATAGAATGTCATGACACTTAAAATCGCAGAGGAACCAAAAACGCAGGAATCGATCGTAGGTGTTGTTTGGTTGCACCGAAGGAAAACATAGGAAAATTGAGTGCATGTTTGTCATAGACACATAGCAAATTTTCCAATAGGTTTCACCTCTTGTTAGAAATCCTATAGGAGTGTATTGTAGGAAAGCAACCCATAAGAATTTTGAGGATTCAATCCTTTGAAATAAATGGACTTAAGAATTCCTATGGGTGGAAATGCTATGCAATTCATTTGAAAAATCCTCTGAATAAAAATACAATAAAGTTTTTTTCACACTGTTAATATGGTTTGCCCATCCGTTGGTATTTTGCCTGCATACTTTTGTTTGTTGCTGTCATTAAGTTTACTTTCAGAATGACAATGACTGCATAGAAGAATCGGGGAAGAAGTAATGGGGTCGGAGTGAAAAAAATCGTTGCCCTACTACCCTCGCGTTTCATGAAGATCTAATGAAAGGGAAGGGCCGGCTAATATGAGAGGGTTGATTTCCCAATACCCAACCACTAGGTTGTGGGGGAGGGCTGTCAACCACAATGCTTCCTCTTTTGTTCGTGGCCTCGTTAATAAATCCCGCGATGACACTTTCGAGTCTTTCACATGTTTCACTTCGGGGTGCGGTCTCAATGTCTAGCCTTAGAATCTTTCACATGTTTGTAGTTTTGGTGACCTCATTGAGTTTCTTGACATGGTTTAAACTTGCTTGTCTATGTCGCCTATATTATACTTTCTACATGTGCGCACGTACATGGGCTTGTTTCTTAAGCAGGGTGGCACCGGGACGTCCATCTCGCAAGGAGCAGGCAAAACCCGGAGTTGTGCGCTAACCACTTACACACGCTGGACATGTGTGTTAGAGATAGAGCTTGAGTCGGTTTGTAAAACGTGTTTGGACGTGTCTAGGCAGTGTGTACGCGCTGGATGTTGGGTCGAACGCCCACTACTTTTGGAAAGAATACTCCCCATGTGGGCAAATTCCTCTACATTAATTTCTCGACTCCCTAGCTTTGTCAAATGTTTAGCAGAATTAAAAACTTTTTGATAACTTATTCAAATTTTTAACCATGATGAAGGCATCGTAAGAATCGATTAATATGACTATCCAAAAGATGTTTTAGATGTTCTAGTGTGTACTACACATGTAGCAAAGTGAGTAAATCTAAACACCATAATACATGCATATACACCGATACCAAAAAAGCAAAATATCTTATAATATAGAACGGAGGGAGTACAAATTCAAAATATTCATGGTGTACTTACACCCCCATTTGAATTTTTGAGCCTTCTTAATTTTTTTCAACACTTTTGTCATTTTTCAGAAGAGAGGAAATAAAATAACATTAATAATAAGAAACATGCATGGAAAATATTTTACGTTGGCAAACTATATGACCCAAAGTTTCTGGGCCCTACATGTCAGGGTCATCCTATTCCCTAACCTCCCGAAATTGTTTTTCTCCAGCGTGTTCCGCGCGCCGAACTGCTGCGATAACACTCCGCGCTTATCATTCTATCCCTGCGCCGCTATCCCATCATAATCTCGCCAGCAGCCCGCGTATATCGCTGGCCAGTTCCGCCAGATGACGGCGCTCGATTCGCTCCACCCTAGCCATCCCCCGGCTATATAAGAAGAACCCTAGAAGCCTCTCATCCCAAGCCATCTTCCACACACCAACCCCGGCCTCTCTGTCGTTTGATCTCGAGTAGCAGCCAGTTGTAGTTGTGTCGCAAGATCCACCAATGGCTCCCGCAGCGAACGTCGTCGCCATCCGCGGTGCGGTGCTGCTCGTCCTCCTCGTAGGCGCTTTGGTGTCCACTGCCGAAGCAGCGAGGAACCCTGGTCTTGGCGCGGCCGCAGCACCAGCCGCCAGCGTGCACCCGTCCTCGTTTTTGGGCTGCATGGTGGCTGCGCGATGCAGCTCCCCACCTGCCATATTTCCTGCGCCAGCAAGCCGCTCCTCAGGCGGCTGAGTGCGCAATCGGCTGCGTGGAGGCCCACGCCCAGTGTATGCTCGGCTGTACCGCCCCTGCGCACCCGCCGCCCGCCGCGCTCGGCCCCGCGCCGCCGCAGGCTTGAGAGCCACTCCGTCGCTTTCGTTTCAGTAGTTCAGTATCCCCTCAGTACTGTAATCTCAACTACTTATTAATAAAATCACTTCTTTGTTCTTACGAATCTTGGTTTGGCTATGAATTTCTGATGAAGAGTCGTGCTTGATGAGTTCTTGCTATTTTACATTGCTGTTGCAATTGCCTCGTTTCTGTGATTTTTGCTACAAATCAATAGTTTTTTGCAGGTTGGGGTCCTTCTTCTTGCAAACCTTCAAAGGTGGCCAGATTTGTTTTTATGTAAAGAACTAACGAACAGTAAATGATGTGAAGAGAGATAATGATCTCAGATTAGCATATCAATTCTATCAATCAGAACTTTAACAATTCAGATATTTGTCGAAACACGACATGATTTAGAGTGTTCAGATTGTAGTAACGTCGTAGCATCTGCCATGTAGGGCAGCTTGGAAAAGTTCTGTGATGCATCTCTGTGATTTGAAATTGTGGTGACTCTTGTATCTGCACGGGTTGGACTATCCAAGTTGATGTGTTGAAGGTGTAATTTGGCTTGTTGGTCTGTGTAATGGGCCAAACTAATTTATCGTCCATTCAGATTGATCATAAATTGCTTAAAAATTGCACCAGGAATTTAGGGTGCACAACAAAAAGTCTTGGCTGGAATCAGAAGCATTTGCAGGTACAACACTGTTGCTTGGGATGAGTCTGACCCGGCCTCGGATGTACGTCAAACTGAAGGAAGGATGTTTAGAAAAGCTGTGCAGTCACTTAATGTCTTGTTTGATTAGCATCGTGGCCGGAATAGTTTGTTCCTTCCTTTGTAGGACCAAAAGTATTTGTACTGACATGTATATATATGGGCTACAGCCTACAAGTGCAAATGGTTGTCGCAGCTCGAACTGCTGCGGCCGTCACAACATTTGGTGGAGCTCGATGGTCGATGGCAGGGTCGGACTACCCATCTTGTTCCTCCTCGAGCTGTCGGTCAAATAAATCTCTTGGTGAAACGCTTGCACGGACTTCTATCAATGCCAACGTTGGTTGCATTTTCGGGCATCGTTCTCCTTTTTGTTTGTGTTGTCGGCGATGATCGTGTTGCTACATTCTTGGAAATGCTGCCTTGGATTTTTAGCCCTCGCGGTGCGACGGGTTTGGACAGATAGGCATGGTGACTCTATGGTTGAGGGAAGCAGATTTCATTTCAGCGACCCGAACGGTGGTTGTACGTCGAAACAGGGGCATCGTTCCCATGGGAAACGACTGACTTTGCATAGTTTGGGTGGCAACCCGGTGTTGTGCGAGCAGCGAGTTTGTCGATCTGAGTGGTCCAACTTTGGTCGATCTACCTGCTACATCAGGGTGTTGGCCTAGATTCGGTGCAACGCTAGAGGTCTGCGTGCAGTCACGTGGGTAGCCGGGCCTCCAAAATTGTCGGTTTGTGTGGCGTTGTTATTCGGGTGCGGGTTTGGTACCAAGTCTTATAGGTCGGGACAGCGGCTCCGGGACCGGAGGTGTGTGCTTGTCATTGGTAGAGTTGTGTCGGGTGGACGACGGGTTTCCCGCTTGTGCGGTTTCTCAGTCTTGTTTTCCTCATAAATAGGACAATGTATGATATTTATGCCTGATTTACTTATAAAAAGGGTAAACTCTATTAGTCTATACGAATTGCAGTATGCCTTACAATTTTTGAGAGGTTTCTCGAAAAAATGGAATTTATTCTAAAATTAATAGGAATATTTTATTTTCATGCACTAAATGTTTGTCTTAATTTTAGTCTTTTCCCAGACTCCATCTGCACGCCAGGTAAAGACTAATAATCCAAGAAGTGTTTAAGTCTCGTGACTAGGCGGTTCGATCAACAAAGTAAATCATTGTCTTTGGACCCAAAGCAGTGCATATTGAGAGAATACTAGGTGAACAAACAGTGAATTATAAGTAAAATATAGAGTGCTAGGCAGGTGATGACGTACAAACGTGTAGATTTTAGGATATAGATTTCCGGATTCATTCATTTGGGAGGTATGAAGAAACTAAATTCCAAATTGAATAGTGATATGCACTACAACATAACGGCTTATGGATACTTTAGTTTTTTCTGACCTCCCAAATGAATGTGAATTTGAACTTACAATTATGCTTATAGACCATCATCTTTTCACAAGTATTTTTTTTAGAATTTTTAAAACCTGTAACCATGGTTTTCATGAAGTTTTGGTTGTATCTTGGCTTCCACCTTGATTAAACGGTTATCGTGGCGACGTGTGGATCATGACCCGTAAACCTACAAGAATTCATAGCTCCCACTCATAGCAGGAGCAGTCCTATTTCCTTCATCTTTTTTATTAATATTTGTGTTAATTCTCATACAACTGAAATAACTATTTCTATGTCACCACTGGAAGGCTTACAACCATATTCAGGTCTTTGTGAAAATGCAAAGGGTATGTGACTCCATCATATGTGTGGGCGACCTAATTTTTTATATAAGAAAATAAAATTACCTATATCACCATATCACCACACCGTAAGGAGTGTCCCATTTTGGATTGGGACGCCCTCCATGACACCTTGGGCGTGTTTGTTCTCGTTGTCACATGCATGCTACAGTACGTTGTTACCCGGCCCTGCCCTCTAGCTGCTAGCAGCCACACAGCCAAGGTCCATAGCTGCTAGCTAGCAAACAACCCAAAAAGTAATGATTTGCATGCATGTAGGTGAGGTTGGTAGAAAAGCATGTGCTGGTGTTTGCTTTGGCTACGTCTTACATGGCTAGTGAGAGGAGCATGCGAGGTGTCAGGGAATCTTTTCCTCCTTGCGTAGCAGCGCAGCCTGCCCCCAGAGGAACGGCCGATTCGAGCGTATCAGCGCGGCCTGACTGAGCAGCGCTTTGAGCAGCGCGCTGGCCACAACACAAGCCCTCGTATCTAACCAAACATCAGACAAGATGCAAAAAGGTGAAAGATGCTCCTGTTTTCAGTGCCCGTGCGAGCAGGGCTGTGTGGCTGTGACGTACCAAACGCGCCCCTGTAGATGGGTCACAGCTCGTTTACTTATTCATCCCTTGGTCTGGAAAGGATTACCGAATCTTGCGATGGAAGCGTTGCCGCTACGAGGGTTGATGGAGCCGACTGGGGCTGCTCGACGTGGGGACCAGAGGTCCAGAGTGTTGAGCAAGAATACGATCATAGCCGTGAAGGCGAGCTTCTGACGAGGTTTAGAGGATGCTAGCAAGGTTCGTTTGACTTCGGCAAGTCTCCAAATGGTTCCACCCGAAAGGTTTCGTTGAACTTCGGTGAGGTTGCAGCAAACACTCAAATTCAAGTCCTAAACTGCATTTAGTATGCATGCAGGTGGTTTTTCAGAATAAGTCAACAAACACATAACATAACAATCGGCGCAGAAAAAAGCATTAATATTATTATAAATGGTAGACATTATCAACTAGGCGAAGCTTAGATTGGGCACATTGATTCACCAATGAACGAACGAGATATTCAGTTAGAAGGACCAAACGACAACAGATGAACCGACCTAATGAATATAGAAGAACTAGAATTGAAAAATGCTCGAAACTAAGAAAAATCAGCTATGATAGGCTTGCGTGAGTGCATATAATGCTGAAAATGTGGCTAGTCCGTGTTTATAAAATCCTTGATCGCCCCTTCCAGTTGCTTCATGACGGCCTTCCAGCCTGCATGTGTGGGGTTCATTTCGTCCCAGTAGAAATAGCTGTTGACGTTATTCATGTCTACCGTGTAACTCAGCTCAAAGTAATCGGCAATGTCCCCGCAGTAGCCCTTGGGATCAGTGGGCTCGCAGCACGGCCTCAGCTTCTGAGTGAACTTGTCGGAATCTTCACATGGACACCAAAAACACACATATTAATCAGACGATCGAATCAACGCATGACTGCTTTGCTTTAGAGGTCAATCAGAAGCAACTAAAAAATTACTGCTCGAGTGTACATACCGGAGGCCCCGCTGATGATGTTGGTGAAGGCTGTGTGGATGTCGAGAATGCGGACGGTGTTGTCATTGGCCAGCTTCTGTTGTAGGTTGCTGTTGTGGACGGAGGCGATGATGTTTCCATGCTCGTCACAGCCGGTGTAGTTGCCGTACCTGGCGCGCTGGGGCGTGCAGCCGAGCGGGGGCATGTTGTTGACAAGGATCTTCTTCGCTCCGAGCTTTCGCAGCCGCTCCACGTTCGCCACGATCTCGTCTGTCACCTTGGCCGCTATCTCGTTAATGGCGGCCTGCAAGCGGAAGTGATTCATGTGGCATAAATGCGGTAATCGAAAAATCTATATATGCTGATATATGGCTTGCTCTAGGAGTAATACTCACACTGGTAGAGTTATCGAGGAGGGGAATAGTGGGCACGTAATCGTTGCCGGAGACGGCGACGAGGAAGACGGAGTCGGGGAGGCGGGACCTCGCGATGGTTCCCCTCTTGAGGAGACGCTCGAAAGTGTCGACCTGCTTTCGGAGTGTCGTGGCATTGGCCGACACCTCGAAGACGCCGGCGCCGGCCGTGGCGAAGGTTAGGCCGTAGCGGGGAAGGCTGAAACCTGCACGGTTGTACGCGTGAGGGGCTTCATGGAGCCCAATTATGTTTGCTGCAACCATGTGAATGATCGAGCAGATTAGGACATATATACGCATGATGTAAATATGGATCAATAAGTAGACATGAGACATGTATATGATTGTGCATACATACCAAGGAAATCAGACTGGACCATGTAATCGGAGTAGCGGCCGGTGGATTTAGCACGGGATCGTCCATTGTAATCCCTGGAGGACTCGCCGTAGGGATAGTACCATGCGCGCGAGAGATACTGTTCCCTGCCATTTTTACCGTCCGGCGAGTTCCCGACGTCGGCGAACGAATCTCCGAAGGCGAATATGTTGTACCAGTTGTGGTATGAGCGGCTGGACTCCACACCGGCGGCAGCTGTTCATTGTGTAGCCGTGTAGGGTTCGTACGTGCATGCAAAACATTCAAGATCGATCTTAAATCTCTAGCGACGAGATGACAAACAAACATACTCCTATATGTGACTGAATAACAATCTAATAAGTATGATCTTGCGAACACGCATGATGCATGCGGAAGGATATTCAGACGTACCATGGACGAAGAGGAGGATGAACACGGCGGAGATTGCCGGGACCTTCATTGTTGAAGACGACAGTCGCGTGCCCTATAGTATCTGGGCTTGCTGCAAGGCGAGGACTCAGGTAGGCTATGGTGCGCCACGTTCCCTATTTATAGCTAGGCGAAGCGTCTAGAGGAGCGAGAAATTTCAACAGAGACGGGCGGAACTTCAGTAAGTTGCTTCAGATGCCGCACCACGCTCCCTGAAAATCTCTCACCGAACGAGAAATTCTGCGCGCGTTCAGAAAAATCGTTCTACCGTTCCAACAAATCATTCGTACATTCTCAACAAATAGTTCGATTTCCGTGCAACCGTGCCATCCGGTGAGCACAACTACTGCATCCGAGACGGGGGAGTTCGCCGGGTTGGGCCTGCAATCACGTACATGGTGCTACACGCTTATTGACTGCTTAAGCGTCAAATGTGGGGCTCGAGCATGGGGCGTATCTAGAGCGGCTCAATAATAGGTACAGTATTTTTTATCTTTGGAAATAATATTTACTTATTTTTAAAAGTGTAATAAAAAACCTATGTTTTATAGAATAGAAAATGTTTGATGAGTGTATTCAAAATATATTCTTGTACCTGAAAATAAATGTTCATATATCACAGAAAAAGATCAAATTAACTGTAGCAAAATGCATTCTCCACCACCCACACAAACAAGTGACAAGCAGAGGGAACACCGACCAGATTTTTCATCTTTTCTGGGCCTAGGAAACCATATATTACAGCGTAAGTCTACATCGAAATTTCTTCCTTTTGTTTTACACAAGTGGCTTCTCTTCGAGCACAACAAGAACCTAGCAGGCTCTGTCAACTTGCTCTCAGCAACACACGCACCTAACAGATCCCTCTCCAATTGAGTTCCACCTGCTCCTATCTATAGAGCATATGCACCATCAGAATCCCACTTGGGAGCCTCAGGGATGATCATGGGCTCATGGCACATTTGTAGCGGTGCTGGAAGACAACGCAGGTAAAGCTCAAGAGAAAGCATTCCTTCTCCCTGCCACCACCGCAGACTGCAACACGAAGTCCGCCGGTAAAAAATTTAAAGCAAGAAACTCTCATATTTATCTTCACCATGTGTGCCCTCACGAACTCCAGCAAGCAGCGACAAGAGCCACCCTTGCAGCATCCATTCGTGCACCTACGGTCTGGTTAGCGGTGCTACCATCAGCGTCGTCGCAGCCAAGTCGAAGAACGTCATTCAGCTGGTCAGGCAGAAGGATCAGAATCCTCACAACACAAGCCACTTCAGTCTCTCAGATGGGCCCTCTTCATCCAGTTCCCTCTATATTTCAGTTCACTGAATTTACTCCTCCCCAATAAAAGGGGATGTTTAGGAGTTAATATCTCGCCACACCCCTGTTGTTCATGCTGTAACCCTTTTGGTGAGGTATTGTGCTGGGTGCCTTCGATGCAGCCCTGGAAAACTTTTTTCATGGGGGACTTTATCTAATCCAACAACTGGAGAGCTTGTGATGTGTCACCCAGCAGCGCCAACTCTGCTCTGATCAAAAGGAGCTTCAGAAAAATGAAAATTTGATATCAGTATCACATTCCAGAAAAAATACTAAACTATCCTGCAGTAATTCACTCGAACCATCCGCTGATAAAATCATCACTACTAGTTAAACTAAATCATCACTATTCTGTAACTTAGTTGACTTGTGCAGCAGTACAACTCAAGTACTATTAAGCTGAACTAATAATGGACACATATACTAGAAATAGAATGAAGAACGTGGACCATAGTAATCATCAATAAAAATGACTAGGACTATACATGCTAAATTAATAATCATACAACAAAATGCGTACCAGAAGCTGATGATAAGCCCTGTCCTCACCACAATTGAAAAGTCTTAGATCAGAGTTCCAATGGTCGTGCAAAAAGATCCGTCTGCATCAGTTTCTGTCAAACCATCCTTCCAGTCCTGAAGCAGACCACACAGGGCATAAATAATTTTTAGGTCGGCAAATTCACCAATCAAATTCAAATTTTCACAGCACTGTTTAATTTTAGCCCACCTTTTGCTGTTGACGGATTGATGGCACATACTTCAGTACATCATCTGAATCTGAAGAACATGACAGTCTATAATGATAGGCGTGGCGATATCCACGTTATACAGAAGATCTACCAATTCCGAGGAGGAAGACAAGACTTCCAATACCTGGATAATCGAAATAAGCATGTAATTGGCTAAATAATACTTAAATATGTTACAAAAGCATTATTTTCGTTAAATGATTCATCATTAACTGATCGGCTTTTCGCCTTTTTTGCGCAAACCTCTGAATTAGACGTTGCCACAATATGTACAAGGTGATCCTTGGAGGAATAATCATTGGAGAAAATGAATAGTTCTTTCAGCATATAAGCGCATGCCAAAATTCCTTTTTGGAAGTATACACACCGTAACAGAAGAACCTTAAAGCTAGAGGACCTTCATCACGTTGCACAGAGCAGCACTTCTGCGTTTATGTTTCACAGATTAAGCATGACAAGTAGGAGGCTTGAACTATTGAAGAAGAAAAGTACAGAATCATAAGTGACACATTATGCATAATATTTACATAAATAAAAATGTACAGAAACAAGCAAATACAAATGCAAATTATATAGGAGCAATGAGCTAACACATGAGCTAACTGACAAGGGTGGTGCATATTGACATACTTAAAAATTTCAGTGTGTTCTCATCCCAAAAGTATATCTTATGGAATGTGCCATGTAGACCAGTGCAAATTTCTCAATCATATACCTACAAACCTAGCTTTGATGGACCGAATGAACATCAAACTCATATACCTAACAACTTTATAAGATCTCTATGTATTCTTGGTTCATCTTGTGCCCAACCTGCTTCCTTTATGATACACAAAAGCGTACAGCCAAAAAGAACATCATGAACCAAACATGTATTCTTAATTGCAAAGTATGTACTGAATTAGACATAACACCAAATGACTAACACTTGCAAGGTGCAAATCCAGCACCCCCATTTTTCAGTTTCACCAGTTGCGACTTCTTGGTGTTATTTACGAAAAACAAAAGGTCATAATGCCCATCAGGAATACGAAACCTGAAGCAGCTAACCATAACTTCGATCGTAAATTCAATCAATGTCATCCATTTATGGTATGACAACAGAAGTAAGAAACTCAGGATAAATGACTAACATTTAGGATCAGAATACCACCATCGAGCTAAAAAATAGGTAACTGGACAACACATAATTCTTCCAGGAGGGGGTATACCGTATACGTCAGCTCTCATTTTTGCCTCTTCTTTCCCTCTCCAAGCTTGTTGGGTGTCTGTCCCGTGCAACAGAGACACATGGTACTCATCCAGGTCTTCTTGTGTAACCATTCCAACTTGCATTATGTTCTTTATCACTGCGCCTCTGTATCGATCAGGGGCCTCTGTGTCAGAGGATTCCAAAATCCAACCTGGCTAGGCTAGTAGCGATCACATTCCTTACTGACAATCCTTCAAACACCATGCGTGCATCCGTCGGTGGCCCGCCGGCGCAGCAATTCAGGTACATCACGAGCAGCTTGAGCGCATCCCCGAGCCCAGGCTACGGTGGCTGCGCAAGCCCGAGAGGGTAACTTGAGCCCGAAGTCCCGAACGCGCGGTAAGTCTGCACGGGCAGCGGCGAGAAGCCCAGGCTTGCGGGTGCGCGCGAGGGTGGAGACCCAGAACTCGAGGCGGGAGCGCGATCTGTGGGTGAGAGATGAGGTGGATGTGGTGGCTCACAGAGGCGCTCGGAGGGGAAGCTACCCGGATGAGGGCGAGGCGGTCGGCGCCGAGGAGGAATAGAATTGGCTAGCCATGGCCCATGGCGCAAGAACTCTCTGAACTCTGAATGCTGCCGACAGTAGAGGCTGCTGGATGAACCTCGACAGAAGGCCGTTATTTTTAGCTAGACAAATTACACACAAATAACAGAGAAAAATAACAATTTATGCTAGAAAAATAAATTTAAATAACAGAGCCGAATGCTTGTATTTAGCTAGACCAATTGTATACAAATAACAGAGACAATTAATGTCCAAGGGCAGCAAAAAAATCTAAAAATAAATGGGGAATGTGCACAAGCTTACTCCTTTGCCCATGTGAAAAAACTCAAGCTGCATCAATGCAAATCAGACAAGGCATTCTCCATACATGGTCATATGGACGGATGCAGATTTATGGCACCCAGCACCAGTGCACCTGGTATTTAAAAAAATTAAAATTTTAAATTTAAGTTTGAAAAAATAAAAAAAAACCTGTGATACATATACATGTTTTTTATGTGTATGTCGATTATGGGTGCAAAAATAAAAAAATCTGGTTAGTAAAAGTGAAAATAGTATGTTGAATATGTCAGGATTTTCTTTTTTTTGTGTAGCCCAAAATATAAGTTATTTTTTACGTAATATGTATATGTATTTGTGTATAAAAATTCTGATTTTTGTGAAGCAAAAAAGTACGGTTTTCAAAATTTTCAAATATCGGAGCAGTGGTGCCCGGGAGCCACTACAGATTTCCGCATATGGACGCGTTACTCACTAATACGAGAACTAAACCTGAATAAACATGGATCTGCAAGTACAAGTAAGAAAAAGAACACCTGGCAACCATTTCACATCATGCAGCAACAAGCTCATAAGAAAATTGTATACTTTCAGCCGAAGCACCCGTAAAATTTGTGAACAATCTAACTTTTTTTTGCGGGTATGAATATTCCAACTTGTACAAGAAATCCACGCGAATGAATAAATGCGTAATAAACAGATTAATTTTTAAATTTGAATTTAATCATTGTGTTAGAAGTAAAATCTCTCTCTTCTTTATAGATGAAAATCCCTTTCTCAGCGTTCTCCAGAAAGGGGAGTTATGTATTTTTAGTGGAAATTGTATAATTTCAGCCGAAGCACCTCCAAAGATAATGTGAAATCTTCTCAGAACCTATAATAATGCACATGCGATTTGCTAGATTTTTTTGCATAATTTTCTCAGTGGTTCAAATTTGAGTTCAAAATTTGCCGCGATATTTAAAATGATATTTTTTGGCAGACCTTTTATCGAAACACGCCAAAAAATTATCAGGATGCATAATGCAACAATTAAGATTTACCTTAAAAAAATCTAAACATGATTCATTGTATAGAGGAAGCCAAGTCACTGTTCATGTCACTGAAGCTGCATCCATCCATCCATCCATCCATGTCATTGCGGCGGGATTCCACGATGAAATGCGAATGTAGATGTGATGGAAAAACATTGGATGGTGGCACATGGAAAATCAAAATATTACTTGTGCATCCTCGGCACAGATCTCAAAGACATAGGGACGTCACAGATAGCATCTGTAAAATCAATTCTAAGGTATAATAGTCATATTAATTTTTAATATGTGGATGTAGTTATTGCGTCCGAAATAAATCCTTCTCTCAGCTGTTCTCTAGAAAATAGAGTTTTGTATTTGAGTCACGGATAGAGCTAGGCGTCCCCCGGGGGATCGGACGGGTTCTGGGCCGTCCGATGCGCGTAGAGGGAACCGTCCGATCCAACTTGTGTCTGCCTCCGCGTTACTAGAGCAAAGCTACCCACACCAAAAAAGTCAAACCAGGCAAACAGGCGACGGGGGGCAGGAGAGATGGCGCAGCCACACATCGATGGCCGCCGCCGGCAAGCCGCACCTCGCGCGATCCATCCTGTACCCGCCCGCAGGCCATCCTCAACATCTGCTCCCCTGCTCCCCGCCGTCCGTAGTTGCCTCCTCCTCCAGCTCCAATCTTGGACTCGAGGGCGGCGCCCGACGGCGGGCTTGGAGCGTCGCCATCCGAGACCCCGACGGCGGGCTTGGACCACCGGCGCTGACTGAGGGCTTACAGCACGGTGGCGGCACGGCGACGGCGCCAAAACCGCTTGCAGCACCATGGCGGCGTCCCGACTCACGGCTTGGACCACGGAGGCGGTAGTGCAGCACTGACGAACAGCTTGCAGCACCGCGACGGTGCCGGCGTTCTGCCTCCCCCGGTGTGCAAAAGAAGAACGGGTCGCTGGCGTCGCTCCTCGCAGCAGCAGCATCCCGTGTTTCTAGCCCGCCGTCGCCTGTAGCACCGTAGCAGTAGTGCTGTCCTCGCCCACTGCAATGGCCGCTGGCCATCCAGCCTGCCCTTGTAGCAAACCCACCTTTGTAGCAGCAACCGGCAGCACTTGTAGCAGCGGCGGACTCGACGATTTGCCGTAAGCGTAGGCGGACGACATTGTAGCACTGCTGGCCAACCACCACCTCAGCTTAAGAGATTAGAATTCATAGAAATTTCTGCTACAACCACCGTGTATTTGCATCAAAAAGAGAATGAATCTGCTACAAACCTTGTAAGGATTTGCATCTCCTTAAGAAAAATTGCATCTTATGGAGAAGAATTCTGCTACAATTGTTCTCTGGATTTGTATGAAAGGGAGAAAAATCTGCTACAAACCTGGTAAAGATTTGCACATCATGAAGAAAAATTGCATCATCTCAAAACGAAATCTGCTACAATCGTTTTGTAGATTTGCATCAAAGGGAGAAAAAGCTGCTCCAAACCTTCCGACAATTTGCATCCCAAGAAGAAAAAACTGATACAAACATTTCGAGAATTTGCATCCTAAAAAGAAAAACAATGCTACAAACCTTCGGAGAATTTGCATCCCAAGAAGAAAAAACTGCTACAAACCTTCAGAGAATTTGCATCCCAAGAAGAAAAAACTGCTACAAACCTTCCGAGAATTTGCATCCCAAGAAGAAAAAATTGCATCACACACGAAGAAGAATTTGCTACAACTGCTCCATGGATTTGCATCAATACCACACAAATTTGCTCCATGGATTTGCATTAATACCACACAAATTTGTTCCATGGATTTGCTACAATTGCATCCGATATTTGCTACAAACATTATGTATATTTGCATCCGGAGAAGGCTCCGTCGCCGGAGAAGACGCGGCCGCCGGAGAAGGCTCCATCGCCGGAGAAGACCTCTTCACAGCTTCGCTGTTGCGCTCGAAGCTCCGGCGGGAGACCTCGTCGACCATCGTCGGTAGCACCACCGCCGGGAATCGTTGCCGGTAGCATGTCGATGCTGGATGCCATTACCGCTAGCCACCGATCGCAGCATCATTGGGATTTCATGGTAGCACCACCACACAACTATGGTAGCGCTGCCGGCCCTTCATTGGTAGCATCTGCGCCTCCTCCATGGCAGCGCCCCTCCGACCGGATGGTAGCAACATCGGACTGCTATGGTAGCAAAACAAGAGAGCAATTGTAGCAAAAAAGTAAATCCTATGATGCAAATTTTGCGGTGAATTTCTGCTACAACTTTTATGTGAATTTGCATCAGAAGGAGCAATTTGCTACAAAACTTCTAAGGATTTGCACCTCATGAAGATAAATTGCATCGTATAAAAAAAGGAATTTGCTACAATTGTTTTACAAATTTGCATCAAAAGGGAAAACCTTTTGCTACAAAGCTTTCAAACAAGAATTAATGTTAATAAAAAAACTTGCTACAATTGTTTTAGAGATGTGCATCAAAAGGGGAAACTGTTTGCTACAAAGGTTCGAAACATTTGCACAAACAATCAAGAAAAAAATGCATAATCTGAAGAATAAAATTGCTACAATTGTTCTCTCGATTTGCATCAAAAGGGGGAAAATTGTGCTACAGAGCTTTCAAAAATTTGCACCACAACAAGAAAAATGGGCAGAAAAATCATTGAAGAAATTTGCTCCCGGACGCCTTCAACCGTGCCCGCCGCACACGCTGCTGCGTTCCTAGCAGCAAGCCCTCCTATCGGCGCCCCAGGTAGCACCGGCCCTAGCGGTGGTTGGAGCAAGGTTACGCGCCGGGCCGAGGGAGGAGCCGGCGGCGCTCCAGTAAGAGGAGGGGTGGGCGGCGCGGTGGTGGTTGGAGTAGGCCATCCGCGGTGGGTCGAGGCCGTCCGAGAACGGCGTCGATGGGGCGCTTGCGGAGTCAAGCGGAGGAAGTGGCTGAGGAGAGAGAGAGAGAGCCGTGGTGCGGCGGGGCCATTGGGCGAGAGAGGAGCGGCGCCGGCGTCGGTGGAGGAGCAGCACGGTAGTCGGGTGAGGCGGCGCGACGGAAACAACAGGGAAGGAGGCCGCTGCTGGCTGGCGTCGATGGTCCGGTGAGACGGTGTGGTGGAAACAGTGGGGAAGGAGGCCGCGCGCCGGTGGCTAGAGGTTGCGGTGGTAGGGTGAGGCTGCGTGGAGGAAACGGCAGGGGAAGAAGCGGCGCTGAGGGAGAAGAATGAGTGGAGGAGAAAGCACGGAACGGGAGAAGATAAGGCAGGAAAAAAAGTCGCGTGCGTTACATTCGCCACAATGTGGGACACGTGGGAGTCGCTCGACCCGGCGGACGGAGTCGCGTGATCCCCGGAATGATCACAAGGCTTTTCCAAAAAAAAGATCACGGTTGGCCATAGACTTCGAGTGGGCCGTCTGAAGGCAGAGCACTGAAGACCAGCCCAGCTCTCTTCTTCTTCTTCTTCTTTCCGCACAGCCTGTACGGAAGCGCTAAATCGCGACGGAGACGGCAGCCGGAGAGGCGAACCGCCAGCCACCACTCTGGCATGGGATCGCGCTCCAGGGGAGCGAATTCTTTACGCCAAGGTTAGTCGCCTTGCCGCTTCTATATAAACAGCGCATTTTCTTCTAATTTTACACAACGAAAGCTCTCAAATTAGAGGTTTCATTGGAACACAATCCAGTAAGCTTGCAGGCGCCATGGCTCGCTGCTCTGCCGCCGTCGCTTTGCTGTATCTAGTCGTTCTCCTCTTCGCCTTCTCCGTGGAGCAAACCATGGCGTCCGTGGCGCAGGCGCGCAGCCCATGAGGCAGGTGACCAAGCTGGCCAGCTGCTCGATCGTGGGTTCGCGCCATCGCTACTAGCCTACTAGTGTGATTACTAATTTATGTTTTCTCCAATATCTTAAATATTCATCTCAATAGTTTCTGTAACTCTCACATGTGTCTTGTGAGGAACATGCAAAAAGAAACCCACTTAGTAGCTACACGTCTACATCTCTTTCCCTCACCACACCTCTATGTCCATTCTCGGTGCAAATATATACTACGTAGTTGGCATCGTACCTTGGTAGTCATGCCATCTTGCCATGTGAATCTAATACTCAACTAAAGCATGACTAATCCACCTCCTGGAATAGCACTCATGGGACACATTACTAGTTGGGTCAGTGCAAAATATAGTCATTCTCCTACATAATGTATTTACTACTACAACTATAGAGTAAGCCATCTTAGACGGTTGAATTAAAACACGATTTTTGGTGTTTTACGGCCATCCGATCCACGTGACTTACTGAAAGGTGGACCAATAAGTGAATCTCAGAGGTAGTTGGCTGGAACCAGCTTTAAAACGGATGAGCTCCATGGAACCCGGTATTTTAAAAATTCGAAAGTCCATAATTTGAAGTTTCAGAAAAATCTGAAAAAATGTTGTATTCTGTCAATGTGTATTCTGTCAATGTTGTATTCTGTCAGAAAAATTTGAAAGTCATAATTTGAAGTTTCAGAAAAATTTGAAATCATAATTTGGAGCTCCATGGAACCGGTAAGCAAAAATGTTGTATTTTGTCAATGTGTAAAATCACAAATATAAATAACATATAGTTTGGTCTGGAAAAAATAACAAAGTCTAATATTCGAAAATAGTGAACAGTGCAAAATTTGAACCCTTCCAAATTTGTTAGATTTTGTTATTTTCTGTAGCTCAGAATGTGTCATATTTTTATTTGAGATTTTGCATATTGATAGAATACAACATTGTCTACATTCAGCATTGTTTTCGTATATTTTGGAAACTTCATAATATGATTTTCAAAACTTTCGAAATAAAGGGCTCCATGGATATCGGCCTCCATGTGTGGTTTCTGCTTATGTAAGAACATATGCAATGGTGAGAAAGCATGTCTTCCCTTAGCTCTACACATCACTTAGAGAAGGCAATAAACATAAGTTGTGCCATGCATTATCTCTCACTGTTATATTTAAAAAATATTAAATATCAATTAAGTTCTAGTGAAGGTTTCATCAATAAGAGCAGACATATTATACAATGGAGAAAGCACCCTTCTATTAACTTTTAAGATATCATCCTTAGCAAAGGAAAAAAACCCTTCTATTTCTTCATTTTCTATCTTCTAACTAAGGAACATTTCAACATGATAACCACGATACAGGTGTATGAAGTTGTTCATTTTTCAGACAGCCTTACACCGAAACATATATGTATCCCATAGCTTCTGCATCGATGCACACTCAAAGACACGATTGCACATAACAATGAATTAACTAATTATTAGCTAAAAAATACACTTAATTACTTTGATATTATCCGTACACATTGGTCGACGCCTACATCCATTTTACGGGACAATCAGGTTACATAACTGCATGTGACATTGGGTCACTGCCATGTGATCCCCCATGTGTCTGACCCACATGGAAGCAACCTAAAGTCACATGCATTTAAGTCACCAATGACGAATCCCAAATTTAGATACCTAGAATCTAAGGCCCTAAGCAAAAAAGGTTCGAACTCCTGAATCGTCACGCGGGGAACTCCCGGAGGTGACTCGAACCCTGCACCACCGCTCACGCCTGCAAATTTATCGGCTCATCACCTCCAACTCTATTTTCCAGCTTCTTGCCCTCTCTACTCATAGGTAATCTCTTTATTTTATGTTTTCTAATGCAAAGTCTAAACTCTGAAGAAGACAAGAGTCAATTTCAGACCTAGAACAACTACATATACTTTAGCTAATAGTGAATTAACTGATTTTATACAATCAATTACATATAAAATTAAGGGGACAAAAATTAAAGACTTATCACTACTGACATGTTTTTTCCATCAACATCATAGTTTAATGATTATGTAGTATTCATTCATAGAATGTTTTGATTATTTCTGCTTGTCATTGTAGGATCTCATTGTTTTCCTATTATTGATAAGCAATTATAGGCTATGATCAAAGCAGGACTTCGTTATTTAGGTAACTATAGTATGTGTCCTTGTTATGCAATTATGCCACCATATTTTATTGTGCTTTTCATATTGTTGTTTAGCTAAAAATTTGCGTCAAAACATCATTAATACATATGTAGTGCGATTAGGCTGATATATTATGTCGTTTTTACACCACAAGTTTTAAAATTATTGAGGGGTGCCAAGTTCGTCATAATTAGGGATGAAAACGGTATGAAAATTTTCTGACTTTTCCGCAAAAAACTGGAAACATAATGGAAGTACGGAAATGGAAACGAAATATCACGGAACGGAAACGGAAACTTTTATCCTGAAACGGAAACGGAACAGCGTGTTCCGACAGAACGACCACTGAAACGGAATTTCCGTTCTGGTAATATGGAACTTTCCTTTTTTTTCTACGTGGTGTTATCGAATCCAGCAGGCCTAACGGGACGAGGACACACCTCCGGAGCCATCTTCATTGATGGTGATGCATGAGTAGTCCACCCTCGGGGCTGCGGGCTTGTAACTGTATCTATGTGGTTATCTCTCTCCCATGATGTGATCTTGATTGTGATCATGGCTTTGTTTATATAGCTGAATCATATGATGTTTGCACCTCTATTCCTATATGTAGATTTTTTTTTGAGCTAACATTCCTTTATGTAGATATGATGTTGCTCACTTGATGATGTCTGGTATAATTTTCGGAGACCGAGGTGACAATGGGGAATCTACGGACAATATATTAGAACTATATTGATTATGAGTTTGTTCTTTATAAGTTGGATTGAATAATGAAATCATGATATTTCGTGATGCTTGTGTTTAGTATAATTTCCTTATATTACCAAGGAGACATTGTGGATACCGTATGGATATATTAGAAATACATTATTCGGGAAGGTGTTTGTTTTGATACGAACTTTAAGCTATGCTTTTGTAGCCTTACCATTGTCTCATCCGGTTTTGATCCACGAAAAGAGTAAACTCGGAGTAATCTTTACCATGCATGCTTTTGTAGAGCTTATCATGTGCTTAACTATGTTAATGTTATTGACATTTGTCATTACTGAAGTACGATCCTAGGCTTTGTTTCCAAACATTGATGCACCATCTTTATTCACTTTTGCTACGTGTTACCTTGCTGTCATTTTTATTTCAGATTACAAAAACCACCTTTTATCATCCTTGTTGGGGTTAGGTAAGTAATATTCACACCCCGGCAACGAAAGTCCGCGTCCGGTTTTGTCTTCTCCGTGTCCTCACGGCGGTGGCCGACGTATGATTGTGGATGGGTGTTGTTACCTTAGTTGAGGGCGCCGCCATGAAAATCTCTCCTTTTTTTGGACTGATGGCCGGTGTCAAGCTACAGTCGATGCTTGTGGTATCTTCCTTTGCCTTTGGTGTATGATGGTTGTGTTCTGTGACAAGGTCATGATATAGGGTTCGTGTCTTGGGCCTTTGGTGAAAGCTTTGTAGGACCTTGCCTCTATCGGCAACGGGGACGTCTTTGAACGCTGCTCACCTTCTTTGAGCTGCAAGCCCTCCTCTTTTGGATTTCCAAACCTTGCTTGGTTTCTTCTCGATTGCATCTCTTGGTTGTGGCGCTGATGGTGTGGAAGAGATCTGTTGGGTTCGACATCTTCGGCGTCGTCTTCGTGCAACAGAAGTCAAAGCGCCTTCATGCGAATCAAGCTCCTAGTTTAGCTTGCCCGTCTATGGTGTGTGTGTGTGTCCTAGCTGGTTTTCTCAGCTTATTTCTGTAAGTTGTAACTCCTGACCGGTTATTAGTTACATTTAATTTAAATATCCAGGCTCACTTGGAGCCTTCCGTTTAAAAGAGAAAGAGGTTCCGCTGCCGCAACATTTAGCACATGATCCGGAGGGCCGAAACATCCTGCAATCCACCAGTGTATCTCTGCCTCGTTTTAAAGCCGAACCGGTATGAGGAAATCCCGCTCGTCGAATTCCATCCTACGTCGGTTTCATCCACACGTTCTCCTCTGTGTGTTCTCTCTACCTGCACTGTCTGTCTTGGGGGCCCGGCCTGTCAGGGTCGTCCTCAACTTCGCTAATTCGCCGAAAACAATCTCCAGCGCGTCCCACGCGAAATATGTATGCATTTATCCTATTTTTACAGAAAATTATCTATGCAATTGTATCGAAAAGATGTTCAAGAAAATGTAAGGATTTATCTTATTTTTGAAGAAAATGCGTGACAAAATAAATGTATCATGCTCACATTTTCACCGAGGCAAAATACGTGGATCTTGAAAAAATGCATGACACAGAAACATCCATTACTAAATGCATGATAAAGGGAGGTAGCACGGTGGCCACGTGATGATAAGCCCAATGGTGGGGTTGAGACGAGCGATAGGCTACATAGATTTGAGTAATTGTCATGAGCTTTCAATGGAGTAGCCACCACAAATATTATATATAATAGTTCAGCTAATACTTGAATATAAACGTTATGCACTCAATTCAAAAAGCAATAACTTGTCTCGGTAATTAAAAATGATTAAGGATTCACTTATAACATACAAGACCCAGGAAAAGTTTCCTCTTTTTAGGAGAAAATACAAGATATTAGAAAGATACGAGGTCAAAAAAATTATGGCATTGTCTTCACAAATTTTTATTTTGGAGTAGATTTGAGTATTTTGTAAAATTTTAATTTGTAAATGTGAAACCATGCAACTAAAGTAAATTATATTTGCATGAGGATGACACAATCTTACAACTCTGGTTGTTGGAACCTTTCAAAATGTGTGATTAAAAATGAATATGAAGTGTCGGATGATACTGAAGATAATGTGTGATAAAAATTGAATAGATACATGTCTTATCATACTAAAGCTGACACTATTTAAGTTCTTGGAGTTCTTAGAGAAAGAGATCGTGCGGTAGAATGCCAAAAAATTAGTATAGCTTGAGAGTGTAGGATTTTGAGACTTGGGATATTGGAGGTTTACCAAAGAAAGTCAGCATTTGTAGCTAAGACATTAGTCCCGAAAGACCGATGACTTGGGATTTTGGGCTGCATCATGGGCTGCGGGATGTAGCTCGCTTAGGGGTGGGCGTTCGGTCTTTTCGGTTAGTTCGGTTCGATCTTTCCGGTGTTTAACAATTTCGGTCATCCAGAAATGATACCCGTAATAAATTCGGTCTTTTCGGTTTTCTGTTCTTCGGTCTTTGGTCTATTCGGTCCGGTCTTCGGTCATGACCAAATAGACCAAAAAATAGGGCGCAAGAAGTGGAATCAGCGCCCGGGACTGGGAAAGTGAGAAGCGATCGACTAGTCTCTCGCGCACGGGAGAATTTACAGTACGCTGGGCTGGGATACTCAGTTGTTGAGCCTAGAGACTAGATGGTATACTTGGTTTAGTAGTTGGCCTATAGACTAGATGTACACAATTTATTCGGGTTATTCGGGTTATTTATAAGTGATGACCGAATTTCTGATCTGATTTCGGTCTTTTCTAATTTGCTACCTAAACTTTTAACGGTTTTTTCGGTCTCGGTCATTTCTGTTTCGGTCTCGGTCTTTTCGGTTTCGGTTTTCGGTCTTCGGTTTTTATGCCCACCCCTAAGCTCGCTCACTGCGAGATTTCCTGCGCGAGAAAGCCGCTTCTTCAAGCCCCCGAATGTGCAATCGCCTGCATGGAGGTCCACAACCAGTGTCTCCCCAGCTGTGCCGCCCCCGCACCCCGCCCCCCGCGCTCGGCCCCACGCCGCCGCAGGCTTGAGTCCCCTCCGTCCTCAGCTCCGTCGCCTTTGTATCAGTAGTTCAGTAATTCAGTAACCCCTCGTAATCTCAACTACTTATTAATAAAAACACTTATTGGTTCTTGAAGAATCTTGGTTTGGCTGATGAAGAAGCGTGCTTAATGAGTTCTGGTTATTTACATTGTCATTGTGGATGTATCTAGCCATGTACATTTTATGGATAGCAAGTCAAATTAATTGGAACGGAGGGAGTAGGTTTTTGCAGTTTGGGGTCTTTTTCCTTCTAGCAAACCTTCAGAGTTTGCCAGATTTGGTTTATCTAAATAAGTAACGAACAGTAAAAGATGTGAAGAGAACACATAATGATCTTGGATTAGCATATCAATTCTATTAATCAGAACTTTAACTATTCAGATATTTGTCGAATCAAAAAATATTATAGAGAATGTTCAGATTGTAGTAACGTCGTAGCATCTGCCATGTTTTGGGCAGCTGAGAAGAGTTCTGTGATGCATCTCTGTGATTTTTCTTTTTTTCAAATACAAACCTGCGTACAATCAAAGGATACGAACAGAAATACATACGCACGCTTGTACAAGACGTACACAACTCAGAGCACTACAGCAGCGAACTGCTGAACCACCAGAGATCCTCGTTGCCGACAACCGCCGGAGAAGAAGAACCAAACCACCACCCGCCTGGAAGAGGGAGGACCTCCAACGTTGAAGAAGACCGCATAATCCACTCGTCGCAAGCAACGAGATCTCACCGATGAACGGGCACGGCCAAGCCACCCCCACGACCAGCTCCAGCACCTCCTGCTGCCGGGATGACCAGGCCGTGCCAGAACCACCACCACCGCACCACCTCCCGAGCGCCCGAGCTGAGCACAGCGCCCCACAGACCAGACTCCATCTCTGCACCGTCGCCGGGGACATCGCCAAAGCAACGACAAAGAGGAGGGGAAAGAGAATACTCACAGACTGGAACGCCGCCGCCGCCGCGTCGCCCAGCCAGAGGACCAACCTCACCAGATCCGTGAATCTGAGAGGACCAAAAACTCCACCACTGCCACCGCTGCCACCGGCGTCGAGGGGAGACGAACACCCGCTAGATCCATAGATCAGCGGGACGGAAACGCCGTCCGCAAGCCAGCGCCGCCGGCGCCGGCCAGGGAGAGGAAGGACAGCAGACTTATTCTTCCAAAACGGACGTCGGGAGTCTCCAAATCGACGCCGTGAGGACCTAGAACTACCCTATCTACACACCGGAGGCAGAGGAACAGGATCCCGACCGCCAGCCGCCGCCGAAGCGAGCGGAGGAGGCCGGAAACCGCGCCCTCGCCGCCGGAGAGGAGGGGATGGAAACGCTTCGCCCTTTTCGCCTCTCTCTACTATAGAGGGGAGGGGAGACGGACACGGACACGGGCAGTACTATCCAAAGCGCATCTCTGTGATTTTTCGTACTTTGCACAGTCAGAGAAGTGGTCGTGACTCTTGTATCTGCACTGAGTTAGACTACCGAAGTTGTTTAGTGGTTGGAGCCTTGGAGGATGCTCTTCTATAGATGATTCATGGACTCCATCAATTGGAGGCTTCTGGAATTAAACGTAACGGTGGTGTCCAGCAGAACCTGCTAGCTGTTTCAATTGTTGGTGCGTGGGGAAAAATGTGCTAATTAAGTTACCAGACTACAAGTCAACATGAAACTAGTTCGTTGAATGAAAAAAAATTTGTTCTCCGTTTTTTTGCTAAGACCTTCCATCACGAGCTTCAGTTTGTCGTACAGTGGGTAATTTTATTATGGAACTGCATGATGAAAAGCTGCACTAGTGATACAGAAAAAGTTGTATGTGGCTTAGTTTCTTGGGAGATTATAAATATACACATGAAGAAGATATGATGACCAATCTCTACCCGTTTCTATAGGTTGAAGAAGTAATATTGTACTAGAAGGGTTAGCCGCGCTTTGCTGCGCCCGGAAGGCAATGAACTGTTATATTCATGTATTTTGGTGTGTTAGAGCGAGTTTAGCATAGTTTGTTGTGTTGCCTTGTGTTTAGTCGTAGATGCGTTTTTTTATTTGTGCCAGGAAAAAAATATGCTCAAGTTAATCATCACAACCATTCAACGACTCATACATAATAATAATTCAATCCTAGATTGTGAACAACTCTGGGACTTACATGTTATATTAACTTTGCTTCTAAAGCAATAGCTATAAAACAATGCACCATTACATGTTATTCGTAGCACAACCAAGTTTAAATAATGGATTGTTACATATTCAAGCATCTCCCAACATTTCACCTTTCACATTGCTAGCTAGTAAATAGCAGTAAAAAATTAGTTTGGACCAATTATCATTAATTAGTGTCACGCTCGTTTATGCTTCAATTTCAAAATCTCACTCGCAAATAAGTAATGAAGTTAAGTTAAGCGCCTTCGGCGAAGAAGAACACGACAATTGAAAAAGTATCATCCACAATGACACACTGTTTGGCATTTATAATTTCTTCACAGAGATAGCAAGACTAATGGATCTCTCATAGTGAAATAAAATCCAAGTACATCGGCATAATTAAATCATTATATCGATAGAATCTTGTAATGAACATAATGTCTTCACTGGCTGCTCATTAAATACACGTTGTAAGCCTGAAAGAAATCTATCTTTGCAAGCAGAAAAGGCACACCAAAAGAGTGCAGAATAATCCACACATAACACCACCATTTTCCTGAACATATACCACATGGATCAGACCATTGCATTAGCAAATGAAGTGTTTAACTTGTTTCCTAATTACTGCATCATGGCCCAAAAGAGAAACAATGGCTCGTCATACATCCACAACAAATAATACCATACCAGTATCAATTGTTCACCAGCGCTAATCTAATTCTCATATTTCTTCTTTGCATTTTTTATGTAGTTATAAAAAATTTAACTTGGCTGTTTGGTTGATTCAGGAGTCAATATAATGGAAGAAAGCACAATTCCTTGTGATTAGTCAATCCTCGATCTAAGCAATTAAAATAATACTGACATGATGTTTAAACATGCTATATACGAACAAAAAATCAACATACACGAAAGGTTGGCGAACCTGCAGATGCACATATCGTACTATCAGCCTAAAACAAGAGATATTCTGCACAATTACTAACCTGGAGCAAAGATGGTTCACTAAGTGCAGATTTAGCTCCATCTCAGGATGTCAAGATGTGATAATTAGCACAGTAAATTGCAGTCAAGAAAACTCACAATTTAGCTAGATAAACTCAAGGTTACCATAAGAAAAAACTCAAGGTGCAAAGTTGGGTCCTACATAAAAGAAGTTTGAGTAAGCGGGAAGACCATATTGTACATAAAAATGCAAGTAACGGTAAAGCACCGAAGATGAATTTAAGTAAGGTAGAAAACCACATTGTACACAAAAACGTAAGTAAAGAGGAACTATCTAACGACATACATGAAGAGCAGGTAAAATGTATCTTGTTGTTAATGAGAAGAAATGATATAGGGTCAGTACACATGCACTTGTTAATACACATCACAAAAAACTGATAATACTACCGCAAAAAAACATTTTTCTATTGGCAGCTATCTCTGACTTTAATTAAGGACATAAGTTTCTATTTGTGAAACCTACTTATCGTTGTTAGAAGACAGAAATACAAAAAAGGAAAGGAAATCCAATCTGCACTAAGTCATGGACCTCGTCCATGACGTAGGTGGTACCAATAATGTAGCCAAGCTCCTGTAATTGGAATATCATATGAAAGTGCAGCAGGTACATCGGCTCAAGATGTACACACATCAACAGAAGAAAATATCCTTTTATTTTTACCATATAGTTGGATGCCTGATTTGTTTATTAATCCAATAAACTAATAGCTGATTAACTAATCTACCGCTAATCCTCTAAATGAGTTCCTTAACTGAAAGCACAACAGCTAATGTGTATGTTCTATTCAAATCAATATGGAACACTTGTGTACAAACTACGGACAAAGGTAAGAACACAGTTGTCAGCTAGAGCTGCAGCAAAAGAAAGAAGGAAAATACATGATTTATGCTGACACATGGAGACATAATTTTTTCTTTGACTAAAAATGGAGACATTATTTTGAAGTAACATAAATTTGCAGCGATACATATTGCTCCATGCATGTCCTATTATGCAGGAGAACATAACTCATCAGAAATAAAAACCTAGCTGGCAGGAAAAAAATCTGAATCAGTATGGTTCCTGCCAATACCGCTCTCCTTATTGCATTGCCTGAAAGTTTTCACATATAAGCATTGCTGAAACAACTAAAAACATTTTTTCAATATTCCAGGTCAGAGCTCCTACTTTAATAGCTAAATACCCGTGCATTTCCACGGCCCCTCGTAGTTTTTTTTTGTTCTGCATTTGTAAATTATGATGTATATGAAAAGTTATTAACTAAGTTCTACTCCCTAGCACGGATTACAATGTTGGGAATGTTGTCTTGAGTTTCACTGTCATTGAGCAGCATGTGGTTGATGTAAGATCGGACACTGTTCTTCTGGGCGAGGCGACAACGTATTTATTGCAATCATCGCTGGTGTCCAACACGCTGAGCTGCGCTCTAACCCAATGGACAGTGTTGTCGTTATCGAGCAGCTTCAGGGACTGTACAGGAAAGATAGTATTTGAGAAACTGAACATAGCTAGCCGAAGGACAAGATCCCTAAAGCAAAACTTACCAAAACAAATAGAGATGACCATTCTTCTCACATTTGTGATGCTCAATTGACGTACTGGAATAATGCCTTCAAAGATATAACATCAGTTTCAAGGGACTGACGGTAAGCAGATGAAGGCCCGGGTGATGGCATCCATTCTGCCCGGTTGTTGATCTTCCCGGCCATGTCTATCAAAACCTGCATGTCCAAGAACAAATAACAGGAAGTGAGAACTTTTTTAAGAGACAGAGTAGACTTGCTATTGTATATATTTATAATTTTGGGGTTTAAAATACGGTTGTACAAGAAAGTTGTACAGAAAAGAAAGACTAATCTAAAAACTAAACACTTTTTTTGATTCCATGATGAAAAAGTTGCTATGTACTTGATCGATTTCAGCTCCTCCTTGAAAATAGCCAGAATTACGAAAAGAATATCAGATTTTCCAAGCTCCATGAAATATTATCTCCAAAAAGATAGGCTTTTGCAAACCTTGTTTAAGCATATCAATGCACTCCCGGTCTGTAGAATTTAGAGTAGTAGTCCAACCAGGACAACATGCTTGGGAAAATTTACCGTGGAAGAAAAAAAGTTCGTGGAATCATTACACATAAGAAATGTGTAGCTGGAAAAGAGAAGGTTCTATGCTGCAGTAAATCTTTGGTGTTAAGGATATCCCATAGAAGTAGCAAAAAAAAAAAACTTCACATGGCAGCATGTTTTCCAAAGCCATTTGAAAACTGGTGGGGTTGGGGGGGGGGGGGGGGGGGGGGAGTCCTCTGAATTTTTGAAATGAACATAAGCTTTAGCAACTAAAAAAGCTTGACCCCCTTGAGGAAGTGAGAACCATGCATGTAGGAAATTCGGGGGTATTTTTTTATATAAAGGCAATAATGCCCAGCTTTGAATTAACAAAGCTACCGAGTCACAACGGCAGTTACAACGAGCTGATAAACAGCTTACAAGCAGTAGATGTCCCAAGCAAACAAAAGATACAACAAACACACAGCACAGCTTGAGGAGCCTACGCTAAAACCTGGCTACACTAACAAGAACCATGGTAGCCGAGGCCAAGACGGGAGCACCATAGGAACACGACGCCGTCTTCAAATCCAGAACGCACTTGGACTCAGCTTCCACCGTCCTCGCCACCGGAAAAGGACCCCTGTCCCTCGCCAGGCTCAAAAGGCGCTCCGTACCGTCCAGAAGGAGAAGGGAGCTAACCCGAGAGCAAGATTGCCGAAACGGAAGAGAGCAGCCACGCTGCGGGCGCTCCACCGAAAGACCACCACCACCAAGCGCTTGCTAGCAACAACAGGTCCGAGCTGCTAAACGAAGACGCCGAGACGGAGGGACAGCGAGAAAAAGGCAACCACACCACCGCGGCTGAAACGAGACCACCGAAGCTTGAACACTCACCACCGCACGAACCACTGTTGCCAAAGAGGGGAACCCTTTCCCCTCTCGCCCAGGCTCGAGGGCGCCGACCCATGGCGAACAGGGGCAACGGGGCGGGGAGGCAAATAAGGCACCCGCCAGTCAACGCAGAGAGATGTCGTCGCCGAACACGAAGCCGCCACGGTTCCCTCCACTCGCGCACAGCTCCACCACCACCCCCGCGACACCGGAACAACGGCACCGCCCAGCCTCCACACCGAAAGCACCACTCGCCCAATACAACACCATCCCCAGACGACATCTCCAAGGAGAACACGGCGCGCACGGCGTCGACGCCGCCCAATCCCGAAGGATTTTGAGCTTTCGCTCAGGAGGTGGTCGGGGGTGCGAGGGAGGGTCCACGGCTGCGCCTCCAAGGAGGAAAGCGGCGCCCTTGGGCGTCACCGCTGCCTGGCCAGGACAGCCGGCTAGAGGTTTCCCTCGGGCCCGCACATAACACACCAGCGCCTCGCCACCGCGGGCAGCGACGGCCACGGCCGCCAAGCCACAAGGAGGACGGGAGGAGGGAGGGGATGAGGTCGTACCGTTAGATCTGGAGTCAGGGGCGAGAGGGGAGTGCGCGCCGCGACCACCGTCTGCCGGAGCCTTGTCAACGCGCGACGAAGACCTCTGGCCACCAGCACCTGCGGCCGGCGCCCGCCGCCAAACCAGCGCCGCCCGCTTGACGCCTCGCCTACGCGCGAAGGGAGCTCGTCGGGGCGCGCCCGCCTCACCCGCCGTCTTTGCCGGCCGGGCGCGGCCGCCACCGCCGGCGCCGGCGGCGGCAGCGGCCGGAGAGAGTAGATCGACGCCTCTTTTTTCTAGGGTTTGGGGGTCCGCTGGAGCGGCTCGCGCGAGCCGCCCGAGCAGAAGTTCCAGCTCGTGTCATTCGGGGGTATTCAAGACATATAAAATGCAAGTTACCTACACCAGTTGATGGAATACCCAAAACTGTTTTATATGTGCAATGTAGATGAACACTCAATGAAAGCATCAAAGGTAAAGAAAGAAAAATGAGAAAATAATAAGAGGTTCTAGCTTGTCCTTTTTTTCTTATGTAGTACAGTTCAGTCGATTGCAGTCATCAGTACACTATTGCAGGCACCCCATCCATGAGATCCTCCCCACGCTCGCCCCCTCATGTTGTAATGGTGCCTGACCTGACGGTGACGAAGGAGGTCTCTGCAAGTACCTCCGTCAAATATAACGGACCTCATCCGGTGCCCCAACATCGACACGAAGGTGCCCAACACCAAGCTCCCTACTATAATGACAATTAGATTTCCTTTTTAGGACATAATAACAATTTTATATCTCTTGCAGACCAGCATTGTTTGCTACATAAGTTAGAGCTGCAGCATGTCTCTAAGCATTTGCAAGCAATAAGCTGAACTATAATTCATAATCGGGTTGTCCATATTTATTTAGAAAACTGGAGACAAAATGTACTTACTGCCGAACTTGTCATGTGCTTCGTCTAAAATAGTGTACTTCTCAACGACCAACTTATCTTCCAACAAACCATCAGAAGTCACTGATGAAGAATCAAGATCAATGATATGCAGCTAGTACCTTCAGAGCACAACATCATCTGATCAAGAGTCGTACAAAGATACCAGTGCAGGCAGCAATAGAGGCAAGCAGGGGATGAACCCGTCGTAAGGGGAGTAGATGGCAAGGGGCGCTGTGTCACGGACGTCGGTGACCTTAGCTCTGGTCTCGTTCCAGAGCTCAAGGCGCATGGAGGTGACGACCTTGCTAGACTTCTTCCAACAGCTGGTCCTTGAGTGCCTCGACGGTGGTCTGAGATAAATACTCACATGCATTAGAAACAATCAGGGAAACAAAGATGAGAACCAAGCAGAACTAATGTCCAAATCGATTGAAACTGCAATTAACTAATTAAATCTCATGGTAAAGTCCACTACTTATTGATGGATTTGCCCCGGGATCAACACACACATATACACATGGAGAAGAAGAACACGCAGAGACACTTTTGTGGCACCGCACACTTGTGCCTTTTCTCTTTGTTCAGCTTAAACAAACTCAACTGATTACAAAATCCTTATATAGGGAAACACACGCACGGGCCAAGCCACATACCGGCTTGATCCGAGCACCACGCTCCACTACCTACACGCACGCACTTAGCTCGAGTCACTCCCAAGTTTACAGCCCATAACGGTACACGATGCACGTCTCAACTAATCGCGTCCGCTTCTAACTGCACATGACTTGGCCGCTTGACTCCACGGAGCTTCGTGCATGCGGCATGCAGATCAAGCTAGCTCTAACTAACATGCAACGGCAACACTAGCTAAACCATCAGACTTACATGTACCCACAAGATCTCTATTGTGTGCACTCGCCGCAGCCTATGGTGCTAGCTAGGACCAACTAGAGTGAAATGCATGTATGGTCCTTGTACTTGTCGGCCATGACTAACTCAGTCCTTAAACTCACGAAATGCACCAATTCGGTCCCTATAGTCGTTCTACAGGTCCACATACGGTCCAATTACGGCTGCATCCGTATTCGCCGATGTGGCAATGTTTCGGCCAAAGCATGCACCGTACTCTTGCACGGAGAAATTGCTTAATGGAGCTACTCTCGTGTTCCCCACGTTGAAATCCCTAAATCACTAGTAGAAAAACCATCTTTGGTCCAGGGCCGCCCCAGCCATTAGCCCCGGTTCAGGTAAAAACGGGACCAGTGCCTGGCACTGGTCCCGGTTCGAGTAGCCACGGCCCCGTGGACCATTGGTCCCGGTTCGGTTGGGGGTATTGGTCCCGGTTCTTGGCACGAACCGGGACCAAAGCTCCTCCCGGTTCTTGGCACGAACCGGGACCAAAGCTCCAGAGCCAGACACGTGGCGTGCGGCGGAGCTTTGGTCCCGGTTCGTGCCAAGAACCGGGACCAATACCCCTCCCTGCCTATAAATAACCCCCACCCCCCTTCTCTCCTCTAATTTTTTTCTCTTGGATTGGTGGGAAGTGGGTGCTATTTTTTTTCCTTTGCCACGCACAAGATGTGTTCGATGAAATGCCCGACCCACACTTAAGTTCACACAAAATGATATCCTCGGCCGAGGTTAGCAACTTTATCCTTTTCGTCTGTAATTGATACAGAAATATTGCACGTGTCGATGTACGGTGGTCATTTCACTATTCAAGATGTTATTGTAATGGTATTTGATAAACTTAATTATATATATGATGCAGATGGATGCACGGATGCGATGGATGTACGGCGAACGACGCAGTTCCGAGTTTATTGCAGGCCTGCATAAATTTCTCGATGTGGCTGAGGCAAACAAAGTGAATAATTTTATGCCTTGTCCATGTGAGAAGTGTCGGAACGTCAGGGAGTACTCTGACCCGAGAACCATTCAAGACCACGTGATTCGGAAAGGTTTCATGCCCAGCTATAATTGTTGGACCAAGCACGGAGAAAGAGGGGTTAGGATGGAAGACAATGAAGAAGAGGAGGATGATGACAACTATCCTATGTTCCCTGAGGAATGCGGTGATACTGTTATGGAAGACGTTGAAGAAGAAAGAGGTGAACATCGGGCATCAGATGAGCCCGCTGATGGTCTTGGTGGGGTCATTTCTGATGCAAAGCGAGAATGCGATACAGAAAAGGAGAAGCTAAAGTTGGAGGCCATGCTTGAGGATCACAAAAAGTTGCTGTACCCAAACTGCGAAGATGGCAGCACAAAGCTCGGTACCACACTGGAACTGCTGAAATGGAAGGCAGAGACTGGTTGTTCTGACAAGGGATTTGAGAAGTTACTGAAAATAATGAAGCCGAAGCTTCCAAAGGATAACGAATTGCCCGAGACTACATACGAAGCAAAGAAGGCTATCTGCCCTCTAGGATTAGATGTGCAGAAGATACATGCATGCATTAATGACTGCATCCTGTACCGCGGTGAGTACGAGAATATGGATAAATGCCCGGTATGCAATGCACTGCGGTACAAGATAAGACAAGATGACCCTGGTGATGTTGAGGGCGATGACGAGCCCCCCCGGAAGAGGGTTCCTGCTAAGGTGATGTGGTATGCTCCTATAATACCACGGTTGAAACGTCTGTTCAGAAACAAAGAGCATGCCAGGTTGTTGCGATGGCACAAAGAAGAGCGTAAGAAAGACGGGAAGTTGAGACACCCCGCCGATGGGTCCCAGTGGAGAAAAATCGACAGAGAGTTCCCGACATTTTCAGATGACGCAAGGAACTTAAGATTTGGTCTAAGTACAGATGGCTTTAATCCTTTTGGGGAGCAGAGCTCCAGTCATAGCACTTGGCCCGTGACTCTATGTATCTACAACCTTCCTCCTTGGTTGTGCATGAAGCGGAAGTTCATTATGATGCCAGTGCTCATCCAAGGCCCGAAGCAACCCGGCAACGACATTGATGTGTACCTAAGGCCATTAGTTGATGAACTTTTGCAGTTGTGGTCCGAACCAGGTGTACGTGTGTGGGATGAGCACAAACAACAGGAATTTGACCTACGAGCGTTGCTGTTCGTAACCATCAATGATTGGCCTGCTCTTAGTAACATTTCAGGACAGTCAAACAAGGGATACAATGCATGCACGCACTGTTTAGATAAGACTGAAAGTATACATTTGGGAAACAAGAATGTGTACCTGGGGCATCGTCGATTTCTTCCGAACAGTCATGCCGTAAGAAAGCCCGGCAAGCATTTCAACGGTGAGGCAGATCGCCGGAAGAAGCCTAACCTCCCTGATGGTGATGTTATATATGACATGGTCAAGGATTTAGAAGTAATCTTTGGAAAGGGTCCTGGCAGTCTATCTGTTCCGAATGACGCTGACAACCACGTACCCATATGGAAGAAGTGCTCTATATTCTGGGAGCTACCCTATTGGAAAGTCCTAGAGGTCCGGTCTTCAATCGACGTGATGCACGTGACGAAGAATCTTTGCGTGAACCTGCTAGGCTTCCTGGGCGTGTATGGGAAGACAAAAGATACACCGGAAGCACGGGCAGACCAGCAACGTATGAAAGACCCATACAACAAGCAGACGGATAAAGGGCGTCAATACTTAAGCAGCTACGCTCTTACCAAAGCAGAGAAGGAAATCTTTTTTGAATGCCTGAGCAGTATCAAGGTCCCGGCTGGCTTCTCGTCAAATATAAAGGGAATAATAAATATGGCAGAGAAAAAATTCCAGAACCTGAAGTCTCATGATTGCCACGTGATTATGACGCAGTTGCTTCCGGTTGCATTGAGGGGGCTTCTACCGGAAAATGTTCGAGTACCCATTGTGAAGCTATGTGCATTCCTCAATGCAATATCTCAGAAGGTCATCGATCCAGTAACTCTACCAAGTTTACAGAAGGCTGTGGTCCAATGTCTTGTCAGCTTCGAGTTGGTGTTCCCCCCATCATTCTTCAATATTATGACGCATCTCCTGGTTCACCTAGTCGACGAGATTGCCATTCTCGGTCCTGTATTTCTACACAATATGTTCCCCTTCGAGAGGTTCATGGGAGTCTTGAAGAAATATGTTCATAACCGTGCTAGGCCAGAAGGAAGCATCTCAAGGGGCTATGGAACAGAAGAGGTCATTGAGTTCTGTGTTGACTTTATTCCTGACCTTAAGCCGATTGGTGTTCCTGAATCGCGGCATGAGGGGAGACTGAGTGGAAAAGGCACGCTAGGAAAGAAAGCACTGATATGTAGGGACGGGCATTCTTTAACTCAAGCACACTACACAGTTCTACAAAGTTCCACCTTCGTGGCTCCGTATATCGAGGAACACAAGAATTATGTACGCTCCAAGAACCCGGGGAAGGATGACTCCTGGATTAAAGAAAAACACATGGAGACCTTCGGCAGTTGGTTGCGATTACAGCTCATGAATGACACCACTGTCGGAGATCAGCTCTACTTGTTGGCCGCGTCACCATCTTCGACTGTATTGAATTTCCAAGGGTACGAGATAAATGGGAATACATTTTACACGATCGCCCAAGATAAAAAGAGCACCAACCAGAACAGTGGTGTCCGCTTTGATGCAACAAACGACGATGGGCAAAAGGACACATACTATGGTCGCATAGAGGAGATATGGGAACTTGACTATGGACCTACTTTTAAGGTCCCTTTGTTTCGGTGCAGTTGGGTCAACATGAATGGAGAAGGGATAAAGGTAGACCAGCTGTACGGGATGACAACAGTGGATCTCAAGAATCTTGGTTGTTACAAGAACGAACCATTCGTCCTAGCCAATGATGTGGCTCAGGTTTTCTATGTGAAGGACATGTCCTCCAGACCGAAAAAAAGAAAAAACAAGCAAACGAATACATCAGACGATGAGCCAAAGCGTCACGTAGTTCTTTCAGGGAAAAGAAACATCGTGGGAGTCGAGGACAAGACAGACATGTCAGCAGATTATGATAAGTTTGATGAAATTCCGCCCTTCACAGTGAGAACTGACCCAAGCATCCCGTTAAATAATGAAGATGCTCCATGGTTACGGCTGAAGCGATCATAGGCCAGGGACATACGCGAAGAAGGGTTCATGGCTTTTATGTAAATCAATGTAATGTATTAAACCTTTATGTGTTGTGTAGTAATGTATTAGCACCGTAGGGCTGTATGACGGGAATCCGAATGCTTTGTATACACTGCAAATCATCGCGTGGTCGTGAGCAGCAAATCGACCTTCGATCCACAGTGGCAAGACGTCTCTGATGATCTTGCCGCTGCTTGGATCGGACCGAGGGGCATGGCTACCACTTCCACCACCACCACCACTCCCACCTCCTCGGCAATTCATCATTGCGTCACCCTAATCCAGTGGCTGGATTCAACCTACCTGAGGGCTTGTGTTTCCAACAGCGTCGTTGTGTTGTCATTGTTCACCGTCCTACAGGAGGTGGCTCCAATGGCTGGCCGGTGAACAAGGACGAACACAATAATGCCAGGGAACATGCCAGCAGGTAGGCTAAATGTAGCCATTGGATTCGGTGGCGAAGGTAGACGCTCGTTGTGTGCCGTTCGCTGCAGGGACGCCGCTATTTATAGGCGATTAGAAAGTGTACATGTGGATGAGGTGGGAGTGGTGGTGGTGGGAGTGCTGATTCAATAGCTCACAAGCCCTCAAAAGAAACACACACCTGATCCAACGGCTCACAAGCGCTCGAAAGAAACACACGATCCGTGTGATTCTTTAGTCCCGGTTGGTGTTACCAACCGGGACTAGTTCTAAAAATCCAACAGCTCACAAGCGCTCAAAAGAAACACACCCCTGATCCAACGGCTCACAAGCGCTCGAAAGAAACACACGATCCGTGTGCTTCTTCCTTATTGGTGGGATTCCCTTTAGTCCCGGTTGGTGGCTCACAGAGTGATCCAATGTCATTTTTGACAAACGAAAAACAAAAAAGATATTTAGATAAGTAATTTGAAAAAACTCAGTTCTGCAACATTGTTTGTCGTACCAAGATACAGCTATGTGTCAAATATGGGCACATTTTGACAAACTATGACACGGGGATGACCATAACGAGGCCATTTGACTCGAAACTTATATATGTTTATAGATGATTGACCTTTTTGTGAAGAAGTTTTTTGTAAACTATGTCAAAACTCAAGTTTATCATTTATCCTACCAACTAGTACACATGAAAGTACTCCATGCCAAAGGATTTTATTTTTTGTGTATTTTTTTCACTTTCTTTGACTTTTTTTAAAAAACGGTCAAAATGGCCGCCGTTACTATTCATTGTAAGGGATCGAATTATCCAAAACTATCGACGGTTCTGTGATATAACCACTACTTGTGCACCTTAAAATCATTTAAAAAAATTCAGAGGGAACTATCACACACTTGTATTTCAAATTTGAATTACTTTCGAAAAATAGGCATAAAGTCGTTTAAGTAGGCGAAATTAGCTAGAAACCGAGAAAATTACCAATATTTGTGGATTATCCATACAATATGGTCTACTTTGTGTGATAATTGGATGGGTGCCATTTTGCACCATATTTGTTGTACTTGCTTCAAAAAAAATGTCATTTTTAACAAACGAAAAACAAAAAAACGATATTTAGATAAGTAATTTGAAAAAATAGAAAATGATTTTGGATTATTTATTCAAATTTAAACACTTTTCATGTTGAAAGTCTTTTCAGATTCAAAACCATTTGAAATTCACATTCAAACACAAAAAAAGGCGGGAACAAAATTTCAGAACTGAAAAGTTCGAAATATTTTTGAAAAAGGACTCTTTGGTCCCGGTTTCTACCAAGAACCGGGACCAAAGAGTCCGTGGACGCGCGCGCGGGATCTGCATTAACTGCAGGGGTCATTGGTCCCGGTTGCTGGCAAGAACCGGGACCAAAGAGGCATTGGTCCCGGTTCTTGCCAGCAACCGGGACCAATGACCCTATTGTTTATAACGCCCGTGCCTTCCCTCTTCTTCCACCTCTGCCGCAGTTCCCCCGACGAAAGAAGTGCTCTGGCGAAGCCCTGCTCCGGCGATTCCACGACCACCGGTGCGGCCCCGCCCTCCACCTCTGCCGCCACCCTGCTCCGGCGCGGCCCTGCCCTCCACCTCCTCCGCCGCGCGTTTGACCGGCCGCGGAGCCGCCGTACCTCCCTCTTGCTCGCCGGCCCGAAGCTCCGGCGCGGCCCACCACCACCGGCGCGGCCCGCCACCACCACCGCGTGGTCCACCACCACCGCTGGCCGCCGCTCCACCACCACCGGCGCGCTCCACCACCACCGTAGCTACTCAAGGTGAGAGTGCTTTTTTTTCATAATTTTGCATTGTAGCTAGATTGTAGATTATAATTGTTATAGAAATTTGTTAGATATAGATTATAATTGTTATAGAAATTTCTAAACATAATTTTGCTACTCAAGGTTAGAAGTAATTAGATTAAAATTGTAGCATTGTAGATTAAAATGATTAATATGTTTAGAAATTTGTTAGATATAGAAATTATTAGGTTATAGAAATTGTTAGGTTATAGAAATTGCTAGGTTAGTTGTAGATGGTTTTTTGTTAGCCATTTGTTAGTGTTAGTTGCTAGGTTTTAGCTATTTTTTGTTAGCCATTTTTGTTAGCCATTAGCTAGAATTAGTTTTGTTAGTGTTAGTTTTAGTTTTGCTATATTGATGTTAATTTTAGTTTTGCTACATATTGATGTTAATTTTAATTTTAGCTTTGCAAATGATTTTAGCTATATTGATGTATATTTTAGCTTGAGTCTTATGTTCTTGAGCTTAATGGCTTTAATTTCTTGATGTTTTAGGGTTTAGGGTCTCCGAGTTCGCCGTCGCGCCCAAGAATCCCCGCCCGAGGTGCTCTGCCGCTCCCGCCCGAGGTGCTCATGCAGATGAGATTATAAGGCAGCATATGAAGTTTCTAATTTGTTCTTGCAAATGAGATGATATTGTAGATGTATCTTGACATATGGAACAAGTTACCCAACTAAAGTTTTGTGCATTGTTCTTAATTTGCAGAAACTATGGAACGAGACGAAGATCAGGAAAATATCCTCCAGGATATAATCCGCGGGCCGGAAGATATTGTCGATGTCACCACGAAGTTTTTGAACAACTCCGGTGAGGGAGATGAGTCTCTCAACCGAAGAGACGGCTCCGGTGAGGTAGAACCCGACGGCCGGGGTGAGGGAGAAGTCAGCGAGGAGAAGCCGATGAGGGAGAAGCCGAAGGCTCCGGTGGAACATTAAATGTTGCAAACTCCGGCGAGGTGCATATAAATATTAATGAAGCCAAAGATTGTATTAATTAAGCCTCTGCAGTCTATATACATATATTAACGCTCTTTCTTCTTTTAGCCCTCTGGATCGAGCAAATCTTCTGTAAGGACAAAACGAGGCCCATCCAAAAAGTTGGGCGACCAAGAAAGGTACAGGATCGAAAGAGTCGCTGAAGACGGCACACCGACTGCTCCCCCTGGTGTTAAAAATAAAATGGTAAAGCAATGCGGAGTTCTTGTTAGGGACTTCATCCCGATCACCGTTCGAGAATGACATCGGCCAAAGGAGAAAGGACAGCTATATGTCAGCGTTAAGGGCAAAGAAAGACTTTGGAGAAAGCTCATGGTTAATTTCACCCTGCCGGCGCCAGAGGTGGATTCAGATGAGGAGGATCCAGATGAGGCAGAAAAGATTGCCCGGAAAATCATGGAGCAAAAAGTCAAGGACTGGGCACTTAAGAAGATGGCCGAGCTATTCAAGAACTGGAAGAAAAGATTGAACAACCTGTTTGTCAAGAAAAATAAGACTCCAGACTTCGATAAAGGGTATGAGAAGATAAAGGACTACTGGGAAGAATTTGTGGCGTACAAGAAATCAGAGGAAGCTCTAGAAAAGTCTGCAAAAAATGCGGCAAATGCTGCTCTAAAGATGTACCACCATACTATGGGGCCTGGTGGCTACGCTTTTAGCATGCCTAAGTGGGAGAAACTTGAGGCGGACCTGCTGGCTAATGGGATCACTCCAGAGCCACTCAAGTGGATCGAACGGGCAAGAAATTGGTTTTACGGGCATGGGGGCACGTTGGACGCCGAAGGGAAGTGCATATATAACAGAAGACACAAAGATAATCCCCTACTACCCATCCAAGAAATTAGAAATGCAGTAAAGGATGTTGCAGAGGGACGGTTTCATTCCTGATAGAGAGGATGACGAGCTCACACGCGCCCTTGGGAATAAGGAACACGACGGACGGTTACGAGGCGTACCTGGCTACAAGCCCAAGACAATTGCGATTCCCGAGCACAGGAAGAAATTTCCTGATAGAAGCCATCAGAGGAGAAAGGAAAGGGAGGCAATGGAAGCACGCGCTGCTGCAGACCGGCTACGTAATATAGAAGAATAATTAAAGCTGCAGAAGGAACAAATTGCCATGCTTAGCCAGCAAGGTACTAGCGGCCAATCTCAATGGCACATGGTAGAAGCTGCATGCGATGGTACCGGTGGCCCATCGAATCGGAAAAGCAGCGTGGCTTCCACGGAGCTCCAGGATGGTAAATGATGCAGTGGCTCCTCTTCGTCGCTACCCAGTGGATGATATCACGGAGAGCACACCTTGTGAGCTGCATGTGAAAGTTTATAACATATCCGTGAAGTGGCGGTCGGCTATGCCCTACCAATTGGACCTAATCCAACTTACCATTTTGCTCCGGTTCCAAATGGCTACGCTGTTGTCGGGGGGATGCAGTGATGAAAGATTTTGAGGAGCTGAAGCTGCACCACCCTGCAGGTGAAGATGGGGAGGTGCTTGAACTTGGAGAAGCCATGAAAGCGCCAATTCTATGGCCAAAGGAATTCATCGTGCTTCCGAACTAGCAGCCAAGGCCATCGACTCCTCACCAGTCTCCAGCGCAACATTCCTCTTCACCGCCTCAGTATTCTCCAGCGCAGCCGTCCTCTTCACCGCCTCACAAGTCTCCAGCGCAGCCGTCTCCGCCGCCGCGTGACCAGTCTCCAGCGCAGCCGTCTCAGCAGAAGAAGGACCAACGCGCTCCCCCGCTCCCCACTCAGAAGAGAGGTCGCACTCAAAAGATAGTCGACATCCCGACGGTTCCTCCCAAGAGACCTTATGACAGGAATGAAGCGGAAAACGCCGAGGTAGTGGCTGCCTGCAATAAGGCTTTTTTTGCACCAAAAAAGCCCGAACAAAAGAAGATGCAAAAACCAAAAAGGGGCTATGTCCTTCCTTGAGCAGCCATCCCAGATATCGATGAATCTGCCATCTGACTATGGTCGTGAACTTACTAAGCTAGCATGTGCCCAGTCTGAGCAGAACAAGGGAAGAAGTGCAAAAAGCGGGAAACAAATTGCCCAGCTCGGATAGCAGAAAAATCAATCGGTCCCCCCGCTCATAGTGTGTTCCGATGTCGACAAGGACTTCAGAGCCGCTATGGATAAGGACCTGGAATTATTGGACCCCAGAGCCATAGCTGCTGCTAAAGAACTTGGTGTCACTATATCGCAGGCCAAGGAACAGGCTACCGCCTTGGGTATGAGCCTTGGTCAACTTTTAGGCTATGAATATGCGCCAATGTTAGAGATGACACGGAAATATGTCAAAGGGGCCTATGGTCAGTAATGAGGAGCTGACGGGTCTATCAACACATATGCAAATCTGCATACCTGGTACCTGGTGCACACATCAAAGAAGGACGCGAAAGAGTGGTTTCCGCTGGACGTTAGAGTGGAGCATTTCTTCAAACGTTACATATACAGTTCAACTGACTGAACTGTTCCAGTTATTCCAAAAGCGCGCCCTCGACAAATCTATCATCTCTTGTTATTGTCTGTAAGTGATTTATTTTCGTAATTAAGTCTCTAGCTCAGCTCGTTCATTGCCTGTATTATATTATCCTGACTATATATATCCTTTTGTACGCTATTATGCAGAATGAAGATGCTGGAATGCAAAAGATCTAGAGTTTTTGAGGTTGGGTTCGTTGACCCATATATCGTGAATTCACATACATTAGTCAATCACCCCAAAGACCTGGAGCATGACCTGACCACCTTTTAACCATGCAACATTTCTGTACGGAAATACTATTTCCTTACAACTTCAGGTGAGTGTTTCTGTCTTGTACATATTTTTATTTGGCTTTCTCGATGTTAAGTGTAATTGATGAGCTATGCATGTCTGCTTTAAGTAAACGTCCGCAGGTTCCACTGGATTCTGCTAAGCATTCAACCTGACAAGTCCATAGTTGAAGTCCACGACTCATTAAGTTGGGACCAAGCGTTGTGGTCCGACATGAAAGAAATGCTCAACAAGTAATTTCAATCATTATCGCATTATATCGCCCTCTTTCGTTCGTTCCCTGATGTCAAGTAATTAATAACTCCTTTGTTCATTTTCTTTGCCAAAGCAGGTGTTGGACAATTTTCAAACAGAAGGTAGAAGGTCCATTCAAAGATGAGCTAACTTATAAAACGGTGAAAATCCGCAGCAGCCACCGAGGTAATTTATGCGGATTCTACGTTTGCGAGTTCATTCGCGAGTTGACCACTGAGCGGAGAACAACTGCTTTCAGCAAAATGCGGGAGAAGCTCGACCCAGAACGGCGCATACAAGCAATTCAAGAGGAATTGGCGGGATTTCTGCTTAAGGTCATCGATGAAAAGGGAGAACATTATGCTTCGGACGATGAACTACATATGTGATCCATCTCCATGTAATTAAATACTTGTATTCTCGCAAGAGATCGAATATTAATTATATATGCATCAACGTGTACTGTGTATATAGTAGAGCGATAATATGCGTACGGAAACGATGGAGAGCACGTCGGCGATGCGAAGAAGGGGGAGACGATGGAGGCACCGACGAAGGGAGAGGGGGCACCGTGAGAGGGGGCACCGCGAGAGGGAGAGGGGGCACCGGCGAGAGGGGCACCGGCGAGAGGAGAGGGGGCACCGGCGAGAGGGAACCGCGAGAGGGAGAGGGGGCACCCTAAACCCTAAATACCAAAAAAAAGGCACACATTGGTCACGGTTCGTATTAAGAACCGGGACCAATGAGTCCCCCCATGCCCAGCCAGAACTGGCCACGTGGACCAGCATTGGTCCCGGTTCTTGGACCAACCGGGACCAGCATTGGTCCCGATTGCCCATCCCGGTTGGGCAACCGGGACTGATGTCCAAGCCCAACCGGGACCATAATGTGCTTTTTTCTACTAGTGAATTGAGCTAATCCCTACTCCCGCCGGCGATGCGCAGGCAACCAACGACAGCTGCTAGAGCCCGTCAGCATCACCAACGAGCGCGACCACCCCCTACTACGTCTCAATCGTACTCCTGTCTTCTTCATGTCCAGCAATGAACCACTCACGGGTCTTTCTCCCCCCTCGCGTCGCCCCCACCGCGGCGCTAGGGGCTCCCCACGAATTCGTCCGCCCCCGCCCGCTGCTGGCCATCCCTCCTGCCGCTGCGTCGCCGCCCCGGCCGCGGCGGGTGCGGCGCCCCCCTGCTACCAAAAGGGGCTGTGGGGGAGGCTCAGGTGGATGGACGGCCCGGGTGGGCGGCGCGGTCGCGGGCGGTGGAAGCCGAGCCGGCTGGGCTCGGCGGAGGCAGAGGTCGGCGCGCGGGCGCGGGCGGCGCTGGTGGCTGCGGCCCCCCCCCCCTTCGGCCATGGAGATCGGCGGGCTCCAGATGGGCTTGGCGGGCCCGCTAGGCCCGGAGGGTGTCTGGACGCGCTGCGTGTCCTCTTCGTCGTCTCTCCGTCGCCAGGTTCTTCGGGGTTGCTGCGGTGTCGGGGGAATACTTTCTGATTAACCCGCGGCCCAGTGCGACTTAACTTACTCGCACGGATGAAGGCCCACTTGGGAACAAGCCCAATATTGAACCGCCATAAGAAGAAAGATCTAGAAGACAAATCCTGGAGGACGTGAAGACCAAGTAGTCTCCGAGTAGGTCCTGTGGATGTATTCCTTATGGGGAAGTTTCCTTTTGTAACCTAGCGAGCCTCTGTGTATATAAGAGGACTCACAGGACTTAGAGCGTCTCTGTGGATGTATTCCTTATGGGGAAGTTTCCTTTTGTAACCTAGCGAGCCTCTGTGTATATAAAGAGGACTCGCAGGACTTAGAGCGGGTCAAGCTATCAAGCCCCAAACCCTAGCTCATACGGCGAGTACCAGATCGGATCGCCTCCATTGTAACACCTCGATTATCATATCAATACCAATCTAGGGTAGGCAGGAAGTAGGTCTTTTACCTCACATTGAGGGGGCCGAACCTGGGTAAATCTGTGTTGATCTTTGTTCCTGCGATCCCAAGCTCGGAGATGCTTGACTCGCGTAATCCCACACCTACGAAGTCATCTATGACACCTGACGTGACAAACCCACGACAGTTGGCGCCCACCGTGGGGCCTGCGGTCAAAAGCGTCACGTTCCGCGCAGGATCGAAATCAGGCTTCAAGGACATCGCCATGGCCAAGTTGAAGACATCAATGGGGTCCCCTTCATCGACGACTCAGAGTGGGGACCCGAGGCAGATCGCATCGAGTTCGGATACATCGTTCCCATCGGATCAGTAAAAGTTTTCGTCGGATCCGTCAGTCGCAGATCTATGGACGCGACTCAAGGAAGCGAATCGGTGAAGGAGCTGCGGCCGGTCAGGGTCCGCGTGTTGGAGGAGCTACAACAAGCTACGGCAAGATTGCCCATCCCCGTCCCATCAAGACCTGTTTGGGGATCTCTACCAAATCAGGAAGGAGACCTCAAGATTGAAGAGATTGAAGCTATCAGGACGGAACTCTGTGAAGAGGCACAAAGACTCGCGGCTGAGCGCGAAAAACTCCAAGAAGAAGGCCGACGACTCCGCCACTGCCAGCCAAGCACCAGGCGGTGCGAACCAAGATGACATCTGAGCGCAAGAAACTCCAAGAAGAAGAGTGGCGACTCCGTCGTTGGCAGCAAAAACATCAGATCAAGATGGCAGAGAGAGAGAAATCACAGTTCCACGGCGACCCAGAGAGCAACGTGCACGCCGCGATAGGGATATTGTCAAAGATAGCACCGGTTGGAGACACGCGAGCTGATAAGGAAGCTCGCCATGCGATCGACCTACTACAAACTGCTGCTTTACAACAAGCAAATATGTATGGAGTCACGCCCAATGAGCCGCAAAACGAGGTATCATGGGGAGGAGAAAGTACAGCGTCGAAGAAGTGGTCAACCAGTTAGCAGGTTTGCAGGTATCATTGGAAAAAGAAAAGAAGATAGAAGGCGAGTCGCGGAGACCGGAGCGACTCAGCCATCCCAGATTGAAACTGATTCAGATGAAGATTCAGCGCCAGTAAACTCCTATTCATTATTGAAAGGACCAGCATGTTTTGGAGAGGAAATACGGCTCACTCGTTTCCCCCGAACTTCGACGAGTCGCAGCGAGTCACCACCTATCGCAGTGACCAAGACCCTGCCTTATGGATAGAAGACTAGAGGCAAGCATGACAGGGCTGATGTGACTCAAGAAATACGTGCAAAATACTTCCACTTGGCAATACAGGGAGAAGCTAGGGATTGGCTATTAAGGCTGCCATCAAAATCAATAAACACATGGGAAGACTTGAAGGACAAGTTCATCGCAGATTCCAAACAGAAGATATGAAAAACCTTAGACAATGCATTCAAAAAAGGACGAATCAAGCGGCGACTGGATCAAGAGAGTCGCGGAGATCCTTGGCTCCGCCAAAAACTTAACAGTACAAGCTGCAATACAAGCTATGAGAAGAACTGTAGATTTGAGCCGCTGGTGCACAAATTAAGTCGCGCTGAGCACAAGATTGATAGTTTCGACCAGCTTTTGGCAACGGCTGACAAGTACGCAAAGACAGATAGAGGGACAGGCGGCTTATCACAGAACCCAACGGGAAACTGCCAGTCGCGAAGACAGAACGTCGCGCACACCAGATGCAAGAGCAAGGGAGTGATAAGGCCTTACCCCTAATAACTGCAAGGGGATCTTCGACGTGCCTTGCGACTTACATCGCAGGAGAGATGGCAGGCCAGCGGGTCACACAAAGGCGCAATGTCATTATTACCGGAGGTGGAAAGAAGGCGACACGCCAGATACAGCTCGCAGCAGATCGATGCACACAAGAATAAATCTAGCTCTCATCAAGAGCCTGACGTTTTACCTAGAAGAAACATAGGACAGTTTCATACAGTGGAGGTACAAACGACGGATGGCCGGAAGAACGGTCAGATTTCAACGCCAGAAAGGTATCGTCGCTGGACAGAGCAATCGGTTATTTGGAGTCGCGGCGATCACCCCCCAGAAGTAAGAGATCCAGGACAGCCAGCTCTGGTGGTCACGCCAGAGTCGCGGGATACAAGTTAAGTAAGGTCCTAATGGACGGAGGAGGAAGAGTAAACATCCTATATCAAGACACGCTCCGAAGAATGAATATACCCGAGACAAGGCTGCGACCATCCAGGAAAGAAATTCAAGGAATAATCCCAGGAGCTGTTACGCGACCAATCGGAAAGATAACACTTGAAGTTAGCTTTGGAACAGAGCGGAACTTCCGCTCAGAGCTCCTAGACTTTGAGGTTGTAGCAGTCAAAAGCTCATATCATGCAATCTTTGGAAGAGAAGCCTATGTCAAATTTACCGCTCGCCCCTGCTACGTCTACCTACAGTTAAAGATACCAGGACCAAACGGTGTTATTACAATATATGGAGACAGACAGAGAGCAGAATGCGAGAACGCAGGCTCAGTACTCGCAGAAGAAGCTTGTATCGCCAACTCTTCACATGGGTATCAGTCGCAGATCGGTGATCGCAGCTCAAAACGAGTCGCGTTGGAGGTACCGCGGAAGCGGCCAACAGGATGCAGCCACCGGATGGTAAATACCCACCGAGAAGTCGCGCATCAGCAAGATAATGCCCCAGATCGCCTTGATACAAAAAGAAGACAAGAGATGGCGCATGTGCATGACCCAGCCTCGATCAACAACCCAGCCAAAGGGGCTCAGTTATCGTGAGATCCTTACAAAGCAAACTCAATCAACATAAGTCGCAGCTCAGTGCGGCTGATCGCCCACAATGCTTTCTACTTCAACATGAGACATACATCGGAGCTATCATGCTCGACCCGAGTCGCTTTTAGCGACTCAAAATTGAACCAATCAGGTGTTCAACCCACTCCGTTAGGAGTATTAATTCGCAACTAAGTGCGATGAGTATCAAGTATGCATGGCCTGCGGGGAATAGAAAACCCGCATTAAAGGGCCTGCATCATCATGTAACACCCTGTAAAACATCGAGTGATTATGAAATAAAGCCGGCACCCTTGACATTCAAGGGTTTGTCGTTTCGCCTCAACTATCATTGAGTCGCTGAGTCTTTTGAATTTCATATATCACTGACCCTTGAGGGCTCCTTACGAGCATCGCGAGTACCAATCGCACCTCAAATTTTGCCAAACTAGTGGCAATCCTTAAGCTAGAAGCGTCTTGCATTATGCGACCAAAGTACTGGGGTGTGGCGTCAATCGAGCTTGATTGCCTATCATGGCCGCTCTCGACCCTGAACACACATGTTCCTAGGAAATACTGAGCCGCGCGAGCGTCTACTTAATGGAATTATCAAGAAAAGAACCTGCTTATAGGTCACAAAAATACAGTTTATGATACATGAATATCTTACAGACTAACGGGCATGTCCCACATTATTTATTTTTCCTCTTCCGAGCAACAGGAGTGGGAATTGGCGCGGCTTGTCTCGCAGTGCAGTCGCAGGTGTCCTAATAATCAGGGCGCCGCCAGACGAAGCAGAAGGCCACCAGATACTGTTGCTGGAGTGGCAGCCCGAGATGACTCAGCTCCTGAGGACTTTTCCTTGACACCTTGCTCCCATCAAGATTGAATTTATCAAGATAAGTGCCCAAGTCTAAGTTATCAACAAATTTTGTGGCATACCCGCGCATCCCTTTCCAGATATCGAAGTACTCGCTTATTGGCAGTTCAGTATCATCTGCGCTCATCGCCAGGCCGTGGCGAGCAACCTTGCCAACATCTATCTCTGGATAATATGCTCGAAGCAATGTCAAGACATGCGCGGCTCCGGCGCGAGCAGAGGATCGTTTCCAATCAGAGACATAATGTGGAGCCTTGAGCAGTTTATTAATCCAATACTCGCAAGATGTTGGGCCATCAGTCGCAGGAGTGATTACCGTCATAACTTCCTTGGTAACCTTTAAGAAGCGCTGGCTGAGGTCAGACAGATATACCAGTTGATCCTTCAAATTGGAGCGGGACACTGGGGCCTCAGGTCCTATGTCAAAGAAAGAAAAGGCAAGAAACAAGTCAGAGACTAACGAGTGGTTACCCAAAATATGTATGATTAAAGGAATACAAGACCAACCAGCAAGCTGCAGGACGGCTGATTTGACCATGGAGCCAAAACCCTCAAAGGCTTTGAGCAGCGAGTTATATTTTCATCTCGCGGGCGAGTTCCTTTGCGTGGTCTCCCTTCAGGCGATCAATCAATTCAGATTTAAGAGCCAGCCTTCTCGCAAAGATCTAATGACCTCGTCTTTCTCCATGAGTCGCTGCTGCATATCAGCTTCAAGTTCTTTAAATTGCTCTTCGCAGGAGTCGAGTTGACCTTTGAGAGATTTTATTTCCTGATCTTGGTCCCTAATGACCTCATTATGCTGCTCCAGGCGAGACTGCATCATTTCAGGATGGTCTATGGAAATGCCTTTACCCTTTATTGAGCCAGAAGCATCAAGCAAGGACAGTTCACGCTGAAAACAAACAGAGCAAAATGAATAGGTAAATTATCCAGGAATTTGGGGGCTCGAGATTTGAAGCAGGAAAAGAATCAACACCCCGTGCGATGACACAAGGTTTTGATCCTTGGGGGCTACGGTATATGTACCTGGCGACTTGAAGAAAATTGCTCAACTAAGCCGCGCAGCAGAGCAGCATGCTTGTCTCCAGCAGAAATTATGGCATCTGCGATTGACTTAGAACTACTTCCTGGAGCTGGAATTCTATTTTCAGTAAATATCCTACCAGCAGCGGGAGTTGTGGATGGAGCCGCGACTGGAGTCGCGCAGGAGCCGCATCTGCAATACCTTCCTCCAGGGAAGGCCTTGGATGAGTCACAAATTACTGTTTCCCACGTTCATCAACAGCATCATCCTCGCTCATAGCTTGCTGAGAAGAAGCGGGGTGAGAATTAGACCTGGTACCCTCCTCAGACATGGCCTGCAAAACATTAATGGGTTAATAAGCTGACCTAGCAGAGTCGCAACATTGAAAGGAAGGTGAACCATACCCAGAGGCGGCACGGATACTTTTCATCAGGCAACCAGAGGAAGGAGAAGATAAACCTTGCAAATCTGAACCTGCAGAATATGAAAAGAAGTGGTTGTCAGCAAATATGCAATCACGAAAGGAAAAGGAGAGAGTCGCAAATAATTACCCGAGCTTATTGAAAAGCAGTCCTTTGCTACAGCTTCGGAAGTGAAAGCAGTTTTGTTGGGATCAGTAAGTTTTAAAGATTTGGCAGCTTTTGTTTCTACCAGTAGCGCCAAGGCTTTGCGGCGTTTTTCGGGCTGCGTGGGATCTTCTGAGCTCTGGCATAAAATACGTTTCGAGGACCTGCGAGGCACCTCAGGAAGTTCCAGGAAAGGAGTATTTGGAGTCGAAGACAAAAGAGCGTCGGCCATTTGTTGTTCCTCTTCAGAAGCACTACCCTCGTGCATAGCTGTATCTTCGTCAAAGGCTGCGGCTTGCCTTGACGACTCAGCCACGGTTCCTTGGTTCAAGTCGACGTCCTCTGAAGGAAGAACCCAGAAATAGGGATCGATCTGAAAAGGAGCTCAGGTCAGAAATAATCAATTTTTGGGAAAGGAATTTTCGAGGAAACAAGTGACAAGTAAACATTACCACAAAAGGCTTGTGCTCAGCCCAGAAGGGAGCAAGTCCGACGTTGTCATACGAGTCAATATCCTCGTCCGTCACTCGGCGAATGAAATTTATCCACTCCCCTTTGTCCCAATCTTCAGGGCAAGTACGATCAACGTCATTTGCATGACAGTGAAATCCATCATAAGTCGCAAGCGGCGACTCACAGGTTGAATCCGCCACTTAGTCCAACAAGATATAAGGTCCAATCCGGTGAGACCATGGAGTGTCAGTGCCTCACCTTATCCAAGAGGGATTCGATAAAGGGCAACGAAGAAGGATCAGGTTTAGAAGACAGAGCATCGGTAGCCTTGAAGGGAAGAGGAGACCAAAGAGGAAAAGGAATTTCACCCTCAGGAGAAGTGTTTTTACAATAGAAGAATGTCCTTTGCCACTCCTTGATTTTCTTGGCGAGAGTTAGTTTTGGGAAGATACTACCCCTACGGCGTTGGAAGGAAATGGCGCCGCATTGGAGAAAAGGACCATCTGTGGTTTCCCTTTGACTATTGCAATTGAAAAGAGCAAGCCAGAAATCTATTGAAGGCGGGACGCCCAGATAATCTTCGCAGAGGACGTGGAAGTTGCTAACTTGCAACATTGAATTAGGGCCGATATCATGGAAGCGAAGACCTAACTGCTGCATCAAGGAACGGAAGAAGAGAGAGCCCGGGGGCTTGAACCCGCGCTCAACATGCTCCGCAAAAATCACTATCTCTCCTGGTTGAGGATTGGGGATTACCTCCTCACCGGCCGCTCGCCATTCGCATTGATCTTTTGGCGGAAGAAGGCCCCGTGCAGATAGGGATTCCAGGAAATCTTCGTCGACCCACGAGCCTTCCCAGTTGCATTTGCGGCGAGACATTTTTCTCAGATCGATGGAGATATCCACCGAAGGATTGTGAGTACGGAAGCGAGATTGGAGGCGGCGGAAAGGATTAGCGGATGCAGGACTTGATGCAGAGACGCTGGGGAAAACGATGAGTCAAGATAAATAACCCAGACACAGAAGACGTTTAGATCTGAAAATCAACCGTCAAGACAGGATAAGTCGCGTTCTTGAGCCGCCAAGAAAAGTTATAAGCCGCAGATTGGAAGCAAGGAAAAGCACGGCCTAAGCATTCAAGATCAAGAAGTACTATGAAGTTCAGGCCATGCTTGGGGGCTAATGTCGGGGGAATACTTTCTGGATTAACCCGCGGCCCAGTGCGACTTAACTTACTCGCACGGATGAAGGCCCACTTGGGAACAAGCCCAATATTGAACCGCCATAAGAGAAAGATCTAGAAGACAATCCCGGAGGACGTGAAGACCAAGTAGTCTCCGAGTAGGCCTCTGTGGATGTATTCCTTATGGGGAAGTTTCCTTTTGTAACCTAGCGAGCCTCTGTGTATATAAGAGGACTCGCAGGACTTAGAGCGGGTTAAGCTATCAAGCCCCAAACCCTAGCTTACGGCGAGTACCAGATCGGATCGCCTCCATTGTAACACCTCGATTATCATATCAATACCAATCTAGGGTAGGCAGGAAGTAGGTCTTTTACCTCACATTGAGGGGGCCGAACCTGGGTAAATCTGTGTTGATCTTTGTTCCTGCGATCCCAAGCTCGGAGATGCTTGACTCGCGTAATCCCACACCTACGAAGTCATCTATGACACCTGACGTGTCAAACCCACGACATCGGGTGGTGCTGGTGGCTGCCAATCGTGCCGGCGACGGCAGGGCACGGCAGTGCGAGTTGGAAGGTGGTCGCGCGTGACGGCTTCGAGCGGAGGAGAGGTCGCGCGGAGGAAGGAGTCCGGTGAGGCGCGAGGCAGTGCGGGCCGATGATGCTCTGCGTGGGGCGGCTTGGCTGCCGTTTGCGCGGTGCGGATGCCGGGGCGGCGGCCCCGGGTCATGGGTCCGGCATGGTTGGTGCGGCCAGGGGCGCCGTGGCCGCCATGGGCCGGAGCGGAGTCAAGCTGCAACGGCGGGTTCGACGGGTGGGGGGAGGTTGGAAGGCTCTGTGCGATGGCTGCGCCGCCGTCGCACATGATGTGTTTGCTTTAGTGGGTGTGCAGGTCGGCGATGCCGCGGGTCTCCCCGCCTTGGCCCGGCTGCGTGGGATTGGAGAGTCTCGAGTGCTCCGGGCGAAAGCCTGACGACGCGACGTCCGTGGACGCCGTTCTCCCTCTTGGGGGGTCGTCTTGGAGCTCTTCGATTCTCCTCGGTCTTGGACCTCCTCTTCGGGTGAAGACCTGACCCTGCTCTGCAGGGTCAGACGACGGCGTCGATCTTCGTCGTCTCCCCTCTTGTGGGTGTCGTCTTGAAGATGAAGGTTCCTGTGCGCGCTCGTGGGCTGGGCTCACACAATATCGTGGTTGGCAGCGGCTGACGATGTCTTGGGTGCTTTGGTGGCGTTGCGAGCTGTGTGGCAACGATGACGGTGGTGAGCGGAGCTGGGTCGCGGCATGTCCTTCGTCACCGACAGTCCGTGTTGTGTCCCGCTGTGAAGCTGTGAAGTCGGAGCTGCGTGTCTCGGGGCGGACAGGCTGGCAACGATGACACTTGTCTACAGTGACCTCGCGGTTTCCGTCGATGCAAGGTGTGCAACTTTCTCCGGTGAAGGTCTCCATCGAAGTCGGAGCTGCCTCCTCCTCGACGCTTTGGGTTGACTGTTTGGCATAGGCCGACATGGTTTACGGCGTCCAAGGTGGTCGTCCAAGGTGAAGTCGGCGAGGCTTCGTCGGTGGTCGTTCAAGGTGAAGTCGGAATCGCTTGCTCGGGGAGGAGTGACGACGATGACGCTCGGTGGTGGCATCGATGGTGTTTTTCTCCTCGGCGGCGTGTGTGTCTCGTGTGGGTAGCCAGGTTGGCCGGGTCTGCACAATGTGGTGTTTTCATGGCTACATTGGTGCACTTGTAACGGTTTTCGGCCGGTTCCCGTTAATGAACCGGTCAATTCCCCTCCTACTTTTTTAATAAAATGAGGCAATGTTGCCCGTTTTGTTCAAAAATGTCCAGCAATGGCCGAAGCTCGTCGGCAGGCATAGGCGGCTGCTGGAGCTCGTCGGCATTACCAACGCATAGTTGAACAACGACACGCGTACGACCACCCGCTCCCCCCCATCCCAACCGTTCTCCTGTCCTTCCTACTCACTAGTGGAGACATGGCCTTCTGTCCCGGCCCGTGAGGGGCTTTAGTCCCGGTTCGCGAACCGGGATAGGCCAAGCGGGACTAAAGGCCAAACCTTTAGTCTGGCCTGTTACCAGCCGGGACCAAAGGCCCTCCACGTGGCCGCCGCGGAGCGCGCTGGGGGCAACCCTTTAGTCCCGGCTCGTATAACGGGCCGCGACTAATAGTTTTGTTTTCTTTTATTTATTTCTTTAGGGTTCCAGGTTTAGCGTTTCAGGTTTAGGGTTTATTTGTTTTCTTTTATTTTCTTTCTTCGAGCATACAAAGATAATTGTTTTCTTTTAGTGGTATTTCTATGCTACCACATATCGTATACGTTCGTGCATATATAAAATAACTTGTCTTACGATCGAGCATACAAATATATATAATTTTGATAGTTACATGGAGATCACAATTACCGAGACTAGAGCCCGTATATTCGATTACACGGCCGGGTATCATCAGTAGCGCCTATTCACACTAAATTCTCCGGCGTCGTCTACCATCTCTTTCAACAAAATCTCACCAGTTCCTCAGCAATTCCTAGTGCGCGTTGCTCTGGTAGGAGTTGATCCCGCATTCTGTCGAACTATATAACAAAATGAGATCAATATGAACATCAATCATGATAACAAAAAGTGACGGTAATAAAATAATATTGTGAATGTATTGCTTACGTCGGCTCTATAATCATTGTGCTCAGTGGTAAACGTGCGAATGAACTCGCAAACGTAGTATCCACATAGATTCGTCCCCTGTGCACTAGTACAGAATGACACATCGGAAACGGGCCAAAAACCCCTTCGGCAACGGAGAAAGGGTCCGTGTCCCCACCTCTGTCACTGATGTGAAGGCCTTCATCAGTAACGAAGGCCAAAAACCGTTTCCGATGAGGTCTCCATTTGGCAACGGTTGTGCGCAGACCTCCGTTGCTTTAGTTTTCCTACATCAGATACAGAGTTTTCCATCTACCCGTTTGCACTGAGCTTTTCTCATATTTTAGTTATATGCCATAATACATGAAAGGCTGATTGCACAATGCACTAAAACGTTATTCAATTCATAACATAGAACAAATGCCATCATTACATTGGTATACAATAATATCACCGTTTTTTAAAATTTGACTAAATCATATCTATCACACATTGGCATAATGTAATATCACCTATTACACTTTGACTACAATCATGAACTCTAAACCTATAAGCAACTAACCTAACAAGATGGAAGGCTGGCTTAATTAAGCCAGCGTTCCATCTTTGACTTGGAGCTCACCTTCTATGAGCTCTCGGTCGTCGCTGTACCCACTCCGAGACCAGTATCCACGAAATTTCCTTGCCTTAAGGGTTTTGGTTCTCGGAATGGTACATTGGTACTTTTATGCAGTGTTGCCGAAATAAACTCCTGCGTGAAAGAAAAAAAAAGATTAGCGAAATGTACAAATACATCTGGATATAAAAACCGGTGGCTATTTTCCAGCAACTGCTTTGTTCGGTTGCCATTTTCGAGAAACTGCTAAGATCGACGGCAAATATACAGGAACTGCTCTGTTCGGTGGCAGACAGTTCGCATTCCTTCCTTCTCTTCTTCCTCGTTCCACCCCAATCCCCCACCCGCCATGGACGACCACAACAGAACAACAGAGACAACTATCCGAACATGTATGTGTGAATTTGCACTAGAAATTTGTTTATGTGATGAAATGCTCATACGTAGAACCTAGTTCATCGGCATCACAGCCGGTCACAGAAAGATTTATACCTTTCACCCGGCGGGAGAGGAGGTGCAGGCCTCTGCCAGATGCGCTGAGATGCTACCAGCGCGCTGCGACACAACCACCTCCTCCTCCTTCTCCTTCGTCGACATCCACCTCCTCCTCCTTCTCCAGATCAGACAGCACCTACAGATCCTCCACCACCTCCAGATCAGCCACTTCCTCCTCCAGATCGGCCACTTCCTCCTCCAGATGGGTTTCTGCTGGTAGATCCGCCGGAGGTGCTGCACCACCACCTCATGAATAACCTCCTCCACATCGGCCTGGCTCAGAAGAAGCTGGGCATCACCAGAGGAGGAGGGCGTCAGATGGTGGCGCTGCCGCATCATTAGCGGACGCATGGCCGCCTCCAGATCGACCTTCCCCTCACGAAGGGCTGCCGCTAGAACGGTGCTCCCGTGGCAACTAGAGCCGCGGCCGCGATGGCCGGATCTAGAAGCGCCGACAGAGGAAGCCATTAGAGAGAGTGAGGAGAGTTGAAGCCACAGTGTGCGGCGGCTAGGGTTGGAAGAGAGACAAGTGAGAGAGTGATAATGAGACCGAGCCGGCTGTATATATAAGCGCCACATTGGCAACGGACATTTTATATAACCGTTTCCATTGATTTTACACCAGCGAGAGACCACTTAGCAGCTAGTGCTACTACATACGGACTTGATAATGAAGTAAACGATTACATATATGCTACTACTAGCTAATGCTACTACTAGCAGCTGCTGTTGAAGACTCGGGCTCGTCGTCACTGTACACGAGTGCATCCCTCCGGCATAAGGTACCGTCGAAGATCTTGATGAAGAACCCGTTGTCGCCGTCGAACTCGAAGCACAAAAAGTGCCCCTGCTCAAGCTTGTACGCTTGGGCGAATGACTTCCATCCCTGGCCGAGGTACAAATTCCCCCCGGCACTCACGGCCGTCTTCACCGCCCAGCTGCCGTTCTCGCAGTCCTCCATCTTCAGATGCATGGTAGCTGCTACCATGCCTTGGAGCTTCTATGCGAACGCCCTCGGGAGGCTCAGGCGGCTCTCGATGCCCTTGTACAGGATAACCAAGAACTCAAAGCCGCGCAACTCTGGGGACATGTCTTCAGAGGACGGTGAGGGCGACACCGACGGCGTGGTGCGGCTGCGCACCCTACCACGGCCGCACCCTCGTCCACGGCCATGACCGCTGATGGTACCTCTCGCCGGGGACATGTCTTCAGAGGACGGTGAGGGCGACACCGATGGCATGGCATTGCTGCTACGCCCCCTACCACGGCCTCGCCCTCGTCCACGGCCGCGACCGCTGCTGGTACCTCTCGCCATGGATTTGGACGGAGGGGATCTGGCGAAGTTTGAATAACTATAGGCGATGGACTGGGGCTTCAAAGAGACCGCTGCCTGGTACCTCTCACCATTTATACTCGCGGGTCTGCTCCGCCCACCTCCCCATCTGCCCATTCGCTAGCCTCCACGTATCAACATTTTCAACGGTTGGAAATTTCTATCCGTTACCATAGAGGCAAATATTGGAAACGGACAATTTTATTAACCGTTGCCAATATAATAGGTGATGGAGATTGGAAAGGGTCCGTTGCCAATGTAGGCGGGCCTGGTCAGGTTTGTACGCACCGGCCGCGCGGAAAGCGCGATTCTCCGTCACCTAACACCTGTCGTTTCCATAGAGGGGTATCCGATGTGTCGTTCTGTACTAGTGGTGGCTGCCTCGCGCACATTACGAGAATAGAATTCAATCAAAATAACAATCTAGCATCATAATTGTATTGAAACTAGAAGTAAAGAGATGCGTGGACATATCTCGTACTACTTACCGAGACCGGAGTAAACGTCAGCTTCTCACTAAAGGAACCCGTCACCACACTCTTGAACTGGTTCCAAACCCTACCCGGCAAAGAAAATAAATTAATGAATGAGTTATTCATTACCTGATATCTCATGAAATCAATGAAAGAGACCGATATAGCGCGAAAATTACCTCTGGAGCATGTCCTGCATGCTGCGGAACTCTTCCAGGTGTCTCTTTAATGGGTCCATGACTTCAACTATTCCCTTATCAACTCGAATGTTTAGCAGAATCCAGTGGAACCTGCACACGTTTATATATACATCAGTAACTCGTCAATTACACTTAACTACATGCATGAACCAAACATGATGAACTACTAACTAACAAGATATGGTTCCAACACTTATATCACCAATAACAACAAAAAAAAACTTCACAATTATGGATCGAACTTGGCAAGCACCTAGATGGTCATGGTTTGGGCATCCCGGATGGTCAGCGTGGTGCCACTCCTCGGCAGCAGCGGGTTAGGATGCAGGCCGCATATCTGTAACTTTTACTGAACATGGGGAGAGCAGGGAACTCCATGATTACCCAGGGAACTGCCAGGGTCAGCGGTGTCTGCATCCCCAACGACGCATTAGATCTGATGTGTCTTTGACGGTGTGGACGAAGGGCGTCGGCTGCGCACAGGCACAGTGGCACCGACTACGCCCCCAGCGCGAGGAGGATGTGCCGAGGTGTGTGCATCCCCATCCAAGCGAAGGAATGGCAGCGGCGGCGGATTTAGCGGCCCTGGCGATACAGATACAACCTCGAAAGGGTAGGACGCGCTCGAGCAGAACGGAGCGGCGTACGATGCCATCGGGTCGGCGGAGGCAATATATCTACTCTATATATTCTAGTGCTGCTCGTCCTTCTTCGGGGCGGCGCGTCCATCATCTCTTTTGGCGCCGACGGTTCTCTCCTCTCCTGTCCTGACCGGCGCGACCCAACTCCTTCTCCTCCGCAGCGGCACAGCTCCGCTTACTCCCACCCGGAACGACCCTTCCACTCCTCCGCTTCCACTCCCTTTCCTCTCTCCGCAGCGGTGTGCATGTGTCGGCAGGAGCGGCAGAGCTCCGAACGCGAACTCCAGCAAGTTCCCCTGCCTTCCTTGACGCGGAGTGTTTGACCCATCAACCAACGAAGAAACCAACCTCGTGCGCCGAACCGACCCAACAAGAGGCTCACATCCCAGACGTCACAGAGAATGCACCCACCCACGCGCAAGCACCGCGCCGACAGGCGGGCCAAATAAACCTTGGCCCACTCGCAGCGAAAGAGTGTACGAAGCAAAAAGAAACAAGCCAACGAGATAGGTCACTGACGTGTGGGCCCGAAACGGGGGTGAACCACAGGCCAGCAATCCTAGCTCGATTGTATTTTGTAGAGATTTGAGTTGTATGCGTTTGTTCTCGAGAATTTTTTTCATCCCAAGTGTAAGATTTGCATGATGTTGTAATGCAGCGGTAATCCACTTTCGTTCGATGAAAATGCATGGAGTGTTCATGTTTGAGAACTACGGTGTGCATTAATTGTTCACGTGGAGATATCGCTTATCGCTAACTTATCGGCCTACCAAAGATAACAGGTAAATCGGCCGATTTATCGGCATTTCAAACGGTTTATCGGCATATCGGCTGGCTTATCGGCCAATTTATCTTATCGGTTAGACAGTGATAAGAGATAAATCGGCCGATTAATCGGCGTATCGGAAGATATCTTGAACAGTGCGTGGAGAAAAGGTTGTATGTGGCTTAGTTTCTTGGGAGATTATACATATACACATGAAGAACATATGATGACCAATCTCTACCAGTTTCTATAGGGTTAAGAAGGAATATTGTGTTTAAGTTGTATGCGTTTGATCTGGAGAAATTTTTGCATCCCAAGTGTAAGATTTGCATGATGTTGTAATGCAGCGGTAATCCACTTTCGTTCGATGAAAATGCATGGAGTGTTCATGTTTGAGAACTACGGTGTGCATTAATTGTTCACGTGGAGAATCATGTATGAGTTTATCATACTTTTAAAGAAGATCATCTATGCAATTGTACAGACAAGATGTTCATGAGAAAATATAAGAATTTATCCATTTTTTAAAAAAATGCTTACAAAATTACATGTATTATATGCTCACTTTTGTAAATGAGGAAAAATACATAGATCTTGAAAATAATGCAAGATATATATGCACACAATATGAAATGCATGATAAATGGAGGTAGCACAGTGGGCAAGTGCTGATCAGCGCAATGGTGGGGTTGAGACAAGCGATATGTTAAATAGATTTGAATAATTTTCATCAACTTTTAATGGAGTAGCTATCACAAATATTACATATAATAGTGTAGCTAATACTTGAATATAAAAGTTAAGCTCTCAATTTAAAAAGAAAAAGCTTGTCTTGGTAATGAATTTTTTAAGGATTTACTTATAACATACAAGACCCAAGGGAAAAAAGGTGCCCTCCTTTTAGTTAAAAAAATACAAGATCAAAGAAAAATACGAGGTTAAAATTTTAATGGCCTTGTTTTCACAAATTTTATTTGTGCAGTAGATTTGAGTATTTTGTAAAATTTTAATTTGTAAGGGTTCAATCATGCAACTAAAGTAAATTATATTTGTATGAGGATCACACTATGTTACAACTTTTTTTATAGATAAAGGGAGTTTTATTAATTAAAAGGTTTAAATATTACACCCAGCCTCTGCATAACCAAGATGCACAAAGCCGAAACGAGTCTGAAGTTCGAAACATAAAAAGGCGAATTACATATCATAATGAGAAATTGTAAGAACGCCTATGGTGGTGGAGGACCAATTCGCAAATTATGCTGTCATCCATGTCGGGATAAAAAGTCTCTCGCTGTATCATCCAGTCTGGTACACACCTCCATAAACATGTCTCGATGCCCAACACGTAGCAACTGAGACCACGAACGGAGATTAGCGGTAGTCCTGTAGATAACCTGCATAAGAGAACAATTTTTATCATTAAAAACCTTTGTTACAACTTTGGTCGTTAGAACCTTCAAAATGTGTGATTAAAAATGAATAGGAAGTGTCTAATCGTACTGAAGATTATGTGTGATAACAAAAATGGATATGTATGTGTCTGATCGTACTAAAGTTGACACTATTTAAGCTCGTGGAGTTCTTAGAGAAAGAGAACGTGTGCTAGAGCCTAGAAATTCATTATAGCTTGTGTGTGATTTTGAGACTTGGGATATTGGAGGTTTACCAAAGAAAGTCAGCATTTGTAGCTAAGCCAGTACTCCCGAAAGACAGATGGCTTGCACCGCCGGCACATTTCCTCGCAATTTTCTCACATCGCAAGCTCACGTTCACGTATTAGAAGATTTATTTGTACCCAATCAGCTGATCCAGTACTTTCAAAAGAGCAATGGCTCGCTCCACCAGCACAGTCTCTGCCCTGTTTCTCGTCAACCACCTCCTCGCCTTCGCTGAAGGCGGTCAGGAGCAGGTAGTGTCGCAGATCCGGCCCCATCCTCTGCAGCCGGCGCAAGCCTCTCGGTGGTGGACTGCCTGATGGGGTGCGTGACGCAGGCCAGCGACTGCGCCACATAATGCACCGACAAGCCCACTCGGCGAGGCAGCAACCTGAGCTCTCACCTGCGTCGAGGCGGACCTCTCCTGCGTGAAGGAATGTGGCCCGGCGCTCGGCCCTACGCCGCCGTCCTAGGCCAACGTCTGCGAGCTTCGCCGTAATCATATAATTATTACTCCCTCCGTTCTAAATTAATTGACTTACTATACAGCAAATGTGAATGTATCTAGACATGTTACATGTACAGATACATCCACATGTGTGAATAGAAAATTAACTAAAATGGAACGGAGGGAGTAGTTTACAACAATATTTTTTTTGAGAACATAGTACAACACAGACGCTCACAAATACGCACATACACTCACCCCTATAAACGCACGCACGCACACCCTACCCCTATGAACATCTCTGAAGGACTGAGCCGGCAGATCTTGAGGTTGACGAAGTCACCACAGGCGCCTCGCTGTTGACGGGCACGTCACCTACCACTGAAAGAATAGCGCCGGATAATCCTGGAATAATTCCAGATAAATGCAAACGCCCATGCCAAGTCTAGGACTTGAACATGGGTGGGCTAGTTCCACCACAGGGAACCCAACCATCAGAGACAAGCTCCGTTTGCAGTTTACAACAATATTCGACTGATGTAACTTCCCAACTGAATAAAATAATACATACTGTATACAAGAATTTCATTTCTTCGTGTGTTTGTTTGAACAACATATAATTTGTCACGTGCTTTCTCTCTTGGCTTGACCGCCGCACTCTAGCGTAGCTCATCCTCCTCCGCTCCGGTGGCCTGTCGCGGTCGACGACGATGCGATAGCTCCGCTCCACTCCTCCACCAAGTGCACACACAACTGCACCAGATCTTTTAGACGGAAGGCTCGAGCTGACCCTGGCTTTAAATTAATAAATCCATCCGGTTAGGTCATACAACACAGAAAATGACATGGTCCGAATAACACAATAAGGATCCAGGTAGCACGCAGGATACATCAATACCTCAGCTGAAAACAAGGAGCGAGGGACACAACTGCCCCAAGGCACATCAAACACTAGCGGAAGGCGAGAGAGGGGACAAAACTAGTCCCTGTCCCTGATGGTGTCATGGAGCGCGCCGATCCTGCTGATCACTGCCTCCAACTCTCCGTCCTGTCATCTAGCCACTAGCTTCCACACCTGCAAGTACATAGACAATTTGTATAGGCTGTCAGTCGGCTGTGAAGGCCCCTCAATAGTAAACTTGTTCCGCATGTTCCAAAGCGTCCAACAAATGGAGGCACAACAAATCCACAAGACCCGTTTTGTTTGGCCCCTGAACCCAAGAACTAGTCTATAGAGAGTTCCACGAAACAAGAAAGAACAAGATAACAGTTCCCTAACTGCGCTCCAAAGGAACCTAGCGAGGGTGCACCCAAAGAAGATGTGATTTGTGTCCTCTGACTCATCACATAGGGCACATCTGCCACTCGCGGGCCCATGTCTTCGGCAGATGTTATCACTGGAGGGAAGGCGCTTTCTCACCAACGGCCATAAGAAGACACAGATCTTTAGGGGAACAGAAATCCCCCAAATCTCGCTGAAGTGCTTTCGGGGTTACCCTGGCACAACTTGCGGTAAAAAGATCTAACTGAGAACAGGCCGGACGGTTCTAGGCTCCAGGATAAAACGCCAGCACCCGCCGAGAGGCACTAGTAGAAAATGCTTATAAGTGAAATGTTATCTGTGGCGCACACTTTTTTGCGCGCCACAAGTAATCTCTCCTACCCTACCAGTCCATCGGTGCTATACAAGAATTCTATGCAATCGGTGAACACCAAGGTAAAAGAATGATCTATCATTTAAAGAGAATGATACCACGAAAATGTGTCCCTTTTGAAACCATTGGTACAAAGTCAGTATCAGCATGGAGGAGGACCCGAGCAGCCTCTGCCCCTTTTTACAAATCTCGAATATGATTTTTTTTTAAATATGAACAATTTTTGAATATGAACAAAATATTGAATTGAACAATTTTGAATGTAAACAAATTTAAATTGGATCAATTTTCAATATGAACAAAGTCTTGAATTTGAACTATTTTCAAACATGAAAAAACTTTGAATTGGAACAATTTTCGTTTATGAACAAAATCTTGAATTTGAATAATTTTCGAATATGAACTAATTTTAAATTTAAACAATTTTCGAAACATTTTTCGAAATCATAAAAAGTGAAAAAAGAGAAAAATAAATAAATAACAAGTGTGGCATAATTTCAGGAGTTGCCCCCTATGCAACCCAAGTCCAACTATCGACGGGTCGCCTCCTCTTCAAATCTTGCTTCACTACCGGTGTTTGGTCGGCCATCCTCACATGGTGTGGCATCCTTGGCATCTCTCTCGCTAGCGAAAGTGGATCAAGCGACATCCTCACAAAGGCATTTCCTATTTGATCATGCTTGTCTCTTGGTAAATTTAGAAAGAACAAAACATTATGGTTTTCCGTCATCATATCTCTTCCGCGTTGTTATCATGGTGGAGATCAAGGAGGAGGCCAAAATATGGGGGCGGCCAGGGCCAAGTTTCTGAGTCATTTTATTCCCGGAGAGTAGGCTTTTGTGCAAGTTTTGGGGAGTGCCCTAGGCATTATTGTTTAAATCTCTAAAGTAAATCATCATGCTGTCATTTTTTTAAGACACTTAGCTATTCAGTTTTGTGTGGGACAATTAACTGCCCATGTATTGTTTTGGAGGAAAAAATAGAGTTTGCCAGTTCCTATTCAGTTTTGCAGATAAAGCTCGCTGGCTATCTGTCTCGGCGGTTCGCTAGCTAGTTCAAGTTAGTTAGAATATACGGAATGTTATCGAGATAAATACTTGGAATCGCCTCAGGAAAGCATCAACGCAGCCGCCATACCAACCACAGCAAAATGAAGATGCAGGCGCTTCTCTCCGCCGTCTGGGGCGTCGGCCTCCTCCTTGCTCTCAGCGGTTTGTCTCCGGCTAGCTAGAATGTTTTCATCAATCATTTGTTACCGGCACCACACCTCGATCGATCTGATCCATTCTCTGTAGGTATGCGCATGGTGTCTGCTCGGCACAACTGGCACGCGCCCAAAACTATGTTCGTGTTCGGAGATTCGTTCGCCGACAATGGGAACATCCAGCGAACGAACCCTCCGATGAGCTATCACGGCAATGGTACTATCCATACGGCGTCAATTACAAGAAGGACCATGGATCGGCTGCGAAACCAAACCCAACACTAGTAGAAAAAGGGGCTTCGGTGTGGCCCCATTTGCACCGGTTTGACAGGAACCGGTACTAAAGGACCCTTTAGTACCGGTTCAAGAGGGTGAGGCGGCCGGCAGGCATTTGCACCGGTTTGTGCGTACCTTTTGCACCGGTTTGTATTACCAACCGGTGTAAAAGGGTTGGGCCAGGCAGCTGCAGTGGGGGGCCCCACGGCCAGACCCTTTAGCACCGGTTTGAAACACAAACCGGTACTAAAGGCATATCTTTAGTACCAGTTTGTATTATGAACCGGTGCTAAATATTTCCCTATATATTTCTTCCACCCCCGAGCCAGCTCCATTTTTGCTGCTCGAGCTCACCTCCATTTTTTGCTCTCTCTTTCCTCTCCCAATCTTGATCACATTTTTCTCCAACATTTGTCAAGATTGGTGGCACCTACCTATACAAGGGTTAGCAAGTTCATCCTCTCTTCCGGCATTTCAAGTTTAGCTCATTTTCTTGCTAGTTTAACTAGTTTGATTTTTGAAGTGCTAGCAAGGTGTTTGATGAAATGCCTAAGTTAAGCATTTCATTTGTTTTATATGCATTTTGAGCTCAAATTAAATAATGATTTGTAGGTTTTAGTGTCGTCACGTCCCCGTCCTCACCGCCATCGATCGCCCGCGCCGTCCGTCACTTGTACCACCTCGGTGAGCCTCTTGTTTTTATCTTTTATTTAAAAAAAATCTTAGTTGTATGATTTAAATGCATAGTTATTACTTGTATAATTTTCTTACTTGTATGATTGTTTTTATATGTATAGTGCCATGGTTTTGATATCCGTCCCCGTCGGCCCTCGTCCGGTCTATGATTCGGATGTGGTATATTTATACAACTTTTTGTTTAATTTTGTGCTTATGACAATTGTCGTGGGTTTGTCACGTCAGGTGTCATAGATGACTTCGTAGGTGTGGGATTACGCGAGTCAAGCATCTCCGAGCTTGGGATCGCAGGAACAAAGATCAACACAGATTTACCCAGGTTCGGCCCCCTCAATGTGAGGTAAAAGACCTACTTCCTGCCTACCCTAGATTGGTATTGATATGATAATCGAGGTGTTACAATGGAGGCGATCCGATCTGGTACTCGCCGTATGAGCTAGGGTTTAGGGCTTGATAGCTTGACCCGCTCTAAGTCCTGCGTGTCCTCTTTATATACACAGAGGCTCGCTAGGTTACAAAAGGAAACTTCCCCATAAGGAATACATCCACAGAGGCCTACTCGGAGACTACTTGGTCTTCACGTCCTCCGAGATATGTCTTCTAGATCTTTCCCCTTATGGCGGTTCAATATTGGGCTTGCTCCCAAGTGGGCCTTTGTCCGTGCGAGTAAGTTAAATCGCACTGGGCCGCGGGTTAATCCAGAAAGTATTCCCCCGACAACAATTATGCCGACCAACTTAACATAGATATATTTTTATCTAGGAGGTAGTTGAACCGAAAATTCCAATCGACCCTATTATCGAGTTTTTTGAAAAAGAAAACAATGATTTGAAAGAAAAATTGAAAAGAAGTGAAGATCTTCGTCTTCAATGCTTAGAAGAGAAGATGAAATTGGAGTTCAACTTTGCTGACGTCGTCGATGATCACGAGATCAAGATGGAGGCAATGCGCTTGGATCACGAGATCAAGATGAATGCAATGCGCTTGAAGCTTAAAAAGATTAGAAAATATGCCATTAGTCAAGAGGCTTGGTATCATTATGCTGTTGGTTCAATAATTACCTTAGTTGCGATTTTGATCGCATTTGTCGTTGGATTTAAATTCTTTAGATAGTTGTATGTTAGTTTCAATTAATGTAAGTTTATGAGAACTATGTATTAGATTTGGTCACTACTCTACTTTTGTTTTAATGTGGTGAACTTGTATTAATTAATTTGGTCACGTATCTCTATTCATGATATAACTATAGTGTAATGGTTTTTGATATATTTATATAATGCAGATGAGCCGGCAATGGATGTACGGTGACCGACGATGTCCCGAGTTCATTAATGGCATGCATAATTTTCTCCTTGTGGCTGAGTCAAACAAGCAGAATGGTTTTATGTTTTATCCATGTGATGACTGTAGGAATAAGAGGAATTACCCTTCCGCAAGAACCCTTCACGTCCACCTGATTCAGAACGGTTTCATGCCCAACTATAACTGTTGGACCAAGCACGGAGAAAGAGGGGTTATAATGGAAGATAATGAAGAAGAGGATGATGACAACTATCCTGTGTTCTCTGAACACGGTGGTACTACAATGGGGGAAGAGGAAGCTGAACATGAGGTCATTTTTGATGATCAGTCCGACGATGATCTTCGTCGGGTCATTCTTGATGAACAGATAAACTGCGGAAGTGAAAACGAGAGGTCGAAGTTAGAGCGCATGTTAGAGGATCACAACAAATTGTTGTACCCAAATTGTGAAGATGGCCAGAAAAAGCTGGGTACCACCCTAGAATTGCTGCAATGGAAGGCAGAGAATGGTACATCTGACAAGGGATTTGAAAAATTGCTCAAAATAATAAAGAAGATGCTTCCAAGGGATAACGTATTGCCCCCCAGTACGTACGAAGCAAAGAAGGTTGTCTGCCCTCTAGGATTAAAGGTGCAGAAGATACATGCATGCATCAATGACTGCATCCTCTACCGCGGTGAGGAGTACGAGAATTTGAATGCTTGCCCGACATGCGGCACATTGCGGTATAAGATCAGGCGAGATGACCCAGGTGATGTTGAGGGCGAGCCGAGCCTCAGGAAGAGGGTTCCTGCCAAGGTGATGTGGTATGCTCCTATAATACCACGGTTGAAACGTTTGTTCCAAAATAAAGAGCATGCCAAGTTGTTGCGATGGCACAAAGAAGACCGTAAGGAAGACGAGATGCTGAGACACCCCGCAGATGGGTCGCAGTGGAGAAACATCGACAGTGAGTTCAAGGATTTTGCAGGTGACGCAAGGAACTTAAGGTTTGGTCTAAGTACAGATGTCTTGAATCCGTTTGGGGAGCAGAGCAGCAGTCATAGCACCTGGCCCGTGACTCTATGTATCTATAACCTTCCTCCTTGGTTGTGCATGAAGCGAAAGTTTATTATGATGCCAGTGCTTATCCAAGGCCCGAAGCAACCCGTCAACGACATTGATGTGTACCTGAGGCCATTAGTTGAAGAACTTTTACAGTTGTACCTGATGCCAGTGCTTATCCAAGGCCCGAAGCAACCGGCAACCACGGTGGGCGCCAACTGTCGTGGGTTTGTCACGTCAGGTGTCATAGATGACTTCGTAGGTGTGGGATTACGTGAGTCAAGCATCTCCGAGCTTGGGATCGCAGGAACAAAGATCAACACAGATTTACCCAGGTTCGGCCCCCTCAATGTGAGGTAAAAGACCTACTTCCTGCCTACCCTAGATTGGTATTGATATGATAATCGAGGTGTTACAATGGAGGCGATCCGATCTGGTACTCGCCGTATGAGCTAGGGTTTAGGGCTTGATAGCTTGACCCGCTCTAAGTCCTGCGAGTCCTCTTTATATACACAGAGGCTCGCTAGGTTACAAAAGGAAACTTCCCCATAAGGAATACATCCACAGAGGCCTACTCGGAGACTACTTGGTCTTCACGTCCTCCGGGATATGTCTTCTAGATCTTTCCCCTTATGGCGGTTCAATATTGGGCTTGCTCCCAAGTGGGCCTTTGTCCGTGCGAGTAAGTTAAGTCGCACTGGGCCGCGGGTTAATCCAGAAAGTATTCCCCCGACATTAGCCCCCAAGATTGGTTAGGACTTTACGGTGAGAATCTTCTGACCTCTTGAAATGGTCTCTGAGCCGCACTGCAAACGTTCTGACCAATCTCCTGACTTATGCGATTCAGAGCTGTGACTTATCTGCGCGACTCATCTCCCTTCTGGAAATATTCTGTTTCCTTTAATTGCGGACCGTTACTCGTTTTGCGGGCGCAAATTGTGCCGTTGGTTGCGAGCGCAGATAGTGCCGTTAGTTGCGGGCCCCTTCAGTTATAAGCTGCGGCCACCTAGGTCATTATCCACTTGCCCTTGCAATCTCCTCATCCCTAGCCGCGCCGTCTTCTTCCTCGACCCGAGCCTAGTTCCCCAATCCAATCTCCCCTTCGCAATGGCGCCCAAGGCGAAGCCATCTGACGATAAGCGCAGATCTCCTGCAACTGGGAAGGATCCTGGGTAACGGAGGAAACTCTTGCAGATCTGGCCGAGGCTGGCTTCTTGCCGCCGAAGGAGGACGGCGTCTGGGGGCGCCAGGCGATGAAATCGAGCCGCGCCCCAAGCCCAACGAGCTGGTGATGTTCGTGGAGCACGTGGAGCGTGGATTCACGCCGCCAGGTTCTCCCTTCTTCCGCAATTTGCTGCAACGCCTAGGCCTCCGTCTTCACGACATCGGGCCCAACTCAATGCTCCAGGTGAGCAATTTTCATGTGCTGTGCGAGGACTATCTTGGCATAGCCCCCAACATCGATCTGTGGCTGGCCTCTTTCACCTGCAACAGCCAACTTGTCTCCAAGGGTGGCGCCTACGTTCAGGTCGGCGCCATCTCTCTTCAACGCCATAGAAACTCTTGCCTTCCCAAGCTAGCCCTGGCGAATCGACCCAGGGCTTGGCAAAAATCTTTCTTCTATTGCCAAGATACTTCACCGGAGGGCGAAACTCGCCTTCCCTCCTGGTCTAACACCCTCTTCGTGCCTACCGAGGCACTGAAATCAAAACCCCGCGACTCGGCCATGCCCTTCATCAATGAGTCGCTGATCAAGGTCCGCGCCTTAATAGGTCATGGTCTTACTGGCCTTGATCTTCTCTCTTGCTGGACCAAATGGCGCATTCAGCCCGTGAGTCCACGACAGCGATCCTTCCTTGAGTGCACAGGCACCTCTGCTGACGTCGATCGTATCAAGGCTTCGGACTGGAGGCCTGAGGATTGGGTGGAATTTGTCACCCGCGTGACTGAGGAGAAGGACATCTCCTTCGATAAGGTGGGGCTTGCCCCTTTCAGTGTTAACAACAAGCCTTTTGAGGTAACTCCTCTTCTCTGTCTTTTCGCCTTCGTAGTTGAGTCGCATTCCTTTTCTTAATACTGCAACTTATATCTTCCTGATCCAGGCTGATGAGAACTACTGGTCGCTGCCTGCGACCGTCCGGCACTGCTGCTCCCAAGCGTGCCGCACGAAAGAAGTTGCTGCCCACTCTAGAGGGCAGCGAAACTGCTGATATCCCTCTGTCGCCTCTGCGGCCTCAGAGGATGAAGAGACTGAACTGGACGAGGATGACAGTCCAGTGCCAGCCGCGAGTTCTGTTGCCGCGGCTGGACCAACTCCCCGTAGAGCCTCCAAGAGGCTATCTCGTGAGGAGCCAGAGGTTGATGCTCTGGAAAACCTGAGGCCACGAAGCGTCGCAAGCCTGCTACGGGCGCGACCTCTTGCTGCCAGCGTGTGTCAAAGCCACCGCCTCCTGAAGAAGACATGGGTCCCCACTCTGGTAATTTCTGTTGTCTTGTCATCTTGAATGCTTATTCTTTTTCCTCTACTGACACGCAAAACTTCTGCTCGTAGATTCTGGGACCCAAGGCCTGTCCTCACCGTCAAGCGGTGAACTTATGGCCTTTGTGAAGATGGCTCCAGAGTTAGTGACTTTTCCCTGTGCTTATAATACTTTTATTCTGGCTTATGTGCTTCTTCTTCACACAATGCCCTTGCTTTTTGCAGAAGTGCGGCTAAACCGCGGCTGAGCCTGGAACCGCGGTTGAGCCGCGTTTATCACCTGCGGCTCATACCGCCATGGTAGAGGGCGTGGCCACCACTGATGACCTGGCCACGGTCCCTGTTCTTGACACAGCCACCCAAGAGGTGGCTCTGGAGGATAGAACGGATCCCCTTATGATCCAGGACGTGGAGAAGGTCAACCCCTCCTCCATAGATGTAATGGCCAAGGATGCTGATGCGCCAGTGATTGAGTCGCCAGCGGCAGACACCTGCGGTCGCCAATTCTGCGTGCTGAGGTTGCTTCTTCCTCCTCCACAAGCCGCGCTGAGAACTGTCAGAGGCTATCATTGCCTCAAATGACAAGCAAGCCATGGAGCTCCGCAAGGCACTGTCTGACCTGTCTGCGGCTTATAAGGTAAACTTCTATCTCCAGTTATCTGTCTCTAGCCCCCAAGGATCAAGTTTCTTCTTTGACTGTAAAGGGAGACTTGATGCTTCTCTTTTAGCTGTTGATATATACTTACTAACTGATGTACCCTTTGTAGGAGGAACTAAGCTCCATAACAGCTGCCAAACTCGCCTTGGAAAAGCAGCTGGGGGATACTCCCTCTGAACTGGAGAGGCTGCGCGAGCTCCTTGGCCAGCGTGACGCTGAGCTGAAGAAGAGGGAAACCAGGATGGGCGAGCTATCTGATGAAAGCTTCAAGTTATCTGAGCAAGCCAAAGCCACCGAGCTGCGGCTTAAAACTGTTGAAGAGAAGTTCCAAGAGAGGGTCCAGCAGCTGGACCTCCAAGTCAGTGCTCAGAAAGACGCCATTGCTGATGCCAACGAGGACGCAAGGCTTAAGGCTGTTTCCATTGGCGAGCTTGAGAAAAAGTTGAAGAAAGTTTCTGATGCCCATAACCTTGTCCACGCCAAAGTGTGCATCATGACTCAAGAGTTAACTGGTATGTGTTGCGACTCATATCTGCATCTGTTTTCTCTACTATCTTTGCCTGTATGTTGTAGAGCTGACGGAGACATGCCTCGATGTAGGTGAAGATGCCAAGGAGCAGCGCGGCAGTACTCAAGAACAGCTGGAGTATATCCGCGATTTTTCGCGAAGAACTTGTGATGCCATGAAATCACTGTCTAAGTGCCTGCTGCCGACCAAGCCAGTCCCCGGTGATTCTGAAGGGCTGCTAAAAAGACTGCTTAGGGCGCCTCAGTTCTTTTTGGACTGGAAGGAGTCCTCAGCTCGCACCGGCGCGGCTCATGTTCTTGCTTTGGCCAAGACATACTATCCTTCTTTTGATGCTGCCAAGGTTGCAAAAGGTAGGCCCTCGAAGAAGGTGGATGGCACCGAACTGACGGCCTCAGAATATGCGCGACTTGGAAGGATATGCGCGGCCACGCGACTGAACTGGTGGAGGGGATAGATCTTGCGACCTATATGGGCAAGTATAATGCAGATGGAAGCAGATGGGAGAAGTTACCCGCTCCGTCATCCAGTGCGGTGATTCCGCAGGAAAAGAACCCCTCTCCAGGCGTATCCAGCTCTGCAGCCCCCAAGCCCGCGACTGAAGAGCCCTCCAGCGAGCCTGCGATTGCTCCTTCTGGCAAGCTTGGTAAGCCGCCTGTTCCTCCTTCCCACCGGCCAAAAGCTGCGCACAAGTGAAGAAGAGAAAACAATGGTTTGATGATCTTGGCCCTTAGCGGCCTGTAATAATTGTTAGAATTTATGTGTCATAAGACAATATTATGGTTTGCTTAAGTACTTAGCAGTACATGTTTCGACCAATAGGCTGGTCCTTATGATTTGTCTCGGTTTTTCCTCACTTAGGCCCTTGCGCGGCTCAGTATTTCCCAGGTAAAAAGTGCGTGTTCAGGGTCGAGAGCGGCCATGATAGGCAATCAAACTCGATTGACGCCGCACCCCCAGTACTTTGGCCGCATAGTGCAAGTCGCATCCAAGAGAGGTTGAGTATAATCACGATAAATGCCACTTGTTTGGCGATCCCAAGGAATAGGCCGCGCTAAAAAGCTGCCGCACCCCCAAGGGACCAATGATTAAAAAATAAAAGACTCACAGCTCAATTGGTAGTTTGAGATGCTTTATTTCAGAATCATTATATGATACATAGGGTCGGTCGCGCCTAGGTGGCGACCAGAAGTGATGCTTGGGTCGGTTGCGCCTAGGTGGCAACCAGAGATGTTACATGGGTCGGTCGCGCCTGAGTGGCGACCAGAATTGGGTCGATCGCGCCTAGGTGGCGATCAGAGTGTTACATGGGTCGGTCGCGCCTGAGTGGCGACCAGAATTGGGTCGATCGCGCCTAGGTGGCGATCAGTGTTACATTGGGTCGGTCGCGCCTGAGTGGCGACCAGAATTGGGTCGATCGCGCCTAGGTGGCGATCAGAAGTGTTACATTGGGTCGGTCGCGCCTGAGTGGCGACCAGAATTGGGTCGATCGCGCCTAGGTGGCGATCAGTGAAGTTTTTTAGCCCTGAGTGGCCAGCTTGATGATGTAAACTCTTAATAATTTTGTTGCGGCTGCTGATGGCAACTCGCGATGCCTGGGATGTGTCCTTATTGGCAATGGCTTGTAGCCTTTGACTTCCTTGCCTCCCTTGCGGCCGTAATCTGAAGTCGCAAGTCAGGCAGGTGCCTCTTAGCCTTCACGATGTCATCAAAATTCTCCTGCGACTCGCATGGGCGCGCTCTCTGCGATGCAAGCTGCTCTGGCCATGGCCTTGTCGCCTTCTTCGCATTCTTGAGCTATTCTTTTGTCGCCATTGATGGTGATGACTCCCCTAGGGCCTGGTATTTTAAGCTTTAGGTACACATAGCACGGCCTAGCCATAAACTTTGCGAATGCTTCTCTGCCAAACAGCGCATGATACGGGCTCTGGAAATCTACAACCTCGAACCAAATGTACTCGCTCCTGAAGTTGCTTTGTGTCCCAAAGGCGACCTCCAAGTTGATTCGCCCCAATGGCTGAGCTGATATGCCTGGCACGACACCGTGAAACGTTGTTCTTGATGGGTGTAGCTGCTTTTCTTGGAGGTTCATTCTTTTGAAGGTTTCATAGTATAATATATTGATGCTGCTGCCTCCATCCATCAGTACTTTGCTCAACTTGTACCCTGCGACTTGAGGGCAACCACCAGCGCGAGTTTTCCCTCTTCATTTATTTCTCCTGGGTGATCCTCGCGGCTCCAAACCACTGGCTGCTCGGACCACTTTAGCCACTGTGGGACGGCTGGTACTATGGCATTAACAGCCTGATTGCGTCGTCGCAGCTTTTGTTCCCTCCTTGAAGTATTCACCACAATGGTATGATACTGACCAACTGTTTTGGGAACTGTGGCTGATCTGGCTGCGGATTTGGGACGGCGTTGTTGCTGTTGTTGCCTCCGCCGTGGTTACCTCCTCGTTGTTTTGATGATTGTTTTGTGTTGAGTGGTTGTCCATCCTTCCACTTTTTGTAATGATAACACTGTGCCTTCGTGTGGTTGGGTGGTTTCCCATCTTTTCCTATATGGATGTCGCAGGGGCGGTTGAAAACCTCTTCCAAATTAACTGGGTGAAAATTCCTTCCTCTGCCGCTGCTTTGTTTGTAACGAGTGTTCGTATTTGCGACTAACCCTGAGTTTCCTTCCTCGTTTTTGCGCTTGTTATAACTCGCATTGGCATTGCTAGCTTGCTGTTGTTGAGGCTTGCTACTGGCCTTCTTTCCCTTGCCAGTGTTTTCCTCTTCCTCCCCATCAGATGCGTCCCTGGTTTTATCCGAGCTAGCATACTTGTTGGCCGCCGCCATTACCTCGCTTAGGCTCTTGACTTTATCCTTCATGCGACCTAGTTTGTGGACTAGCGGCTCAAATTTGCAATTCTTCTCCATGACAAGGACTGCTGAACTGGGTGGTATGTTATCTGAGGAATGTATGATCTCGGCGACCCTTCTCATCCAGTGGCGACTCGACTCGCCTTCCTTCTGTACACAACGCTCAAGGTCCTCTATGCTGCAGAGTCGCTTGCATGTTCCTTGGAAATTCTTGATAAAAGCTTCCTTCATCTCATCCCAAGAGTTTATTGAATTTGGTGGCAAATTTTGCAGCCATATGTGAGCTGCGCCTTCTAACATCATGTTTAGGTAACGTGCGCAGATCTCTTCGGATGCGTTTAGGATGCTCATGCCCATCTCGTAATTGTTGAGCCAAGTAACAGGGTCCATGCTTGCGTTGTAGTTGGCGACCTTGCGAGGCCCTTTGAAATCTGCAGGAAACGGTTCAGACCTGATTCTTTCGCTGAAACAGACTGGGCCTTTGAGTCGCGACGATAGGTTGGACGAAGCTGGTCTTCCTATTGATTAGCCGCGCGCGGCTGCACAACCTCTATGGGTTGAACTTGCTGAGGTTGATTTTGAGCCGCAGGTTGATCTTCCCTTTGTCGCCTAGCCGAACTCGAAGTCGCAACGTGTGGTGACTCCGCGTGGATGCTTCTCTCCGCCGTTGCTCTGCTATTGTAAGGGGTGGAGTGCAGCCGTCCTGCGTGTTCGGACATATTTGCCTGCTGTATTACTGCTGTGCTCAGCATCTCAATGGCACGCCGTGCCTCTCTGTCCATTGGCGTGTTTCCTGCTGGCGCTAACCTGGCCAAGATGTTTGTGGCCGCAAAGAGATTCTCCACTGGGCTAACATAATGCCCTTGCGGCGTGTGGAACCTTTGAGGCTGCTGTGGCGACTGCTGAACAAAGGTTGGCTGCGTCAATGGCGGGGGCATCATGGCCCTGTTGTTAGCCTGCACTATGGCCCTTGATCCAGGTATCTCTGCTGCTCTTGGTGCTGCGAAGGATGGAACCGCTGGTACGATTGATGGTACAGCGATTGCTTGAACCGCGGGCGCAGCTAACGGGGCCACGGACCGCATAACCATGGCAGATGGTGCCATGTGTGTGGGTACCGCGACTGAAGGTTGTGCGACCCCTGACCATGCGACCGGGTGCGCTGTTGGTGGCGACTGATGGGATCAATTGCTGGTTCAGCGGTAGGCGATTGGAACAACTCCATAGGGTTTACTGTTCCTGGCTGCAGGCGACTCGCGTGGCGTCTGTGTGGCAAGGTGGCCTGTATTCCTTGCAGAGTATTGGTTTCCTCGATGAGTCGCAGTTGCTCCTGTTGGAGGCGCTGTTCCTCTCGCGCCAGCCTGGCTCTCTCATCCGCGATTCTCTGGACTTCATCATATAGCCCGATCCTGGTAGCCTCCAATTCTGTTACCCTAGCAGCCGCGTTAACCGCAGATATCGGCGTAAGCAACACGCTTCCTTGTGGCGGCGTGACCGCTGGATTGGGGGCTACCCTTGACCCTGATTCCGCAGGCGCGACTCCAGGTGGAGTTTCTCTGTTTGCGACTCCTGAGGCCGCGACTCCTGGCGTCATCGCGGCGGATGCCGCGACTCCAGATGCGTCTAGCGCGGCTTGTTCTGTTGCTTCCGGCGGTGTGGGGGCTAAGCTGCCTGGTGGCATGCCCAGCCCTTCGTCCGCTTCTGTGGTCCTGTAGACCCCTTCAACATGCCGATCTTCTACAGAGGGCGAGCCACTATCCACAGGGCCTTCGCATAGCCTTTCCTCAAGGACATACTCAATGGATTGGCCTTCTTCGTCTTCAAGAGGCAGCGACTCGTAGTTGATAGATTCTTCTTCTTGGTCCACTGTTACCGCGACTCCTTCTTCTGAGTCGCCATGTTGCGATGGATCCTCTGACTCGCCGCCAATGAAGCCGACGAAGACGTTGATGGATCCAAAGGGGATGACGTGGCCGGTCTCCAAGTAATCTGCTTCCGGTCCCCAGCTTGAATCGTCGATGAGGGGTGTGCCATTGACCGTGATGATACGGCCAACAACAAGATCTTCAGCTCCCTTCATGGATCCTGCGCGGAACGTGACGCTCTTGACCGCAGGCCCCACGGTGGGCGCCAACTGTCGTGGGTTTGTCACGTCAGGTGTCATAGATGACTTCGTAGGTGTGGGATTACGCGAGTCAAGCATCTCCGAGCTTGGGATCGCAGGAACAAAGATCAACACAGATTTACCCAGGTTCGGCCCCCTCAATGTGAGGTAAAAGACCTACTTCCTGCCTACCCTAGATTGGTATTGATATGATAATCGAGGTGTTACAATGGAGGCGATCCGATCTGGTACTCGCCGTATGAGCTAGGGTTTAGGGCTTGATAGCTTGACCCGCTCTAAGTCCTGCGAGTCCTCTTTATATACACAGAGGCTCGCTAGGTTACAAAAGGAAACTTCCCCATAAGGAATACATCCACAGAGGCCTACTCGGAGACTACTTGGTCTTCACGTCCTCCGGGATATGTCTTCTAGATCTTTCCCCTTATGGCGGTTCAATATTGGGCTTGCTCCCAAGTGGGCCTTTGTCCGTGCGAGTAAGTTAAATCGCACTGGGCCGCGGGTTAATCCAGAAAGTATTCCCCCGACAACAATTATGCCGACCAACTTAACATAGATATATTTTTATCTAGGAGGTAGTTGAACCGAAAATTCCAATCGACCCTATTATCGAGTTTTTTGAAAAAGAAAATAATGATTTGAAAGAAAAATTGAAAAGAAGTGAAGATCTTCATCTCCAATGCTTAGAAGAGAAGATGAAATTGGAGTTCAACTTTGCCGACGTCGTCGATGATCACGAGATCAAGATGGAGGCAATGCGCTTGGATCACGAGATCAAGATGAATGCAATGCGCTTGAAGCTTAAAAAGATTAGAAAATATGCCATTAGTCAAGAGGCTTGGTATCATTATGCTGTTGGTTCAATAATTACCTTAGTTGCGATTTTGATCGCATTTGTCGTTGGATTTAAATTCTTTAGATAGTTGTATGTTAGTTTCAATTAATGTAAGTTTATGAGAACTATGTATTAGATTTGGTCACTACTCTACTTTTGTTTTAATGTGGTGAACTTGTATTAATGAATTTGGTCACGTATCTCTATTCATGATATAGCTATAGTGTAATGGTTTTTGATATATTTATATAATGCAGATGAGCCGGCAATGGATGTACGGTGACCGACGATGTCCCGAGTTCATTAATGGCATGCATAATTTTCTCCGTGTGGCTGAGTCAAACAAGCAGAATGGTTTTATGTTTTGTCCATGTGATGACTGTAGGAATAAGAGGAATTACCCTTCCGCAAGAACCCTTCACGTCCACCTGATTCAGAACGGTTTCATGCCCAGCTATAACTGTTGGACCAAGCACGGAGAAAGAGGGGTTATAATGGAAGATAATGAAGAAGAGGATGATGACAACTATCCTGTGTTCTCTGAACACGGTGGTACTACAATGGGGGAAGAGGAAGCTGAACATGAGGTCATTGTTGATGATCAGTCCGACGATGATCTTCGTCGGGTCATTCTTGATGAACAGATAAACTGCGGAAGTGAAAACGAAAGGTCGAAGTTGGAACGCATGTTAGAGGATCACAACAAATTGTTGTACCCAAATTGTGAAGATGGCCAGAAAAAGCTGGGTACCACCCTGGAATTGCTGCAATGGAAGGCAGAGAATGGTACATCTGACAAGGGATTTGAAAAATTGCTCAAAATAATAAAGAAGATGCTTCCAAGGGATAACGTATTGCCCCCAGTACGTACGAAGCAAAGAAGGTTGTCTACCCTCTAGGATTAGAGGTGCAGAAGATACATGCATGCATCAATGACTGCATCCTCTACCGCGGTGAGGAGTACGAGAATTTGAATGCTTGCCCGACATGCGGCGCATTGCGGTATAAGATCAGGCGAGATGACCCAGGTGATGTTGAGGGCGAGCCGAGCCTCAGGAAGAGGGTTCCTGCCAAAGTGATGTGGTATGCTCCTATAATACCACGGTTGAAATGTTTGTTCCGAAATAAAGAGCATGCCAAGTTGTTGCGATGGCACAAAGAAGACCGTAAGGAAGACGAGATGCTGAGACACCCCGCAGATGGGTCGCAGTGGAGAAACATCGACCGTGAGTTCAAGGATTTTGCAGGTGACGCAAGGAACTTAAGGTTTGGTCTAAGTACAGATGTCTTGAATCCGTTTGGGGAGCAGAGCAGCAGTCATAGCACCTAGCCCGTGACTCTATGTATCTATAACCTTCCTCCTTGGTTGTGCATGAAGCGAAAGTTTATTATGATGCCAGTGCTTATCCAAGGCCCGAAGCAACCCGGCAACGACATTGATGTGTACCTGAGGCCATTAGTTAAAGAACTTTTACAGTTGTGGTCTGACGAAGGTGTACGTGTGTGGGATGAGCACAAACAGGAGGAATTTGACCTACGAGCATTGCTGTTGGTAACCATCAATGATTAGCCTGCTCTTAGCAACATTTCAGGACAGTCAAACAAGGGATACAATGCATGCACACACTGTTTAGGTGAGACTGAAAGTATATATTTAGGTAACAAGAATGTGTACCCAGGGCATCGTCGATTTCTTCTAAACAAGCATCCCGTAAGAAAGAAAGGCAAGCATTTGAAAGGTGAGGCAGATACCTGGATGAAGCCTACCCTCCCTACTGGTGATGTTATATATGGCATGGTCAAGGATTTAAAAGTAATATTTGGAAAGGGTCCTGGCGGACAATCTGTTTCGAATGACGCTGACGGCCACGTACCCATGTGGAAGAAGTGCTCTATATTTTGGGATCTACCCTATTGGAAATTCCTAGAGGTTCGCTCTGCAATCGACGTGATGCACGTGACGAAAAATCTTTGCGTGAACCTGCTAAACTTCTTGGGCGTGTATGGGAAGACGAAAGATACGCCGGATGCATGGCTGGACCAGCAACATATGCACGAACGAGACGACCTGAATCCAGAGAAGTATCAAGGTCCTGCCAGCTACGCTCTTACGAAAGAAGAGAAGATCTTTTTTCAAGTCCTGAGCAGTATCAAGGTCCCGTTTGGCTACTCATCGAATATAAAGAGAATAATAAATATGGCAGAGAAAAAGTTCTAGAGCCTGAAGTCTCATGACTGCCACATGATTATGACACAATTACTTCCGGTTGCATTGAGGGGGCTTCTACCGAAAAACGTTCGAGTACCCATTGTGAAGCTATGTGCATTCCTCAATGCAATTTCTCAGAAGGTAATCGATCCAGCAACTCTACCAAGTTTACAGAAGGATGTGGTTCAATGTCTTGTCAGCTTCGAGTTGGTGTTCCCACCATCCTTCTTCAATATTATGACGCACCTCATAGTTCACCTAATCCAAGAGATTTCCATTCTCGGTCCTGTATTTCTACACAATATGTTCCCCTTTGAGAGGTTCATGGGAGTCTTAAGGAAATATGTTCATAACCGTGCTAGGCCAGAAGGAAGCATGTCCAAGGGCTATGAAACAGAGGAGGTCATTGAGTTTTGTGTTGACTTTATTCCCGACCTTAACCGATCGGTGTTCCTCAATCGCGCCATGAGGGGAGACTGCGTGGAAAAGGCACGCTAGGAAAGAAAGCAACAATATGTATGGACGGGCATTCTTTCACTCAAGCACACTACACAGTTCTACATAATTCCAGCTTGGTGGTTCCATATATCGTGGAACACAAGAATATGTTACGCTCGAAATACCCGGAGCTTGGTGAAAATTTGATTGATGGAGAACACGTGAAGAATTTCGGCGGTTGGTTGCAAACACGTCTCATTAATGACACCACTGTTGGAGAACAGCTATACTTGTTGGCCAAGCAACCATCTTCGACTACATTGACTTTTCAAGGGTACGAGATAAATGGGAATACATTTTACACGGCCGACCAAGATAAAAAGAGCACCAACCAAAACAGTGGTGTCCGCTTTGACGCAACAAACGACTATGGGCAAAAGGACACATATTATGGTGTCATAGAGGAGATATGGGAACTTGACTATGGACCTTCTTTTAAGGTCCCTTTGTTTCGGTGCAAATGGATCAACCTAAGAAGCGGGGTACAGGTAGACCCGCAGTACGGAATGACAACAGTGGATCTCAAGAATCTTGGGAATGACACCGAACCATTCGTCCTAGCCAATGATGTGGCTCAGGTTTTCTATGTGAAATACATGTCTACCAGACCGAAAAAAGAAAAGATAAGCAAGCGAATACATCATACGATGAGCCAAAGCGCCACATATTTCTTTCAGGGAAGAGAAACATCGTGGGAGTGGAGGACAAGACAGACATGTCAGAAGATTACAATAAGTTTGAGGAAATTCCGCCCTTCAAAGTGAACACTGACCCAAGCATCAAGTTAAATGATGAAGATTGCCCATGGTTGCGGCGCAATCAGAAGAAAGAGACACACACGAAGAAAAGTGAAGACTAGCTAGATAGGGATGTTGTTGGTGATGTGTAACAATGTATTAAACTTTTATGTAACTGTGTTCTGAAAACTCAGAAGAGAACTTTTATGTAACTGTGTTCTGGACATCACCCATCGCATCTAACAGGCCGGACATCGTCGCCGAGATATATATAAGCAAAACTCAGAGGGGATGGAGGGCGGTGTGGAGCCTCCTTATATATAAGCAAAAGTTAAAAGAAAAAAACTGACCAAAACACACGGTTTCCCCGTCATACAGCCCAACGGTGCCTCGTGAGTGACTGCATATCAAATGCACCGTTGGGCTATATGACGATAATCCGAATGCTTTGTATACTGCAAATCATCGCGTGGTCGTGAGACGACAAATCGGCCTTCGATTCAGACAGCGTCCGAACAAGTGTTGGGGATGTTGCTAATCATCAGAGATCCTTGCCGCTGCTTGGATCCGAACGAGGGGAGGGTTCACCTTCAGCCTCCGCTCTAGCAACTCCTGCCTCTCAGAAATCTTGCTCTCTACTACCCGTGAACTACAATGAGTGCCGTGAGTCCCCGGGAGGGGCTATATATAGGGTCATGTGGCTCACGAAGAAACACACGGTTCTAAAAATCCAACGGCTCACAATCCCTCAAAAGAAACACACCCCTGATCCAACGGCTCACAAGCGTTTGAAAAAAACACACGATCCGTGTGCTTCTTTACTTCCGGTTGGTGTTACCAACCGGGACTAAAGGCGGGCTTCGTGGTCACGACTACTGATGATGATGGGTGACTACTTTTCGCATTGATAGTAAACAAACCATGCAAATTACATTGACAACATAAATTACACAGACAACAAAACACAACATAAATTGAAGATACATGGTACTCTGCAAATTAGAAAAAGAAAAGTCATCTACGACGCCGCACCCTTGCCCTTCGAAGCCGCAACACCCTTGTCCTTCGACGACGCAACACCCTTGTCCTTCGACGACGCCGCACCCTTGCCCTTCGACGTCGCCGCCGCTGCTGCAGCTTTCTTGCTCGCTTCAGTCGGCATGAAGATATCATCTTCATCCTCGCTCTCCTCGACCCATAAAATCGGTTTACGAAAAGCATCCAACATATCTGCTTCACTCCTATATGCTAGTTTCTTCTTCTGCCACCTAGCATACAGCCTCACAAGTTCTTTTTCTATTTCCTTCGAATCCCTTCGTGGCCACCCATGCCTAACTAGCTTCGCTGATAGCTCACGGAGATAAGGTGGATGACTAACAATATCTTCGAATGGGATTTTCTTATTGTCTACCTTGAAATTGATCGTAAACCTCAAAAGTAGTGCCGACATTCCTACCGGGAAACTACCATCTGAAGGAAAGCTCGACATGTTCGAGTGAGTGGACTAGAATGCTTACCAACATCAGTGAGAAGGGGTTCTTATAGGCCGAGATGAGAAGAATTGGCGGTAGAAACGGGCGGGAGATACGATGGCGGGAAAAAAGTGCGGGAAAGAATTTGGCGGGAGAGAAGAAAAAAAATCAAAAGCCCAACAGAAAACAAATAGCTAGATGGATAATTATTACAATTTTATAGACAATTAAATCATACATTTGAAATTTGAATACATTCAACATAGTCAAATTTGAAAATAACCAGTAGCAAAAGATTCTACATGTCCAGGGCTTAAGTTTGATATAAAAGTTTGTCAAATTCAGACAATTAAATCAATAGATATAAAACAAATCATAAAAAGATATGACTTTCATAAATATTGAAACAATTAAACTAAGTATAAAAGAAAAATAAACTAGAGCAGAAAAATTTCATATTAAAAGCATTTTTAGAAATTCAAATTATTTCAAAAACAATCAAACATGCATTTTGTTTCAATTTTTTGATGATATGGATTTAAATCTATGTCAAATTTACTCAAATCATCCATTTGAAATTTGAATACATTCAAATTTGAAAATAAACAGTAGCAAAAGATTCTACATGTCCAGTAGCAAAAGTTTGTCAAATTTAGACAATTAAATCAATAGAAAAAGAAATCAGGAAAAAGAACAAAGAAAAAAGAAAAAAGAAATTTCAAAAGACCCTTTAGTACCAGTTGTAGCCAACAACCGGTACTAAAGGGTTTCTTCGCGCGCGCTAATTTAAAGCGGCCGAAAATAGGCCTTTAGTACCGGTTGTTGGCTACAACCGGTACTAAAGGGTCCTTCTATCCCAGTTGGTGTTACCAACCAGGACGAAAGGCCTCTGAGCGGTTTTTTGGTCCCTCTCCACCTCTTCTCCTCCTCATTCGCGCGCCCTTCCTCTGTACATCGACTCCTTCGGCGAAGCGCTGCTCGTGCGCCTACCGGCGATTCTCCGGCGAAGCTCCACCCCACCGGCGCGCTCCACCTCCGTCCGTCCCCTCTGCCCTGCCGCCGCCGCCGCACGAGGTCAGCATTCTCACCCCTCTCCTCTCTTCCACGCGCCGCCCGAAACCCTAGCTAGCACGGCCGCCGCCGTCGCGTCGCTGTTCCGGTGACCAATAACCAGCGGCGCCGCCACCATATGGTTTGCCACGGACTTCTCCGTCGAACGCGCCAAGCCAACGCGCTCAATTCGCTCTGAATCGAGCGATTCATGCTCAACAGAGCCGTAGCCACCATTGCTGACGTCATCGTTTAGTAACTGTTTTAGTGTTAGCAAAATTGTTAGAAGCAAAATTAGTTTTAGTTACTGTTTTAGTGTTAGCAAAATTGTTAGAAGCAAAATTGTTAGAAGCAAAATTGTTAGAAGAATTTAGCTACTGTTTTAGTTAGTTTTAGCTACAATTTTAGTTAGTTTTTGCTAAAATTGTTAGAAGCAAAATTAGTGGTAGCAAAAATAGTGTTAGCAAAAATCCACTTCTTAAAATGTGTGAAATTTTCTACTGTTTTAGTTAGTTTTAGCTACTATTTTAGTTAGTTTTTGCTAAAATTGTTAGAAGCAAAATTAGTGGTAGCAAAATTAGTGTTAGCAAAAATCCACTTCTTAAAATGTGTGAAATTTTCTACTGTTTTAGTTAGTTTTAGCTACTATTTTATTTAGTTTTTGCTAAAGGTGTTTGCACTTTAGAAAATGCACTTAAACAACAAAATGCAAATTTGTTAAAACTTTGCACTTTTGTATCAATTGTTGTTACTAAATTTGCTAAGTACTTTGTAAATTGCAGTGACATTGAGCAATGGACGCCCCCGACGCCCCCGACGCCCCCGACGTCCCCTTCATCAGAGACGAGGAGAATGAAGAGCGAATGGCACAAATTATTTTTCAGAAGACCCTTGGAGTAAATTCGGATGGAGAAGATTCCGATGGAGAAGATAACGAAGGAGAAGACTTCAGCGCAAAATGTCTGAACGACTCCGGTGAGGGACTTGAGCTTGAAGAAATGACTCCGATGGACGACGACGATGAAGTGTCCTTAGCAAACTCCGGCGAGGTATGTATATATATATATTAAGTATGTTGATCACTAGATGCATTAATTGATTTATATAGCACTTATTAAGGAATCATTTTTCTTTTAGCCCTCCGGATCTAAGCCTCGATCTCCGCCAAAGATCACGAAACGAGGCCCGAACCAAAGGATAAAGCTGCCAGATGGTGCAAAGTTGTCGATCGATGTAGTTGCTGTTGATGGCAAACTGCTGAAACCCGAAGACAACTGCCGTAAATATGTAGGCCAATGCGGAGTTCTTGTTAGGGACATGGTCCCGATCAGCTTATCAGAATGGAATAAGCTGAAGAAAGCCAACGTTGGAGCAAGTTATGTCGAGCAAAGAATTAAAGATTTGCTTTGGGACACCCTCTTGACACATTTCAGCCTACCGGAAGGTCTCCCGGAGAAGCAGAAGCAGAAAGTCAAGGAGTGGACTCTTAAGAAGATGGCCACGCAATTCAACTGCTGGAAGAAATCATTGTGGAAAACTTATAAGAATGTAACTCCAGATTTCACTGGACATCTAGAGAAGATAAAAGACTAGTGGGCCGAATTTGTGGCGTATAAGAAATCGGACACCGCTGTTGCCCGATCGGAAAATAAGTTGAATGCTGAGAAGAAAAAATATCACCATACTTTGGGGTCAGGTGGCTACAAGACTGCCTTGCCTAAGTGGGAATCCTTTGGAAACGAACTGCGTGCAAAAGGGATCACTCCACAGACAGATGACTGGCCCGAGAGGTCCAAGTATTGGTTGTTCGCGCATGGGGCAGGGTTGGACCCAGACACATGGCTGATTGTTCCAAAGGGAAAATGGAAGAAAAGAATTGAAAGAGTCGTAAAAAAACTAAAGGACGCAATAGAGAAAGTCCGAAAGGGAGAATTTGTTCCCGATAGAGAGGACGACGAGATGACACTCGCCTTCGGGAATCCTGAACACTGGGGACGATGTCGAGGCAGAGGAGCCGGGGTTAATTGGAAACAAGGGTTTCCGGCTGACGTTACAACTTATAGAAGCCATTCCAGAAGTAAGAAGAGGGGGTTGGACCGGCTAACGGAATTAGAACTCCAGGTGAAGCGGCAGCAGGAGCTACTGGACTCACTTACCCAACAAAGGGAATCTCAGCTGGTGCTACAAGATCCTGCAGTCGATGCCTGCCCATCTCAGCGGAAAAGCAGCGTGGGTCCACGCAGCTAGAAGATCCTACAGCAGAACCATCGGCGGCTCACTACCCCGTGGATGATATCACGGAGAAGACAAATTGTGAGCTACATATGCCGTTGAAGAACACTAGTTGTCCGGTGGCGGATGGGTATGCTTTACCGAATCAACCTGGAGCAACCTTCCATTCTGGTCAGGTTCCAGTTGGCTATGCTCGTGTCGGGGTGACAAAAGTTAAGCCGGGATTCCATGTAGTGGAACTTGACATTCCTGGAGGTGACGACGAGAAGACACTAGGAGAAGTCGAGCTTGGTATCGTTCTATGGAATAAGAAATACATCGTGTTTCCAGACTCGGCGGCAAGGCCACCGACTCCTCCGAGTAGAAATCCACCACCTCAAAGTCCACCCACCACCGTCCCCGACGATTGGGAGGCCACCGCGAGTCCATCGCCCGCGCCGTCCCGTCAGCCGACAGATGCGCCCACTAGTAGTTTCACAAAGCGGAAGCTGTTCACGGCGCCAAGGCCAAGGTCCCCTGTCAAGAAACGTCCAAACATACCCAAGAAAGTCAAGACTAATGAGAAGTTACCTGCCGAGAAGAGTATGGAGGAATTAGAAGAGAGCTCGCGTGCCCAGGTGAAAGCATTTTTTGCACAGAAAAAAAAGGAAAGACAGGACCCCGTAAAGGAACTTCTGAAGGATATACCAAGGGAGACACTTGAGCGCACCGTTGACAACTTATATGTCCCTCCAGTGAGGCCCCTTTCAGACTATGAGCGTGGTATTGACAAGCAACATAGCTCACAGATGGAGGAAACAAAGAAATGCGGGAAAAAAGTTCCCCAGCTCGGAGAACAAGAAGTACAATCGATCGCCCCGCTCATTGTGCCTTCTGATATTGTGCCGGCTGATAAGGGGTCCCTCTAAAACGAATTGGTTCGTGCTCAGCAAATCGTTGGTGAGAGAGATTACACGACTGCTGAGGTAGCATATACATATGTTCTCGGGCAGCCTTTGGTCGCTGATACGAAGCCTCTAACAACACAGTTATGGAAATTGCATGACTGGTACATGAGAGTCGCAAAGGAAGGGGTATTGTATTTCATGGCGGGAGTTAAGGAACAACACTACTTCCGAGAATATGTTGTGCAGGTTGCCTTCTCCGAACTTTTTCAGATGTACAATCAACGTGCCCTCGACAAATGTATCATCAGCTGCTATTGTCTGTAAGTGATTTATTTCTGTAATTTAATTCTTTAGTTAAGCTCGTTCATTGCCTGTAATTATCCTCACGACATTATTTTGTACGATATTATGCAGAATGAAGATTCGTGAATGCAGACTGGGAGGAATCTGGGACATTGGGTTCATTGACCCGGATAAAGTTCATCAAGTCACCGTAGAGCAGTATACCAAGGGCACAGAGGAAGTTTTGCTAACATTTTTAAAGCGACAAAGTACTAAAAAAGAAATACTTTTTCCTTACAACTTTAAGTGAGTGTTACTGTCTTCTACACATTCTATTTTGCTTTCCCGATATTAAGTGTAATTGATGAGTTCTGAATAACTGTGTATATAAACGTGCGCAGGTTCCACTTCATTCTTATGATCATTAGAATTGATCTTGGAGAAGTTGAAGTCTGGGACTCATTAAGGAGAGATCAAGATGAATACAAGAGTGTGTGTATATTGCTCCAGAGGTAATTTCAATCGCACTATATCGGCCTCTTTCGTTCATTTCCTGATATCAAGTAAGCAATAACTCCTGAATTCATTTTCTTTGCCGGGCAGGGTTTGGAAACAGTTCAAAAAGGAAGAACCCGGTCAATGGAAAGATAAGCTGGAGTTTAAGTCTAACAACGTAAGTAGTACTACGTACCTGGTTTCAATACCATTATCATTCTTTTGATTATTATTTGATTGAATTCTATTCTCGTATAGTGGTGCCTGCAACAACCACAGGGGACTGATTTATGTGGATACTACGTTTGCGAGTACATTCACATGAAGATCAATGAGAGAGTCAATAGTCGAAGAAACCAAGAGGTACGTAAACATCATTCACAACTTTATTTTGTTACCATCAATTGTGTTTAGTTTCCTTCATAATTGTTTTGATCTCCTTCTTTTAAAGATGACAAGGAAACGGAACGCGCTCCTACCAATGAACCGCGTGAAATCAATCGCGGAGGAATTGGCGGGATTTTTCCTTACACAGGTCATAGTTGAATCCGGAGAATTCCACTATGTCGAAAAATAGACTCCCTCCATGTAATTAGTACTAGCAGCGATCCGCTTCTTTTAAAGTACTAGCAGTGATTTCCATGTAATTATATTAGTACTTTACGTGTGCGTGTACATATGTATACCAAGTTTTATATGTGTGTTATGCGATCTTCTTGTGTGCAGAAACTTTTTTGTTGTGCATCGACGTGATCTCCTCCGAAACCCTAAACCCTGGAAAATAAGCGAAAAGAAAAACCCTAAACCCAGAAAAATAAGAAGAAAAAAACATAAACCTTTAGTCCCGGTTAGTGTTACCAACCGGGACTAAAGGTCCTCCGCCCCCGCGCGCGCAGCTCCGCCCACGTGGAGGCCTTTAACACCGGTTCGTGGGCAACCGGTACTAAAGGGGAGGGCCTTCAGTCCCGATTTACTCGTACCGGTTGCACAACCGGTACTAGAGAGCCTCTGGAACCGGTGTTGTTGGGCTTTTTTCTACTAGTGCAACTGGCCGCTTCTCCGACTTCATGGTGCAATCCGATCTAATCGTTATGGATTTATATAATCTCGATCATCCTATGTACACTAGCATATGAATAATTTTAGATATCGCCTGCTCGTCGTTGCAGCGAAGATGCTGGGCCTTCCCCAGTCCCCTCCGGCGTTCCATAGCTGGGGACCTCACCATTGTGACCGGTCCGGCGTGAACTTCGCCTATGGTAACACCGGCGTGTACCGCCTCGAGCTCGAGACGACGACCCTCAGCGAGCAGGTCGACATCTTCGAGATGATGATTGACGAAGGAACCATCTCACACAACCACGTTACTCACTCCATCGCGCTCCTCTCCTATTCCGGCCACGACTACAAGGGCTTCCGCGGCGTGATCAGGACAGATCGAGCAGGAGTTATTCGCAAAGAAAAAAAAAGATCGGGTAGGAGTTTCAGTAGTACACTCCGATCTAGCCCTAACTTACATCGTTGCATTTTTATTTTCAGCACAAGGCTTTTATCAGGAACGTGACGAACGAGATTGCTTCTAGCGTGGAGGTACTGCGAAAGCTCGGGGTTAAGAGGATCCTGGTGAACAACCTGCACCCACTCGGCTGCACGCCGTTCCAGACCAGGCAGAACAACTACGATGCGTGTGACAACGATGGCAACAAGGACGCCTCGGTGCACAACGCATACCTGAAACAGAAGCTGCGTGGGAAGAAGGGTGTCTTCATAGTCGACCTCAACACCGCTTTCGGCAAAATCATCGGTACGTGCACATGGACGAGCATATTACTATCAGATCTATTAATTTGCATCTGAAAGTTCAGACTTGTTAATTTGCAGCTGAAAGTTGACTCAACATCGTTTTGTTAATTTGCAGCTGAAAGTTCAGACTTTGCATAAACAGTTCGAGCACAGGTGAGAACCCTGCTGCGAGAGCTATGATCCTGAGGGCTACTGTGGGCAGAAGGATGAGAACTCGGATGCCCTTTACACCCTGTGCATGGACCCTAGCAAGTTCTTCTTCTGGGACGATATGCATCCCACACATGCTGGCTGGGAGGCCGTCATAAAGCAGCTCCAAGATCCCATCAAGGAGTTCATAGGACTTTAGAATTTCAGTTTACATTTCATGTGTTTTTAGGCAGAGCTCCTATAACGTATCGGAAAAAAGGACTTTCATGTGTTTTTTTACTCTAGTGATTATAAGTGATAATAGTGACAATTTACTTGAAATTAAGTCAAGCTAAATAACCGGCTATGAGCACTACAATGATCGCAATATGTTAGGAAGCTCTGATGACTTCCTGACTAGGCTGCTGGAAATTTGTATTCACTGAACAAAGGTGTGAGTCCATATGTGAAAGATCCTATAGAGTAATGCCGTGACAACAGTAGTGCCGGGGTCCTAACTAAGAATCCAATATTTCACCCTAAAACCAAGCAGGCAGATTGCAAATGATTTTTGATCAAGAGTCATCACGAAAAGGTGTTTCTTCAAGATTTGCAAAGTTCTCACGAATCTGAAGCAATGGATTCAATAAAAAAAGCCTTTACCACGAACAATGCATAAGCAAAACACGAAAAGATTGGTTTTAGAAAATACTTATGTAATTAGCTTTCTTCTACTGCAAGTGTGAGACTCTTGGAGATATACACAAGAGGAAATAATAATACTAGTTATCAATATTTGTTTCGTAATTAATGTTTATGTCTATGAATGCTACAACTTCTTTGATTTCTGAATACAGATTTAGAGGAAAACTAATACACACCTGTAGAAATATAAACATAGACATGTACCATAGTTTTGCATCTTAGACTAATTAATTGATGGCTTGAGAACTATGTTTTCTGATCATGGGTAAATGGTTTGCAACATTAATGAGAACACATTGTTGGTAGAACAATGTGGTTGGGTAGATCCACCTAGGTGATATGCTCTGAGATCTTTCTGTCATAACGTTGGTATTACTATCAGAAAAAGGTTAACATGCGTTTATGTTCTTATACCATGAGGGTATTAGGATCATGCATACCAGAAAGGTTACTTTGGTTATGTCTAACGTCACACCATAACAGAGTGATCATAACGACAGCTTCTCGGTCGTGTGGAATGTCTGTATTGATCTTGATGTTTTAATATTGTGAATTGCACCTCTTGCAAACAAGAGATACAACATGGGCCTACTCGGTATGAAGGTATCCAATGTATTCTGCAGACACGACATGATATTAGTCATGTGGATATTGAAATATGAGAATTAGTAAAATAGAACATATCAGTAACAAGGACATCACAATATCGTGATGAAGAGTCGTTTCAAATGATATCGTAATATCTCACCTCAGGTATTGTTAAGTGTCACGAAGCAATGTGAATTACGTACAGTAACCATCATCATATAACAGTGGGAATCAATATCAGCATGCACGGGTCCGCTACTAATTATTTGTCAGATAGTGTTATGAGTAGTATCCAGTCTTTAAGAACATGTAGGGTCACACACTTAAGTTTGCCACATCTTCTATGTATATTGGAGGATTTGGAACAATGGAGTGTGCAATTCGAATTGATTCAGGGTGAAAATCGGAAGAGTTCAGGGATGCCAAGAACATCCCAAAACATACATGAAAAAAATACATGTATTACACTCACTTTTTAAAACGAGACAAAATACATGCATCTTAAAAATATATGCATGATACAGATACATCCATTACGAAATGCATCATAAAGGTAGGTGGCATTGTGGCCAAGTGCTGATAAGCTCATTGGTTGGGTTGAGACGAGAGATAGGCTACACATATTTGAGTAATTGTCACGGAATTTTAATGGAGTAGCCATCAAAAGTATTACATATAATAGTGTAGCTCATACTTGTATATAAAAATTGAGCACTCGATTCAAAAAGCAAAAACTTGTCTCGGTAATGGAAAATGTTTGAGGATTTACTTGTAAGATACAAAACCCAAGGGAAACAGTGTTCGCTCCTTAAGGAGAAAATACCAGATAAAAAAATGAGGTCAAAATTTTGATGGCATCGTTACGATTTTTATTATTAAAAACGAATATGTAGTTGCTGATAGTACTGAAGATAATGCGTGATAAAAGTTGAAGTGCATGCGTCTGATCGTACTATAGGTGACACTATATAAGCTCGTGGAGTTCTTAGAGAGAGAGAAAGTGTGGTAGAGCCAAAAACTCAGTGTGGCTTGGATGTAGGATTGTGAGACTTGAGATATTGGAGGTATCAACAAAGAAAGTCAGTATTTGTAGCTAAGCCAGTACTCCCGGAAAACCGATGGGTTGCTCCACCGGTACAGTCCCTCACAATTTTATCGCAACCAAAGCTCGCGGATTAGAAGTTCTTTTTGTACCCAATCACCCAATCCAGTACATTTAAAAGAGCAACGGTTCGCTCTGGGAGCAGATCCGGCAACGTCCACCGCAGCCAGCACCAGCGTCCCCATCGCGTTAGTGGTGGACTGCCTGCTGGGGTGTGCGACGCAGGCGAGCGACTGCGCCACGTGCTGCACCGAGAAGCCCCTTGGCGAGGCGGTCAACTGCTCCCTACTAGCTTGCGTCGGGGCCAGACCTCACATGTGTATGTGTGAGGGGGTGTGGCCCGGCCCTCGGCCCCGCCCCGCCGGCAAAGGTGTGTGTGAGAGCTTCGCCGCTCTCGGCACCGGCCACCGATCAATGTAACCTTTTTGTGTAACCTTCCATGGCTCCGTAGATTCCATCGATTAATGAAATAAGTTTATGATAGTAGGAGAGCACTGTGTGTGATTTCGTGAGATCAAAATTTCTTCACGTGAGGTTAAACGCACGTGAGGTTCATGAAGTTGCACGAAATGTAAGGATTGTTTATCAACTTAATTTTTTTTAAACATAGTCACTAAATTGTAGATTAGACACCTTAGTCAGTCTGTCATGGTAGCCGTTAAGTCGCTGACGTGTCTGCTATTTTTTTACAAATAACCTCTTCATATTAAAATTTTGCCTTTTTTAAAATAGTAAAAAAATTAAAATTGTTTATTTGAAAAAATATTGAGATTTAAAAATTATTCAGAATTAAACAATGCTCATCTTTGAAAATTATTCATTTTGCAAAGTGTTCAAATTTAAAATTGTATATTTTTTGAAAATATTCATTTTTAAAATGGTTTAATTTTTAATATTTATTCATATTTTAAACTATTTATTTTTGAAATGCATTCATTTCCTTTTATTCTTACCTTAAAACAATGAAAGAAAATAGAAAATAAAAGCAACATCACTACAATTTATTGGGCCACATTCGTAGCAGCCCATTAGGGGAAGCACTGAGGACGAAATTGGGCCGATCCCAATAACATGGGAGGGTTTGTACTGTGTTAGAGCATCTCTAACAGTACTGGATAACTCGGTACCGAATAATCATTATCCTGTTCCCGATAATCATTATAGGGTACAAATTTGTATGGCAGAAAAAATGCAGGAAATTGGAACCGGATATTCAAACTGATAAACGATATATGTCTTCACATGTTAATTTTACACATGAACTACACTAGAAACTGCAGTACAACTAAAATTAATCTACACTAGACGCAAAATTAATCTAGACTAGGTGTGGAAATTTAACTAGGAAATAATAAGTAATGCCGAGTTTACATAACCAAACGCACACAATATTCAACCAAAAGATAGTTCTGAGAACAAAGGAGGCTCTAGTACGGTATTATATTATACACACAAGCGTCTATGGTGAAATTTCACAAAATTAACCCTTTTGACAAACTTTAACGAAAAATAACCCTTTTTTGAAAGTATTTCTAAATCTAACCCTTTTTTGTAGCGCCCAACGACGGGGCGCTACACTCTTCTATGTAGCGCCCTCCAGTCCGCCGCTACGGTCCTGCCAGCGTGGCACGGTGGGACCACACGCGTGTTGTGTAGCGCCGTCTGGTAAGGAGCTACACACAAGGGTGTAGCGCCCTGCGCTATGGAGCTATCCTATTAAAATTTTGTAACCCGAGGAACCCGGCAGCTGATTTCGTCGATGTGTTGCGAAAATGGCTAAGTCATGTGTAGCGCCCTATAGCGTGGAGCTACACTATGTTTTGTAGCACCTTGTCAGACGGAGCTATTCTATTGAAATTTTGTAACCCGAGAGACATGAGAGCTGATTTCGTCGAAGTGTCGCGAAAATGGCCAAGCCATGTGTGAATGTATGTTTTCTACGTGTGTGTCAAGTTTCGTGCTAAAAAAACATTCGTGGTGCTCTATTAAAGAAAGACAAATGTGGAAAATTTGGATTTCTGGGTCCACACCATAAGATTTTTTTATAAGGAATCACTTTGGATTAAAAGATTGACACCACTAGAAAATTTATGAATTGCATTATTACCACTCAATACTATAGGAATTTTAGCATCCACTACAATCTCTCTTTTAGAATCATTCGTGTAGGATCGAAATACTTTTCCTGTGTTTTCCTATGTTTTCCATCACTTTTTTTGCATATGCAACCCTGTCAAATTCCTGAGTTTTTCTTATTCATGTGTTTTGTAATCTTGTGACCCAAAGAAGTCTGAATATTGGACGATTCCAATCCATAAAAAACTTCCTAAGTAATCGCTTGGGATTGGGGTGTAGGATTGCATTCCTACACACCAATCCCATAGGAATTTCAACACTCCGCTCTAACCTCTTTTTTACACTCATCCGAGTAGAATCGTGTTATGCATGACAATTCTAGTAGCATGGCACTCATAACACTCCGCTGATGTGCCCCGACAAGAGAGCCATGGCACTCAAACTGCATATCGAACATCATAGTAGCATCTGTCACTCTCGACTATCGTGTTATGCATGATAACACAAACATTAATGATCTCCCACATCTGATTTGGCGGTCAAGATAGAGAAGGCGTCGAATAACCGAATAACCCGGCTTTGAGCACACCAAATGCCAGCTCCACATATTTCTAAGTACTCTTTTATCTCATTGCAAAGTGAGATTTTAACTTACAAACAAAGTAGCGAATTTAAAATAATAGGTTGTACTTTGGGCTATACAAAAATGACAAGCTTGTGGCCCTATAAAGAAAATAAAAAATTATGTTCCACATTTGTCTTTCTTTAATAGAGCACCACGAATTTTTTTTAGCACGAAACTTGACACTCACGTAGAAAACATACATTCACACATGACTTGACCATTTTCGCGACACTTCGACGAAATCAGCTCTCATGTCTCTCGGGTTACAAAATTTCAATAGGATAGCTCCGTCTGACAGGGCGCTACAAAACATAGTGTAGCTCCACGCTATAGGGCGCTACACATGACTTAGCTATTTTCGCAACACTTCGACGAAATCAGCTGTCGGGTTTCTCGAGTTACAAAATTTCAATAGGATAGCTCCATAGCGCAGGGCGCTACACCCATGTGTGTAGCTCTTTACCAGACGGCGCTACACAACATGCGTGTGGTCCCACTGTGCCACGCTGGCAGGACCGTAGCGGCGGACTGGAGGGCGCTACATGGAAGAGTGTAGCGCCCTGTCGTTGGGCGCTACAAAAAAGGGTTAGATTTAGAAATACTTTCAAAAAAGGGTTATTTTTCGTTAATGTTTGTCAAAAGGGTTAATTTTGTGAAATTTCACGCGTCCGTGTTCAGCTATCAGCGCTTACCTTTCTTGGTTCATATTTTTGGCTTCACTATATGATGAATTGTAATAATATATACCGATTAAATGTTACTACAAATATCGTAAATTTGTTTCCTTACTGCGTGGGTTTATCATGTATAACGGTAATGATTTTTACATCAACGTGCGGGGCATCATATATTATCTTACTCTAAACAGTGTCCACCCAAATCATTAAATATCTACTGTATTATGGTGTGCATAGGTGGTTCCAGGGCTCTAAGAATTCAGAAACTTATGTTCATATATTCCGTACAACATCCATATCTATTTACTCAGATCGCTAGCAGTTTTCGTAATACGCCCAAGGAAAACAATGTTCGCTCCTTAAGGAGAAAATACAAGATAAAAGAATGAGGTCAAAATTTTGATGGCACGTTACGATTGTTTTATATTTTTGAGTAGATTTGAGTAAAATTTTAATTTGTAAGGGTTAAATCATGCAACTAAAGTAAATTATATTTGCATGAGGATCACACGATCTTACAGCTTTGGTCACTAGAACCTTTCAAAATGTGTGACAAAAAATGAATAGGAAGTGGCTGATCGTAATGAAGAGAATGCGTGATAAAAGTTGAACTGTATGTGTCTGATCGTACTATAGGTGACACTATATAAGCTCGTGAAGTTCTTAGATATAGAGACCGTGCGGTAGAATGCCAAAAATCAGTATAGCTTGAGTGTGTAGGATTTCGAGACTTGGGATATTGGAGGTATCAACAAAGAAAGTCAGCATTTGTAGCTAAGCCAGTACTCCCGAAATATTGATGGGTTGTTTCACCGACACATTCGCTCGGAATTTTATCGCACCGAAAGCTCACGTATTAAAAGTTTATTTGTAACCAATCATCCAATACAGTACTTCCAAAAGAGCAATGGCTCGGTCCAGGAACCGGCAGTGTCGCGGATCCAGCCACGGCCACCGCAGCAAGCTTGACGAGTCGGCCAACTGCGAACTTGCACGCGTCGAGGCTGACTTCACATGCGTCAGAGAATGTAGCCTGGCGCTCAGGCCCGCGCCGCCAGGCAACCTCTGACAAGCTCGACGATCATATAATTAGTTTATTGCAATATTCGACTTATGTATTATCCCACCTGAATACTAATACGTAATATATATTGAGAGAATTCCTTATTTGGCGTGCAAGACAACACAACATCCATCCAGCTGCTTTGCTAACCAAGGTTGTACATATGTGTATCAAATAGCACAGCTGCGCTGACATTTACCAACAATAAGATAAATTTCTATCACATAATTTATCAAGGGCAAAAGAGTCTTTTTAATGCTCAAAATGCACTAGAGGGCCATATTAGGAAAGAAATGAAATTAGGATGTCAAATTGAGAAGAATTGTTTTTGTAGGGCCAAACAGGGAAGACGATTTTAAGGAACGGCCAAATAAGTAATTCTGTCATATATATGCACTAAAATTTTAGTTCTTTTTTGTTTGTTTGGTTGACCATCATATGATTTGTCCCGTGCTATCTCTTGGCTTGACACCCGCAATGGATATTTAGACCCTTAACCTCTCCTAATATAGATCTACACCTTTCATGATACAATTGGACTCTTTCATAATCATGCACTTTCCTAGTGAGCTCTTTATTTCTCTCTCATGGACTTCTTCCACGCTGCTACTCCTGCAATTGATGTTTTTTGTAGCAAGGCACAAGTTGCTTCACCCGTTGTTAAAAATTCAAGAGCGGAAGTACAAGCAAGAGCTGGTTCCTGCCAGCGTCGAAGCCAGAAATTTCAAGCGAACCATAATGACAACCATAATTTCATCGTGAGTTACGATCGCTCTAGCAGGATGCGATGGGGCAGTGCTGACTACTATATATGCACATTTTCTTTTCTGTAATAGAGAATGTTTTCCCTATGTAAAATTATAAATTCAAAATCAGGAGTGAACTGTGCAAAAAAAAAGAAGTGTGTGCTAACATAAAATGTCTTGACATATATGCGAAATTTTTAATTTGATTTTTTTTTACATTTTCAAAATTGTTTTTTTTTTGTAGTGGGTGCATCTGCACGAAGTGGATTTCCGGTAGAGACACACATAGCTAGTTGTCACATCGCAACCGCATCATCGAAGTCTTTCCGTGATAAGGATGAGCGGCGCCTTCTGCCTGCAACGAGGTTAGTAATCGCACCCCTCCGTCTGCATAAGAAATCAGTACCGTCGAGACCACCCTCCTAACAGAGCAGCCGGATCAAGCCATCGAAGGCACCGACTTGCACGACAACTTGAACCAGCGTCTTGAGGAGCGCAAGGCACACTATGGCGATCCATCTGGCTACATCAACATGCTTTCAAAGGCCCGGTCCTATGAGAGTAGGCTCAAGCCTTTCGACACACATGAGAGAATATATTGGGCTATATATGTGCTTCTTGTTCTGTTGTTAGAAAAAACCATTGTAATTGTTTCAAAGTTTTCTACAAAAAAGTGCGAGCGTTAAGAGGTATGCCTCCACAAGTTGCAAAATTTAGATCCAAATTCAAAACGAATATTGAGAAATAAAAAGACAAATCTAGTCTTTACTATTAAAGCAGCAGGGCCGGGCCGGCAAAATCCGGGGCCCTGTGCGAAAATTTAAAACGGGCCTTAACTTATACGAAAATTTGAACTAATAAATAATTCTAATGATGTGACAAAATATTTTACGTACAATTGATTGAGAATCGTCCTATATAACTCGAAGTTGCATATCGTTGAGTCTTTGTTGTGTCATTGTAGTGCGCATATAGGAATTCAATAGCTTCAACTTAGAAAAGCTTCATTCCGCCGATGCAACCGTCACGAGATGGTCAACAAAACTCTATATACGATACTTGCATTGAGAAAACAATCATGCCGCTTTATAAACTTCTAAACCTCAACAAGCCCAATATTGTCTTTTGGCATAAATTTTAGAATAAACTTCAAGTCAAACAAATGGATCATTGGCATCAATATCAGATTGTTTCTCCTTTTTAAAGGCAGCCTCAAGATCTCAAGCCGATCGCAAGAAGATTTCAAACTATCATAAGGGCAGCCTCAAGACGATCACTAGAATAAAATTGAAATTTGGATGCGATCACAAATTAGAAGTGTGGATACAAAGATTAACCGGACTGGGACTCTACCTATTTTTGCGATCAGCCGATGAGGCGATGAAGAGGAACTGTCGCATCACCGCGGTGTCTCCAGTCTCCCACGCGGCCGTTGCCGGCGTAACGGCGCTGTGCCGCTGTGTATGCGATCATCAAATCGTGTGTCGACGTGTCGGGTTCGTGATCGTCCCTTCCTAGCTTTCTGCGTGCGTCGGCCTGGGAATCGATCGATCTGATACTGTTTCGTATTCGTCTCTTCACCTACCACACGAGCGCACGCGAGACGGACGCGCACGCGCACGCGGAGACGGCCCAGCGCAGTTTGCGATGCAGCCAGCAACCCAACACGCAGGACAGCAGGATAAACCCCATTTTTTTCTAGATGTTATACATATGCATATACAAAATTTTGGGGCCCTCCAAATTCGTGGGCCCTGTGCTGGTGGCACAGTTGGCACCTCAGTGGGCCTGGGCCTGTAAAACAGAGTTGTGGTGTCACACCTCCCGTAGTGTCACTCTTCCACCAAATTACACTGTAAATGCCACCGCAAGTCTCTGCTCTTCTCTCATTACCCACGCAGCGCTTAAGCCCCGCGCATGCAACTAACAAACTTGATACATCTCAACGAACCCCAACTAAATAGGTGATGGTGGTTGTTCCTATCTCGTTTGCCCACCGTACCCTATTCCCATCCCCGAATGACAGCTGATTTCCGAGTTTTCCATGTGTCTTCCTCTCGGCTACATCAACAGCTCGTAACAAATAGTACCAACAAATCAGCTCAGGAAACAGATGTGAGCGGCATAGCCCTATGAAATCAGCGCCCGACTCTATGTTGTGCCGCCGTGCCGGTGCCGCTGACGTACGATTACAATAGCTACACTGCCCCTCACCTCCGTTGGTAGCGGCTCTCAACACGACGACGTCCTCCGGCAGTCCAGCCAAGACCATCGGCCGTCTTGACACGCCGCGATCGAACGCGAGCGCTGCCTGTCGGCACGGCAGCCCGACGGCGGACGGTCACGCTTCCGGCTCTCAGTGAGGCAGTGAGGCGCCGGCCTCGATCGCCCTGAGCCTGAGGCTACGATGGCTCGGCGGAAATCCTAGCAAAATTGAATCAGTTGATTCATCAACACATGGGAGCGAACGTTCAGACGGCGGCCATGCCTTCCTGACGTGCAACTTCACTGGCGTCTGGCGTCATGCTAACATGGAGCATATACTATCATTCAGTTTTCAGGCTGTACAAACGCCATGCAGCATGCTGAGGTAACCTTTCAGGCTATTCATTCTCTTGCATAGATCAGGCGCTCTTTCCACTCCTTTTTTGTAGAAATTTTCCAAATGCAGATTGGGTAAGATTTTTTCAGGCATGATGTATTACTATATGTCTAATCGAGTTGGTATTTTGAGGGCTATTAATTAGCAACTGGAGTTATGGCACCTAGAATGTCTTATTGTTGGTAAATAGTTTTGTTAAAGAAATTTGTCATTTATATGGTCAGTCAATCTTTTTTACCGATATATGGTTCTTGCATACCAGGATGAGAAACTGAAGCTCTGCAAGTTCAATAATTTTTTGACTACCCGTTGATGTCTCATGCATATCAATTGGATATTTGCTAATTTACTTGCAGTGATAAGAAATGTGCCATATTATTCTTCTCTTACTATACCAGACAATGTATTATTGTGGATTCTGACATAATTGTTGGGCTTACAGGATGGGCTGATCCAGCCCTGTCGTTCTTGAGTTAGTGCTTAAAGCTTAATATTTACATATCTTACATTTGTGTGGAGCATCCCAAGTTGCCCATCAATATTTTTGTGTTCATTTATAATTGTGCCAGGTATTGTGAGATTGCAAGTATCTCGGTCCCCATCCAAACACATTGATTACAATAATTTGGATAATGAGCCAATAATATGGATAGCTTCCCTTCATGTTTTAGTTATGGTAGGATCATTTATAATCTGGTGTCAAATATATGTTTACAAGTGAGCTATTTATATTATACATTTTAAAACGTTTAGGATTAGAGACAAAGCAGGGATTTCCAGTGTACTGAAAGTGATGTTGATATTTATCTTAAAGCCAATGATATTCACTCGGGACGAACTTCTCTAAAAATATTTCCATTATACTGATTTCACATATGATGACCCTTCACGTAGTTACTTGCGTGAAAAGTAAATGGGTTAGGTTGAGACTCCAAGTGCAGAGTGTGTAGTATATGGAAGACGGTTTTCCCCACGAGGGGTGACTTGAGGGTTTAATATCGAACTCTCGGGAAATCAGTAGTGAAACATTTATCTTCCTAGACTTCTCTTGGTTACCTGCAAAACAAAGTAAATTGTTTTGGTCCTCAACCTCATCTAGTGGTTGTCAAACACAAGGTGTAAGAATGATATGAAAATGATATGCAATGCAAACAAGAAATAAATATGCAGTGGTGGTAAATAAATATGCAAGGATGGTGGAAACAATGATAAATGATATTTTTGGGTTTTATATGATGTATGCAAGATGTAAAACTGTTTTTGTATTTTCGGATTTTTAAATGGCAGAAAATGTAAAAGTGGTAAAAGTGGTTGGAAAGGTGTTTCTTACGATTAAAAATGGACCGGGGTTCATGCTTTCACAAATGTACTCTCTCTTTAATAAAGTGGCAGACAATGGAACACTAGAGTTGACATATGAGATTGCAATATACATGTTTTATGACAAGTTCTTAATTATATGGGCATCGCGTCCTAACATAGAGAACTTTTGTTTATTAGTCTCTCTTATACTCCACCAAGATGCGAACTAAATCATAACACCTCAGTAATTAAGAATCAGAGTATAGCATTAAGTCTTATGACATGAAGTTAAAATATGAACATGCTAGATCTAGTCACGGAGAAGTGGCATGGTCACCCACAACCCCTGTAGCAAGGTATTTTTCTTTATCCCTAGTGAGACAACAAAGTAAGGTAAACATACCCAAGTAGATCGCGGAACTTCTCTCACTTTCACCGCACTAGCCACCCCCGTTGCTCCAACTAATGCACACATCACCCCACACACGCTCTCATAAACATGCTTGATCAAAACAAGTGCACAAGAACGGGGTACATAATATGCATCTAATTTCATAACGGAAACAAAACTATTGCAATATCAAACATATATTAACTCATAAAAAGATCCACCACATAGGTATTACATAGATAACCGTAATCATGTTCAGCAGCTTATACGGTACTAATTAGTGAAGCTCAAAGAGATGAGAGATACATAAGTTACTTCCACAAACTCATAGTCCAGGGGTGGACTATTCCCTCTTCATCATGGAGACGGTGGAGAAGTCGTTGGAGAGGATGGGGACCACGCCGGCAGCGCCCCGCCGGAGTTTTCTCCCTCCAATCTGCAGCTCTAGGTATCTGCTTCGGTGTTTCTGTGTTTCGGCGGCGCTCCCTTCTAGAGGGCGTCGGGGACTATTTTATAGTCGTTTTTAGGTCAAGACGGAGTCGGTGGAGGAAAGATCGACGGCAATGGAGCTCCGAGGGCCAGGATGGTGGGTCCACGAGGGCCAGGATGGTGGGTCCACCCTCTTTTGGCCCACGGACCTCCGCTTGTTCGCCTCCTTCGCTCCCAAGTCTTCTTCCTTCCAAAAAACGATGCTCGTAAAATATCAGGTCATTTGGACGTCGTTTTGGGTCACTGAAACATCAAAATATAGAAAACAGGGTTTTCTGCCTACGCAGGGTTAATTCCATAAAAATAGGAAATCAATAAAATATTCCCAAAATCATGATAAAATATTGATATAACCCTTATGATGCAAATATGATTAAAATATAAATAATATAGTGCAAAGTTTATGTATGTATTTTACATGCATCAACATACTGCGTAAGTTCCATCAGAATAAGAGGGAGTCGAGGCAACAAAATGAAGCTGCTTGATTAGAACATTAAATCATGGGGGAAAACTACAAGTAGCTTATAATGGGTTTTGAGCACATTTAGTTATTCTATTTTTCTTGGTGGTTGCCATGACAGGTCTGAGTGGTAAAGTTATTGCGAAGTACTCCCTCTGTATCAAAAAATATAAGACTATGTAGACTTTTTCTACACACATTTATGTTGACATGTTTTAGTGCAAGATAACCATGTTCGTTTCAAAAATCATGGTAAAGGGCATATGATGAGCTCTCGACCCATCTCAATCCCAATGGCAAAGAGCTTTATTAGTTCTATGTGAAAGCTCGAAAGGTTCGAGCGCCCTACAACTTAGCAAGTTATATCAACTGTGTCATTTATACTGGACATGCATGTAACTTATTTATTCGTTATATTTCTATTTATCGTTTTCCAGTTTGATGTTTGAGGAAATGTTTGCTGAACTCACAACAATTCGAATGATGATGTATTGTCGGTATCCTAAAAATAAAAGAAATATTTTAATATAAATTACTAGGCGGAAAGAGCCAAACCAAAAAAAAAAACTTGAGAGGGAGGTTCTGATGCTTAAGAAGGTGATTCTGGAAGGACCAACAGAATAAGATGAAGCCCGGTTTCAAATGGGTTGTTAATGCTTTTGCTAACCTGATGAATGAATTGTATTTTCATTGTTTAACACTTCCTAGAGCTCTAAATTTGAGACTATTCTTTCATTCTCAGTCTTGAGTTTGCGAGAAATTTGTCTGGTGTTTTCCAGTAATGAAAATTGACGAGCTAAGCTCGTTGTTTCAATTTTGGTGTCACAATTTTCATTGAGGCGACCTATTGAAATTATTATTTTCTTAGCCTGGTGAGTCGGACTTGATATGATCACGTCGCATTTGACTGGTTAGTTATTTCCTTTGTGACCTATGGAAACACATATAGAGTGACACAAGCAGTTGAGGTAAACACAAGAGGATGCAGAAAAAGGATCCTAATTATGATGATGAACGTAGACTACCAATGAGTGTATTCACACTGTAAAGACATCGGTGCCGAATGCGGAGGGACACATGTTAGGGATGCTAAAACTCAACAGCTAGAAAATTCTACAGCTAGGGATGCTAAAACATACGTGTATATGGGGTGGGCGTGGGAAGGAGTGGAAAGCACATACAAAAATAATCTATAAATTTATATTGCTACCATGTTTATTTATATTATCTTGTCGCAATTCCAAAGTCCTCCAATGGGATATGGGTGGGACTAATTCGATTTGTCGGAGCTGCAAAAAAAAAAAATGACTCGCATCAGCCAATGCGATGTTGTTGTAGTAGGATGACTACAGAGTTTTTAAGCACAATGATGCGCGTTTGGTAGCCTACAGCCAGGCGGGGCAGGCCCGCTGGCTGCAGAACCAGCGTGCTTGTTTGATTTCCGTTATTGCACAGACAGGGCCGCACGCTGATTAAAGCACAATCGGGCCAGACCCGATAGGAACGGCCGTTGTTTCCTCCATCGCTTCAACACACCTAGGTTGACTTTGCTTCCTCTCACTCTCCTTATTCTCACTTCATCTTCTTCCTTCCACTCGTTGATACACTGCTCGATTCAAGAAAAGCTTTACACCAAAATGATGTGTTTTGATGTTGCGGTTCCATTCTGACAATCAGCTCGGACTTTCGTTAACCATGAGGCCCTAATTTCGTGGTCTTGTGTGAAGCTTTTTGAACGAATTTTGAAGATCTTGTCGCACACGGTCTACCGTTTGAGAATTTCCTTCGACGGGTAGCTTCACCTCGTCATTCTGCATAGCTTTCGTGTTGTAAGTTTTACGTTTCGGTGCTTGAAACTGGATAGATCTGGATGCGTATTTATACTATTCTTGGTGTACGCGTCTTCTTCAATCTCCGCTCTTTCTCACTGTCGAGCTCCACCGCCATGCCGTCTCCTTGTCGCCGTCGTGCGTCCAGCTCCGCCGCCACGAGCCGTCGTCATGGTCGCCGCTACTCGCGCCGTTGGCATGCTCGCTGTTCTGCTGCTATTTCATGGTGAAAGAGGTAAATACACCTAAATGAAAAGGGTGAGGCTTACCATAGCCGTAAACACAAGCATCTTATTTGGTTGTCTTACATGAACTGATGCCACGTTTTTTTGCTGCAGCCTACCAAACTAATCACACAACACAGCTTAAGACTCGTATTTGCTTAGCAGTGACCTGTAGAGCCTACCCACAGTGAGCCACAAAATTGCTGCACCCTACCAAACGCGTCGAATAACATTGTCACCTTTTGCTTTTATCTTATTCTGTGACGTACGCGGCCCCTACATCTCCTCAACCTCCCAAATTCACCGGCAAAGATTTTAAGCGCGTTCCGCGCGCCGAACGCCTCCAGCCGCGTCCTTAACTCCTTATCCCGTCATTTATCTCGCCTGCAGCCCGCGGATATCGCTGGTTCGTTCGGCCAAATGGCGGCGCTCGATTCTCTCCGCCCGAGCTACCCCGGCTTTATAAGAAGAACCCGAGACTACTTTGACCTTTCACCATGACACACCATACCTCTCTCGTTTGATCTCGAGTTGTAGCCAGCAGTAGTTGCGTCGAAAGGTTCAGCAATGGCTCCCCCAGCGAAATCCGTCGGCACGGTCGCCATCCGCGGCGCACTGCTGCTCGTGCTCCTCATAGGAGCTTTGCTGTCCGCTGCCGAAGCAGCGAGGAACCCTGGTCTTGGCGCGGCGAGCGTGGCCGCCGCACCATCCGCAAGCGTGCACACGTCCTCGATGCTGGGCTGCTTCATGGGCTGCGGGATGCAGTTCGCCCAGTGCGGGGTTTCCTGCGCGAACAAGCCGCTCCTCGAGGCGCCCGAGTGCGCAGTTTTCTGCGTGGAGGACAACGCCAAGTGCGTCCTGGCCTGTGGCGCCGCCGCGTCCCCGCCGCCGCCTGCCCTCGGCCCCGCGCCGCCGCAGGCTTGAGAACCACTCCGTTGCGCTCCCGATGTTACACCTATCGATGTCAGTAGTTTTAGTTATTCAGTATCCCCTCAGTACTGTAATCTCAACTACTATTAATAAAAAGAGATTGGTTTGAGCAGTTCTTGATTTGAGTATATTGCTTGTTTCTGTGCTATAATGTGTTGAATTTCTCTGCATTTCCTACAGCTGTGTTTGTTTTAGCTTCAGTAAGTTGGGTGCGTGTCAGTAGGAAGTGAGATCCGTTTTGTCTGTGTTTTAGCAGGTTTCTTTCTCGGGAAGATCACACGCTCGATGGTATGGAATCAAGATGTCATATGTTCATTGGTCCCTTAAGAATTCTTAAGACGGGTCATCAAAAAGACTTCTAACACCAGTGAAAACTGAACTGCACAAATACTTCAGCACGATTTGCATTATGTCCACTTTTGTAGTTGTAGTATTTTTGTTAAGGAGAATTTCGAGAAAAAAAGGTGCCCACATTGGAAATCTGACCACCACCAGACTTTGAAAAGTAGGAAGAACACCACTTTAACTGAAGCTATCTGAATTAACGTATTTTTTACCAAATCTGGCCCTTCGGCCGGACTAATCCCGTATCTGGCCCCTCCGGAAAACTATTCTCGGATCTGGCCCCTCGGGTCGGCGCCAATGGACATGGCGCCGAAATTGTACAGGTCGGCGCCAATATTTTGCATCATTTTGAAAATTCATGGGTTCGGCGCCATCACGCTTGGCGCCGACCTAGCTCGGCCAATTTTTCCCCTGGCGCCGACCTATACAACTTCGGCACCATGTCCATTGGCGCTGACCCGAGTGGCCAGATCCGAGAATAGTTTTCCGGAGGGGCCAGATACGGGATTAGTTCGGCCGAAGGGCCAAATTTGGTAAAAAATACTGAATTAACTGACCTCTGCTATACCTAAGGTACCTTCCGTCATATCAGACGCACAGAGCTCCGGTGGAGTACAGGGCAATCGCTATGTGCATTAAACACCTACATTTAGAATTAGATTGCTGACTATGCAGGTGTACTGGAATTTGTCAAGTTAAGGTCTAAGTTTGTTCCACGTCAATCCTTCTAATATATATCCACCTTTAGGAAGGCTGTATGACCATGTTGCATTGATTTTCTTAATTAGTGGAGTGAACCTGTTAGTTAATAGTGAACAGCTTACTAAGGACCTTCAAAGCTAACTCCAGTTTTATAACGGGACGATATGGTTGCAGACACTCAAACTGTTTCTGATTTGAGGTTGAGGAACTAAGTAAACCAGCTTAAAGTTTTCTTTCCCCGAAATGGGAGCATTGCCCCAGCTTCTACATCATGATGATGCACATGGCATATTTATTGCAAAATTAACAGAGTTTAAATATTCGGATTACAACTCGAGCATTTCATGCCTCAGCCAACGTGGCTACATGTATCAACCAACGGAAGATCAGCGACAAAAGGACATGTGTATACATGTTGGAGTCGTCTATTATGCTACACCCACTCTAGTTGAAGATAACCCGGACGTCCGACGTCAGCCCAGTACATCTGGTATCCATAAGCTTCTTTTGTTCCAGCGTAGTTGATATGACCACATGTGGGTCGAATAAGTAACTCTATGTACAACCTGCAGAAAATGAGCAGCTCCAACCTTGTTAAACACAACATCATTTTAGACGCACAGAGCTCCGGTGGGGTACAGGGCAATCACTATGGGCATTAAACACCTACATTTAAAATTAGATTGCTGACTATGCAGGTGTGCTGGAATTTGCTCAGTTCAGGTTTAAGTTTGTGCCACGTCAATCCTTGTAATATATATCCACCTTTAGGAAGCCTGTATGACCATGTTGCATTGATTTTCTTAACTAGCTGAGTGAACCTGTTAGTGAACAGTTTACTAAGGACCTTCGAAGCTAACTCCAGTTTGAAAACGGGATGATATGGTTGTAGATACTCAAATTGTTTCTGATTTGAGGTTGAGGATCTAAGTAAACCAGCTTAAAGTTTGTTTTCCCTGAAATGGGAGCATTGCCCCAGCCTCTACATCATGACGATGCACGTGGCCTTTTTATTGCAAACTTTAAAAGAGTTTAAATATTCGGGTTACAACTCAAGCATTTCATGACGGGGCTACATGTATCAACCAACGGAAGACCACGGCAAAGGACATGTGTATACATGTTGGAGTCGTCTATTATGCTGACACCCACTCTAGCTAGTTGAAGATAACCCGGACGTCCGACATCAGCCGAGTACGCCTGGTATCCATAAGCCTCTTTTGTTCCAGCGTAGTTGATATGACCACATGTGGATCCAATAAGTAGCTCTATGTACAACCTGCAGAAAATGAGCAGCTCCAACCTTGTTAAACACAACATCGTTTTGGGAATTCTAGATAGGCCAAACAAAATCAAATATGCCAATTTGTATTGGGGCTTTAGTTTTCTTTTCAACTGACCAAACATATTAGCAATGATGGTAGGTGGTGATATATTGAAAGTGAAATGAATAAGTAGCTCTATTTACACCCTACAGATAATGAGCAGCTCCAACCTTGTTAAACACAACATCATCTTGGCAATTCCAGATATCTCAAGCAAAATCACATATGCCAATTTGGAGTGGGGCTTTAGTTTTCTTTTCAACTGACCAAACATATTAGCAATGCTGGTAGGTGGTGATGTATTGAAAGTGAAAGGAAACAGATTGTATGACACTGGACTACTCGAGTAATATTTCTTTTGAAATATTGTAGTGGTCAAGAAAACAGACAAATTAGTTCGGAATCTCTTCATGCAAAGGATAGAGCGGCCGAAGGGAAACAAAAATGTTATGTCTAGGAATCAGACGGAAGTTTTGGACAATTGTTTTCGTCTGGATCAAAAAAACATTGCATGGCATGAAACAAATTTTGATTAAATCTTCTGTTATTTGTTGAGGCGGTCTTTGAAAAACCCGATCAATTGGTTTAAGTCTGTGATTTGTGGAAGAGTTGTAGGAAACAAATTGTATTTCGTGGAAAATATCTACATGCAAACTACAGGGGGCGCCATTTAAGGGGCCAATCACACGCTTCAGATGAAACTAATCCTGTGGAGCACGAAGCAAACCAGCAGTATCCGATCCCTAGCCCTTCCCAAAACAATATGCATGCTCAAACTTGTTAGAGGTAGATGAGTCACACATAAATTTTTTATATAATCAAGTTGTGGCATGAGTTGCATGATAGAGGTGTCAACTTCTTGTATAAATATTTGCATCAAGAACATGAGAAAAGAAGACCGTCGGAGGGGTGAGGAAAAAAAATAGTTAGCCTAAGATGGTCAATGGGAAGTGGCCCTTGATCGCCAAAGCTAGTAGTGTTTCTTATACCTGGATAAAAAAAAGTAGGATATTTAAATAGATAATATGTAAGGCATTGCAGGAGTAACAAAGTTAGAAGAACATTTTCGTGTTCTGAAAAGCAGCACCATTCGTAGGCACACTGTCGAAGGTAGTACCCTGCCTTGAGAGGTAGGACGGCCGGAACCACACCTATGTGTTTCCGCGACAACGACTACCCCATGCCCTGTGCCTACGCAAGGCTGTGAGACGGCAGCCTGTGCTGCTTCAATCCATGACGAACTCAGAGGGACGGCTGGAAGACGTGATGGAAGAGCTCAAAACAGGATTCGAGCTGCGGTGGAGGCCGGCGGTGGGTTTGCGGTGACTGTGAAAGCTCCGGCGGGTTTTGCGGCACTACGTCGACGTTCAGGTGCTTGTGCTTCGGCATGTCTGCCACACCGTCTAAGTCTGTAACCTAACAGATGAATTCCTCCCCATCGCGTCCTCTATCATTTTATTCTGTTATATTTTTATGATGTTCGTGAATCACTGATGCAGTGGCCGACGCCGCGGTGCCTGACGCTGCTCCATGATCGGCAGTACCCCCTGACGATGCCGCACCTGCAACCTGCCGACGGGATCTACGCTACCTCCATCTCGCTTTTGCATCCAAATCACCCACCCTATCTACCTTGTACGTTTTACTATCACGCCGCCCGCTATGTCAGCGCTAAATTCGTGTAATCCTAATATGTACTGGCCTGAACAACTATGCGCTAAGACTACTGTTTCTTTCCTACTGATGGCGCTCTCCATGTTGCTTATGCGTAACTTTATATTCACGTTTGCCTCCTGGAACTTTAGAGGACTTGGTAAAATTCTCAAATGCGCTGATGTTTCGTCTGAGCTTATCGACATTTTGCAAGAAACTAAATTAGAAAACATTGATAAATTGAAGACCAAATCATTCCTTCCCTCTGCATTAGATTTGGGGCATGATTAATGTCTTCGCCTCCATTACACACTACATATACTCTTTGTTTTTTACATGCACTACTTATACTCTCACCTCCATAGTAACTTGCCTCGCGACCACCAGCTCCATCTATATCGCATATGTCTATGCCACGACCGATCATCACCTAAAACAAGATTTTCTCCTATAATTTCAAGTAGTCAAACCCCCTCCCAACTCACTGTGGCTGATCCTTGGTGACTTTAACCTCATGTGTTCTCTAGCTAAAAAAATAAAATAAAAATCATTTAGATTCCATGAGGCCGACATGTTAAACGATGCCATAGATCTTCTCTCTTTAATTGAGCTCCCTCTTCTCGGCCACGCTCGTACACTTGGACTAACAACAAAGTTGTCCCAAACCTCGAGAAACTGGACCGAGTCTTCATTAAGCTAGATTGGGATATTATCTTCCCCAACTCATCTGTCTCATCCATCATACGTTTTGTATCGGATCACGTTCCTCTAATTGTATCCATTCAAACCGGCTACCTTGTCCCGTCACTTTTAGGTTTGATTCATCCTGCCTCCTGGACCGATTGGGCCTCTTTTCGGCCACGGCCTGCGACAACTGGCCCACATCCCACCTAAATTCAAACATCGCATTCTCCGTTGTTGCGGCCCTAAAGTGAACCAGGCAAATGCTTAAAACTTGGAAAAAGAGCATCGTTGGGAAGATAATTGCAAAACAACCATATCAATTCTAGATATGATCGAGGAAATCAGAAGCCTCTCACCCCAGGAACTAGCTCTTCGGAAATGTTTGATCTCTGTTCTGCAACGATCTATCCGCGAAAAAGTTGCCTTCTGGAAGCAACGAGAGAAAGTGCGAGATGCGATTGAAGCTGACGAGAACACTTGTCTCCGCCTTCTGGAAGCAACTAGATTCATGCCTCCACCTCCAATCGCCTTCGTCAAAATAGAATTTCTATCCTAGAGGTCAACGGCATTGAGCGAATGAGCCGTCTAACCACGATCAAAACTCCCTAGCGCTCACTGATTATTTCAAATGCTCCTAGGATCTCCTACCGAAACCACCTAAAACTTCTCCCTTCAGCAAATCTTTCTCGCTACCCTGCCTCAGCTTCGCCACCTAGACAAACCTTTCTCTGAAAAGGGAATTATCGACGCTTTCCATGGGACCTCCTCGCAAGTCCGGGACCTGACGGTTTTGGCCCTGCCTTCTCTAGAAAATACTGGAATATAGTTAAGCCCTACGTCTTCAACCTGTTCTCGGAATTCCAAACCCAAACAATTGATAGAGCAGCCATTAACCGAGCTCACATCATCCTTCTCCCAAAGAAGGAGCTCAGTCTCCATACGCCTTCAGACCCACCTCCCTGCAAAATTGCTTTATCAAAGCAATAGCAAAAGTCCTCATGAATAGGCTAAAAACCTTAATCCCCCTTCTTGTTAACTAAGATCAAACTGTATCTGATAGATCGATCTATGATAACTTCGTCTATGCTTCCGACCTGCTCAATTGTTGCCATAAAAGGAAAGCCCCCTCTATCATCATCAAACTTGATTTTAGGAACACCATCGATTCTATCAATTGGGCTCTCTCATTAAAATTCTTCGTCATAGGGGTTCCCACCTAAATGGTGCGACTGGCTCTACTACATTCTTCGCACGTTAGCTTTAAAATTTCTTCGTGTATTAGTTTTCAAATTTATATTTTAAAAATCCACACAGTGATAACCCTCCCTATATCGCACATCCGCTTTCCAACTAACTCATATCCCTGATTGCTCCTCCTAGTGTATGCCCTCCTATGTATTGTGTATTTTTTTTCTATAAGTACTCCCTCCGCTTAGAATTACTTTGCGTTCTAGGTTTAATCAAAGTCAAACTTTATGAAATTTGACCAAATATATAAGAAAAGTATAAATATTTATAATAATTTTTTAATATTATTAGAATCCTTGTAAGATATATTTTCATATAATATATATTAAATATTACAAATGTTTATATTTTTTCATATGTACTTGGTCAAACTTTGAAAAATTCCAAAACGCGAAGTAAATAAAAACAGAGTAAGTATATTATAAGGCCATTAAATGTCTTTTAATATCATTAATTGAACTCACGTATCTCCAACTAATGCCAAACGAGAACATAGCTTTAGCTTCTTGAGCTTAATTTTTTTCACACTGCCTACTGCAACGTTATGATTTTTTTATTAATAAAAGCAAGATGTAGAAAGTCCAAAAAAAAAATGTCAAACGGAAATTTTGGCTCTCCATTGCTACCTACCATATTCTGCGTAAAATAATTTAGTAATTTCGAAAGAAGTCAAAAGATTCCTAGTTTGCTTTGACGAATCAAAGATGATAAATATATAGCAGTCTCTCGTCAATTTTTGACCTGGTATACAATACGATTCATTCGCTGCATGTATTGTTTTTATAATACTACAATAATTAACCATTTTTGATTCAGCAAAGGATTCAGATTTTTTTTTTTTACCTTTTTCGAGCTCTAGGTCGTCATGCTCCTGCCTGAATCCTCCCACAATAAGCTGTACCCAGCATCCCCTCCATGGCCCGAAGTAGTTGACATCGGCGACTCCCTTCCGTGTTAGCATGCACTCAAGCTCATCCTAGCACTTGGCCTACATTCACACATTTATGCGTACATGACTCAATTATGGGCAGATAACTCATTTCATCTCAGAAGTCCTGACTAAAAGCAGTAGGGGTCTCTCCCTTATAATGTGGTTATATGTGGCCTCCTATCATACACGAGGTGAGACTAAACTTGAGCAAATGACCGACCTACATAAGAGGGGTCCTACCACTCTATTATGAGGATAGTTTAGGATAACGGCGTAATTATAGGAAAGTTTAAGGCGATCTCATCCGAGATCCAACCCAACCACTCCCAATCACGGCACTACCGTTCCATGTTCTTACATCATCAAAAAGACTAAGAAGTTGTTACTCCCTCCTTTACTAAAACGTGATGTTTTAGTTTTTTTTTATCTATCGGTATCTAGACATATTTTAGTGAAAGATTAAATCTTACACCAAAACATTCTAGATATGTGTGGACAATTTTTTTAAACATATTTTACATGTAGAAACGAAGAGAATAGTTGCTACTCCTCTTTTTTTTTTTAGTTGCTATTCCTCTCCTAAATTTTTTTTTAAGTTGCTATTCCTCTCCTAAATAGCACACTCCTCTCATGCTGTTGGGTTACGAGGCTCACGTGGCCCAGTCCTGGCTTGCAAGCCAACGCGGCAGGCAACTGCTTCTTTCTCGTGGGTCGGTCCATATACGCCACTTTGGGCCCAGCTTCACTAGGCAGAGGGTTAGGGTTGTTGACATTCCGCTGGCAAATGCTAGTTGCTGCCTTTTGGGGCGCGGGAGTCTCGCGTCGCAAACCCTCCCCGGCCACATTGGGCCGGCTCATTTTGCGTTTTTCCTCTTTTTCTTTCTGTTTTTTCTTTTCTTTTTTCTGTTATCTGTTTATGTTTCTTTTAAAATGTGTTTTTCCTGAAAAATGTTCAGATTTTATATTTGTTCAAACTTGAATTTTTGTTCAAAAATTATAACTTCTAAAACTTGGACATTGTTTGTATTCCAAAATTGTTGATATTCAAAAATTGGTGAAATGTAAAAAATCTTCAAAATTGAAAATGGTTCAAAAGAGAAAAACAATTAAATCTGTAAATTGTTCAGATTTCAAAAACTTCTGAAACTGAAAAATGTTCCAGATTTAAAAATATTAATGTTTAGATTTAATAAAACTGGAAAAAGAAAAAGAAAGTAGACATACCATATGGGCCCCGACCCAATTAAGCGCCACAAGGAAGGCCGGAAGGGCCCAGTGCGGCGCCTCCCGCTCACGCCACTGAAGGCGGTGAACAGAATCGCCCCATTCCGCTCCCTTCTCCCCCTATTCCCTCTAACCTCGTGCTCTGCCGCCCATGGCCCTTCCCCGTCGCCCTCCTCCTCCACTGCACCAACTCGCCTGCTCGGGCCTCCAGCACGAGTGCTCGCCACCCCCCGGATCGCCACCCCTGCAGGAAACCTCTCCGTCGACCTGCTGCACCTGGCCCTCTCTAGAGCCTCAGCCTCCTCGTGCTGCTGCTTCCCTGTCATTGGCCTGACTATTCTTTATCTTGCGTTCCCTCCTTTCTTTTTTTGAAACCAAAGGCAAAAGCTTTGCCTTTCCATTTATTAAGCACAAGGTGCCCGGTTTATTAGCGGAAGAAACCGGGCGAAAACCATACAACTAGGCGACGAAAGGCAACCAAGTCACAACCCCACAACACCCGAGGCAAGCGGACTACTCCCAAAGCATGCGACCACACGACCCAAAAGAAAGAATTACAAACGCTCCAAACACAAAACTCCAACATCAACGACACCTTCCCCACATAATAGTCACACCCATCACCGGAGGTAAGTCGAGAGAAACACATCGGCAAAGGAAGCAAACACGAGCGCACAACCATGATGACATGCCAAGACACCGAGGGTCATCCATCAAGCAACGTAGACGCCTTTCTTGAAGCGCCACTCTTCTTACTTCTACACTTGTTTGATTTCTCGTTCATCTTGCTCGTACCCCTCTTGGCATTTTCCTTCAATAGAGAGCCAATCGTCTTGTTGGATCCAGTGTTAGCAGCTGCGAGAGTGGCGAAAAAATCACAAATCTCCTTGGGGATGAGAGACCCATGCACTCTGGATGTAGTAACCACATCACCTATTGGAACCACTTTCCCGCAGGAGTCGACCGAGAGAGACACTGCACCGTCCACATCACCACTATTCTCCAAGTCCAACAATTGGCTCGGTGGGGAAGCCACAATCGGGATGTCAAGCGAGTCCACCTTCACTTCTTCGACGAACATAGGCAGGATCGATTCCCCACATAACTCATGAATCTCAGGCATATGCAGCACCGGAGTCGTCATCATCGAGGTGGCACAAGAACGAGGAGAGAAACAACCATAGAGGCCCACTTCACTCTCGCCGTTGAAGCAAACAGCAGATGCAATCGAAGGGCGCAGCTCAGGACCGGTGGTCTGTAACGCAGGCGGCATCACAGAGAGACTACCAAGTGCAGCCTCATCCCGCTCCAGGAAGCTCCCAATCTGTAGCATCCAAGCTTGCACCGAGTCAACGGCATCACGAAGAGGCTGGAGCGTCCCCTCGACTCGTAGGGTAGCCATGCTGAGGAGCTCAGAGTGCAGCAGCTTCTGAACAGACACCCCAACCCAACCTCTGTAGCTTCATGTTCCTACTCAGAAAACATGCAACTAAGATTCAGTACATAGCAGCTTCTGAACAGTCACAAGATTTTTCTGAAATGTACAAGCAAACACCGTCGATCGACTTTAAATTATTTGATTGGCATGCAAAATATGCAGAACATAAGATGTCCTCAGTGAGCATCTCTAACAGAGCCCTCAAAAGCCACAAAACCTTAAAATAACTGCCAAATACAGTTTCGGAACCTTAAAAACGGCAATAGCAGAATCCCTAAAAGTCAGCAACCCGTAAACTATTTTAAGGGACCTGTGAATTCGACCCGCTAAACCGTGAAAGTGCAGTATTCCTGGCCGATGAGGTTCCTGAACTGTATGCGCGCGAGACGTTGGCGGGCTGAATATTCAGGACCCGCCGGTGACCCTCCACCGTGGAACTCGCCGGAATCCAGCAAACTTCCACCGTACTCGCCGGAATCGTCGCCGGAACCGCCGGAAATTCGAGCGCGACGCTGGGCAGGAGCTAGTCGCCGGCCCCAGGGGCGCTCCTCGAGCTGCACAGGCGAGCTGTGCGACGGCAGAGCTCCGGCCGAGCTGTGCGACGGCGGGGCTCCGGGCAAGCTGTGCGTGACGGCGGGGTTTTGGGCGAGCTGTGCAACGGCGAGGAGCACTAGGCAGGAGCTGGTCGCCGGCACCAGGGGGCCTCTATGCCGGCCCGACGCGGGGGCTCAACGCGGCGGCGGCCGCCACGAGGAGGAGCTCTGGCCGCCATGAGGAGGAGCTCTGGACGCGGATGTGCTGCAGGAGGACTCGCTCTTCCCGGGCGTCGCAGAGGCGCGGGCGAGCGAACTTGGGCTGCCGTTGGTCGCGAGTTCCGGGCGACCAAGCTCACTGCCTGCAGGCCGTCGCTGTCGGTGGCTCGGTGCGGGCGTGTGGGCGGCGCGTGACCAGCGGCTCCATCGATCCATCCATGATGTACTAGTACCAGCTAGCTGCTAGAATCGATCGATCCATCCATGTGTCACTAGTACCAACAAGTCCATGTGTCACTAGTACCAACAAGCACGAACGGGAGGAAGAAGATGGGGAAAAAAGTAGAAGATAAAAAAAAATAGAGGAATATTTGGGAATATTCTGTTATAAGGTTTCTGCTCTATCGCGACACGTTTTGAGTTAAAAAACACGAGTTTCGCGAACCTTATATCTGTTTTAAGGTTCAATGGTTTAAGGTTTCTGTTAGAGATGCTGCCCAGCATCAACCCCACGAGTGTTGGTCGGCAAATACCAATGACAAGCCGCTGATGAAGATGAAGCAAACGCAGGCTACGCTGGTGATCCAGATGGGCGACTTGTTTGATAGCTCGTTTGTTTGATCTGTATGGAAAAAAGTCAAAACTCTTTGCCATTTGCCAGGCTAGGCGCCTGGAGATTGCAGATGTTTCGGTACTTAAACCCACCATACATATGCCCAAACCCCGGTGATCAGCAGTCCTTACCAGCGTTAGAAAGTCAGGCTAACGAATTATCTGAGAGAGCTATGCTCAGTGCTCGCCATACACATGTCCATGCCACTAACCTAACCATCGGCATTGCCCCCGCCCTCGTTGAATCGCCAGCTCTGCAGTAACAGGTAGCCCTACGCAGGCAGCCGTGATTCAACATTCAGTAGCCAGATTCAGATAAAAATTCTGACAAAAAATAGACACCAAAGTGGGACGGCCATCAGGAAGGCAGGCAAGCTTGCTTCGGCGTGCTTGGAAAGCAAAAGCCAAGCGAACCACAGGACAGGACACTACTTAACTGAAACAAGGCACCAGAGGGAAGTTTGTAAGGCACCGAGCATAAAGACATGTTCATTTTAGCTCTGTTTGGGCAACTACCCTATCTTTTCCAGAGCTGTTTCTTCTAGCAAACAAGGGAATCTTTTTGATTCAGTTGTAAAATGTGTACGCTTCACCATGCAGAAGTTTTGCAAATCTCAATGCAAAGGCAAGTTCTAATAAACTGGAGCAAGTCAGCATGCTTTCAACCTTCATCATAGTTAACAAATGTCTACATAAACCATATAATACATGGGAGTTATCAAACTAAGCGATTAATTTCTACAAATCCACTTCATAGCTGACCAGTGCGTGCTACATAGAGGGTAAATCTTTGCACTGAGCATACAAAATGGAAGAACCTACACCAGCAACCCATCTCTGCATCTGGGCCACCAGAATGGAACTCTAGATAACTGTGGAGCAAGGAATATCATTAGTCAGGCAAATTTGTAGTATTTATTCAGGAAAAGCAGTTGAAAATATTCTCATAATTTTTTTACAAAAACAGTAAACATTAGATTCTTGTGGAAATTGTGCCTGAAGCTTCATAGTTAGATCGTCTCACCATTATTTACAGAGAAAAACGACAGGTGTAGTGGCACACCTTCAACTTCTAATACTAGCAGGAGAGACTATAATGACAAGTCTCTATGATGAATCTAGTCACGTCATTTCGATCATGTCTTCGATATGAAGTACTAAACATCCATGGTAGCAAAAACTGAAGAAATTAGACTGCACACAAACATAGCTACATATAGTATGGAGCAGCCAAATTATAGTAACAGCTAATTACACACTGAATCCATTGTGTGCAGGATTGCTGTCAGGTGCACTGCTATGATCGGAGCAAACCGAATTATCCTAGAGGTAGTCGCTAGCAAACTGGCCAAGGCGATCAAGGATGTTGTTTATGACTCATCAGGTATTGACGCAGTGGTGAAAGTCATATGCTACATGGTCCTTTCTCAACTTAGTTCAGTTTAAACTGCAGCTGTTCCGAGGTCCTGTAAAAGAGTAGCATGCTGCCTAGCTATGTTTGGCTCTTGCCTTCTCAAGGAAGAGCCATCTAATTGGTTGGGTGATATCCCTGAGCATTTGCTGTACTAATAACTGAATCTCCAGACATTTGGCTAGAGCAAATTATTAACGAAAGGATTATTTAAAATAAAAGTTTGGTGGACAACAAGTGACATGCTGAGATAATGCTTAACCACACTGCCTAAACTAGAATAATCATCTATAAAACTACACTAACTGCAAGCAGAACGATAAACAGCCGCATACTATATAATTAAGGCATACCTTTCCAGTATTGTGAAAAAAAGTTAGTTCACTAGGTATCAGAGTGATCCAGAATAAGCAGGAATCTGAGATGGCATAGTTATAAGTACATACAAATAAAAGAATATTGAAAACAAACAGTAAAATATTGCTAGTTGGCAATTACTTACATACGACACTGGAACTTGATAGAGCCAATGCATGCAGAAGATAAGCTTACCAGCAAACAGCATACAAACAGGAAAATCATGTTCCGCATTGAGCAAGAGCTCAGCTCTACCATGTCCACCAGCAGCGTATGTTTCTACAAGCATAAGTAAAAGAAAAAACATCGTGTCATGTCAGGAAGAATGTATGGCCATCACAGCTAGGATAATAAGGATAAGGAGCGCAAGGCTTGATTCTCAAGTCAGGCCCCCTGATTCCATAGAAACTATATTAGTTCGTTTTAAAGTTAGTTAGTGCTGGCCCAAACTTATATGATATAGCTGAAGTTTTTCAATTTCCTAGCTCTATGAGGCCTATAATGTAACTAGTAACAGCTATCAATAAACCAGAAAAGGGAGATTGTGCTCAAAACCCTAAACCCACTACACAATGACATTCCATCTCAAAGATAAAAAACCAGGAGGCATCAACTAGGTGTTTCGATAAACTTACAGCTGTAGTTTGTGAAAACCCAGCTTAATTCCGATACAAAAATAGTAACAGATAAATAAACGCACCTATGTCAAATTTACTGAATGTTCCCAAACAGCATATACTACTCCCTCCGTATCAAAATATAAGTCTTTCCACCAATTTTCCACACACATGTATCTAGACATATTTTAGTGCAAGATTCATGTGAACCTTGCACTAAAACATGTCTAGATACATGTGTGTGGAAAGTTGGTGGAAAGACTTATATTTTGATACGGAGGGAGTATATAATAAGAATTAAAAACATTCACACTCTACTATTAGCTGGTCAGAAGCGGAGATGTTATCTGGAGCTCTTCTTAAGCTTGTCCCACACCATATTGGAAAGGAAATACTCATGCTAACAACACCTGGCCGCATAAGTGATCCTGATTTAAATTAGCTTTACATGAATTTAGCCCGAAAAGAAGATAGTGAAACCCAATTATTAAGTTGCCCCGTACAAAAGGACTTGTCACATGCTGGATAGTCCTACAAGTGATAAATGAATAATCATTCAGAAATGTGAACCAAGTGGTTATTATGGATTTAAGACCATTAACAGTGTCAGCAAAGATAACAAATTAACAATACTGAATGACATAAATATAACAAGGCCTAATTAAGCATCCAAATGTACATATTGAGCTAGTATTTCATGTGCATCTCATCCCGAGAAAAAAATGCGACTGCAGCTATGCACACACAAAATTCTTACAGCTGCCAATAGGCAGGCAAGGATGAAATTTAGTTCAATTATTCTGGTAATCTTTGTTTTATCGTATGGATATTCATAGAATACACAGATGTGATAGTTTGCTAATTCTGATTTAAATCCAACATTTACATAAACGAAGCTAACCAGTTGCAGCTCATACGCCTGCTAGTCAGAACTAAAAGGAATTACATACCACTCAAGAGCTTTATGTAAGAGTGGAAGCCCCAAAAGGTGTGACATTTTTTTTTCTAAATCCTAGTCATTACATAGAACGTCATCAGACAAGCATCAGAACAGAACACTGCAGAACATCATTAGTTTTTTAGTCACTGACTAATCGCCAAGTAATTTTCTCAAAATCAGGACGACTAGCATCGGGTGACTTGGGACGACTTTAGTCGACTATACAACGAGTCGTCGGCTTGGCGACTCACTTTTAAACTGTGACTCAAAGACCTGAAGAGGTCATCAAGCAGCAAAAGAAACAAACGATAAGACGCTACTTAAAATTGTTGGAAGTCATGTGAGCATAATGTCATCAGCCAATTATCTAAACAGTTCTTGGTTCTGTTGTATCCGCATGTAATGCGTGCTAGTTACCTGCAGTGTAGACACTTTCAAATGGACGATAGTCTGAAACGATCGTGGTTTCGGAAAGCTTCTTGAACTTCAACGACTCAAGATGGACCATGAAGACGCCAATCCTTGCTCACAGAAGCACCAGATTGTTCTCCTCAACAATCCCTCGTACGAATAGGTCCCCTTCCTCCTCTGGTTTCAGAGAAAGTAGCTTGTCCACTATAATAGTTCTTGCAAGCCCCATGAAGCAGCACCATCACAATCAGTCTCCTATTCCATAACTGGGCGCTATAGTGTGATTCTGACACTACAAGACAATCCAGCCCACCGCCCTCAGCCCGCATCATCTTCGAGCGTTTGCCCTCGCGCCACATATCCAATAGCACCCATATCACAGCTATGCTTCACCAAATCAATGTCCAGAAATTCCAAAGAAATTCCCAGCAAGCACCCAGTAGAGGGAGCCTCCAGCCATTACAGCGTCATCCGCATAAACCATGGTGGGAATACTGCTTCAACTGGGCTTGTATGGAAGCGGCGTTGAGATGAGATTTCCCCAAAGCCCTGCCTTCGATGAGTAAACGCAGGCGAGTACTCGTACATGTTGTTTGTCTTCACCGGCTGCCCCTACCAAGTCCACCTGGAAGTGCTGGTCCTCTCCGGCAGGGCAAAGCACTGCCCTATTGACCAGGCCCAAGGTTTTCACCACATCAAATGCTGCGGGATGGGGTCCCACACCAGGACCTAGCCGGGCTTCGAAAGTAAGATGAGGAAGAGACCATAGCGACATCCAAGGGACATGGAGCGTTCGAAGTCGTCTTCACGCTGCAAGGAGAAGCGGTCGGGAGGTATAGGATTGGGGGCCTCCAGAGTAGGTAGAAAGCAAGAAGCTGCATACTTATCAAAGAACCGAGGAGGGGCGGTTTGCGGCGGTAACGGAGGCGGAAACGGCGGGAGAAGCCGGGGTCAGAGACGAGGCGGCGCCAGCGCTTGAAGACGGCGGATGCGCGGGGGAGGGAGGAGGGCTGCGGGGGAGGCAGAGGAGGAGGTCGTCGTCGGCCAGCGGCGTCACCGGCGGCGAGCGGGCGTGGCGGCGGCGGCTGCTCATCTAGCCCTAGAGCTTGCGAGTGAAGTGGAGTTGACACTGGAGATTGGGTCATTGGGTGAGAGCCCGCGACTTCTCTTTGTTTTGACGACTCGAGAGCCCAGCCCATGGCCATGGCCCAGTGCCGTGATAAATGACGCTGCTCTTTGTATTACTGCGCACGTGTAAGTATGTTTTGTATACTTTTTTTTGCATACTATACTACTCCATATTTGCATCTTGGAAGAAATTTCAGCCTGCAAAAAATCTAAATTTTCGTACAATACAAAAATTTATTATAGTAAATATATTTTCCTTTTCTAACCACTTTTTTTTATTTTACTTGGTGATTTATCAAAAATTATACTTCCTTCTAACCTTGCCTCACACGAAAGGATGGAGTCAAAACATAATGAAAAAAAGAAGAAGTCAATATTATGGAGGTAATTGCATGAGTTGGGAACTGATTTCACAGACTTACTTTTTTTTAAAGGCTGCAATGATTGTCCTTTGTTATATAGGGGAGAGAAAGAGAATATAATGATATAAGACCCACTCCACGGGAGCGCCTTGTCATCGACTTGTGGATAATGTATTCGGCTCTGCAGGGAGCTGATTGTGGGCGGGCCTCAATGAATTTGAACATTTTTTGAATTTGAAAGTTTCAAATTTGAACATTTTTGGAACACTGAACAATTTTAATTTCACAATACTTTTAATCTGGACAGTTTTCGGAAACTAGACATTTTTTATTCTAAACATTTTCAAATTTTGAACATTTCTCCTATTATTTCAAAATTTGAACATTTTTTCATAATTTGAACATAAGTCAAAAACTGAACGATTTTAATTCTAATCATCTTTTCCAAATATGAACATTTAAAAAATAAAAAAAATTAGATTTACACTTTTTCGTAAACTGAACAATTTTCAATTTTGGGAAAAATATAAACTGAACAATTTTCAATTCTGAAAATAATACGTAAAAAATAAACAGAAAAGAAGAAAGAAAAAAGAGACAGCCAAGAAAGAAAAACGAAAAGAAAAAAGAAAAAGAAAGAGCAAAACAAACTGGGCCTGGTGTGCGGGAGCTAAAGTGTCCAGAGTCCTGACCTGTGCGGCAACTAGGGTTTGCCCACTCGACGTTTAAAGTGGGATTGACTTGGCCTAACGTGGGAAAGTGGCACATCGGTCACGACGGCCCAGGTTTCCCGGCATATTTCAACATGAAGTCGGAAAGATTCAGAGTCCGAGAGTAAACTTTCAATTCAGGATTAGATTCATTAATATATTCATTTTTTTTCTTTTGCGGGTAGTTATAGATTCAGTTTTGTCTTAATCAAGTGGATGATGGAGCTCAACGTTGCTGCTGCTTTGTGTATTAGTAGTACTTGCCATTGGTTGGTTCAGCTGGGCCGATGAACCAGGCAGTCGACAGCACAGCGTGTGCCGCCCTGCCCATCACATGCAATCGCTAGGACACTACAAATAACTTGCAAAATTCAAAAATAGGAAATCAGCAGTTCTCAGAGAAAAACTCCCGCGAGCGTCAGGTCATAAATACTTGATACTAGCGTCCCCGAGACTTTACTCCAGATGAACTGAAATCCTCCTCTGTCAGCAATATGCTCCCCCAATCGAGTAGAACATGCCTTCGGAATCACCGACGTACAGGCAACGCCATATCATCGTTGAGTTGGACTCCAGATAGGTTGAAATCAGCCCCTGACCCAAAGTCAACTCGTGGAAGAAGAAACTCGTGTATCCAGATTCAGCATATCTTCAACTGGAAGAAAGAAAGCACCGTACAGCATTCAGTAACCTAATCCGGGCTTGCTTGAGGAATAGTACTACCTTTTATTCCTGTCCACCCACCATTTCTGCTATGAAACTTAAATGGAACTATGCAAGGTGCCTCCCAAAAATCTATATATACTGCGATTGCGACGTGCCTCAGCCTGTGCTGCTGTGACGACAGAGGATCCTTGTCCGGCCACCGCAGCAATTCCTCCGGCAAGAACTGCTGGTAGCAGTGCTATGCTGATGTCTCATACAGTCATAATCCTCCTGGTTCTTTTAGGCCGGGGCGGCGGCCCCGGATGTTGGTACGACGTTTGTGGTCTGCGAGCAGCTCTCACTGGACAGCTTGGGCTGCGGGTGGCTGGTTCGTGCAGCGTCGTGGCTCGGTTGCGAACGGTGCTATGTCGGGACGGCGGTCTCGGAAGGGGGTGCTGGCGGCGAGGCTGTCGGGGCTGCCTGGGCAGCGGCAGCAGTGGTTGTCTTTTAGGCCGGGGCGGCGGCCCCGGATGTTGGTTTGGCGGCCGTGGTCTGCGAGCGGCTTACTTGGTGCAGCTTGGGCTGTGGGTGGCCGCGTCGTGCGGCGTCGTGGTTTCTCGAGGTTGTGGGGCTTCGCCCCGTGGGTTGTGTTGCGTTGTTGTATGGTTTTCGCCCGGTTTCTTCCATAATAAACCGGCACATTCTGCTTAATAAATGGTGAGGCAAAGCTTTTGCCTCGGTTTCGGAAAAAAAAATCCTCCTGGCCACTGTGCCGTTCGTCCCTTCGCCGTCGTCCACCCCGTCCACGTCGTCGTCAAGGAGGCCTCTCCCACCCGGACAGCCCCCACCAGGCCCAACGACACGGCACTCGCCTATGACATGCCCCTTTCTGTTGACGTGCGCAACTGCAACTGGCCATTCATGCCAAGCCTGGCACCGATGCCCCGCTCGATGCCTTGCTGCTCTTTGCTAGCGAGCCCTTCGCTGTCATACTACTGCAGGGGAGGTCGCATGATATCAGGCCAGGGAAGACCAAGGTGTACCACGTAGCGGCAGCGGACGAAAGCGTGCAGCTGGGGAGCAGCCGTGGCGGAGTTTGTGAAGGAAAGCATGGCAGGGGCCTGTTCCGGCTGGAGCTGAAGTTTGCTTATGATGTCAGGTACCCACCTCACTCCCATGCACAGAGGCTGGGGCCTGGGGGGTCATCTCATCTGGCCGCTAGAGCTTCCTCTGTAGTCGGCGGCGACGGTGACCAGGTTCATGAAGGTCTAGTGCTGGGGATGCATGATGGATTGGTGGACTTGAACTGTTAGAAAAATATCTTTGCACCAGGAGCAAATGTTTAACAAAATGGTGGTAACTGCAGAGATAGGCATTTGCTCATCAATTATGTTCATTCTTCATGTCTTCTTGTCACGATAACATAAGCGCGGTCGAATGTCCTGCAAGAAAGTGTAGAAGGTTGATAAACGACACTGGATGAAGTTGGAGTAGATTTATGAGAAGTTGTGCGTTCTTTCATGGATAAATTCAAATGAGGATACACACACATAAAAACTACTACTGCACAACAGAACAATTATAAGAAAAGTGGTCATCTTACTCATTCATGAGTAATCATATAATTTGCTATATATGCCAAGATCACGTCAAAAGTAGTTAACTATATACATTAACAGCTGAGGACTCCTAAATGAAATCTCAAAAGCTCAACCGCATGATTACCTATTGAATTAGTGGACTACTACCTAAAGCCCAAAGGTCTCGGCATTATAGTGGATCAGTCAACTACGGAACTACCTACCATATATGAAGACACTGGATTTTGCCGAAAACAGGGAGTAAGATATAATTTTTGTCATCTATAAGCTAACAAAACGCATACGAATATATTGAGTTGTGAAGCACTTTCATGTCTAAATGAAAACAGGAGTTCAGAAGACTATAAAACATGGAAGCAACACACCATGTGCGCAATTTAAAAAAAAATATGCAGATAGATTTAGTGATCTATTATCGGGACATCAGAAGTCTAGATAGTTTTACTAGTATCACATCCAACATCAATAAGCTTTACTAGTACAAAAGGCAGCTTGCATCTGGTACTGCCTAACTCTGTTTGCATAGCCATAGTAGCTACTTCGTTCCTTGGAACTGCTGCTGTTAGTTCTTTTAATTGTGTTCTCTGAGTCATTGCCCTTAGGGACCTAGCTTCCCTTCCTTTCCTTGCCTGGAAGCTCTATAAGGCTTCTTGTTTTCCCTATTGATGTTCCTAGCTACCTACTATAATGGTAGGGAAGGGCTTTACTAAGTATTAGATATGGGCTAACGGGTCACATCAGGAGCGTCTACGAGAAAAACGATCAGGCTTCAGGTACGCATAAAGGGATCAGCAGGAGAGGGTGGGATACGAAGTCGGGCATCTAGGTGCAATCCTCCATCTATGTAGTCAACAAACTATGATGGTTCAGAGCTGGTTGCTAAGCCCTTGAGATGACTTCATTATCCAAAAGATCTTGTTATTTCATGTCTTGCTCTTTGCCCACGTCGAAAAGGGGCTGGTGAAGGTGCATTTCCAAAGAAGGAAATAAAGCACTCATTCCTCTATCTACCCTAAGTAGTAGTTTCCTATAGATAAGTCGAAGTGTAAATGTAACACCTGAGATCAATCTTGGCAGATTGGATACCACGCTAAATCGAGGGTAAACATTCTAACCATTTTCTAGGCACAAATCATGATATAACAGATTAGCAACACAACACCAGTCAAATATGTTACCTTTTGCTGGCTTGCTGGGCACTGTGGCATGACATATACTGCTCGATATGTTGGTATGGCCTTTGATGCTCATATGGTAATTACAAAGGTGTAATACTAATAAGCAGACATTACTGCTTTCTCCCTCCCAACAAGATGTCCTTTGAAACAAGAAAATGCAAGAAACAAACTTCACATGAAGAATCACCAGCCACCTATATACCTAGCAGTGTAAAAGGACATCATTACATGCAGCAACGAGAAACATCTGAATCAAGAACAGTATGCTTCCAGCAGATGTGGTCGACCTATATGCATTGAAGACAACATTGCAACAACAAAGTAAAGCATACGGTGCTCACAACACAATACAATGAGTGAACATAGCTTGGTGAGGTAGTAATGGATCTCAAACTTGATGTTGGTTACGTGTTTCTCAAGAACTGCATAAAAAGGTATCTACAACCAGAAAACAGTATCTACAAACATCTATACAATATGCATAAATACGGTCAGCTATATTTTTGCCCAGTACGATCAGAGCACTTGTTGTCCATTTTAAAAATTCATATAATGTGGCCTGAAGTTTGAAACTATATTTCTGCAAGAACATGGCCAAGAAAATATGCACGAACATCTAACATGATACTACCATTGCTTCCATCGATAAAATTAATTCCAAATAACTAATACATGTCACCATTCCTTTTCAACAGGCTGATACGGGTAATAGTATCTACACCAACATCTCGGAATGGTGCATAACAAATTCAAGACAACACATACGTGTTACTATAAAATAAGCATGGCCATAGTTTGCCCAGATATTTGTGGAGAAACACTGAATAAAAGCTTTGCATGTGAAGCTAGCTACACATTGATCACTATGACACAAAATTTAACCAAACAGAACATGTTCCATCAGATCTAACAGCAGAGAATATCAGTTCTAAGAGAAGTGAGTTTTAGCACGCCAAAACAAAGGTCATCTTGAGTAAGCAAGCACTATAGTAATCCTCAGTGATACATTTTTTAACTAACACTTCCGATCCTCACCAAAAAAAGCATATAGTAACTTTATCTGTTTCATTTAAAAAAACATGTGAAAATGAAAATTGCACATTGGTCACTGTAGTGCCTATTTTATCCTAAACTTGCTGAAGAGATTCTGTCCAGTGACTAAGCAACGAAGCAATAGTACTTGATATATTTGATCTCTTGGGCCACATCTAACTTTATCTGTTGTTGCCAAAAGCCATAGTTATATGAAATTTACAAAAGAACAAATATAACAACTCCTGAATAGTGCTACTATTCTAGTTAGTTTGGAACTTTTTTAGAAATAATTTAGTTTGGAACTGATAGAAGTGAAATAAGAAGCTTCAAATACTATTTGCCTGGATGAAAGTTATCGGCCCATATGTATGTCTCAACATAACACCTATGATATCTTGTGACATACAGTACAAAATAAGTAACTCCTAATGCAGGCAGTGAAATAAATCTGTATATAAACTGCTTCCATTGTCTTGCATCATTAAAGATCAATCAAGATCAGAGCTCTCTATCTCGTCGTCCAGCTCAGACACCGCCGCGGGATAGAACTTTGAGGAAAAGATGTCTAGATTAACTTAGCATGATTGCCATCAGCAAGGTCCATGTCGGGCAGCTCGTACAGCATGTTTGCTGGTCAAAGCGGCCTTCCCCAGATCTGAGCGAAGCTTAGGGAATCCATGAGAGTAGAGAGGAAGGGAGAGCGAGTTGAAATCGAGTGGGGATGCTCACCAAGTCGAACAGAAGCAACCAGTGTTGTAGCTTGAAGAAAGGCGGACGCCGGAGAGAGGGAGGCGGACTGGCGGAGGACGTTGACCGTCGCTGGGCGAGGTGGAGGAGATCGCCATGCGGAAGGGCCTCAAGGCAGCTGAGGTCGTGAGGAAGAGGCGGAGGACGGAGGAAACGGACCCGGAGCCGGAGGAGGACAAGAGGCCACCAAATGAGCCGCTGAAAAAACCTGGTTGGCTGGTGGCCGTCGGCGGTAGGCTAGAGCGGGAGCGCTGCTAGCCTAGGATCCAAACCGACGCTCTCAACTTAATCCATGGAGTGGAGATACAGTAGATCATATAACAGCGGGGAGTTTATGTATTACAGTTACATGGAGATGGGGATACAGATTATACATAGGTCATACAATTAAAGGAAGTTTATTTAGCTAAGCGCGAGGCGGAGCGGGGAGGATGCCGCAGTCGGAGAGGCAGCGGAAGTTCCGTTTGACGCAGGCCTGCTGGCAGTCCAGCTCCTCGCCGCCGCCCTTCCTGCTGCACTCGTAATGCATCCCATCGTCTCGTCGGCACAGGCCAAGAGGCAATTGCCGGCTCCAGGAGCACCCGCCTCTCCGGCGCCTGCCGCGCCACCGACAAGCAGAGCAACAGCGACGACGAGGACGAACAAGCCGCCTGAAGCCATCTCGTTCCGATCTCTCCTTTGCCTCGCGTTTCGAGCTCTTTTTCTGTAACTTCGAACAGTTCGAGTTCGTGTGGTGACATCCGAGAGAGGTGGCCGCCGCGCTTTATAGGGGATCGTCGCCGTGCCGTGCCGCGGCCGCACCCACTTCCCTGCCGTGCTTACTGCCGCGCCAAACTCCAGCATGCGGGAAGTGTTGCCGGCGGTTTGCCCGTTGCAACCACCGGCCGGCGGTTTGCCCGTTGCATCAAGCGAAATGGAAGGTTCGAATCACAGCTCGGGAAGGATACGTCATGTGCGATTTCCTCTACTGTGTCGGATCATTTGTAGCAACAATATTTGCATCTTAGGGTCTGCCTTGGAGAATTAAGTCCCTCTGCCTACTATTGGACAAAATGCTTAGTCATTCGTATAAAGTTCATTATGATTCCAATGGTCAAAGAGATTGGTTGACGAGGGTGTCTTCGGCAATACACATAGTTGAGTACTTAGGGTTAGATTTATGTGATAGAGAACGCGTAGTGTTATTAGAATCGTCGGCTGACAAGCGGGATTTACACAGGTTCAGGGCCCTCGACTGAGGTAACACCCCTACTTCCTGCATGTCTGTATTGATTGTGGAATATGCTGCGGTTACAAGGGTCTAGTAAGAGCATCTCCAACAGTAGCCCAAAAAATACAGCACGCACTAAATAACTGCTTTTTAGTGCGCGCGGGGCTATAAGCAGCGCTCCAGCAGCCGCTGTATAATTCCGCGCGCTGCAAAAACAGCCCAGCGCGCTGGACGGAGCTAGATGTTTTGCAGTATATTTGGTGCGTGGTGTCCGGCGCGCGCTGGGCCGAACTGCAACCGACGCGCGAAGGAAACTGCCAGCCTCCTTCTGGAAATGAAGTCCCGCGTCGCTGTCTTCTTCCGGAATCGAGATCGCCGGCGCCGGAATTGGGCCGTCGCCCTCCTCGCCGCCAGCCGCCGCCCTCCTCCGCCGCCTGCCGCCCTCCCTGCGGCGACCACGGCCAGCCGCCGCCCGCGCCGCCTTCCTCCCCTGCGGCTGCGGCTGCGGCGACCACGGCCAGCCGCCTTCCTCCCCTGCGGCGACCACGGCCCGCCGCCTGCCGCTGCCCGCCGCCCTCCTCCACGGCGAGCACGGCCCGCCGCCCTTCCTCGCCGCACAGCGCCCGTTGCCTGTCGCCGCCCTCCCCTGCCCACGCCCGCCGCCTCCACCCTCCCCTGCCCACGCTGCACGCCGCCCTACCACGCCTCCGCCCCGAGCTCGCCTCCACCTCGAGCTCGACCCTCCTCCTTGCCACGGCCGCCGGAATTGTGCCGGGAGCAGCCATGGCGTGGTGGTTGATGAATAGGACCCAATTACGTTTTTTAAAACAATTGTAAGGATCTGATTGCGAGTTATCTGGGCTTATTTGTAAAAGTTAAAGGACATGTTCGTTGTACTGTTATTGGATGTGCGTTGTATTTTAGTGCGTCTGCTGGAGCACGACAGTGCGCGCTAATTTTAGCGCGTCTGCTGGAGCAAAACACCCGACCGGCGCGCTAAAACGCTATTTTGGAGCTGTAAATTTTTTTAGGGCGCCGACGCGTAGTCCGTCTGTTGGAGATGCTCTAAGGGGTTAATCTCGCTAGGGTTTGGAGGTTCTGGTATTGCGTGTCCTTGATCGGCCACCCTCCCAGCACTTATATAGGGGGCTGGGTCTCGGGTACGTAACCGACTAGGTTTTACAGATAAGGAAACTATAACCGACTATGCCTAACTTGGGAAGCAATCTTCGTCTTGGGCCTTCCTCGCTGGGCTTCATCGGACTGTTGACAATTGGGATTTAGTCATCACGTGCACCAGGTACCCACATAGTAGGGTACCCGTTTGGTATATCCTTGTCATTGGTCTTGTTCTTTGTCCTGATATATTGCTAGTACGACATCTTAGGGCATGTCTTTGAAAATTACATCCCTTTACTTACCGATGAACAAAATGCTTCTAGTCCTGCAAATGAAGTTCATTCAGATTCCAATGGTCGAAGAGATTGATCTTGTTCTTGATTCATATATTGCTAATACTCTTGCCCTTGATGCTGAAACTCATGGCTTCTATACTATAGTTCATGATATTTTTTTTGGTGCATGACCTTATTTTTGGTTCATTACAACTTTGTGCATGTTTATGTTTTTCTTCAGAAATTTTGGTCATTACTTAGATAAGGTTTTCTCCTGTTTATGAAAAATGTTCACGTTTTAAACATTTCTTGTTCCCAGAATTTAATCAGAAGGTCAATAAAATCCTCACATGGTTTATGATATTTGTTTATGTGGTGCTAACATAAAGGTGTCACGACGCTAAAATTGTTCTATTTTTGTTTGTTCTAAGTTTATTTGGACTATGATATTTCTTTTCTTCATCCAAATTGTGTTCATGTTGAGTTTTCTTGTTCCAAGGTTTGAAAATTTTGGTTCATTTTTTATTTTGATTATTTGAGTGGGCTCATAATTTTTTGTTCTAACTAATTTGTATTTTCGTTCATGACCTAGATTTGGATGTCTAAATTTATTGTTTGTGCCAAAGTTCGAAAATATTGATTCAAAATTTTGATCTTTGATTTGTTCCCTCTACATACTTGTTCATGTTCAAGTATTTCTTGTTTCAAGGATTTTTATGGTTTAATAACTTTAAGACTCACTCGATTTTATTCCTTTGCTCATGGCCTTTTTTGTTGATTTAATTTTATTAATTATGTTTAATTGTTTAGTGCCAAGTTTTTTATCTAATTTTTTACGGGACTAGTAAACATGCACGTGCAATGCAGTATCATAATCTATAATAATAAAAACATCAGTTTTGAGTCTTATTTCTCTTTTTATCATTTTTTTTAGCAATTTAAAATGTGTCTCATACCCAATGATGTGAGCGAGAGCAACACACGAGCCACACACATCTTTACCTAAATTCAAGATCAAATAGGTGTAATTTATAGGGGGTCTATCCAGAATCGTGCAATCTGTGGGATCTATTCATAACCAGGTTGGTATCCATGGGATCTAAGTTGTTTTCCTTGATTTCCAATTCTTGATTTCTCATATACTTATCATTCAATTTGTTCAAACATTTGTCATATAGCCTATTAAGTACTACTAATAAGATTTAGTTTTCAAATAATGATACAACATAGAATAAGTATCAACAATATATATAGTTGTTCGGAAGTGTCAGACAAAATATTTCCTGCATGATCATGAAATTTTTGCTATGAATATTAAGATATTCAATTCGATAAGTGCAATTATAAATTCCTAATAACATTTTCATTTAAAAATTAAATATAGTACTCCCTCCGTTCGAAAAAGGATGTCTATATCTCATTTTTTGACATCCTTTTTCAAACGGAGTGATATTTAAAAATCATCAAATGTACTCTCTCCGTTTACTATGTATGTAGTTTGTTTTGAAATCTGTAGAACATCTTAGAGGGAGTATGATAAAACTTTTGATTAAATCTTACTATATTGACACTTAGCCGTAAAAGAGAAAGGTCGCAAATCTCGATCAAAACGAAAAGAAAATCAGACACTCTACTCCCCACTCCTCACTCGGCCACAGGCTCTCACTCACACAACACGACGCCACGACCGCCGCCCTTCCTCTGTCTCACACCGCCGGCGAGAAGACAAGACCCTTCTTTGCGCTACCTAAGCAAAGAACTCCCGCTCCCCATGCCTCCTGGCCGCTGCGCGAGAAGCACGCCCGGGTGTCCGAGCCCGATTCGGCGCCGTTCCAGCCAAGGAACTCACATGTCGTCGCCGTCTCAGCCGGCCGGCGCTCCCTTAGTCCAGGACGGCTTGGATCACTGGATGCCGCGGACACCAGCCTTGAACAACGCTTCCGCCGGCCACGCGGCGACCAAGGACACGCACCCGCGGAACCCTGGACCCAGCCCGCTCGACGCCACGTCCGATATACCTGGTAATTGCGTGGTTTGAATCACCAATTGTCGTGAAATCTTGGTTCAGAATGAATGCTCATTCTGAATGTGTGGATCAGTTGCGTATCAGTCTGAGCAACTCTATTCTGTTCATATCTCCATGCGGTTGCTAGATGCCGCGTGCTTTTTTTGTGTTGAAAGAAAAAAACCCATTAGGGTTTTAATTGGTTACTGCATACATGTTGAGGAGGTTCTACAAAACAGGAAATAATCAAATTGGCTGGTTCCGGAAATGAGACTTCAGTATGAATAGGCTTATTAGTTCTCAGGTTTCGTCGTCCATCTATTGGCTTATTAGTTACCAGATTTGGTTGTTGATCAATTAGCTTATGTAATTTGCAGGCTGATGTAAATTCGGAGTATTTTGGAATTTTTTCATCCCCATCAATTGTTTTAGAATTCTGAAGATTTGACCTTCTGCCCTCCTGGTACCTATGTAAGGATATTGACAACTCATGTAGTGTGGCATATTCCCACTCTTCACGTAAAAAATTGATATATGCTGGCAATTCTAAAGTTGTGGCATGTTTTACTATTTTCACTTTTTCAGTCTTCATATTTGCTATGTCTTCTTAGTTTATGAAGTACTATACTACTCTAGCCTGTCATATAACCTGAAGCACTGTACGTACTCTAGTCTTTGGCTGAAACAACTCAGGAGCACTTTGTTTTAGTGGTGAGTTCTATTGTACTACCTCCGTCTCAAAATATAAGACGTTTTGGTAGGTTGTTTTAGCCTTTCAAAACTTCTTATATTATGTGACAGAGGTAGTAATTGACAACTTAGCACATATATATATGACTGAGTCTTCTACAAAACTAATTTCTCAATGTTTGCATTTTGGATAAATAGGGGCCAGTCAGAGGAGCCATGGCTTTATCCGTTGCTATCCAATCTGTGCATGAACTTCCTGAAGGACATGGAAAGTCAATACAAAATTTACTAAAGGCCCTAAAACTGAACATGGACAACGTAACAGGAGAAAGAAATAGCTAATGTCCATATAGATTCAGGTTCAACATGCCATTATAACCACGATGTGAAAATTTCTTATTGCTTATTTTAAAGTAGTAGAGATTAGCCATACTGCCATGGACTGTATGCTTTTACAAGCAGAAGGGCGCTTTCTCCAGCTTTTGTATTAGCTCTAGAACTGTTTTCCACTGAAACCTGTGGAATCCCTCCTCCATTTCTAATGTGTAATGCATTTTATATCTAGTTTTTTAATTCAGTAGGATATATATGCACACTTATGTTGGTGTAGTACTATCTGTCTATTATGCCTATTGGAGTCTGCATGTCTTCAGAACCGAAGTTTAGAAAATGCTAGACTGTAGTTCAGGAATTGCACAAGTTCTTGAGTTCCAGGTTTGTACACTTACCTTGTTAATTAGGAAGGAGTGATAACTCAAACATAACCTTGACAACCAACATTAAAGAAGCTCTGGTATACTGTTGTGGCTGTAGAAAAAGAAAATAGTAAAGTGAATCTGTAGCTATTAAGAACCATCATCAAATACATGCAGACATAAAAGAAGCTGTGTTATATAGTTGCATTTATACGCAGGATCGACACCAGTCATCTTTCATGGTTATATAGTTCGGTCTGATCAATGGTTATATAGTTCGGTCTGATCAATACAGTTGAGGCATCTTTGTTTTAGTCATATCGGGAATTTACCCTCTGCCTTTTTAGTGCTTGTTTATTTTCTGTACAACAAATGAAGATTATGGTGTCAGCACAGTGATTGCTCATGATCACCCAAGTTGCTTAAGGCTTTAGTGGCGTTTGTAACCCAGGTCCATACAAATACCCAATACCATAATAATCAGTTGCTTAAGGCTTTAGTGGCGTTTGTAACCCAGGTCCATACAAATACCCAATACCATAATAATCATATTTCAATTTTTCTTTGTTAGAAGAGGTACTCCGGTTTGACTGAAATGAGTTTTGTCCATCAAATGGAGACCCACCAGGCGGTACGGCAACAATATGTGTGCCTACATCACCATTCTTTATGCTCCATCAGTATGAGACACATGTGATTCTAGTATTTATCTGGTTAGTAATCATCACCTTCTGTAGTTTGAGCGCATCATAGCTGGGTGACTGGAGATTGTCCAGCTTTACCAAATCGAGGCAAACTCTGAATACTAGATATGACCCAAAAACTAACAAGGGCCAACAGATGATCTTAGATTCTAATGAAAAGCAATAGCAAATGGGTCCTCTATGTACTTACATACTCTGTCACGGCAGCAGTTTTGTAACGTTGGCAGCTGATTTCCTTGCCAGCGTAAACTTTATGTTGGTTGTTGGATTTTTTTGTCATATTTCCTTTGGTCCAGTTAGTGTCATCTAAAAGGATGATATGTATTTTCAGCGAGCCAGAAGATGTGTGAGTCTGTCAAGGTTCAGACCTTCAGTACATAACTTTGATGAGCAAGCAGTACCCTTTGCATGCTGGAGATAACCTTTCTTCTAGCGATCAATAAAACAACGCTGATAACTGATGCAACAGTAACTACATAAGAAGCACGATTTGTGCTTCACCGTTGTATCTTACTATGTACTTTAGTTCGGAACTACTGAGAATGCGTCCTTTACTAAGTCAGACGTAAAATGTACTCTGTTTTACCCGCTGTACTAAGCAGCCTCTACTGATGTACTTCATGTACCAAAATTACTCTAGTTTAATGTCTCTTGTATCCTTCTTAAAATAGTTTATTCAGTAAACTATATAACTGAATTTGGGGGCCGTGGTGGTGCAGGCCGGAGGAGGGGTCGAGGTGCCGGAAGCGCCAGCCATCCTGAAGCCTCTCTTTGATCGCGGCTGCCTCTTCCTGGCGTCAAGCGACGCCGACCAGTTAATGTATGTGGCACGGAGCCTGAGGCAGGGCTGTGCACTCGCTGGCCATCAGGCTGTCCTGGGGCGTGCTCATCATCAACTCGCTTTTAGGTGTCAACATTCAGGCAGACGATTTTGTAACTATGTACATATTGTACTGTGCCAGAAACTTAGCTCATCCTACTGAATTGCCCATTACCACTGAATCTGGAATGAAGAAGATTGACGACAGCAACTCGCTTGTCTTCACAAGGCAGACAAGAAGAAGATCGAGGTTGCTTATATTCAGACCAAGAAGGTCGACCTCGCCGCGGGCTGGCTCATTCGAATTCATCACTCGGCGGTCTAGAGGCAAGTCTTGAATCATGGAACCAGAACCACAAGCTTGGTTCAAGCTGACCGTGTACTTATATTCCTGATGTGTGCAAGATTTTATTAATTTATTTTACTCCGTGATGGAACAAGCTGTAATCACAAATCTGTAATAGTAGTAATGTTTTAAAATGGGTGAATTGACGAAATTCAGTATGTTACACCTAGCTTCAAATATGTTTTTTTAACATGCCAAGCTTCATGTTCCATGTGGTGAATTTATTTCATATATGTGTGATGAGTTTGAATAATTTTAAATGTGAGGGACGATAATTTCGTTTTCTAGCAGAATATCAAATTAACATACCATGATCGTACTCTGCATAAATTATATGACTGCTGCAAATTTATAAAGTAAATGGATTTTGTTGTTTGTTGTCTACTGAAACAAGATGGCAATTGAGGTTTACATTTTGTACGTAAAGTAAGATTGTTCAGAATATTTTTGGAACATGAACACAAGCCATCAGCATGTATATGTATTATGAAATTATTCTGTTTTTAAAGTGAAACTACGTTTGTCTATGAGAAAAAAATGGAAGGTTCCCAACTAACTCGTTATTATTTACCTTGGTTAAACATGTGTTATGTGAAATAAAATTGAGATGGTTGTTAAACGAATTTCACAGTGTTGTGGTTTTGTAAACATGAACAAGATATTCTATGTTTACACTTATGAAATTTGGATAGTGAGAAGTCGAGTGTCCATCAGAATGAAAAGGGCAAGGCGAAGAGGCAATTGTATTGGAAAACTCTCCAAGTTGACATATATAGAGTCAAATTTGATGTTTTTGTTGGACTTTGCTGTCATTCATGTGATAAATCAATAAGGGTGAACTGGGGGTAGGGTATTAGGGTTATGCGGGACGATAGACTCTCGAGCGAAATATCGGCCGTGATGATGTTTTTCATCCAAAAAACTGTTTTTATTCTCTCGTTGCAACGCACGGCTATGTTTGCTAGTAATTGTAGTTTAATGTCTCTTGTATCCTTCTTAAAATAGTTATTCAGTAAACTATATAACTGATTTTCAATAGTTTTAATAATGGTGCTGAAATTACAAAATCTTTTTGCAATGATATCAGCTCTATGGTATGCAAGTATTGGTGGAACAATCAGGATGGAGATCGTCATCATTGGTTAAGTTGGCAATGCCTCTCCAAGCCGAAGGCCGAGGGCGGGCTCGGTTTTAGGGACCTCCGTGTTTTCAATCTTGCTATGTTGGCCCGCCAAGGTTGGAGATTGTTGCAAGACCCTGACTCTCTTTAATATGTGGAAGGGTTCTTCGGGCGAAGTATTTTCCCAATGGCAACATTTGGGAGGCGGTGGCCATGCCGGGCATATCGTACACTTGGCGCCGCATTCTCAAGGGAGTGTCTCTTCTCAAAGAGGGCCTCATCTGGTGTGTTGGGGATGGTACACATATCAAGACTTGGGAGGATCCTTGGCTCCCGGCAGGTGATAATCGACGGCCTAGGTCCTTGCAAGGAAACTGTCCTGCCACCCTTGTGGCTGACCTGATTAGTCCTCTAACTGGCGGTTGGGACTCTGCTCTTGTCAGGGATCTCTTTCAACCTGATGATGCAAAGGCCATTCTTTTCATTAGCATCTGCGAAGGAATGGAGGATAACTTAGCTTGGCATTTCGATCCAAGGGGCCTTTTTTCTGTCAAGTCTGCCTATAAAGTGGGGGTGATGCTTAGAGACAGAGGTCGGTTATGGACGCTGCCAACTCCAATTCTTCTCCGGATGTGCCCTCTTCTTCCTTTGACTGTAATCATATTTGGCAACTGAAGGCCACTTGTAAGGTGAAGATGTTCCTTTGGAGTCTGGCTCATAACAGTCTAGCGAATCGCATGAAAATTCATAAACTTGGGGTTGAGCTGGATACTAGGTGCCCAATATGCAACAGATTTAATGAAGACGGTGGGCATGTCTTTCTCAAATGCAAAAAGCCAAAGCTTTGCAACTCGGCAAAGGACCTTTTACGGGAACTATGGAAATCCTCGGATGAGATCCAAACCAGAGCTGTCACCTTCGTGTGGGAGTGGTGGAATGTAAGAAACAAAGCCAATGCTGGGGAAGGCAGCTCCAGTCCTTGAGACGTGTGCCACCATGTGGAGAAGCTTCTGATGGATTTTTCTTGCTTCCTTAAACCAGATAAGCTTGCAAAACCTCTGGATTTTCATCAGTGGACAAAGCCTCCTGACAACTTTGATGGTGCCTTCGATGCTAAGTCAGGACCGGGAGATTGGGGTTATGTTATCTGAGATCAGGCGGGCAATTTTATTGCGGCTGGAGCAGGTAACTCGGTGCACTTGAGGAATCCCTTGCATTCTGAAAGTGTGGCTTGTCTTGCTGCGATCGAGGGTGTAGACATGATCGGAGCGAATCGAGTCATTTTCGAGTCTGACGCTTCCAACCTGGTGCTTGCGCTAACAAGCAGCGACTACGACAAGTCTGAAATTGGTGTGTTAGTGAAAGAAGCTAGAAGCCTTTGTATTATGAACTTCGACTCTTTTAATTTTGCTTTCAGCCGCCGCCCCTGTAAGAATGTCAACCATGAGCTTGCAAAGCTGGACACAATCTCCGAGTCTCTGGACTTGTACTGGGAAGCTGAAGCTTCCAATTGTATTGCTACCTTTTTAGCCAGCGATAATGTTGGTGCATGGTTAATTGAAAAGTCCTTGAAAATCAAAAGAAAAATAATGGTGCTGAAATAGACTATTCAGTTCCTTTTTATCGCATAGCATACTTTTTTCGAGAACCCGCAAGAGCTTTGCGCGTTTCTTTATTAAGCTTAAAAGGAGGAGAACAACAGTGCAAATTACATGCCATGGACGAAACCAGGCAGACAGCACCCCAACCACTAGGCCGATGCAACTTGGGGCATGGCACCTACAAGAACTACAAAGGCGAACTACTCTCTCAAAGGCCTACTTCTACATGTCGCCCAAAACTTCCAGTCGTCGATGATCGAGTCAAGGACTCTCGCCCAGGGCAAAGCATTCCCCTCAAAAACCCTCGCATTACGCTCCAGCCAAATCGCTCTTATGACAAGCATGATCAGCGAGTTCGGTCTTCTGATCTTTGATCGAGAGGGTTGCACCGCAGCAGGCCACCACACGGCGAGGGAGCTCAACGCGTCGGGGATTGGGAGGGACACCCCCAGCCTAGTGTTCGGCCCCGTCCAGATCGTCGCGGCGTATCGACATCGCATAGTCAAGTGCTCCATTGTCTCGTTCTCAGCCAGACATAGAGGACAGAGCGTATGTGATGCAAGGCCGCGGTGAAGCCGGCGATCGGCAGTCCAACATCGGTCCCGTAGGGCGAACCAGGCGTGTAGGCGGAATTTGAGGGGCGCGAAAGAGTGCCAGATTTGAGGCGCACCCGGCATGACCGTGGTTCCCTCAAAGAAGGCCAGATACGCCGATCTCGCGGAGAACTTGCTGGACGCCGTCCACTTCCACCTGAATTGATCATGATCACCGGCCCGCTGCACGGCGTGGATCGCATCCCATAAGCGCAAGTATTGCACGACCGCATCAACCGACAGCTCACCCTCGATGTCTCTGGCCCACGCGTTGCCATCGAGACCCTCAGCCACCAGTCGCCGCCGTCGGATGCCAGGTTTTACCAACGCCAGAACCGCCGGAGCGAGCGAACCGGCCGTCCGGCCATTGATCCAGGCATCATCCCAGAAGGACACCCGCGTGCCATCAGCAACAGTAATGTTGACAGAGGCGTTAAACATCGCGGTGGCCTCAGGCAAAACCTTGAATTGCAGCCCAGCCCACGGTTTATCCATGCCAGTCTTCTGAAGCCACAACCACCGCGCGCGAAGGGCCGCGTTCAGCCAGCGCAGGTTATGAAACCCTAGACCTCCAAGGCTCCGAGGCTGGCAGACTTTAGACCAAGCTACCAAGCAGCTACCTCCTCTAGCATCCTCCTTTCCAACCCAGAAGAATCCTCGACGAATTTTATCCACAGCCTTGAAAAACCACGGCTCCAAATCAAGAGCCATCAACTGGTATATCACAGACGCCGTCGTTACCGGTTGCACATAGACCACCCTCCCTTCCTTTGTGAGCAGCCTCGCCTTCCAAAACGGAAGCTTATTTGCGAGCTTGTCTAGGGCCGGCTGAAGATCGGAACGTGTGAGCTTGCGGACCGACAGAGGCAACCCCAGGTAAGTGCACGGCAGCTCTTTGACAGGGCAAGCCAAGGTTGGGACGACAGATTCGATCACCTCGTCAGAACAACGGATATGCATGACAGCACTCTTGGCGAAATTAACCAAAAGGCCTGACGCCGCGCCGAAGCAGTCCAGGATGGCGCGCACCGCACGGAGCTCGCAAGATTCCGGCCTTGCAAAGATCAAAGATACCACAAGTACTGATATTTCAAGCATAACAGAACTAACATTACAACGCAAATATATTACAGAGTTCTCGGTTAAACAAACGGATCCTCCAACAGTTATTACACTAGTAAGTAGCAGAGTAGACATAATCTTACTGTAATCATCGTACTTCTAGTTCTACGGAGTTATCACTGCCCATCATTCGGTACTGAACCTGGGCCATCTGGTACTTTTTCACTACCTTCATGTTCGCACTCTCCAAAGCAACACAATCCAAGGACGGCTTCGATGAACTCATCCAATGCTCTCCCCTGATTATCCTCAACTTCATTGATCTTCTATTCACTATAGAAACTGTCCGACAGTAGTGCGCAACTGAATATTGTTCTCTGTCGATAATATTAAAGATGAACGCAGCTCGCAGTTCTCCACTGTCAAATTATCCAGACATATTTCTAGCTTCAGTTCCCTGCTTACAACTTTGTTCACAGCTGCCCACGATTTGTTTAGTCGGCGCTGCGTCCGATTAAACACCATTTCCGGTTGACATCTTTTATTTGAACACCACGTGGTGGTGCCGGTGGTTGCCCTCTCCTCTCGCTGCTGCCTCGTCAGCGGCTGTTGGCGAGGTGCTGTTCTTTGCTGCGGGCGGGGACATCGGCGCTCGGTGTGTGTCTCCGTCGTCCCTAATTCTTCCGCCCAGATCTGGCGTCTGTATGGGCAGCCGCCGATCTTGGCCGGACCGGTGCGGCATGGACAGGCCAGTGCGTGGATCTGGTGGCGGTCAGATCTGTGCGGTTGGCGTTGTCGACGCTGCTGTTCTCCGCGGCGTTTCCTGAAGCACCCTCTCCGGGGGTGGTGGTAGGGCTCTTGCGAAAGCTTTGCAAGGCCTCTGGCCGGTGCCGGCGACGATGACGCTCTTGGGCGCCACTCCCCTCCTTGGAGGCGTCGCCTCTTGCCCTCCTCCTTCGGCTTCTACGTCTCGCAGACAGCTGCGGTCGGTCCAGCGCCGCGCCCTCCCATGTTTGGTCGAGGCTGGTGCTGGCTTAGCGTGAGCAGTTCTGCGCTTTGGGTGTGTTGGTTGGTGTTTTTATCTCTTGTAAATCTGGTACCCCCAGTGTACTCTGTTCGTAAGCTTTCTATAAAGCTGGGCCTCTGGCCTTTTCTCGTAATTAAGCTAGCAGCCACGTCTTCCTGCACATCAGTTGCCTGCTCAGTGTCTCGTCCCTCCGCGCATAGTCCTATACCCTGGATGGCAACCTAGAAGAACAGTAACATCTGCTTTGTTCACGTACCCATCACCCGACCTGTTTGATACGTCATCGACCACCGACCACTAGGGTGCTCCACAACGCCTCCGACCACCGGAACGCAGCGGCCACCTAACCTGAGGGAGTCGACGCGGTTTCACCAGGAGGAGGTGTGGACAAGCTCAGGTTATGCTTTTTTTTCTTCTTATGGAACGACATCAGCACGAGATAGATGGATCCTATTGGGCCGTGGGCCAGGGCCCGTGTACGGGTGGTCTGTCTATCTTTCCCTCACAGGTCACTAGTACATTAGTATTGTTATATTCCACCCAAAAAAAAACTAAAAAAAAAACTATTACAAATTGTCACAGTCATCTTTTTGGCTCTAGTATACTTCCATCCGTTTCTAACTAACTGAACCTGAAACGCTATGGGGTGTTGCGACAGTTTCAGACTTATTCAACTGAAGCAGCACAAGGTTTGATACTACAAGGATCATGGACGACGCGAGGGAGGGGTGACTCCAAGACGCGCCGAAAAGCTGCTGCCCAGTCCTGATATTCCAATGCTTTTGACCTTATATCTAGAATGCTTGCTCCAGATGAACTTGTACTAGAAAACTGCAAGTCGATGATGGCGGCCACGACAAGAGGTGTACGGTCACCTCCAGTGCAGCCACGGCGAGAGCTCCACCAGCATGTCCATGGCGGACACAGAAGCGGCCTCCCCTCCCTTGCTCCGCTGCTCTGTGTTCTTCTCTATAGTGGATGACCTCAACAGGTGATTCCCGGAGATAAGAGTTGCACTGTTGTCAATGAGGCAAACAAAATGGCACAAACTGCATCAAATTCATTTTCATTCATTCGATTACAGTTTCACAATGTTACAGTATAATACTGTCCCTAATCTCTAGGATACATTGACCTGAGCAAAATACACCAGACTCGGTCACATCCATCGCTAGAATCACCTTGCGCTAACAAAAAAACAGAAGCAAAAGAAAACAGAGTACAAAATCATAGCCTGATTACAAAAATGTGGATAGCCTCAAACCGCCATAGTCAAGTGTACAGACAATCAATGCACATGTTCAGCTTGCAGAAAGAACAAAGTGTTGAAGGTGAGGACAATGTGTCAGATTTCATTTCCATTGCACTAACTTGGATGTTTCCCTAGCTGTTGTTATTAAGCTACACGCAAAGCATATTCGAATCTGTATCAGAGAGTAACACCCAATGGAAAGAATAGAACAACTCTATTGAGCCATGTAGCTGTATCTATATTCACTGAATATAGTTTAGGAACTCAAATCGTCACGTCACATGTACTAATGGTTATAAAACTTTTATGCAGGAAATAATAAAACAACCTAATAAAGCTGACACATGGATCAGTCCAAAAATGTAAATATAAATGGTTAGCCAATAGAGGTGGTAGCGGGGAAGTTCCAAATGTCTTCTCATTTCGTAGAAGGAATACAATACACGCCTATAACCTTGGATAAATCAACCATAGCTACGTACAAGTAGCACAAGTTCTTGCTGTTTAAAAGCTCCCAAAACCAATATGTTATTTCTCCATCTTTTGACTATATCATATTTCTGGTTTCTTAGAAATTATTTCTATGTACTTAGGAAAGTAATTCATTCTTAAGCAGTGAAAATTAACACTATAAATATATGCTTTGCCCGATCTCCGATTGACAACTTCCAAACCAATCGACAAGTTTGAGAAGGCTAATAAGATGCACACAAATTACTTCCATCTGAATGCATATCTTTCCATAATCCATAGTACATCATGAGAACACCCGTTGGGATGTAAAATAACCAGATCTGAATAAAGAAGTGTGGTAGTGTTTTGTCCATATTCTTGGTGATGTTAAACCCTGCACTATTTTAAGGCAATTAAGTTGTACTTAATGACACCCAAAAAAATACTATAGAAGAAATACTGACTTTTCAATAAAGTTTTCCAAACCACAAATCTGATTGTCACAACAGTTGTTATTTCTATTATGAGGTAACTATCTCACAAAGAATTTTCGTATACTGTTGGTCCAGTCAAATCTTGCACTATCTTAAGGCACTCAGGTCATGCTTAACGACACCCGAGAAACTATATGCCACAAGGTATTACTAATTTTGAAAGGAAGTTATCCAAACCACACAAATAACTACTACAAAATATGGAAGTATATCTACATAAGAAGTGACTGTCGTGCTTCTTATCTCGTTGCTGATTGCAATCTACTTCTAAGAAATAATAGGAGCTGGAGAAGCACCTGAGAATCCCAATGATGATCATGCTAAAGAAAAAGTTTCGCAAATCTGAAACAAAAGATCATGCTGCCGGCACTCAAGGTTTGACTCTCAGGGTTCCAATTTGAAAGATAAATTGCCATCTGGAAACAGGTAGTCAGGCTGCAGCCAACTAATGCGTGTGTAACCTGATCAATCCTTTCTACTGTATTGCCCCAAATGGGATTCATGGGCGACCAGATTACCTGGCTGACACAAGTTACATTGATGAGATACCTGGCTGATAAATATGGTAGGCAGATAGTTTCAATATTGTTTTCAAGAGCAATGCCATGCCTGCATAGATGGAGCTGGTGGTCAATATTGTAGCAATAACCACTTTAACCGAACTGTTAGAACATTTCTAAAATGGTTAAATAGGAATACTTCTAAACTACATATATTTTATTTCTCCCGCGGCTTGTTTATAACTTCTTTTGATTACTCTCAAGGTTCCAAAATGAAACACTATGCATAGGTGAATTGCATATCAGACTTGCAACAACAGCTCTTGGGACCTGGAAGCTACAATGTTTTCAAGCAATATGCATATATCAATAAGATAGAATGATCGCTAATTTACTCGATCCTAGACTCAATACATGAGTTGTGAACATAGATTCAGTCTACGGCAACAACCAATAGCCCAACTTAATCAGTTAAGTGGCATGATCTAAAACCTATATATATATGAGGAGTTTACAAGTTTGGACTGGCCTTCTCTAGCAGCTCACTTATGCAAACTGCAAGATCATCCATAACTCACAAGGCTGGTGACTGTACTGAGGGAAAATGTAAAGTCGACGAAATTGCTCTTGAATAAAAACTAATATCAAGCTAGATAATCACTGTTTTTCTATACTCGAACTGAAAATAAGGACGGAAAATCTGATCGGTTTTGTTGCCACCGATGTCATTTATATGGCTAATATGTTTTAAATCACGACTCTATTCTTAACACTGAAACTTGTGTTAGCGAGCACTAAGTAATTGCCGCTGAAGGAACCAAGCATTCATTATCTTCCCAGCTTGCCCCATTCCAAGAAAAACCAGTGAATAATTCGAGAGGAGAAATAGCTGTATTCTGGCAAACAGTAAAACAAAGGGCAGGGCACAACAGCAGTACGCCTGCTGCCGGGCACACAATCGCGCCTTAAGCTGACGTGGCCATCGAGGCATCGACGATGCGCTTTTTCAAAATATACAAATAAACTAAACGGATAGTAACTACTCCAAATGAAATAATAGACATAGAAGCTGATCATTATATACTCCCTATGTTTGTGCCAGCTGTCATATGAAACACCGTACCAAGATGGTACTTCCCATGAAAATTTATTGTGTGAACCGTACCGTGTGATGTGGCTAACACCTTACAACATATTCATGAACAGCGATATAACACAAATGACCAAGAAAGTTCTCCATCTACGGGCCAATACAAGCAGGAATATACTAGTAGCCATGCTTCAAAATAGCATATGAATCGCTAAAAATCGGCTTTGGTATAGCGAGTATAAGATTGCAGGCAATATACATTCCTCTGTTAAAGTTTACTAAGAGCTAAGAGTTTGAACATGATGAGCCTTTCTAGCATCTAGCCAACCCTGATGTAGCCATTTATAGTTTCATGAACATAGCAAGGAGACAAGCAAAATGAAGGGTCGGCAACACACAAAGGATATGTAACGGAGGATTATCTTTACACAATGTTACAATCTCCAAATTGTAAGTGGAAATGGTCTATAGGATTGTCATGTAATAACACAGCTGAGCAAAAAACTGTGGAGCTATAAACTGAAGATATATTGGCCAACATGTTCCGATACCAACAATATTTGGTGCTCCCTCCGTTCCAAAATAGTTGACTTAGATTTGTCTACATATGAATGTATCTATACATGTTTTAATGTGTAAATACATCTATATCTAGAAAGAACTGTGTCAACTAATTAGGAACGGAGGGAGTACGTCGGAAGTACTTCCCAGAAATAGGGTCCTACACTTCAAAGTGAACTTAATGACTAGATACATCATATCACATCCTAAATTGCATATCGTTAATAATTTGTAAAACAGAAGAGATGTTTTTTCACGTGAATGACGCTGACCAATATGTATAGACATCTCCACTGACGGCATAGTCAGATTAAGTGATAGCTACATGAGCAATGCTCCTAACCTTAGATCTTGCTATTGCCAGTGGTAACATGCTACTATGCTAGGCAAGACAAATATAACGAAGCACAAAATCTTACGGAGTACATCTATAATTTTTTAGTGTACTGGAAGTACATAGCGCTTTATTCGCTAGACCCATCAGCTATAAAATGCTAACTCAAGAGGCTTGGAAGAAGCTTGGTGTTATACACAATACAAAATATGCAATGCTCTCTTTATTTGCTAGACCCATCAGCTATAAGATGCTAACTCAAGAGGCTTGACAGAAGCCTGGTGTTACACACAATGCAAAATATGCAATGCTAGCTAACGTCCACTCTTAGTGTTGTTAGGTGTCGAGTGTTAGGCATGAAAAAATTTATTCATACAAATCTACAATTTGAAGTGTAGAACTAGGCTAGAAGCAACCCGATATTTGCTTAAGTTATCAACTAGTACAATTCTATAACTCAATATTAGAACCTGTGCACGAGTTATCATCATAATTACAAAGGAATTACAGGACACACTTCTCATGTGAACAGCAGAGAGCATTATGCATGTACAGAGCTAGGTCTAGGCAATCTACAATAGCATCACCTCAAGTGGTGAAAATCTGTTAGCCGCGGCCTTGAGCTCGGCGAGGCGGCGTGTGAGGTCGTCCTCGTCGACCTTCTCCTTCTCCTTGGCCGCGGGATGGCGGCCTGGGGCAGCCCGACGGACACCTCGAGGCCATAGTCATCCACGACCTGCTGCATGAGGGTGTTGACCTCGGTCTCGGGGGTTGAGAGCGAGGTGGAACCGGCCATGGCGCCCTCCATGAACTCGGCCTGGACCTCCATGTTGACGAACTGCCGCTCGAAGCTGTCCATGGTCTCGGACATCCTCTGGAGGTTCCCCGTGGCGAGCCACCACGGCGTCGATCCAGGCGGGAGGCGAGGCGGAGGTAGTTCATGTGCTCCGTGCGCTTGCGGGTGGCGTTCTCCGCGTGCGTAGATGCGCGCGCCGTCCGTCGACGTTGCCCTTCTCCATCGCCTTCTTCACCTTGAGCTTCTGCTCCTTCTCCTCCTTGTCGCACTTGCGTGCCTGGCGCTGCAGCGACTTGGACGTGAACTTCAGGTCCAAGGTCTGAGCCATCGACTTCTCGGGGTTGCCCATGGCGGCTCCCGATCTGGGGATTTCGGACGGAGGTTTGGGATTGGATTTTGGGGGAAGAAGTGGTTTGGAGGGGAGGAGACGGCCACACGCGGTTTGGGTGGGGAAATTTCTGAATGTGTATTTCAAAACTGCAAGAGTCATCATCTGCAAAATTCATGGTTCGGGTTCTCTAATCCAATTTCATCTTTGGAAGTAGGATCCGTTAACATCAACGTTTGGAACATCTTGGACTTGGGATAATTTCTACTATATAATATGGCTTCAGGTGATGATCCGTTTTTTACTTTCCGCTTTTACCGCTGTGTGCTACGAGATTTTACGCACCCCTGCCATCAGTAAATAAAAAAACGATTCATGCCTGTCTCCTCTCAACGGACGCATCCCTTCCTCCTCTCCTGGCCTCTGTGACCCGCGGCGGAGAGAGACACCCCGACTCCACCCCGCCGCTCTGCCAGGCCACGCGCTCGCGGCCGCCCCGTCCGCCGCGCTGGAGCCGTCGCAGCAGGAGGCGGTGAAGCCTTCCCCGACCAACGGCCGCATCCGCTACCGCTCGCCCTCGGCCGCCGATCTGCTCCCGCCCGACGACCACGTGACCGGCCCCTCCGCCGCCGATGCCGCCGCCGCCAGGATGCGCCGCTTCTCGGCCGCCGGCGCGCGCCAGAAGCAGCAGGGGGAGGCCGTCTCCGACCGCGTCCACTGCTACCGCGGGGTGCTCATGGTGCTGCTCTCGCCGCTGCTCCTCGTCTCCTTCGTCCTCCTCCTCATGTCACGCTCCCCGACCTCCCTCACCGGCGTGCTCGTCGCCACCGGGGGCAGGAGGTGGGGGCCAGGCCGTGGGCGGGGTTGGCGACGGATCGAACAGGTACGCGGTGATATTTGACGCCGGGAGCTCCGGGAGCCGCGTGCACGTCTACTGCTTTGACGGGAACCTGGATCTCGTCCCTAATTCCTCTCTCTCCTCTTCCTAATCTCTCTCCCTCCCGGTTCCATTCTCTCCCCTCGACGGCCGCGTGGACAGCCGGCGGGCGGCAGGCTTGGGCGGCGCGGGGCCGCGGGGGCACGAGCGGCCGGAGGTCGCCAGGACGGGGGGCGTGGAGGGCGAGCGGAGGAGGCGGGCTGTCAGCCACGGCCAGCGTGGCCGGCGTCGCCGTCGCCGGGGTCATCGTCCTGGCCGAGGCTACGCGGCGCCGCCGGAGGTGGCTGCGCCTGCGCGCCGCCCCGTCCCCCGACTTCGGGGCCTTCTGCGAGTGCCTCGGCCTCGCCCCGCCGCCGCAGCCCCCCCCCCCCCCCCCCCCCCCCGCCGCGCGCCAGCAGCTCTCGGACCTCACCTTCGTGGTCAGCGAGCCTCTTCGAGCCTCCCAGCTCTGCTCCGCTGGTCGGCGGGATCATTCACGGGTGGCTCTGATCCGGCGTGTTGTGTTTTCAGCTTCGAGATCGAGGGCTATGTCGCTGGCTTTGGGAACCCGGACTGGAAGAGCACGCACACGGCGGCGAGCCGCACGGCGGTGGCCGTCACGACCCTGCTGAAGCAGGGGGCTACCTGCGTCGGCAGGACAGTCATGGATGAGCTCGGATTTGGGTTCGTACCTTTTTATATGCTCATCCATTTGCTTGATTGGAATGTATTTCTGCCCTGTTTCTTATTTTTTACTAGAAGCCTAAAAGGTAAATGATTCGATAATGGAAACACAATTCAGAGTCTGTGTTATGCAGAGTATCCCCTCTGCATTAATTCGTTCAAGCAAAGAAGTCTGAGTTTTGCTGCATGCTCAGGCAGTTCCCCTATAGCATTCCGAAATGCAATGTCTTGTAATAATACAACTCAGGCATCTTCCGATCCTTGCAAGTCCTTGTATTTATAGAGGAGTTTGCAGACATTGATATACATGTAGCTGTTTTACATAGCCTGCTGGCTCGGGGTGACTTCTGCAGATAATGTTGAGGCGCTAAAGCAGATTATTTGGTTTAAAGAACTTACCACGTTTCTTTTAGTAGCAAAGGCAAGCCATTGTTTTTAACTTGTAGTTTCGCTGTTTGGTTGTTTAAGTCTGTATATTTGGAAACTGATACGCAGTAAATGGGACTCAAGGAGGATGCGTATAACTTGCACAAACTTTGTGGCTCTGTCTTTAGCTGTTGATTGAACATTGTACTGTTGGAGTAGTTATATATTGCAGTAAAAATGGTGCACAATGGTGTTCGTGGTGACAAATTTAAACCTCTTCAGATGCAAGATAGATTCATTTGTGATAGTCAACCCCTGTATCCATTTGGTTGATGGCCAGCTGATGGTAGCAAAGTTGCTTAAATGTTAGGGGGTATCTACTCACTTGACTTTTTTGAGTCATAGTAAACCATGTTTTATTTTTTTGCATAAGTTTTGCATCACCTACACTATCCCTTGAGACCCCAGCATGTTACAGAGCTAGCTTTTTTTTTCTAGCTATTTAGTTCAGATGGACAAGCACATGCATAAATAAAACAAGATTGTTTTGTCATTTAATAATTTGCAAGCCTCAGGTTCTAACTGAAACTTGTCAGACATCTATCTATAGGTGTTCTGCATTAGATTGATGAAGAATTCTGACACTAATCGTTTAACCTGTTCTTACAGTGTTACTGGAGAAAATTTACACTGTGGAACACCAATTAACCCAGCATCTCCATCAGTTGTCCCTGGAGGGTAATGCAGTGGCTCCGCTGTCGCAGTTTCTGCACAGCTTGTCGACTTTGTGGCATATACTTCACCATCGGCACTTGGGGATCGGTGACAACCCAGCTAGCTTTTGGGCATCGAGGACATGAAAAGCAAGACCATCTTTGTCGAGGACTGCAATCCCATGGGGTCGTGACTCTTTCAGTTCACTGATCTGCTGATCTGTAAGCATATGTGTATTTGGTATAGTGATTATATTTTGAAATTAGCATGTAATGGATGCTCTGCGCCGCTCCATCTTCTGTACATATCCACACAGGGTACACTATGTATAATGCCTAATTAAGTCTTATGAACCTATTGGATTATAGGTTTATAGTTTCATTGTCTGCAGTTGTTTCTAGATGATGGCATGCTACCCAATTCGTAGGACTTGGTCTAACTAGCTGTAGTTTACTTTGCCGACTGACTACTCTCTGAATTATGAGGAGTACAATTTCATCTCAATGTGGCTACGGAAAACATGTGTGCCATGTGTGGTTCAATAGGAGGTCCCGAGATGTTAAGCATGTCACTATGTTTTGAGTTTATTTTTGAGTTTGTGGTTTTGTCATCTCATCTATTGTATATCAACATGATGTTCTTGCACCAACGAGGTACGCATTTGCTTGTGTTTATTTTCTATGAACGAAGGAGGACTCTCACACAGCAATGTTTTCTTGCATTAATTTCCTGGTAGATATCCTATATGAATCTTTCTCTTGTCGTCATTCTTGTTTGAACTAAATAATTCATTTTTTCTGTGCATAGCATGTATTAACCATCATAACTCGATGTGAATTGTGACTTGATTGTAAAATAACCTTGTTCCACACGCTATTGATTTTCAATAGTGAATTTATCCTGGTCTAATAAATATTAAAAAACAGCCCGTAGCAACGCACGGCCATTTTTGCTACTCTTTACTATTCTTTAAAGCGGAGCCGGTGTTCGCTGGTACGTCCGGAGGTCCCCCCCCCCCCCCCCCCCCCCCCCCCCCCCAACTGCAGCTCCTCCGCTCAGCCCCGCAGGAAAAAAAACAACTAATGCAAATCAGACTACGATCCCCTTGCCTCTCCGTCTCCTGCCGTGCCGCCGATCCAATCCCCGACCACGCCGCCAACTGAGGCTCCGGCGCTCGGCTTCTCCACCACCGCGCCGCTTCAACCATCCATGGCGTCGCCTCTCCAATCCCAGCGCCGCCTCTTCTCCCGTGGCAACTGCTGCAGCTCCGTGCGTGTGCAACCGCCATTCAGCTCCGTGCGTGTGCAACCGCCGGTCAGCTCAGGACGTGGGGACTGCCGATCGTGGTGGTTTGAACCTCGCCGAGTACAAAATTCCCCGAGCCCTCGAAGATGCTCACTTCCTCTCCTCGCGCCTCCCGTCGCCTCTCTCCAATCCGGCGACCGGACCAGCTGCCTCCGCCTCTCAGACTGCAGAACCATCACCGACTTTGCCGGCACCGGGCACGCCCCTTCCGCCGCGGAATTGTTAGTCTGCTCCAACCCTGGGCTTTTTCTCCACGTTGTTGCTGCATTCTATTTTGTTTTGATTGATCGATCATGCAGGTGGAGGTGGTGGTTCTGGAGGGGGACATCGTAGCATCGCACCAGCTGCCGCCGCCGGGACCGGACACGCCCTCCTTCCGCGGGGAAGAGGGTGGGAGAAAACATCAGCAGCTCGCCGGAGCCTCCATCCTGTTCGCTGCCGGCCGCCTCCATCTCCTTGCCCGCGACTCGAAGGTATACCCCCTACCCTACCCTACTCCCAAATCCCCTGTATTTCCTGCGCAATTTGGCGGTAGAACCTTCGTCTATAGCCCAAATCAGAATGTTTCCTCGAAGTGACGAGTGCAATCTATCTGCTATATTTCAGGGGTTTCATGATAATATTAAAAGACCCATGAAGGTAGGCTGATAATCTTGTCATCTGTGCGTAAACCGAACAGTGAGTTAATTGATTGTGTTACAGTAGTAATACTATAGGCGATTCGCACCCAGTTGCTCTTTTGCAAGAAAAATCACATAATCTAGCATGCTCCCAAGGCATATTCTACGTAGTCTTGAATTGTTGTGCAACAAATACTCCCAAGGCGTTTACTTGAATTGTTGTGTTACTGAAGTTCTATTTGTCTTCGGTGTAAGATAAAATGCTCAATGGAATGCTGTTGAATTAGTGAATATGTGATTTTCCCCCTTATAGTCACAATCAGAATCTGAACTTATTCGTGTAGCACTTTAGAAATTTCTTCCATGTACAGAAAGAGTTGGAACTTAACGATTAATATGCATTTCCCCCTTAAAAACAGCTTGATAGACGTGCATTAGTGCATAATCAATGATTTGCCCCTAGAGTACCTGCAGCAATTTAAAGCATCAGATTTCCTTAATTCACATGAGTATGTGGCCTGGGTGGTGTTTTTCATCAGGCATTCAAAGAACCTGAAGCTTCTATGTATTCTATGTATTTCCTTAATTCACATCAGATTTCCTTAATTCAAGAGAACTGGGAAGCTCAGTTTTTAAATTGTGATCAATTGACTATTAAAGAGCAGTGCATCCTTATTTTTCTGAATTGGATTTTTTTGTGTCTGATCAAATACAGGTTACCTGGCTCAACTCCAAAACAATTGTAGTGTAGGCCTTCTGAAACATGTGTGCTGTCTCTCATCAGGCATTCAAAGATCCTTTCCATCATACTGCATGTCCTTCATATTAATGGTGCTTTTTGGCTATACGGCTTGCCTAACTCATAGTTCTGATTTTTTACATGTACTCTTCTGTGTTTTTGCTTCATCACATATGGATCTACTAGGAATGTTAAGCAAATAGGAATTTAGCTTAGTCCTCACTAGCATTTCATCTGGCACAGGCCGTGCTACTCTGAAACTAGGAATGTTTTGGACAGCAAGTTTCCAGTATAATCTGGGTTCCTAATGACATATTGCACGGCCTCATAAATAGAATTTGTAGTACGCACTTACACCAAGTTCTTGGTTGCACAATTTGTTTGGGCTCCTTGCAAGCAGCAGTCACTTTACTTTTACTGTCCAGAAATTCATATTTCTGTGTGTACTAACTTCGTGTGCCCCTGTATACCCTTTTGGAATTGGAATTTAAATATTAATTCAACATGGAAGCTGTGGATAATGTTTTGCTGATGTTAAAACGCATTTTCCTTGCTAGAATTTGTGTACAATTTTTATTCGTGTGAACAAATTAGGTGGTTTGTCCTGTTTTGGACAGAACTAAAGAAAGTGCTTATTGTTGAGTGGTTAAGTCTTTTATCTACCAATCTAGCTATGACATACTTAAAGCTAAGAACCGTTTGCACTTTCATAGTCTCATTGGTTTGTAGAAGATAATTTGACATGCACCCTTTTTTGTTACCTCACAATATGATGCATGGAAACGTAGCTCAGTCCTAAGGATCTTAAACCAAGCCTTTTCTGGTCTATTTAACCATCTCTTTTCCGTAAAAGAATTTTAACCTATAGTCTTTTGATTATGTCATTGCTTCACATATTGTCACTTGTGCCACATTTTTAGATTTCCAACAGAAGACTGTAAGGAGGAAGAGTCACAGCAAGCATCAAGAAAATTATACCCAATTGCTAATTATATTATTGCCTATTCAAGGTACGTATTTCTGAGATTTTTGTCTTCAGTTTGTGTTTCTGTGATGCACTGTTTTGGTCGTTCAATGCATGTCCATATCTGGACTGAAACTTCCTGATAATGTATTAAGAGTATATGTGCTGATAGTGTACCATGTCAAAGGCTAGACCTCAGTCCTTATGTAGACTTCACATGTTGCTTGATTTTGTTGCTCCTGTATATGCGTTGTGCTAACACATGAATTTCTTTGGTTGTGGTACACATATGGTATGCTACGCTATTGTATAATTTTCAAGCATATCTTGGGACGGGAAGGCTTTCCCTAACAGTTCTACCATTAAACCTTTAGTGCCTTTCTTGTGTAGATGGAACCCATTAGACTTACAAGTAAGCGGACATATGCAACCATCACTGAAACCCCGCCGACCCCTAGGTTTAAGGATTTTGATGAAATTGAGTTCCGAGATACCCTTCTCTACGCAAAGTGGAGCATTCACATCAGGGTCGAAGTAAAATTTCGTCCTAATAGATATGGTGACAACATTTCCTTTATTCTAATGGATAAGAATGTAAGTACCAAAAACTTTTTGATAAATTGCTAAAATGTACGGATAGTTATCACAACCTTACAATTTTCTTCTCAAACACATCCAAGGGGGCAAAAATCGAAGCTAATGTTAGTTCTCATTCTTTCTTTCAGTATATTTCATTTCCTTCAGTCATTGTTATCTCATATTTTCAGATTTATTTGCTAAGTATTCTTATCTTCAGTCTTAAGTATCAGTCCCTCATTGGATAAGCTCAGTTTCTTAGTTCATCTCTTATTTCTTTAGTCTTTAGTCGTCAGTCTTGAGTGTTGTCTTTCAGCCTTCAGTGTTGTCAGTCCTCAGCTTATTTCTGTTTATTCATTTCTTTCATTCTCAGTCTCCTTTTCTTCTTTCTTATTATTTGTTCAGTCCTATTTGTTTCTAATTTTTCTCATTTCTCAGTCTCTTGGTCACAAGAGTCTTCAATACTCTATTTTTTCAGTCTGTCTTGATTTCTTTTTTCAGTCTCTTGTTAATTCCGTCGACCCTTCATGTTTCCGCATTTCAGTCTGTATTTTAGTTCTCATTCTTTATTATGTGCTCAGTATTTCCTTAGTATTTGATTCTCTAATTTGTTCATTTTATTTCTTCAGTCTATCATTACTTCATATATTTTATTTATTCTATCATTTTTCTTCATTTTTTAAGTCTCCCAATCCTTCATTATTTAGGCCCTTCTCACTTATTTTCTTCAGTGTCTTATTCTGTTAGTCTTTCATCATGTTAGTTCTTCATTACTTCAGTTTGTCATAATTTGCATTTTCGGTTCTTCATTACTTCAGTCTCTCATAATTTGCATTTTCACTTGCCTAAGTTACTTTAGTATTTCATTACTTCAGTCACTCATAATTTGGATTTTCAGCTTCCTAAGTTTCTTCAGTATTTCATTACTTCAGTCTCTCATAATTTGCATTTTCACTTGCCTATGTTACTTGAGTGTTTCATTACTTCAGTCTCTCATAATTTGCATTTTCAGTTTTTCATTCCTTCAGTCTCTCATAATTTGCACTTTTCACTTGCCTAAGTTATTTGACTATTTCATAATTTGCATTGTTGTTCTTTGTGCCTCAGTTTTTTCTTCAGTCTCTCAAATCTTTGTCACTCATTTCTCGACTTTAAATTTTTTAGTTTAGTCTTTCATTAGTTCAGTCACTTCATTTATCGGCATTTCAAAATTCAGTCCTCCTTCTGCCCAGTTTCTTTGGTCTCTCAATATTGCAGCTCTTACATGTTCAGTCTTATCAGTCTCTCATTCCAGTAGCTCAGTCTCAGTCACTCTTATCATTCTCAGTCCCTTAGTTTAGCAAATATTTGCTAGTCTTAATTCTTTAGTTTTATCTCATAATTTCAGTCTTAGTTGCTCAGTCAGTCTTATCTTCACTGTTATGTATTCGCCATTTCTTAGTCCTTTCCCTAAGTTTTCATCTTCTATAGGAATCTCAGCACGCGCATGCACTAAAAAGAAGGTGCACGCTGTCTTGTACGTGACCATCTTGTTGCTTGATAGTACTTCTCGTCTAGCTTGTCTGCCTATTTAATTTTAGACCCATAAGTTATTTTCTTATCCAAACCTATTGTTTGTAAGAAGATTTGAATGCATTGTCTGTGTCTCAGTCATTTAAAACAATAAGATAATCAGTGTGTCAATTTCTCTTCATGTTTGTTTCTCGTAACATATTCAACGGTGAATCGGTGGAGAGTGGTAGCTATTTTGGCATGAGTCCAAGAAAATTTCATGGTCCTATGTGTAATTCAATTATTTATCCTGGTTGTATAGGCGGATGAGCTCGACGGGATGCATTCACCGTGGCTGTTCGGTTTCGTGTTACTGTTTAGAAGTCAAGATGGTCAAGTTCTGGCGGATGAGCTCTACGGGATTGTACCTTTTGACCATTCTATTCGGCGTGGCGTTGCTCAGAGATGGTAGGACATAACCTCTTTGGTGAAACCAATTTTGTCAAAATTTTCCCTTATTTTCTTAGTCATCAGGGTTTAATTCAGTTTTGGTAGAGGACGTATGCGTTTTCTTGCAGGACAAGATGAAGCTGCGACAGTTAGCTGGAATGTATTTGATGGGCTAAGTCTGGTAGCTGAGGGAAACTCAACCTGTGGGTGGCTCAAAGAACTGAAGATGGGTCCCCGACAGGAGAATTTCAGGGTGCGTCTTCTATATCCTTCGCTAGCCTATCGAACCCAGCCGTTCTGGAGGCGTTAGCCTGTCGTGAGGGTTTGGTGTTGGCTCTGGACATGGGCTACCAAAGGATGTGCATCGCCACAAACTGCCTTGAGGTGATTAACAATCTGGAACGGGATTACCTCGGTCTCTACAGCCCAATTCTCAAGGAGATCAAGTGGAGAGCATCTCGGTTTGCTACAGTAATTTTCAAGCATGAAAGTAGAAGCTCACAATCTCGCTCACAGTGCTACTTCTTTTACTTCCTGGCCGTCGGGTGTGGTATTGGTATGGTACTCCACCAGAGGACCTTTGTACTCCCTTTGTATTCCACAGTATATTTCTGATTAATAAAGCGGGCTGTTCTAATTTTTTTTTGGTTTGGACTCAAAACTGAAGACACGAAAATGTGTCTGCTTGAACAGACTGAAAACAGACAGTTTTTCCTTGAGACTCAGTTTCTTTTTGATTCATACAGCTGTCGAATTGTGATTGGTTAGAAAAACTGTCTGTTTCTAAATTGGAAAACAGACAGCTGCTCAATAGACACTCCCCAAACTTTTCGATGAATTGTTAATATTTCTCCTTAGATTGAAAATGATGATGCTTTTTTTTACGCTGACAAAATTGAGAGCAAGCCTTTGCTCAAAAAGCACATTGTGAAATAGTATTATGCATTTACTCAAATTATTGACAATGATGGCTGATGAACATGAGAATCCTAAAATTACACGCAGTTAGGGCTTATTTGGACTAAAGGATTTGTACAGAAATATTGGATGATTCCAGTCCATAGGAAATTTTTTCCTATGAAATCCCTTTATATTAAAGGAATGGCAACTCCAAAATTCCTATGGATTGCGTTCCTACACCCTGATTTTATAGGAATTTCAGCATCCACTATAAGCTCTTTTACACTCATTCGTGTAGGATTGGGGCATGTTTCATGTGTTTCATCCAAACGATCATTCATGCAGTTTTTCTCTGTTTTCTAATCACTCTATTTCTCTATTTTGCACCTGCAATCCTATTAAATTCCTGTGTTTTTTTCACTTCATTTGTTTTCTGATATGTGGAAGGGGAGCCTTGGCGCAGCGGTAACAGCTGCTGCCTTGTGACCATGAGGTCACGGGTTCAAGTCCTGGAAACAGCCTCTTGCAGAAATGCAGGGAAAGGCTGCGTACTAAAGACCCAAAGTGGTCGGACCCTTCCCTGGACCCTGTGCAAGCGGGAGCTACTGCACCGGGGCTGCCCTTTATTTGTTTTCTGATATGTGATTCAAAGAAGCCCTAAGTATTAGAATATTTATATCTCGTTGCAACGCACAGACAATTAACTAATCCATCCTAAAATGATGACCTCATTCGCCTTTTTAATGACCCTTGTTCTTAGGTATTGGTCGATTGTTAGGGCATGGGTGGCATACTGCATACACACCGTAAAACTTTCTAAAGCAAACATGCCATTACTAATTACACACTGGATGATTGTATTCTGATATATTACTAGCTAGTGTGTGTACCTCTCATTTCTGAACCCCTTCTTTCTTTCAGTCGTGAGGTTAAATGTGTTGCAAAAGAATTAGGTTTGGACAAGCAGTGAGAAATTTACGAAAGAAGATGAACAAAAGCTACGCAACTTTTTCTTGATTTGACATATCGGACGAAATGAAAGCAGAGAGGCAAGTCACTGTCGAATTTATGCCGGCACCTCGCGCTTCCTGGAAAACTACTTTTTACTAGTTGAGTGCCCGTGCGTTGCTACGGGCTTCTCAAGTTTTTCATAATACGACATCATATATGTTTTAAAAATAATAATTCAACAATTCTCTCTTATTGATTAAGATTACACTTCAACAATTATCTCTTATTGACTAAGAAACAACTTCAAGTGCCCTTGCTCTCACGTTGTTAGACCCGTTACATGTCACCTCGGCCATGTCGCTTGTTCATGCCGTCTTCCATTTAGTCAGATTAGCCAATTTATCCAGAGGAGGCTCCATGTGATAGTCTTCACACTTGCCTCCACGCGTCCCTAAGAAAACTTGTCTCGACCCCTCTCCTTCTCCTATAAAATCTTGACTAACAAGATAAAAAACATGTAATATTATTCACCCCTTAGAATAAGCATCATTTTCTCTACTACACATCAAATGAATCCACAACAAATTATTTCCATCGATGACTGATGACCGATTACACTACAGCATTGGTGAAAACCTTTTGTTTGGGCGTTGAATCAATTTAAATTATTATTTTGTTGAATAGGAGTCATAGAGCTGCAACATGATTCATTTTCAACACAAGAAAACATTAACAAAGACAACTATTCGAAATGCATGCAATTAGGACTTATCTCAGTGCAGATTTTCAATAAACATTATTAACCACTTAAGATACACTGAGAATGAAGGATACACAAAAATGAAAGAACAATTTTACGGTTTTATATGGTTTAGTCATTTTACCAAGCGTGAAAAGATCAGACCCTGAAGAAGCATTGCATTCCAATTTCCCAACTGATAGCAAAGTATCTCCAATTGATGGATGTGACAGTCCATAGAACAACTGAAAAATAAATACAAGAAATTAGCACCAATTCGAGTGGAAACTGGTAAGATATAGTTTATGACATCTTCTCCCACGGTCCTGCTCAATAAAATTCTTATCATGTGAATGATAATAAGCCATGCTTAGATTCTTTGATTCATCCTCATACATGGTAAAACATTAAATGCAGTAGAGATTTCTAATTTCATGATGTGTCAAGCGAGCATTAGGTCGTGTGCGTGCATACACGGTAGTAGGATAAGTTTGACAATACAAGGTACTATCCCAAATATTAACTGGCTGACAGTGATTTGATCAACGACAGAAGACGCAAGATGAGAAACCATGTTATGGTCTGAAAAAAAAGATAATTGTCCTGGTTGACCGCAAAAGAACTTGGTCTCTCCACCACAATTCCAATGGTGAATCCAATGCCTATCACTGTCAACCATTTTTAGATCTTTATAAAGAGTAACCACTAACCAGAAGTATAGTATTCCACTTGTTTATGTGCCACTTATATCAAGTAAGGTAAGCATTAGCAGACTGAGAACGAACAAATTAAAGTATCTCATGGGCTGATTCCAAATCATTATTGCAAAACATTTGTGTCAGTTTACGGGCGAAGAACAGTAATTAGAGATAACTGTATCGATGCCATACTGGTAATCAAACAAAATTAGCGATTCACCTTCATGTCAAATTCCTACCAGACTCAACTATAAGCTCGGGCTGTAGTGCATGGACCTTAGATAGAAGTTGATACACATAAACATATCAATACTGAAAAACTCCACCATTGCCTGCAAGTAGTGGAAAGAAGGGAGTCAGAAAGTTAATAGATAAAAAGAATTTATGTGACAGGTTGACCTGCTATAAATAACATAGTTAAAATTGTCTTCACACATCATAAAGCACATATACAAATCAACAAACAATTCTGTAATTATGTGTCCGTGAGAAGAAAAAATATAGTTGTTTTGTTTTGAATAAAATCTCAAAACACATTGAAATCAAGATGTATTACTGGATACCATGAGGTTGTCAAGAGACTGATTAGGCCATAATCTGTATGTCCATACACTCCCTTCGAAGGATTTGATACTTGCTGACGAAATATCATGCGATGCAAGAGCCTTAGAGTCGCCAAGCATTTTCAGGCCTATCAAAGAAGTCTGAATCTAGGTCCAAAGCAAGAGCATTGATTCTTGATACTGATTTTTCCATTCTCACGAACCAATAAAAAGCAGGCCAAATAAGAACATGTCTTACCTTTGATCGAAAAAATAAAACTTCATTTACCAAAGACACAAGACGATCCAAAAAGGCAATAAGACATCCCATTTACTACTTCGAATCCACTTTGTTAGACCAGACTCAGGTTTATAGAAATTGGATGTACTATTTATTACTTTGTGTTAGGTTACTTACAGCTTTATGCAATTTTAAGTAGTATAAAACAGATCAAAACACACCAGGCCTGTACCGAGTTTAATGTGGAATATACTTACAATGTTTCCCTGTAATATTGCCCCATAACCTCCTTCCATTTGTGCAACACTTCGGAGAGAGAAATAAGAGAAGTACTGAAAACATATGATAGACTGAATTGTGCTAAACACTAACACGCCCATGCTGGTGCACTCGCACTTTGCACCAGGAATGGTGAGGAAAACAACACACATGCCGGCACCCGCGGACGCGATTGGGCATTGGGGCTTCTCAAGTGGTGGCCATGCCCAGGGGTTCAGCTCAAGCGGCTAGCTATCGTTGTCGCCCCACGCCATTGCCACCGGTGTGCCCAGCTGCTGCTCCCACTGATGCTTCATCAGAGATGAAACTGAAACCCTAAAACGTGCACAACGTTAGAAAACAATCCAAGTAGAAACAAAGACAAGGCTTTGTATGACAGAGGGACTCACACGAACCTGATGCTGGGAGAGCTAGTTGTACAGTTGTACTCATAAGAGCCAGAGGCCTATACGGCCAGGAGCGACGACGCAGAGGCTTTGCCGTCGGTGGCATGACGGAGTTGCCTTTGGGAAAGGGGTTGCTGTTCTCGGGCTTGCAGGCTACCTGCCCAGCCACTGAGCCACCTAGAGTAGCAGGTCCCATGGGTGACACTTCTCCAGCGGAGGGGTCGGTGGCTAGCTGAACTGCGCGGCACCGTTTGAAGTGGTTCATCTCAGTTCATTTTCAGATCAGCTAGCAGGTTCCTACAAGAGAATCCTCATTCACGTTTGTGCAGCCAGATGCAAAAAACATGGCAAAGCCGACAAAATTAGCTGCTCTTATGCCATTCTACATTGACTGCTTCCTCTTGGTTCACAGTAATTTTCTAATTGCAGTCAAGGTCAAATACTGATACTGCTAGGACAAAGGCTGATCGGGAGGCTTACAGGGTGCTTTATGGTATCAGGCAGGAAACCTGTGCAGAGGAACAGCGATGCACCGCCCCGTATTCCGCCACGAGCGCCTCCCACCTCTGCTTGCACTCTCCAGCCGCCATCCCCCTGCGTCTCGAGGAGGCCTCTTCTGCGTCAGAGGAAGCAAGGTCGTTGCCGACCACGAACAGCTTCTAGAAGGCACAAGGATTTCGGATGGAGAGATCCCCTGGAAATATGTCGGTCCTTTCCATAGGAGGGGATGCACAGGGACCACGGGTGATGAGGGGTTATGGAAGGGAAAGGAGAGTCGTCGGCAACATTGGAGGTGATAATCATGTTGGGGGAATGGAGAGGCGTGGGGGGCGAGGGTGCCGGCGAGATGGAGCGGCAGCGAAAGACACACGGGGCAGAGGGCAGCGGCGGCGGGGCTCAGATCGGGCCTAGGCGGCGGCAGGAGCGGTGTTGCGGGATTCAAGACGTCAGGGGAGAGACCGATAGAGGGCGGTTGACTTAGCAAGCTTGGCCCCACCTGTCGGCGCAATTTTTTTATCGAGCGGGCGAGGCAGACGAGGGATTGGCAGAAAACAGAGGACGTACCAACGTACGAACTCCCATTTAATAGTAAAGATCTGTTCGGTTACTCCCGGCGGGGGCGAATCCCCGGCCCAAACCCTGCCCAACAGCGTCAATTCCACGGGGAATAAACACGGATTCTCTGACTTTGCCTCTCTAACTTTTCCCTGACTTTGAGTCACTGGTACATGGGACCCACTAGCCGTGGGACCTACATGTTAATCAGTCAAAGTCACCGGAAACTAAGTCAGAGAATCCCCGCCGGGGGAGCTCACCTGTCGACTCGTGGAATTAATCCCGAAACGGACGGAAGTGAGACAACGCGAACCGAGCCACGGCCATGTCGGGCGAACTGACCGGCGACCGGCTGGGAGTGGCGGAGACAGAGGCCATGGCGGCGGCAGCTTCTCTCCGTGTGCTCCCAGACGAGCTTATCGTCACCGATGTTGCAGCCGGCCACCACCAGATCCAAGGAAGGCTGCTCCGGCTTTGTCTGCCACAAGCAGGAACCGGTCGATCTTGCCGCCGGCACGCACCTTTCTGTCCGAAGCCCAGATGTAGGGTGCGCTATATGCCGTACGACCGTACGACGATGACGCCGGCAGATGGCGACAGCTTGGCTGCTAATCTGGAGCGGCACATGATGACCCACAAGTATAGGGGGATCGCAACAGTCTTCGAGGGAAGTAAAACCCAACTTTATTGATTCGACACAAGGGGAGCCAAAGAATATTTATAAGCCTTAACAACTGAATTGTCAGTTCAGCTGCACCTAGAAATAGACTTGCTCGACACAGATTATCAGTAGCAACCGTTTTATAGCAGTAGCAGTAGTAAAATAATAGCAGCAGTAAAATAGAGACATCAGTAGTGATTGCAGTAGACATCAGGATTAAAATACTGTAGGCATAGGGATGGATGAACCGGCGTTGCATGGATAAGATAATTCATATAATAATCAAGACAAAGGCATTTGCAGGTAAATAATGATAAATCATCCAAGTACTAAGTAACCATAGGCATGTGTTCCGTATATAGTCTTACGTGCTCGCAATGAGAAACTTGCACAACATCATTTTTCCTACCAGCCCGTTTGCAGCGGGGCCTCAAGGGAATCTACTGGTAATTAAGGTACTCCTTTTAATAAAGTACTGGAGCAAAGCATTAACACTCCGTGAACACATGTGATCCTCACATCAAAGCCATCCCCTCCGGTTGTCCCAATTGTTGTCACTTTGGGGCCTCGGGTTCCGGACAATAATATGTGTATACAACTTGCAGATATGATCTAAAACAATGATTATCCTCATGATACAATAACATGTTCAGATCTAAAATCATGGCACTCGGAACCTAGTGACAAGCATTAAGCATAACAAGTTGCAACAATGACATAAAGTACTAACAACAGATACTAGGCACCATGCCCTAATGATCTTACATCAGTGGCGGAGGACCTAGTAGGGCGAGGTAGGGCGTCCGCCCTACCTTGATTATTTCGTTTCTACCCTATAATGTAGTCCATGTGAGCATAATTTACTGCGCCGCCGTGAAAACTTCCTCTGTTGTACATGTTCCGCCCTACCTCAGTTTTTGTTCGTCCTCCGCCACTGTCTTACATCTATTACATGAACAATCTCATTCAATCCCTACCATCCCCTTCAGCCTATAGCAGGGATTTACTCACACATAGATGGGGGAAACATGGATGGTTGATGGAGAGGCGTCGGTGATGATGATGGCGATGATCTCCTCCAATTCCCCGTCCCGGCGGAGTGCCAGAACGGAGTTTCTGGTCCCCGAAATAGGGTTTTTGGTGGCGGCGGAGCTCTGGAGTGTTTCTGGAAAAAATGTTGATCCCCCCGCGTTTTTAGGTCAAGAGATTTAAGTAGTCAAAAGGGGACGCGAGGGGGTAACCGAGCCGGCCACACCATGTGGTGGCGCGGCCCATGGCCCACCGCGCCGCCACGTGGTGTGGGCGCCTCGTGGCTCGCCTCCATCTCGTCTTCTGGCTCCGTGGGTCTTTTGATAAAATAGGAGCTTTGCGATATTTTCCGAGGATTTTCCATAAATAATAAACAACATGAAACATATCTATCTGCAAGATTGCAATGCTCATAATAAGATATGATAAGGTGGTATCTCGCTTGCATGAATTTGTACAGCAAAACATAAATGTCCAGGCACCTCTGAAGTTCAAGGGAAGACTAGAAGTAAAGATATCAAAGTAAAAACATCAAAGTTATACCACAGTTAACCGCATTCTGGGACAAGACATTACACTAAGAATGACAACTATGCTCTCGAGAAGGTGCTCAAAGAAAAGATGGTGACTCAACATGAAAATAAAAGATTGGCCCTTCGCAGAGGGAAGCAGGGATTAACATGTGCTAGAGCTTTTTATTTTTAAAACAGAAGTAAAATTGTTTTGGGAGGTGGTTGTTCCTGTCAACGAATGGCAATAGAGTTTCTGTTATCTTCCATACTAAACAAGTTGAGAGCGGTTCCGAGATGTTGATATTAGGCATTTATAGCATGCACTTTATATATAGCTTGACACTCCTCCCAACCTTTGCTTACACAAGCCATGGCTAACCGAATCCTCGGGTGCCTTCCAACAATCACATACCATGGAGGAGTGCCTATTTTATTGTTTTTAGCTTTTTGATGTTATAATGGTCTAACCAGCTCTTTGCAAAATTAGTGACAAGCAGATGAAGCATGCAAGTCGAGGTACTTAATTTAGTATGGAAGATAACAAACCCAACTACTACTTCCTCATGAGCTAAAAACAATGTCACAAAATGAGAAGTAATTTGAAGGTTTTAAAGGTAGCACATGAAAATTTACTTGAATGGTTTGAAATGCCATGCATAGGAATTTATAGTGGACTCTTTGAAATACTTGGTTTTCAGGGATTTGGAAGCACGAGCAGCATTCCCGCTCAGTACAAGTGGAGGCTAGCAATAGACTGGGAAGCGACAATCAAGAGAGCAATAACCGTCATAATCATGCTTGCGACAAAACAAAATTAACGGAGGCATAAAAGTGATACAAGAACTCTGAGGCAAAGTAAATCATCAAGGCTTAATTGACTTTTTGTTTTTCAGTCATATGCATGCGTGAGCATGTGCCAAGTCAATTCAAATGAATCATTCAGAGGAGGATACCACAATGTCATACCCTTTTATGAATAGAACAATGCAAGCAAACATCAATATAACATGCTACCCACTATTAATAAATTGGAACTGATCATAAGAGAACATGAACTACTAAGCATCCACTAAATGACATATACCTCACACGAACCAACTAAGCATGTTCACATGGATGAGTATATGTATAAAAATGAAAACAAATAGAGTTCATACCAGCCTCTCACCCCAACTCGAATTGTCGTAAATCGTCATTATTGCTTTTCACTTGTGTGGCTTGAATGATATGAAATGATAACCAAGCTCCACTGGAGTCACGGAAGGCTGTCGAACTCTGCAGCAAACTATACAAAACCGAAAAAGAACAACAAATATTTTTGGGTTTTTCGAATTTAAAACAAGAGCAAAAGAAACAAGCAATAAAGCAAAATATTTTTGGATTTTTGATAACAAACCGAATTTAAATAACTAAGCAAACTAATACTAGAGACTTAAAGAAACAAATAAAGAGAACAACAGAAATATTTTTGGTCTTTTTGTGTTTTGGAAAGCAAAAGCAAAACAAGAAACAACAAAAAGAAAGAAAGAAAATCGAAACATGGATATACAAAGTACCGACAGAACATGATATATATATATATATGAGTGAGATGTCGGTATACCTCCCCCCAAGCTTAGGCTTTTGGCCTAAGTGGAGATCAACCCATCGGGACCAGGAAGTGGCGCCTCCATAGTACGACGAAGAAGGATCCTCGTCCTGATACGAACTGGAGGACGCACCGGTGTAGTGACGGTGTAATCCTCAGGGTGTCGTGTCCTCGGAGTCGTGCTGCTGGTGGAAACCAAGCAACCTCAGCACTCGTCCAACTCCTCCTTTGAGCGCGACCACGGCCTCCTGCGAATACTAAACAAATCGGGTTGCGGCAAAGGAACTTTCCTTTCGTCCCCATCAGTGAATAAAACTCTATAAACGAGACTTCCTGCATGAGATTTAGGTGTAACAAATTGATGGTCTCTCATAGCAGCAAGGTCGAGCCTGAAAGGGGTTAGCAACTCATCACTAGGGTCAACAGGAATGCCTAGATATGCTATAACTCGTGCAGCAACAATCCCTCCATAGATGGGTCCACTAGCAGCTAAGCGACGAGTGATGAGAGCACCAAGATTATAAGTTGTGTTACCAGTAAGTGCAGCAGCCAGAAAAGCAAGATGATAATTAGAAATGTTGCTGGTGTTCTCCCTACCAAGAATGCTAGTGGCAAGATAATAAGTAAAATATCTAATGGCAGGGAGCTGAATGTTCCTTATCTTGCCGCTGGGCGGTGCGGTCATCATCATTGGTCACCCCTCGGTAAAGTTCCAGCAAATCGTTGGGGCGTCCTTGAATCCTCTTCGCTGTACCTGAAGGAGCAATACCTATGGCAGCACAAAAGTCTTTCAAAGTCATGGTAACAGGCCTATCATAAATCTTAAATCCAATGGATGGCTTGAAGACGAGTTGCCAAATTTAAAACTCTCAACAAAAGTTTTGGTGAGCATAAATATTGGTTGCTTTCATCCTCCATATATGTAGTCAAACCAACCCTCTGGACAAGGAACAAGAAATCATCAAGGATCCCTGCATCACGCAAAAAGTTAGTGCATGGGAAAGATGATGGGTTTGGAACTCCATCATCCCTCTCATCGCCAATGCTTGGTGCAATGAGATCTTCATTGTAGGACTGCCTAATTCGAGTGGCAGCTCTTGGAGGCCTTGCCACCCTTTGCGAATCCCTCTCAAAATCTCTCCATAGGTGTGGTTATGCATCTTCCTTTTCTGAAATTTTTCAAAACATATAAAAATTGATTTTGAGACATCTAAATGAAGGGAACTACTATAGAAACTTGCTAGAGGACAAACATGCATCAAAACTAATTATTCTAACATAGAACAAGCATGCAAACTCACTTAACATGTCACCTACAGCAGCAAAATACTCAAGATATACTCACTAAACAAAATTCTACTTGGATATTCGGAGGAGTCACATACCGGAGAACAAATGCCCCAAATCTCAGCAGCAAAGATGGGCTGAGCAAGGAGATCGAAAATCGCGAGCAAGAACAGCAAGAACTCGGGTTTGAGCAGTGGAGATGTGTTTGGTCGGGAGAGAGAAAGAGTGGTAGGTGGATGAGTGAGTGGAGGGCCAGGTGGGCCCACACCATGCCACGGCGCGGCCAGTGCCTGCCGCGCCACCATGTGGTGTGGTGGCATGGTGGGTCCCCCTGGTCAGCCCAGGCACCCCACGTTGCTCTTTCAAAAATAGGACCAGTGGTATAATTTTTATCAATTTTTGAAAACTTTCAATTTGGACAATTTCTGGGTACTTAAGATAATAAATTCAGGGCAGAAAAATGATTTTCAAAATCAAACTCAACTAAACTTTGCAAACTAAGCAACTTGCAGTAGGTAAAACAAGGATGAGGAATAAAATGTTGTTTAGCACCTTCATGTATATAAAATGTATTTGTTAACAAGGTTGATCAAGTCTTGCCACCAAATAAATTTTATATGACACAAAGAATTAAACATCATGAGACAATCATGTTACCTTGAATTGTATTGATATGGATCCAATCATAATGTTTTGATATCCTTCTTGATGATCATATATAGGGCAATCAATACTTCCCACTTTGATAGTTCTAAAATTAGAAATTGTATTAACTCCAAATACTTTGTCCACTTTCTTGGGGAAATAAACAGTGTGCTCTTTGTCATTCACATTAAAAGTTACTTTTCCTTTATTGCAATCAATAACAGCACCTGCAGTATTTAGAAAAGGTCTCCCAAGAATAATAGACATATTATCATCTTCAGGCATTTCAAGCACAACAAAATCAGTTAAAATCAAACAATTATTAGCCACTTGAACAGGGACATCCTCACAAATGCCAACAGGAAAGCAGTAGATTTATCAGCCATTTGCAAAGATATATCAGTAGGTATCAGTTTATCAAGATAAAGTCTCTTATAAAGAGAGAAAGGCATAACACTAACTCCTGCTCCCAAGTCACATAGAGCAGTTCTAACATAATTATTTTTGATGGAACAAGGAATGGTTGGTATACCTGGATCTCCAAGCTTCTTTGGAACCTTGCCATTGAAAGAATAATTAGCAAGCATAGTAGAAATTTCCTCATTAGGAATTTTCCTTTTGTTAGAAACAATATCTTTCATATACTTTGAATAAGGAGGCAATTTAATAGCATCAGTCAAAGGAATTTGCAAGAACAAAGGTTTCATCCAATCACAAAATTTATTATAGTGTTTTCTTCCTTTGATTTGAGTTTCTTAGCAGGAAAGGGCATTTGCTTTTGGACCCAAGGTTCTCTTCATTACCATGTTTCTTAGCAATGAAGTCTTCCTTAGTGTACTTTTTACTTTTAGTATGCTTTTCAGGTTCCTCTTCAATTTCTTCTTTATCAGAAGCATCATTCTTATCATTATCATTGTTATGTTCATTACCACTTTCAGTTTCAGCATCAGAAATAGATATACTATTAGGATCATTAATAGGTTCAGAGGATTCTACAACAGTTTTATGTTTCTTCTTCTTTTTCTTAGAAGGAGCACTAGTTTTTTAACTCGTTGAGAATCTTGTTCAATTCTTTTAGGATGCCCCTCAGGATATAAAGGATCCTGAGTAGAAATACCTCCTCTAGTTGTTACTTCACAAACATGTTTCTCTTTTCCCTAGAGGCATTAACTAACAGATCTTTTTGCACTTTAGTGAGTTGATCAATTTGAGTTTGAACCATATGAAAATGTTTAATAAGCATTTTAACATCATTGGAGGTTCTTTCCACAATATCATGCAATTTACTAATAGCTTGAGAATTTTCATTTAAATGATTTTCCACTCTCATATTAAAGTTATCTTGCTTAACAATATAATTATCAAACTCATCTAAGCATTGATCAGGAGGTTTAGAGTAGGGAATATCTCTATCATCAAACCGTTGGAGAGAGTGTACCTCAATTATGGATGAATGGGGAATTGGCTTACATAATTCTTCTATAGGAGGAAGATTCTTCACATCTTCAGATTTAATACCCTTCTCTTAAGAGATTTCTTGGCTTCCCTCATCACTTCATCATTTAATTCAATCATGCCCTCTTCTTCAGTATTGGTGTTGGGGTCGGTTCAGGTAAAGTCCAATCATCATGATTTTGGCTTATTTTAGCCATTAATTCCTCAGCTTCATCTGGAGTTCTTTTCCTGAAAACACAACCAGCACAACTATCCAGGTATGTCCTAGATTCAGAAGTTAGTCCATTATAAATATATCAAGAAGTTCATTTTTGGCCAATTGATGTCTAGGCCGAGCCTAATTAGAGAACAAAACCTTGCCCAAGATTCAGGCATTTTCTCTTTCAACCTGTTTAAAGTTAAAAATTCTCTGCAAGGCAGCATGTTGAGCACTAGCAGGAAAATATTTCTGAAAGAAAGCATTAAGCAAACCAATAGGACTATCAATAGAACCAGGAGACAAATTATTATACCAAGTTTTAGCTTCATCTTTCAATGAGAAAGGAAAATTTTTAGTAACAAAGTAACTGTGTTTCTTATATCATCAGAAAATAAACTACTCAAAGTAGAGAGCTCATTCATGTGTTCTACATCACTTTCATTTTCAGTACCACAAAAAGGTTCTTTCTCAACAATGGATATATGTGACAAATCAAGAGAGAGTCATAATCCTTATCTTTAATGTTTATAGGAGATGTAGCAAATTTAGCATCAGGAGACAGTTTATATCTAACAGCATGTCTTGCAAGAAGATTTTTTAATATTACTTGCACCATTGCAAGAACGTACTCAGAGTCGTACCTTTCCATGTAGTGGATGACAATATACGGACCTTCTCATCACGAGTTTTACCCATGATGAATTAATTGCAGCGAACAATATCACTCTCAGGTGAGCTTATAAGTAGAGCTATGCTCCCCAGCAACGGCGCCAGAAAATAGTCTTGATGACCCACAAGTATAGGTGATCGCAACAGTCTTCGAGGGAAGTAAAACCCAAATTTATCGATTCGACACAAGGGGAGCCAAAGAATATTTATAAGCCTTAACAACTGAATTGTCAGTTCAGCTGCACCTGGAAGTAGACTTGCTCGACACAGATTATCAGTAGCAACAGTTTTATAGTAGTAGCAGTAGTAAAATAATAGCTGCAGTAAAATAGAGACAGCAGTAGTGATTGCAGTAGACAACAGTATTAAAATATTGTAGGCATAGGGATGGATGAACGGGCGTTGCATGGATAAGATAATTCATATAATAATCAAGACAAAGTCATTTCCAGGTAAATAATGATAAAACATCCAAGTACTAAGTAACCATAGGCATGTGTTCCGTATATAGTCTTACGTGCTCGCAATAAGAAACTTGGACAACATCATTTGTTCTACCAGCCCGTTTGCAGTGGGGGCTCAAGGGAATCTACTGGTAATTAAGGTACTCTTTTAATAAAGTACCGGAGCAAAGCATTAACACTCCGTGAACACATGTGATCCTCACATCAAAGCCATCCCCTCCGGTTGTCTCAATTGCTGTCACTTTGGGGCCTCGGGTTCCGGACAATAATATGTGTATACAACTTGCAGATATGATCTAAAACAATGATTATCCTCATGATACAATAACATGTTCAGATCTGAAATCATGGCACTCGGGCCCTAGTGACAAGCATTAAGCATAACAAGTTGCAATAATGACATAAAGTACTAACAACGGATACTAGGCACCATGCCCTAATGATCTTACATCTATTACATGAACGATCTCATCCAATCCCTACCATCCCCTTCAGCCTACAGCAAGGATTTACTTAAACATGGATGGGGAAACATGGATGGTTGATGGAGAGGCGTCGGTGATGATGATGGCGATGTTCTCCTCCAATTCCCCGTCCCGGCGGAGTGCCAGAACGGAGTTTCTGGTCCCCGAAATAGGGTTTTCGGTGGCGGCGGAGCTCTGGAGTGTTTGTAGAAAAAGTGCTGATCCCCACGGCGTTTTTAGGTCAGGAGCTTTAAGTAGTCGAAAGGGGGACGCGAGGGGGTAACCGAGCCGGCCACACCATGTGGTGGCGTGGCCCAGGGCCCACCGCGCCGCCACGTGGTGTGGGCGCCTCGTGGCTCGCCTCCGTCTCGTCTTCTGGCTCCGTGGGTCTTTTGATAAAATAGGAGCTTTGCGCTATTTTCCGGGGATTTTCCAAAAAGTGGACTTTCTCCACAAAAACAAGACACCAGGGCAATTCTGCTGAAAACAGCTTTAGTCCGTGTTAATTGTATTCAAAACACACAAATTAGAGGCAAAACAACATCAAAAGTGTTCGGGAAAGTAGATACGTTTTGGACGTATCAGCGCACGATGACGCCGATCATGAGCTGGAGCTCGCCGCGATTAATGGAGCACGGCTCGCCGGCGTGCGGCCGCATCCACGTCTTACCGCTGATGCAGCCAAAACCGCTGGCGCCGGAGAACATTTCGTCGATGATGGACACATCCAGTCCGGTGTCGAGCGCATCGTAGTGCTCCAATTTCTAGATAAGAATTTGCAGGGATAAGGAGGGATTTTTTGTAGATAAAGAATGTATATTAATATTGCGGAGATACAAATTACACCCAACCTCTGCAAGAACGGAATAACCAAAAGCTATTGCGGATGCACACAGCCGAAAAACAATAAGAAAAGAAATAAAATGAAAAGTCCCGTTATAGAGTTACAGTCCTTGCAGCAGCCGCACAACCACCACCAAGACACCACCTGATGTCCAGTTCTTCAAAAGCAACGCCTTCAAGAAGAACAGTACCAAGCACAACCAATTAAGGCCAGACCTTGGGTTTTCACCCTGAAGATAGTCCCCGCTCTCAAAACAATATCTTCAGCAAGACCATTGCCAAGCACAACCAATTAAGGCCAGACCTTGGATTTTCACCCTGAAAGGTAGGACTTTGAACTTCACTTGTGATGTTGCCCCCGCTAACATACCGCTGCTCCGCCTCTTGCAACTCCAAGCAAGTTCCTCATCGCCGCAAAGCTTTCAATCACCATTTGCTAGTCCTTTAATCTCAGCTTTCATGACATTTCCCGCCTCTGCCTACACCATGGATTTGCCCATGATGGCACAGACGCAGAGCTTCACGCCGCTACCTCCGGCGTGACCGAATCCCCCCGATCCAGCAATCTTTAGGCATTAGCCCATGATAGATCACCGGCAGAGCCTTCCGAAACTCAACACTCTTGCTAGATCAAGGTACAGGCGTCAAGCAGATCTTCATCTTCGCGGTGAGAGCAACCCTAGGACCACCACCAATTATTCAGGCTTACCAGCCGGCCCCCACGCCGCCGGACCGCCGCCGTGCCACCTGCCCAACCGACAGCAGTGGCACACGGCCAGAGCTGAGACGAGCCCCGCGTCACCACGAGTGCCCCGCCCGAGAACCTCGAGCCTGCACTGGATGCCACCATGCAGCAGTGGCCCTCCGACCCAGATCAGACCCAGGTGGATCCAGATCGGGCCTAGGCGACGCCGATTCACAGCTTCGGCCGCCGCCGTCGCACACCGCCGTCAGCTCCACCCTCACAACCTTCTTCTCCTCGCCCCAGCTCCTCCAGAGCTCCACCATGCGCCACCGACCCACAACTCCATCTCCCCGCGCGTGGAGCTGAAGGCTGGGTGCGCTCCTTGCCCCCGTCTTGGATGGCTGGGCGCCGCCACCACCGCCGGCGCTGGGGTGTGGGAGCCTCCAGAGCCGCCGTGCGGGGGTGGCCCGGGAGGGAGAGAGCGGCTCTAAATCCATCGGTGGGGAAGCAGGGATCACCCAATTCCTCCGTGGATTGTATCCTCTAGTGGATTGGTTCCCCATGACAGGAACCGAACGAGCCCTGAGTGTAATATGATCCTCTCTTTCCGGCAAGACAGAAAGACCATGACCAACGGTTAAATTACGACTGAATCACCAGACACCGAATGAAGCTAAGCAAGTGTTGTCAGCGCCGGCACAACATCCTCAAGTGAGGAAGATCGTCGGCGTCTGTGGCTCTGAACTCTGAACCCCGTGATATACAGGCAGAGCATGAGAGGAGGGGTGGCTTGCAGGGCGACGGAAGGACCTCGGGTATTCTCGCTCCGCTGCACTGACGGCCTCGTCGTCGACGGTGACGACGCCGCGCTCGGAGGGACTGTCCAGGGAGGCAGGGGACGGCGGGCACCAACAAACAAACAAACACAAGTGAGTTCAACGCATCACCGAGAACAGAGCTCTTGATTCAACATATCTCTTGATTGATTTGTAATGTCTTTCATACACGGATTTGCGGCTATAAATGCGCGGGGGGGGGGGGATTACAATCATAGCGGGAAGTACAAGCATAGCTTCATCAGGTCTATATCTAAGACGGCGGCGGCGCCGGCCGGAAGGCGGGGCCGCACTGCGTCAGGCAGTGCAGCTGGCCTTCGGCGCAGGCCACCATACAGTCGGGGAGCTCCCCGGCCGCTCTGGTGGAGCAGCCGGTGGAGCACCCGACCGCTGCGGTGGCGCAGCCCATCAGGCAGCTGATGATGGACTGCACGCCGGCGCACTGGCCGGCGTCGGGGTCGCCGGCGCCTGCTGCGCCGGCCACAAGGAAGAGGAGGAGGATGAGGATGGCGGTGCCGGTGCACTTGGTCGCCATTGCTTGACGAGGAGAGGTGAGGACGTCCTGAGGTTTGACGGCCGGGAGTGGAGTTTATAGGGAGCGGCATGCGCGCGGGCTCCGGCGACGGCATGCAAGAAGCGCGGCGGCCGGCGGTGGCGCACGCAAAGGGAGTTTCGTTCTAGAAGACGAAGTTGGTTCGCTCTGCCGGTTTCGTGTCACTGCATTGCGGGCCCTTCTTGGTTCCCCTCTCTGCTCCTCTCCCACCCGCCGCCGGCCGATCTGCCCGCTCTCCCTACTCCCTCTCCATCGTGTCTGCGGCTACGGAGGCTCCACCCGCACGCCGTCTCCTCCCCAGGGCCACCGCATCCCCGCTCCGCATCACCATGAGTTCCATGGCGGAGGGTCGCCAAGATCTGCGACTTCATGGTCATCGCCGTGCGGTACAGGCTCACGCCTGAGAGCCGGTACCCTGCAGCGTTCGATGGCAGGTCGAGGCTGCTCAAGTTTGCCAAGCAGGCGAATCTCGTCATGATGAGCAAGGTCCAGTCCGGGGTGGACACCTTCGGTGCGTCCATTGTCGAGCCCTGGATTGCTGCGCATGGTGACCCCGCAAGGTATAATCTCACCGATAGTTGCATTACTTCAGTATCTGTCAAAGGTATATAAACCATGCGGTGCTGAATTGCCAAATCTGAGCTAGCGAGCCATATGATAGGTTCCATTTTTCTTCAGTTTTAGCACGTTTGTTTGAACCATATCCTAAATCTTCGGCTTTCTGTCAGTCAAATTGATGAATCCATGTTTTTCATCTTAAATACATGTCAAATTTACCAAATCCATGAATGATTTCCATGTTAAATACATGTTCACTGGAAAATAGCTTTCATCTTTCAAACATAGAGACTGATTTGGTACTTAGCAGGTTCTGTATTTCGTTGTTGTCGGATAAGATCATTATGTATATGCAACTGAGAGAAGTTGTATATCTATTGTTTGCAACTTTGTGTATTTGTAGCTGATTATGGCAGAATATATACATCTATTTGTTTGTCCTATGAGTCCTTGCCTATGAGTTCCTTCTTTTTATCCATACTGTATGATTTCGTTTTTATTTCGGGGTCACAAAAAGTTCTCTCGTGGATGCAAGAATTTTGGCAGATTTTTCTCCATTTGTTGTAGTTCAGCACTGAAATTGGTAGCCCTTTTTGTCCTTCTGATATGAAAACACCATTGCGTAAAAATCTGATTGAGCTTTCATTCTTATCCTTGAATAAGTTAGAAGGCAAAAATAGATTAATGTTGATGATTCGTTCCACCCAGATACGAGACGAGGGCCTGGGGCTTTGTCATAAGAGACAACAATGGCGAAGTTAAGATCTGGCTTAGCACGTCTTATGATCATTGCCAGTGCAGGATTTATACAGGGATTATATGGGTTTGTGAGCTGGGGATACACACATCTACCTCAACCCCAGGATAACACTTCTAGGTAACTTCCTCTTGAAGTCAAAAGTGCTACCAGATATATAACCTCTATAACTTACTTTCGTTTGATTACCATGTTTACTGCTATGACCAACACGTTGAGCCTAACTAGGCGCTACGAGGGATAATCAAGTGTTACTTTGACGCACTAATCGGGCAATAGTTTTCAATCTTGATGTGTAGAACCTACTTCACCCATGCCATTTTACACAACTCTCACACAACGATAGTTTGGAATGCATTTTATTCACAAGCCATTAAAGAACAAGGAAGCGTGCTATCTGATTATGGATAAGCAAAAAACATGACATAGAGTGCAGATGACAGAGTGGCATTGCTGGATTATATTGAGCTGTTATTTAGTAATAACCAAGCAAGAGATTTATTAATTGGTATGTATTTAGCTTCATTCTGCACATGTCAGATCATCTCGATTGAAGAACATTGTCCAACTAATTTATTTATTGAACCTGGAAAAAATTGAACAAGGTCCAATGGAGCTTGGTGTGGTGAAGTAACTGTTTTAAGAACCAAAACTGCAGACCTTCCATCCATGGTGTTGTTTGTCAAACATTAGTGTTGTTGTGGTAAATATATGGTTGTTTTCTAGTTTAGTTGTTTTCTGAAGGGATTTCTTAATCAGATTTTCATATGTTTATTTTGGATCAGGAATATATGAAATCCAAGACGTTCATTTCATTCTTTAAGAGCAAAATAAAAATATGGAGAGAAGACGTTCATTCAATCCTTGGCAGCTCGACGCGGACCACGAGTGCCGCTCTGGGCCAAGTTCGATCCTCCACGGGTATGACCACCAAACCAGCTGCTGATGCTGCTTTACTGTTTGTCAGCTATTCAATCCAGTGAGCTAAGATATGGCTTCAGAATGTTTAGAGCTGTGTGAGCTTGGTTATGTTACATGGTATGCTAAACTTAAGCAAATAATGAAGGCTAGAATGATAAATTGATATATCTTGTTTGAAACGAAATCAGGATACTCCATCTGTATTCATGGTCCTGTTGCATTTGCATTACTTCTCGGACAACTCGTAGATATGGTGGCTTTCACACAGACCTCTGAATCAATAAATATATGTTACTGCTCGTTGCATCATACTGCTGATTCAGTAGATCATTTCCTTTGCTCATGTCATATATGCCAAACTATTTTTATGGAGCAGGCAAAACTGTTTCCGTGGATGACAAAATAATCATCGCTGTCTCTGAGGACAGGTATGGATTGTATGCCATCGACACATTAGACCCAGATATGGTAATAACTTGATTTCATTTTCATCTTCGTAGTAAAGACCATCTTTGTTTTTAATTTACTTACAAATGTCTGCTGGCAGTCGAACGACATTTTTTTGTAGAACTGTATAGATATATCTGATGGCTTTACATTGTATCTCTTTGTCCTGTCATACTCTACCACTACCAGTAGTATATTATTCACTATTTTTCTTACATTTAATGCCATTTCGCTGACTGCAGCAGATATCCAACATGTATCACTCATTTACACTTCAAATTTGCAGATTATTATTGGCGATGACAGTGTTTACTACTATTATGACATGATAGCGCAAATGATTAAATGGGATATCAAGAGGAAAAACGCTGTTTGGATTTGGTTATGATTTCAGCCAAAGTAACAGGTAAAGTTTGCATCTCTACCCCAGTTTTGTATATGTTTCCCTGTTTGCAGTTGTATATGCTCTTTGTCTCTGCCAAAATTCGTATATTCGGTTCAGAGGGATATAATGTTTGTGGGTTTGCTTGTACCTTCAGATAATATTAAGGTTCAGTTCCTCCCTCCGCTCGACACCTCTTCTTTTCTGCAGGATTTCAGACACACTACTACACTAGACAATTTTTTTAAAAGTTAAGAGTCAGTATACACAGCTTCTGGAGTAAAAAAGATCAATCTAATGACACATTCAATCGGGGGATTACTCCTTTATTCAGATACTAAAAAGTGCAGAGCCTACTGGAGTAAAGCATGCTGTTTTAAAACTGTATTTTATTTTATTTTTGCAGTACTAAGATTTATGAGTTGAATTTATCTTCTGGAGCTAGCAAATTGTTAGCAAAACACTAGAAAATTTTAGATTGTGAAAATCTTACTCCCAGAAAAGTTGGGGGTACTGTATTGGTGTATAGACTATAGAGTAATCTTAGGTTGGAGTAGAAGATGGCAGCAAGTCAGGCTCCCATAAAACGGGAGTAGTTTCATTCTGAGAAAAGTAGTGTAAACATCAGTCCTCAAATTTTACCTCCAGTTTGAGGAAATGCTCTGCCTGTTGTTATTTTGCACAAATATTTGACTTGCTTGGTGTGTTAACTTGCAGATACATGTTCCTTTCATGTCTCAGCTAGCTAATCTAGGTTCCAATTACCAAAAAGATCATGCACTGCATGCTCAAACGATTATACATGTAACCTGATAGGGTAATGAAGCTACTGCATTCTGACAAGGCAGTGTGGCTGTCTGGCTGAGGCTAGTAATACAACAGAAATTCAACACTTTTGGTGCATATTTCTTTTCAGAGTATTTTTAATTGCTAGCTGTAACGTAGATGTGAGCATGCAGTGAAGTTCAGCTTCATTTTAAGAATCGGGCATTACTGTGAGTCAATACAAAAAAAGAAAACCTGAAAATCAATGCAGATTATATGTGTGATCCTGGTGTATGATCTTGGGCTGCATTGTGTTGGCCACATTTTCAAATTACAGTGTACCTAGCCTACGTGTTCTAGTTGGATGCTTAATTATAGGATCACAGGTGTATGTTTGTTGAATAATTTTACTAGTACTGCCACTTGTGCTGCTGCGCTGGTGGAGCTCCCCTGCCTCCTCCTCGTCTTGCTGCTTTGCTGTTGAGCTCACCTGCCTCCTCTTGCTCCCCTGCATCCCCTGCGTTGTGCATTTGTCTGTGATGAACAATGAAGTCTGTAATTACTCAGGAACCTGCATTACTTGAGTGTGCATTTGATAATGTCTTTATTGGTTAAATTGGGATTAGTCAATGCTCAGAATTGTAATTAATATCATGTGAAGAGAATATTGTGGCTCTTTCAGTTTTGGCTGTGGATCTAAGGCCTAGTTCCCATGTTCCTAGGTTTGGTTGTGGGTCTTTTTAAACTACTCCCAGGTTCCCATGTTCAAATCTAAAAAGCAAAATCAAAAACAACCTGCACATGAAGGCCTTTTCATTCAATTACTCGTGATTACTACTAATTTGTGATTTACTCCTGTTACTTACTTACTCAAGTTAATTACTCAGTCCCCAGCTCCTGATATGTGATTGTTCTGAATAAATGTGAGGAAAATTCAGTACTAGAAGTTGGATCGTGAACATTAGTATTGTCAATATTAGCTTTGCTTTGAATAAATGTGAGGACAATTCAGTAGAAGTTGGATCAGGAACAATACTACTGAACAAATTTGAGGACAAATCAGAAAGATGAGTACAGTGGCCAAATTTGCCCTTTTTTTGGGACTGTCTATTTGTCAGTCGACTGATTTCTATTTCGGTCATAGTCGAATTTAAGGGCCAGTCAATCTCTGACACGTACGACCGTCAACCCACGACATGAAAATTAAATCAACATTCCTGCAACGATAAAAACAAGGTCCCGCATGACCAACCCATCTAACGGGTCGAGTTTGTCTAGCCCGACCCGAAACAGCAGGCCACAAAGAGGCCCAAGGACAAAGTCCAGTAAAAAAGGAGTCCAAAGCGTGATCAGGAAAAAGATCGAGAAAGCTCAGATCAGTAGTATCTGGTTTTCAATTCCTCCCATTGATATGGGAATCCCTGTAAGCATTCTGTCTACTGACCAATAGGGTCCGGTCGTTCTTCTCAAAAAAAAAAAAAAAAAAAAGTTGCAGCCACGCTCAGATCAGCTGCCTCCATCTCACAGAAATAGAACAAAAAGATACCACACCGAAGCTGATCTAGATGGAAGAGTTCAAGCCTCTAGACATTGAACTAAGAAACACACTCGACTCGAACCCACCCCCACCCACCCCGTTGAGAGTCGTCTCCGCCGCCCCGGGCCTTCCCGCCGTCCTCCCCGCCAGATTAGCTGACCGGAGATGGACTAGGAACGGCGCCGGATTAGGATCTGTACATAGTAGTGGTAGATCTTTTCGTTTAGCCTCTGTGCTGATGTTAGCCTGTATGGCTTCTTTCTTCCTTCTCCTCGTCTGCGTTCTGATGACTCGCAGCGGCGCCAGAGCCTGCTCCTTTCTCTCCTGCAGGTTGGATCTGTGGCGGATCTCTTGCAGATCGGAGGAAGGGCAGGGCGAGTTCAATAAATCCGCTCGCTGTATCGCCCATCTCGCGGTGAAGTGGATTCGTCTTCCTCTGGCCGGCCGTGGCGGCGAGGAGAGGAAGAAGATCTACTGCTCGGTGAAGTGCTGCATCCTGGAGTTCCTCACGCGGTGGACAAATTCGCCACCGCGTATCTGTGGCCAAGACGGTGACCGAAGTTCAACCTCCATGGCGGAGGCCTTTTCAATCAAGCGTCAGTGCTCGGCGACGTGAAGCTGTCAAGTGGTTCGTCCCCGACAGTCTCTCGTTTGCTGGCGCTTGTGGTTGCTCGCCGGAAGGGAGAGCCCGAGCATCAGAGCTCCGATGATCTCGGCGGCTATGCCTGAAGATCGCTGGCAAGAGGTGGCGGAGGTACCCAAGGACCTGATTGCGTTTCTATTTCTTGTTCTAGGGTACTTTTTGTAAAAGCGAAGGCCCTTTCTTCGAATTTTAGGTCTTTTAGGGCAAGAATTGTAAAGGGCTGTTTTGTAAGTTTTACCTGCCACGTGGATATATAAAATTGCAGCACTGGGGACTTTCGACCCCACCCCTTGTTAAAAAAAAGCCTCTAGACATCAGAGGCACTTACCTCGATGCAGTGCAAGATCCAAGGCTCGAGGTTAGATCTTTAAGAAACTTTCTCGCTGCAGCTTAGAAATTCAGACATAAAGCTGTTGTATCTTTGAAAAATCTGCAACTTCCTTTCCAAAAACTCACTGACAAAAACAGGAGCTTTTTTTTAGATAAAGAGCATATATTAATATCGCGGAGATACCAATTACACCCAGCCTCTGCAACAACGCATTGCCCTATCGGCTTTATGGATGCACACAGCCAAAAAAGAAAGAAGAATTACAAAAAAGAAAAGTCCCGCTACAGTGGTCTATTCCTTGAAAACAACAGTACTAACACCACCAAGACAACACCAGAAGTCCAGCTTCAAGTCCTCGCTCTCAAAACAATGCCTTCAACAAGGACATTGTCAGGCACAACCAATTAAGGCCAGACCTTGAATTTTCACCCTGAAAGATAAGACTTTGGATTTCTCATGTGCAGTCGCCCCCACTTGCATGCCGCTGCTCCAAGTCACGAACCACCAAGCCAATTACCCATCGCCACAAAGATTTGAACCACCATAGCTAGTCCTCGGATCTCGACTTCCATAGCATTCTCTGCCAGCATCATGGAGCGAGAACGTGCCCCATGATATTAACAGTCAGCAGAGTTTCGAAGCGCTCCCTCTGAAACCAAACGGCCAGAGTAAAACATGGGTGCGCATGACCGAATCCCACCCGATCCAGCAATCTCCAGGCATGGATCGCCTAGTGGAGTTTGCCGACGGAGCCTTCCGGAACAAACCACTACAGCCAGATCAACGGGACGGCATCGACAAGTCTTCATCTGGATGTGACACACGGAGAACCCTAGGACCGCCACCATTATTTGCAAGACTGGCAGGCCCCCACACCGCTAGTCGTCTCCTTGCCGGATTGGCCGAAGAGGAAGGAGACAGTCCAGCGCACTGCTGCAGATCGGTGGCGTCCCGAGGGCTGCCATAGACCACGCAGCACCAGCCCTGGCTGAGCCCATCTGGCCAGATCGGGCCTCACAGCCCATATCTCGACCTAATAGCGCAGATCGCCGCCTTGGCAGCCGAAGCCGCGCCGCCGGCGTGCCGCCTCCTCCTCCTCGACATAACCCCGTCGGAGAGCCTCAAGCCACGGCCAGAAACGGCCGCGCCGCCCTGTGCCCCCACCGGCGTCGCTCCGTCCCCCCAGAAACACCGTCGGGCAGGCACCTCTCCTTCCCAACCGTCGTTCGACGAGAAGGGCGCCGCTACCGCCGCCAGCGAGGGCAGAGGCGGCGGCCAGAGGGGGAGAGCGTGGAGGGGAGCCTAGGGTTCGATGGTGGAGGGGCCTCCAGAACCGCTCGGGAGGGGAGCGGCTCGGGAGGGAAGAGCTAGAGGTGGATCAGCATGGATATAGGAGCAAAACAAAGCACGCAGCTGGCATACCAGCTGAAGGTAATCATCTGCAAAACTGAAAAAGAAATGAAACTATGTCTTCCAAAAAATTGTGTTCATACTACACTTTCATGTCTTTTGGTAGGAACACTCGAACATTCCCAAGTTCACATAGAAATTACAAAAAAAAATGAAGGGACAAAAAGGCAGCATTTATAGAAAAAACAAGACACATATAGTAGGTTCTTTGCAAAAATGTAGACAACACTTTCAACATATAAATATATATGTGGTTCAACAAAAGAGCAACAAAGGCATCATTAAGATGAACTGGCATATCAGCCACACACAAAGTCTTGTTCCAAAAGATAGATAAACGGGCATAGAAGCCAACCAAATATATATGGTTTATGGCATTAAGACAAACGAGAAAAACTCCCCATGCTGAGATCTAGAGAACATTGAAAGAGACAATCACGCGGCCGTCATTGTCTTTGTGGAAGAGGATCAGCACAACAAATCCATCGCCTATGTTGTGCAGAGTGGCAAATTGCGGCCATCCAGCCCTGAAGCAGATCCTTTGATCTTTGCAGGTGTAGTATCATGCTTGGAAGTTTCCCCGATCATGTCCATAGATGAAAAACACATTTCCTGCCTCAAATATATGAGAACAGAGGCAATCTCCTTTGGCATCCGATGTAATCAAATAAAAAACAGCATGTACTGAAAGCTTCAGGAAACACAACATGGAAAAGATTGATAACCATTAGACAAAAAAGAGATTGCTGCCATAATTACCAGTCCATCTTCTTCTCCCTGACAAGGTCCATTTGGCCATCAAAAGATTTCACATCGCATCTGAATATATGAAAATAATTAAAGAAATCAACAAAGCAGAGAATGAAACTGTCCAACAATGATATACCTAGGGGATAGTTACACTGAACAATCATCATGGCACACAAAAAACACTTTTTCATAAAAATCTATGACTACTACAAAAAAACCACAACACCATCCCCCAACCATGTTGTGCAAAAGCTATGACTATCAGAGAGATAGAGATCAAATTTGAAAAAATATAATGAGACAACAATAAGCTAAAACACAATAATGAGATTACCACGGTATAGTAACTGAATATGACTGCAACATTGTAAACAAAAACATTGGTGAATGAATCAAACATGAAAGAGACAACCCTGGAAATCTAGGAAATTATCAACTAATCACAATTATCATCAAGCATCTAATTTATAATATATAGAGACAAAAATCACAAAAATTCCACTGAATATAATATCTAACTTACAAATATTGAGAAAGAGATAATAAATTCTAAAACAGAGAGAGAGAGAACTGAATATAATCATGCGTCGAACCATGCATCGAACAAAGACAGAACAAGATATACAGATACGAAACTGAAATAAATTCTCACAAAGAGAGAGATAAAGAGAGAGATAGAGACTACTGCCATATGTCCATGAGAGAGAGAGAGAGAGAGAGAGAGAGAAAACGTAAAACAGATAGAGAGACAAATTATGAGAGACAGAGAGAAATGCAGGGAAAGAGATTAAACAAGAGAGAGAGAGAGAGATAGAGAATAGAAGAATGAGAGAGAGAGAGAGAAACGCAAAACAGATAGAGAGAAATGATGAGAGACAGAGAGAGAAATGTAGGGAAAGAGATGAAACTAGAGATAATAGCAGAATAAGAGAGAGAGAATGCTAAACAGATAGAGAGAGATGCCAGGAGTACATCAACCTCTGGGAATTGCTGGATCTCGTTGTTCAAGCTAGCATTCTCGGATAAAAAACATATGCGTTCTACAAGCCATCTCCAACAGGCCTGGATATCCCTGATCAAACCAAACCCTCAACTTCAGGTGCTCACTGAATACAGCAACCTCTGGAATTGTTGGAGACACTGCCGCCGATCCAATTCAATGAAACACCTGACAGTTACACCTGGAAGTGGACGAGCAATGGCGTTTATACTGCTGCATCAACGTACCAGATGCAATTTGTTGGCCGAATTCACTCTCACGTGCTCCCTCAGATTTGGAAGACCAAGGCAACACCTAAATGCAGGCTACACGCATGGATCATGTTGCAGGACAAAAGCTTGACGACAGACAATCTTGCGAACCGAGGTTGGCAGCACAATCCAATATGTTCCCTATGTCGGAATCACCCAGAGACTGCTGTTCATATATCGGCAAGCTGCTCTTTTTCGCAACAAGTGTGGTCAGAGGTGTTGAACAAAGTGTCTATACGTGCAGCACCTATACCAGATTCAATCTACACTACTTATAAAAGAGCAAACTTGGGCAGGAAAAATAAATCTCCACCGTACGCATACATCGATCAGACGTCCATGATTCGCTTGTTCTCCCCCCCCCCCCCCTGAAATCACGCTTCCATCTTGTTGTGGGTCGCTGCCGGGCCGCACCGGACGCACACATCCTCCAACAACCGTCCCACGTCCCAGCACTCTGAACTGTCAACGAAACCCCTTCCTATTCCGCTCCCGCAAATCTCGGGCGCAGCGAACGCCCGCCGGTGCCACCATTACCAGATGGGCGATTTCTCCCAGTTGCGCCGCCCAGCCTCATCGCCTCGCTGCTGCCATCCATACTTGGAGGGGCCAGTATCCGTCGCCGTGCCGTTCCAGACCGCCTGCGGCCTGCCATCCCTCACTGTGGCGATGGGAGTTGTGACCTGCGACTATCACGGCGACATATGAACAGAAATCGGGGAATCACGGTGAAGTTCCTCCTATTCGTTGTGTTCCTCCTTGTGCTCACCGTCCCAGTACATCACCACACTAGCTCCTCGCCTCAAGTATTCCTTGGAGGTCATGTCTTACTTTGTGCGTTCAGTGTATGGATTGCAGGACAGTTCAGCATTTGTCCTCCACACGATAATAGTATCAGACCATTATATTACTTTTTTCAATTTGAATTCCTACTCAGAAGTTGCGGTTTGTAGATTTTGTCTTCCTAATTGATTGCTCTATACTAGACTGGCCGTAGACGTATAAGCTTTGGAGGGAGACATGAAGCTTAATCTACGCATGATATTATAGTACAGTTTTCTGATTATAGCATATTGTCTGTTGACATTTTAACCCCATTGCCCTTAGTGTGGTACATTTATGTAAGCTCGAAGAAATTCTCATTTTGTTGTTTAGTCGGTTAACTTATGAGAATTTTTGAGAAAGAGAGAAACCATATATTATTAGCAAGTTGTTTTGGATGAAAATAGCACTGACCATGAGCGAGCTCTGAATAATGACATGAGGGGTTGCCTTTTCTTTGCATGATCCGTGATTGCAGATATAGTGGAATTAATGTGAAGTTGTTAGATTATCAGATAGCTAGCCCGCATGATAACATTTTTTTTTGAGGTTTGCCATTACATTTCGGAAGTAGCAGATTTTGTTCTTCACCCTATATATATCCTATCTTCAGTGGAATATTGCTAACTATTCATTCTTGATAGTTCGATCAGAGCACTGGCTTGGTTTTGCTTAAATTAAAATATGAAATTTCATCAGCATATACGGTTCGCTTGGCATATCCGTCTATAGTATTCAGAGATAATCAAATATATTTGGGGCTTGCAAGATGAAGGAGAAAGCGGTGACGGACAACAACAAGTTACAACTTTTGCAACATCTGCTTCAACCCTTCTGCTACAAAACCACTACCATGTCCAATAATAGGTTTAACAAGACTGGAATATGGTAGGCACTATGTTTTCAGCCATGACTTAATCTATGAATGTTCATAAGTGAATGAGTTTGGGATATGGTGCAACAAAAAGTTTCTTTAGTATCAACTTCAATTCAAGGAGATCCTAAGGCGATTCTTACTTAATTTCCATGCTTACTGTAATTCAGTCATGACCTAGCCTGAACTTTGGCTCCATAGCAAAGGTGGTTTCAATATATATTTTGTTGTTCTGATACCATATGGTTTTCGGTTTTAATACACAAGGTACAACCCTTGACAATTATTGTGGCCAATTTGGTTTGTAAAACATTTGTATCATTGGAATTTGATGTGGTGTTTGATAAGGATCAATCGTGATCCAAAGGGTTTTAGGCCCAATCTTTCACGGCGATCAGTAGCAACAACAATAAGTAACGCGGCTTACAATCCGAGCGACGCAAACTCACGCAAACAACAAGCAAACCCTTCTCGGTGAGAGGAATTACTTGGACGGTTCTAGACGAACCACGCAGCAATTAGAAGCACAACACCTCCAATCCGACGCAATGAAACAATCTTGACCGGTCTCGACGGATACACAGTGATTTCCACCCCACGGCACGGCGGCCGAAACACACACGTGTTTTAACTCATAAAACTTAACCTTCAATTACAACGATCGTACCCTGGCTTTATATATTAGCCAACCTAACGAGAAGACTTAGAAAACAAGAAAAACACACGCACGTAAATAGACTGGACTCCATATGGAAATAACAAACCGATATATTCTAAGCAACCAGAATTTCCTCTGATCTCACGTCATGGGTGGACCCCACCCGATATCCTTCAAAGAAAGCTGGTCACGTGCTTGTACACTTCTCCATGCACGTTTCTTCAGCGGCAGGAACAGAAACAAGAATGGTAGTGTGCTCTCCTGCCATTTAATCCAGCGGTTCTCCTTATTTGATGTCCATGTAAAGAAGCATCTTGTATGGCTTCGATTTTCTCTGAACTGAACAGAACCCATCTTGCTTAGCATATCAATATGCACTTCAGCTTTCTTTTGGTACTTTGCATCAAAATATATGTTACCTAGAACATACGCATCAGTACTAGCATTAGAACACATGCCTGGTGTAATTGTATCGGACGCCGTATCATCCTCCCCTTCTTTAAAGAAAACCGTCCTCGGTTTCAAGTCAGCCTCCAAAGGAACAGTGGCGTCATCTGATTTTAGAGACGCTGAAATAATTGCAGCAGCTTCAGCCTCTTGTTTCTTTACTTTTTTTTTGTCTTTCAACATCTGCAGCCTATCTTTTCTCCATGTCCTGAAAACCTTCTTTTCCATGGACCTGAGAACATACATCTCGTCTCGCGTTACTGTGTATGTGTTAGCAAGATAGTCGTACAAAACTCGGTTCTCCTTGTACCATGGCTCTCCCAGCAGCAAATAGCACGAACCCATGGGCACCGGTATGACATCGCACAAAATCTCACAAGAAAACTTGCCGATGAAAAACTGTACCATAGTTTGATGCGTGATGTCGAGCTTGTTGTGGCAATGCCTCAATGAGTAGGGCCGTGGATGTGGTGTCGTCGACAGCTCCAGTTTCTCCACCATGTCGACGCCGACCGCACTGATCGCACTGTCGTGGTCGATCGTCGTGGCGCAAACTCTCTCTCCCACTTTAGTGTAGGTATGAAAAAGCCCGGCACCGTAACCTTGCTCCTCCAGCAAGAAATCGCCGGAAAGCCTCCAATAGCTCTTCATTGAATATGAGTTCCCGATTATCTCCTCCATAACAAGAAAGCTAAAGAAATAGTATTAACTTGATTCCTCGTGCAGTCCAATTAATACCAAGCAAACCACGTGATCCAAACTGAGTACTCCCAGTACGTACTTCAGCGGAAACAACAGTAGACGAGGAACCAAAGCGACGCGGAAAAGAATTTCCGATCGATCCAATCTTCTCGTCCGTCTCCTCGGGCGATGTAAACTGGGCAAAAATAACGTGCAGCAGTATAGCTCAGCAGACCAATGTCGAATTTCAGCAGATCTTCACGAAACAGCAGATCGGTGGCAGAAAAAAAAAATCCGACAAAGCACCCAGCTTCTCTAGATCGAAAAACACAGATCAAACACCGGTGTCTTGACAGATCACCTACGGCAGCAACTCTCTTCAGTATAACAGCAAAATAAATCTCAGCAGTAAAATCGCCGTGAGAAACCTGACGAATCTGATACCAGATGATAAGGGTCAATCGTGATCCAAAGGGTTTTAGGCCCAATCTTTCACGGCGATCAGTAGCAACAACAATAAGTAACGCGGCTTACAATCCGAGCGACGCAAACTCACGCAAACAACAAGCAAACCCTTCTCGGTGAGAGGAATTACTTGGACGGTTCTAGACGAACCACGCAGCAATTAGAAGCACAACACCTCCAATCCGACGCAATGAAACAACCTTGACCGGTCTCGACGGATACACAGGGATTTCCACCCCACGGCACGGCGGCCGAAACACACACGTGTTTTAACTCATAAAACTTAACCTCCAATTACAACGATCGTACCCTGGCTTTATATATTAGCCAACCTAACGAGAAGACTTAGAAAATAAGAAAAACACACGCACGTAAATAGACTGGACTCCATATGGAAATAACAAACCGATATATTCTAAGCAACCAGAATTTCCTCTGATCTCACGTCATGGGTGGACCCCACCCGATATCCTTCAAAGAAAGCTGGTCACGTGCTTGTACACTTCTCCATGCACGTTCCTTCAGCGGCAGGAACAGAAACAAGAATGGTAGTGTGCTCTCCTGCCATTTAATCCAGCGGTTCTCCTTATTTGATGTCCATGTAAAGAAGCATCTTGTATGGCTTCGATTTTCTCTGAACTGAACAGAACCCATCTTGCTTAGCATATCAATATGCACTTCAGCTTTCTTTTGGTACTTTGCATCAAAATATATGTTACCTAGAACATACGCATCAGTACTAGCATTAGAACACATGCCTGGTGTAATTGTATCGGACGCCGTATCAGTGTTGATAGAGACAAGTAATGCGCTTAGAGAAAGAGGAAAACCGATGAAACATGGCCATAATCAAATGAGTATAGAACACCAAATGGATTAAAAAACATTATGGTCTCTCTGTCGTAACATAACCATGATGGTGTCTCAATTTTGAAAGTATAACTTAAGTGACATTAGAAAACTATGCGTGCATTAATATTCCTTTTAGAAAGTTCAATTTTATTTAGTACTCTTCGTGAATTTTAAATGTGTTGGTTAACATTTTTTAGACGTGCGTGCACGTGCAAACTTACTAGTGACAATAAAACCTACAGGAGTGGTGGCGAGCTATCCCCTCTCACCTCAACGACAATGCTCTCACTCTTCAAAATCAATAGCAAAAACTGAGCCTCGCACTAGTAAAATTCAGAGGATTCAGAGAAAAACAATCTGCCTCAGGACAAAAGCTAGTCACTCGCCGTAACGAGGGGGAGCTGCGGGAGGTCCGAAGCATTCTCCCCCAACCTCTACCACCGCGCCGCATGCATCCGCCTCCGGCGGCTTGGGAAATCCAACAAAAACCACTACCGCAGAATATGACAAGGGGATTGAGCTAACAAACACAGACTATATGTCCCCGCTGCTAGCGACATCATCACCCTCCGTGCATCTCCGCCATGGCGAGGCAGCACATACCGGCGAAGAAAAACGCCTCCTCCGTTCCACCGCCCCCCTTCCCCTCTCACTCTCTCTCGGTGACTTAGAAAAAACAACGCAAGAAACACACTACGCGATGTAACTGACGACGGAGCTGAGCAAACAAAACAGAGTACCTGTCCCGCCGCCGGCGTCGCCCTCACCCTCCGTGCATCTCCGCCATGGCGAGGCAGCGGATCCAGGCGCAGCAAATCGCCTCCTCTGCTCCACCGCCCCTCTTTCCCTCTCTCTCTCTCTCTCTCTCTCTCTCTCTCTCTCTCTCCGACTGAATATTCCAGGCGAAGACACCGCCATACCGATAGGCCACAGCGCAGAAGAAAAAAGAATAAACAGGCTTCGGGCCGGAAAAAAAGCAAGCCTGTCGAATACAAACCCGTTAGTGCGAGCAAAGAAACAGACACACATAAGACAACGTGGCAGAAGCAAGCGCATATGTTAAAGCTGATCAGACGGCCAAAAATAAGACTGAGAGCGAAATGAAAAACAGTCGACTGCCACACAGCAAAACCCCTTTTTTTTTACTTAGTAGCGCTGCAATATAAAATTAGTCAGGTTTAAGGGGACGTACTACCTCTGTTCCAAAAATTCTATTCCAACCATCAATCCATCATCAGTTCATCACTCGTCGCCAGTGAGCAGCACACGATTGCAGCCATCATATTGATTGGGCCGTGCTAAGCGTCCCCCGGGGATCGTAACCTCCGATCCCCCGGATGCAGAGCTTGACGCGTGTCCCAGATTGGAGTTCCCTTCGTTCGTTTTAACCGCACCACCTCGCACGTACCGTTCTGAAAAAAAAAAACAACACGCGAAATTCCCCGCACGTACCCTTCGTCCCCTCCATGGCTCGGAGCAGACTCCATTGGTGCTACAGTGCTCGCCGTACGACGATCGCCGCCAGCGAGGAAACTCCGCCGTGCTCCGACCGCGGCCGGCAAGGAAGCTCGGCGTCCGGCTCGCAGCAGCAGCAGCTGAGGCTTCGCAGCACGATCTCGACCTCTCAAACTCATTCCCAGGGCCTCACAAAGAGCTGCGCTTCGGCACCTCTCCTTCGAGAGCCATGGCCGTCGCCGGAGAAGACGCATGTCGCTACACCGCTTGATCCCCCACCGCTCGATGCTTGTAAAAGTCTTGTTGTACTCAGCTCGACTTCTGTAGCAACGCCGGCAGGCTCTCGTAGCACTGCCGCTTACCGTTTGTAGCAACACTGCCGCTCGCCGTCGGTAGCAACGTCTTGCACCGCTGGTAGCAAGCCGTCGCCGTCCGAAGCAGCGCTGGTAGCAACGCCGCCCGCTGTCGGTTGCATCCCCGGCCACCGACGGTAGCAACGCCGTCGTCGTCTGAAGAATCGCCGGCTATCGGCGGTACAAACACCGTGCGTCATCGCCGTCCGAAGCATCTCCGGTTGCAACGACGTGCGCCGTCGGTAGCATCACCGGCTACTGACGGTAGCAACGCCGCCGCCATCTATCGTCGGTAGCAAAGTCGTGCCTTGTCTATAGCATCGACGGTACCGTCGGTAGCAAGCAAGTGCCGCAGTCCGAAGCATCGCCGGTAGCAACGCCGCGCTCTGTTGGTAGCATCGCCGGCTACTGACGGTAGAAACACCACCGCCGTCGCTACCGTCGGTAGCAAGCGAGCGCCGTCGTCCGAAGAATCGCCGGTAGCAACTCCGTGCTCTGTTGGTAGCATCGCCGGCTACCGACGGTAGCAACACCGCCGCCGTCCGAAGCATCGCCGATATCGTCAGCCGGCAGCAACGCCGCACGTCATCGGTACCGTCGTCGCCCGGGGGATTACAATACTTTTCTTTATTAATGGACACCACTAGGCGTCCCCGGGGATCTGGTGCTGACACGTGTCCTTTAGCCCTAAATTCTGCCAATCCCGCTTTTGCCTCATTGAAGCAAAAACGGTTCGCGTAATAAGAATTTTGTACTATTGTAGCAATGTCCAATTTCCACCAAATCCCACAAAAAGGTTCTATGAAGAAAAACGGTTCGTTTGTAATAAGTATTATGTACTATTGTAGCAAAGGTTCAATTTTCTCCCAAATCGCACAAAATGCTTCTACGGAGAAAAAGTTTCATTCGTAGCAATTTTTTGTTTTGCTAGTAGCAAATGCTTCTGTGGAGAAAAAAATATGCGTGGTATCGCTTGGTCGCACAATCGTAGATACTTTTACGGAGCAAAACCCGCACCGTCGGTCACATCGTTGCATGTCGTTGGTAGCAACGCTGCGCTCCCCGGTAGCATCGTCGGCTCGTCAGTAGCAATATCGTGCGTCGTCGGTAGCAACATCGCGAGAAGTCTGTAGCATCTGATCGTAGCTTTGTCGGATACCGTCGGTAGCATCATTGGTAGCATCTTCTCATAACTTTGCCGGATACCTTTGGTGGCACCATCGGCTCGTCAGTAGCAACGACACGCGTCATCGGTAGCATCTCCATGTGCCGTCGATAGCAACACCATGCACCGGTATCATCGTTGTTAGCAAAAATCGTAGTACTGTAGCAAAGCCACAAGACCGTTGTAGCAAAAATAAAATATGTTGTTGTAGCGAAAACGACTTCGCCGGAGATATCACCGAAGGCCGTATAGCAAAACAATTATACTATTGTAGCAAACTAACAAAACTCTGGTAGCAAAATTTCGTGCTATTATAGTATCGTGGCTGGAGGTTGAAGACCAGGTTCCACCTCATTCTGCAGTACTGTCGCACGGCAAAAATTTCTTTCACTGTAGCATCGTGGCAAAAATTCGCACGTAGCAAAACTTGACGCCGCTTGTAGCATCACCACAGCACCGCCTCTCCCTTGATGTATCATCATCAGCGACCAGCGCGGCGCCACCTCCGTCTTGCTGCAGCAGAGCTTTCGTAGCAACCCCGACGCCCTCTTACTACCTCTCCGACCTAACTGTGTTCCAGACCACGACGTCCCGCAGGGGAAATTCATCGATCAGGCGGTGCGCGTGGCCGGCGAGGCCGAAACTGAGGCAGGCGCCGAGCAGGGGGCTGGCGCAGAAGAGGTCGTGGAAGAGGCGAGGTCTCCGCTCGCCATGACCTCCATCTCTGGTGGTTATGGTCTCCGGCCGCCATGACTCCCCTCGATCATGGACCGGCGGTGCGCACGGTGGGAGGTCGGGGCAGGAGTTCCGCGGCGGCGGCGGCGGCGGCGCGGGTCCTCGCAGCGGGGCCACGTCCAGTGCGGCCGCGGGGCAGGCCTCGACGATGGCGATGGCGGCTGGCCTCGTCCAGGGTGGCGGGACCTTGCAGGCTGCAGGATAGGGGCATGGCGGAGCTCGGCGCGGGGACGGACGAGGGCGCGGCGGCCCGTGGCTTGGTCGCGGCGGCGGCGACGCGGTGATGCGAGGAAACTGCGGTGCTGTGTGTGTGAAAGAGAGGACCTGGTGAGAGGATAGCGATGGAAAGAACTGCGTGGGACCTGCCGAGCCTGTTTTCTTTACTCCACCGAGTGGACACGCGTCACGCGCGCACACGATCGATCCCCCGGACGAAGGGAAGTGTTTCCCATACTAGTAATCGTGCACGTGCAATGCACGTATCATATCCTAGACGCTAAAAGTCAAATTGTTAGATGTCGTGAAAAACATACCTTGTATCCAATTACAAAAATAAATTTTACACGTATACATCTTGATTCCAATTGTCTAGGAAACGGTCCAAATTTACCATGTGTCCATGTCGGTGTACTTGCATAGGGGGTCTGATGATTTATCTTTAGCAGGTTCTTTAAATCAGGGTATGCCTATGCAAAAATAAATGAATATCCCTTCCATCATTTTAGTTAGATTTTTTCTTTATATGATTTATGCAACAAAAAAACATGTAATAATTTTCAAAATGAACAATATAACCCTGAACACTTTTTTTTTGAGAGCCTCTCTGGGATTACAAGTTGTAGTACCTGTTCGGACACACAGGACGCACACCACACGCACACCACACACACGCACACACCCTATCTATGTGTCTAAACTAGACCTACACCCTATAACCCAGAATTACGTCCTGAGAGACTTGGCCGAAGACCAGAGTTTCGGTGACCGACGGGCACGTCGATCTCGCCTGTGGCACATAGACGTGAGGCAGTAGAGATTCGCACTGTTCAGAGAACAGTGACTTGCTACAGTGTCGCAGGCGAACAGTAGCAGCAATGAGACACCCAGAAATTCGTCCCCTGAGGGATCGAACCCGGGCGGGCAGGCTGCTCACCAGCGAGCCTTGCCATCGCGCTAAGTGCGCGTCTCTGAACACTTCTTTCTTTTTATCAGACAAAGGCATCAGAAGCACAGATGAGCCAGTGGCAAAAAAAAGTGTCCACATTTACGTAACCTGGACTCATATGAACATGAAAAAAAGTAAATAATACACATGAACATACATAAATCTTTTGAATTTCGCACTACCTGAACTAAAATTGGCATAAGTTTCCACGATCCAGAAATACAGAAGAGGCAAACAAATAGTGCACATTTACAAAACCATGACTCATCTGGAGATTACATGGAAAAAAAGTAAATAATACAATGAACATATGTAAATCATTTGATTTTTTCACTACCTGAACTAAAATTTTCCTAAGTTTCCACTTTCCTTCTAAGGATCAACCATGAACGACTATACCATATTACCATGTTTGTTTTAGCACCCTCAAGCAGCGTTGTTAACATAAATTCCACCACTTTAGCAAGGATAATGAGAAAAATAAGTTCCTAATAGATCAATCTAGACCAGTGAGCATAAATCTCATCAATCTAGAAATCCCTATAAACCTGAACTGAAAAGAACAAAAGACCAGGGAGAATAGATCATATCAGTACTTTCAGTAGATCAATTCCAAATATGACGTTATCAAGGAACACCAGTGAGCATTTTCCCCAAATGTATATTTGACGATAGCATGTCCAAACATAAATGATTCAAGAGAACAAACTGAAGTTTTTGTTACTTGCCTGATCCTAAGTCGTCAATCGCGAGCTCAACGTTAAACCAACCATAAGAGAAAGGAAAATACCCTGTAAAAAAACAAAAGGAAGTAAGCAAAAGGAGCACAGCAGCAATAGCAGGAGCGTAATCGCGAGCTCATAGCGCAACGCCCTGGGCCTCGTCTTTGTGGCTTCCTCTTCTCAGTCGAGGGCAGCGAGGAGATGTTTGGGCTTGGCGCAGCACGGCGGTGACTTCAGGGATGAACCTGGCGCAGGACTCGGCGTTGAGCTGTTCAAGGTCCATCCCAGTCTATGCGTTTCTTCTTCTCGTTGTGCTCCTTCGACCACTCCTTCAGATCATCATGGAGGTCGATGCCGGCGACGCCCTCCATGGATACCAGATGCCACGATGTGTATAAGGGGGTCGGAGGTGACCTCAGGTGACTCCATCCGCGCCGCGAACGCTTCCAAGTCCGCCGCGCTTAACGGCAGATGCACGGGTAGCTCCTCGTCCATGATCCAAACTCGCCACCGCCGCGCCCCCGCTCATCGTTGTGTTTGGGTCGGTTCACCCCCGTTCGATTTAATTTGATTCACCGCCTGGCCGGCCACCTCTGATGGAAGAGAAACGGGGTAATCATGTACAGTAGTAATTAGCGGAGTAACTTTTGCGGGAAGTTATGGATTGACGTGGAAATTAGAGCATCCTGAGCATTGGCGTGGGGTCGGCTGAGGCGGGTCGCGTGATTTTTGTGGGGAGAACAGATGAATATGGATCATTCGATGGAAGCATATGGACGCTCAGGATCTGTTTTCCTGCCAAGTTTGCTTGTTTAATAGTAGTGGAGATTGATTTGCACGTAACTGAAAATATGTTTATTCAGATGAAAGCATTGATGCTTCGCATCTCACGGGCGCACCAGCTGGAGGATCGGTGGGTGCCGCATCGGCGCTGGATGACCTTGCCCGGTCCGCGTGTGATTGGAGGCGACGCCAACGATGACAAGCCCCCCTGGTGCGGAGTGGAACAGCGGCATCAATGGGGCCGCCACTCTCCTAGTCTCACCAGCCCACCAACCGGAACGGCACGGGCCGGTCAGGATGCAGGGGAGGGCAGTGCCGCTCCGGCATTGAGAAGGAGCAGGGCCGCGGTGCACGGGGTGGCCACTGCAGCGAACTGGTGCAGCGCGCCGGCGGTGGAACGAGTCAAGGGATTTGGGGAAGGGAGAGGAAATACGTGAGAGAAGAGGAAGGAGAAGATGGTGTGACTTTTTGCAGAAGCATTGCTCAGCTTGAATCCAACGTGTATTGACAGATGTAGTCCATGCAGCGCCACGTCAGCAAATACGACGCCCTGCGCACCCCAGTGACCGTTGTTGGGCCTCCTCGTATATTGCGAATTTCATAATCGGGTGACCGCGGCGGACTAGGGTGTCACATATGATGACGGCAAATGCCCTCAAGAAAACAAATATGACGACGGCAAATGCTATTTACTCCATGTGTTTGATTGTCCCGCTGAAGAGAGTTTGCCTGTGGTAAGATGGTTAGAGGGTGGTAGTACCCAAACTCATTAGAGTTCAAATCCAATATTTGACATTGGTGTTTCTCGTTTAGATGAAATATTCTTCAGCGGGAGGCGACGTTCCCGTCAACACCGAGCCGTATGTGGTGACTTCGTCAATCTTAAAACACGACCGCTGACTCAGTCTTTCGGAGGTGCTCATAGGGGTAGTATGTATGTGCCTACGTTCATAGGAGTGAGTGTGTGCACGTGTATATAAACGTCTGTGTTGTACTGTGTTTCGCAAACCGGGGTACCCATCAAAGAAAGCTTACGCGCATGGTTCAAAATTGCTACAATCACAAAAATTCAAATTTGGTTCCATTAGCTACAATCACGAATTTTAAAGGAATTGGCAAAACAAAATAACTCAGATTTCGGTACATCAATTTAAATCAATCACGAGATTTGATCGTCTTGTTTGTCTCGCAAACCAGCGACTCGGGCCTGCATTTGTATGCTTCAACTTCTTAGCAGTCCTCTTGTCGCAAATTCGTCGCCTCCCTCGTCTCACCGGCTGCCGCCAAGGTGGGGTGGGCAGTCCGATGCTCTTCCAGCCTCACCGGTGGCTCAACCGGTGGCAAGAGTGTAGCATGCGAAGCACTGAAACAAGTACTTAAACGAAGGAATGCCGATGAATGGCGTCTGAACAGAAATACTCGTCCAGGGTTAACGACGCTATCGTGGTCTTCAAGCAGCTCTAAGAAGGCAAGAAGCACTGCGGAAATGGACATTAATCAAGCGGCCAAAAACCTCCTGGCGGCGTGATCTGACGTTGCGCCTCAATTTTCTGTTGGAAGCATGCATGTGATATGCTAGACCAAATAGTTTCGGTTTCGGAGAGAGAAGTTGACTGTGCGTTGTGAACCTCTATGATCTATAAGAACTGTTTATTTAATATCTTTTGTCCGGAAATACTACCAAACCACCCATGTGTCCAACTATGTCTTCTAATTAATGTACAACATTATCAGCTCTAGCCGTAGCCAAAAAGGAGGTCCAATAGATATTTTCATCATGGGCAAATAAAAATGAATATGATTTGTACTGAACTTTTATATTTCTCTAAGTCTTACTTTCAGGTATAATATCCTTTTAATCGTATTGTTTAACCATAAAGTTGGCACCATATTAGTTTCTTTCAATGAATTCAATACAAACGCAAAATACATGTATAATTACCCTTTTATACACATTGAAAGAAACTAATCTGGCAACGGAGATTGCGAAACTGTCCGTGTGCGATGAGCACACATCGGTAACGGAGGCAAACTAACCTCCGTTGCCAACATATATTCCACTATTCACCCGTTGCCTTTGTTGTGGGTCTGCTTTACGGCCCAGTGCGGGCACGCGGGGGATGTCGCGATTCTCCGTCGGCTAACTCCTGCCGTTGCCATAGAGGGGTATCGGATGTGTCGTTCTGTACTAGTGTTTGTAATAAATTTTGTTTTAGAATTATGTTTTCACAATGCATAATCAGTATAATTTAGAAATATCTATGGTAAGGATACTAAACAATATGATCTAACAAATGTCTCGATAGTAGTATCTAGTGTATGATTAAGTAAGTATCTTTGTAGAAACTTGCAGAGTATAATCTGAACCATTGACACTACTTTTTTTCAGGCTCACAATTGTGTATCAAGTCAAAACTTATTAAAGTGTGCATCATTTGTACTTGTTATTGAAATAACATTGTTTAGATTAATCATTAATGAGGACAATATTATGAATTGTAGTATGTTTACATGGGAAAATGTTACTATTGCATATGATCTTATGCATTTTGCGTGTTATCATTCAACAACTAGTTTATGAAATTAAAAATTCCTGCACAGAAGTATACATGGAAAGCTATATATGTAGATTTCCATAAGACTTGCATGACTCACCGGAAAGAGACTAGCCTAGTGGCATGGTAACATAACTTGTTCTCGTCGGTTGCATTGGTTTGTTCTTATGTCCCACTAATATACAAGGACTACAGGAAACAACTTTATTATGTTAAGATACAGTCTACATCCAAAAATGTAATTCAACTCTTTGACCACTAATATACTAGCACTACAGGAAACAACTCATTTTTCATAGGCCCCCAATTTTTGTGAGCATTTCATCGAGCATAAGGCAAACCAGTAATTTGACGTAGGTCATCCAAAAAACTCACGGCAAATAAAAGGTTTGCCTAGAAAAACTCACAACAAATAATTCCTATGGCAAATGGTGGACACCTTTCCCCGCCATCAGTATTTGATCGGGGAGCCGTAGGCATTTAAAAGCCTATGGAAAATTTATGACACACGGACCCAAATAATACGACACGGTCTCGCCTCCCATCCGTTTCTCTGTTTTGTTAGTCGTAGGGCTCACGTTTTGCTCTCAGTAAAACTTTGCCGTAGGCCCTGACGAAATGCTCTCGGCAAATCCGGTTTAGCGTGATGTAATTTTTCGGCTGGGTTTGCCGTGGGCATGCCTATGGCAAACTATTTTCCTTCAACATTGTTGTCTTTGCCATATAGGTGATAGGCCTACGGGCTACGGCAAAATTCCCGTCTCTTGTAGTAGAAAGTGCATGAATTGAGCGTGTATAAATGGCATTGTTACATTTTTCTTCTTAAATACTTTTTCATACATACTAATACTATTTTTAACATATTAAATCGTAGACAAAATTGAGCCTCGTTGACAAGAAAAATTCATACTACATGTTTTGTTTTTTTAGGATAATGTAATGAATAATATCATATGATTACTATATTTAACATTTTGTGTCCTTCTCTTTGCGGGCTCTGGGTCGTCGCTCGCCTATTGACGACTTCGATCACTGTTAGTAGTTCCGAAAAATGTGCTAGCACTTACGTACCACGGTTACTTAGTTGAAGATATTCCAGCAAATCCAGGTCTGGTGAACAGATCGATATTTATCTCTAGCTACGGTCCTCCGATCCATCATCCCATCTATAAGTACACAAAACACGGCCAGCACGCTAACTAGCTAGGTCACGAGAGGCCAACTCGCATTCACCGCGCGCTCCCCAGCAGCAACACTGTGGCCGCCATCCACAGCCATGGCTCCGACGATCCTCTCCGTGTTCTGCCTCCTCCTTGTTCTCCAGGGTAAAGCGCTTCGATTATTCTTTACCAACTTGTTTTTGCGGGGTATTCTTTCCTATCTTTATGTAGATTAGATTGCTAGCGCCCACATGCACACACAACTCCTGTTCATCGTTTCTTCATTGACCTATCATTTCACACTAATCGTTGATGTTCTTTGCATGGACGATCGATTGATAGCTGCTCGTGTGGAGTCTAGCACAAACCTGTACAACATGTTCATGTTCGGCGACTCGTTTGCGGATACGGGGAACGGCCCGGCATCGACTACTGGCCTTCCGACCCGTCTGTCGCGCGCATGGTTCGATCCCTACGGCCACAATTACGAGGACTACAATGGGAACTGGCAGGGGTTTAAGCCAAGTGGCCGCTTCTCCGATTACATGGTTCAGTCTGATGTTATTGGTACCTACTCTCCCACAACCAAAATCCAGTTGCAGTGTGCATTAACAGATCAGTTCGTCATGCATCGAGAATAATCTTAGCTGCACATATTTATTGATTTGTTTTTGCAGCAAAGATTATGGGGTTTCATGAAGCCGCTCCGGCGTACAAACAATCCAACTATTTTTGCGACCCCTACGGCATGACCTTCGCCACCGTCGGCGCCGGCGTGTACGAGACGCCGGACAAAGCGCCGACCCTTGGCCAGCAGGTCGACACCTTCAAGGGGCTGATGTACGATGGATTCATCTCGGACACGCGCCTCGACGGCGCGTTCGTGCTCGTAGCCATCTCTGGCAACGACTACATTCCGAAAATTCACCTCTTGAACAACACCAGCCCTACCAGTGTGAGTACAGTATATATATAAGTAGATCGACAACACTAATTTGTAGCTAACTTACGTACGAACTTAACTGTATGATGTTCATATGATTTCTGTTTGGATTTCACTGACGATCAACTTCCGCTTGCATGCAGATCGTCCCTTTGACCCCTTATATCGAGAATGTGACGAACGAGATCGTGGCGAATGTGCACCGTCTGGAGAAGCTCGGGGCGAGCAAGATTCTCGTGAACAACATGCACCCGATCGGCTGCATGCCTCGGCACGCCAGGGTCAATAACTACACCCGCTGCGAAGGCCACGGCAACTTCATCGCGTCCGCCCACAACAGTATGCTGCAACAGAAGCTGGGCAATGACAGCCACGTCCATATAATTGACCTCTACACAGCCTTCACCAACGTCATCAGTAACCAGGCACCAGGTTCGTACATGCATGCCGTGCGTGTTGATTTTATATATCTATCCATCTGAATGATTCAATCTTGATTGACCTTTGATCGATATATAAGTATATTTTGGTTTTATGTATTGCATTTGAAGATTCGCACCGGTTCACGTTCAAGCTGGCGCCGAGCTGCGAGGCCAATGATCCCGAAGGGTTCTGTGGGTTCCGTGATAATGACATGAATAATTTTTACAACCTGGATGAAGATCATCTCTTGGGGCACTTCTACTGGGACGACATGCACCCGACGAGTGCAGGCTGGAAGGCCGTTATGAAGCAGCTTGAAGGTCCCATCAAGTCGTTCCTAGCATAGGGCTAGGTTCGATCCTTTCAAGCATCCATATCATGCATACCTGCAGGGCAATAAAGTCTGGTTTTCTAAAAAAATGCATACCTGCAACTGCATGGCTTTGGATTTCATACCAGCTTTTCGCTTTGGGCACGAGATTGTGCCACATCCTCTAGGATTGATAGTGTGAGAGTGTCTCCATGAAAAAATGTGCACTAATTTACTTTTTTTGAACGCAAACAGCAGGATCTCTACTTTTTCATTAATAGAAGAGGGAAGAGTAATTTACTTTTTATTATTTCATTCTACATCATCTCTGTATGACCGTACGATAAGAGCTCATGAACACGCTAGTCCTGTTGACTGTTGTGTATTTGGAGCCGGAGAGCATACCGTCACTAGCGCAGATCAGGCTACCGCCCATGTTTAAAACAGTTGATCGGACACGATTTACTGCACCATGGCTATGTGGAGATTGGTCTTCGGGTGAGAAAATTCACATGGTTAGTTAACCGGCGTGCGAGAGAAATGTCTTCACACACGGTTCCACGAAGTTAATTGTGTGTGACTCCTGATCCATCTCGCGCGCTTAACTCTAGAAATAGTGCGCGTTTCATGAAGATCATGCATGCTGAAATTATTTACTTTTTTCTTAGAAAAAGCAATATATTTACTCATGTGTGTTGTATTTTACCACTCTTGAACAAGGCGGCGCTTTAGCACCCTTAGGCATTAGGCGATGCATGGGCAAATGTGTTGGAAACATGCAGTTTACGTTCGTCATGCATGTAAGCATACATCCATCTAGAGCGAGGTAGCATGAATGGAGCATTGCAGCACGAGACTCGACAGGCAACGAGTAGTCAGCATGTAGCACCACATCTGGGCCGGCCAGCAGCGCACACGGAGGAGGCGGAAGATCTAGTGCTCGATCCCAGCCACGTAGGCAGCCTCGAGAAGATCAGTCCGAGGGCAGACTAGTGACTCCAACGGGCCGACGCAAACGGACGCGCGTTTGGTCCGTTTGCATCGGCAAAAGGACCAATGTCCGCCCCTTTCCGGCCACTGCCCCCAACGGGCCGACGCATTGAGTCCGCCCGGCCAGGGTTTTGATCATTTTGATCATTTTCGGGCATGGTGGCCGTAGTTTCCGACGTCCCCAACATTGCAACAAAACTAGTACCAAAACACAATTAAAACATAATACCGGCCTCACACGGGCCATGTCTCCAGGTGTGCCCAAAATATTATAAGTTGCGGCCATCGGCCATGTCTCCAGGTGTGCCCAAAATATTACAAGTTTCGGCCATCGGCCATATTTTTCTGGCCATATTGGCCATAGTTCAAATCAAATAAGTAGAAGGGACCGAGAATAGATCAAACCTGATCCATGTACAGCCTTTGCTTCTTCTCGTAGTAGGCCTTCTTCCTAGGGGTGAAGGTCGAGATGTCCATGTCCATGATCCTGGCCTCCTCGGCGCGTAGGGCGAGTTCAAGGTCCTTGGCCTTCAGCTCCACCTCCCTGGCCTTCACGTCGGCCTCCTTGGCCCTTGCCTCGGCCTCCTTGCCCCTGATCTCGACCTCCTGTGCTCGGGTCCGAGCGTTCTCCTCTTCTATGTCGAGCCTCTTCTTTTGCAATTCGAAGAAGAGCTTGGAAGATGTCTCTCTCGAGGCGTTCCTTTTCTCTCATCTCTTCCTTCTTGTCACAGGTCTTATCCTTTTGGGATACGAACCCGTTCAAAGTCTCTTGCAACGCAAGGGTCGTTGCATCGCGTTTCAACTCGGCCTTCAAGTTGTTCTTCCCCCTTGGCCTCCCTTCCTTCTCCTTCTCCGTTGTGTCCTCTCCCTTGTCACCACCTACATGTCCCGCTTGTCCCGCTTTCTTGAGAGAGGCGTATAGCTCCTTCCTATTATGCTCGTCCTTCAATACCCAGTAGCAATGGGTCAAGGTGAAGACCTTATTGTATTGAGCCTTGAAGAGATCCAATGCTTGCAACACTTGCTCCTTGATTCCAAAGCCACTTTGCGGCCGGCCTTCAATGTTCTCAACGGAGCCGCAAAACTTGCTCATCTCCGCTTGAATGTGGAGCCACCTCTTGGAGATAGATCGCTCGGTCCGCAGCGTTTGAATGTTTCGGGGCGGAAGGATTCGACCCTCATTGTAGCGCTTGGTGAACCGGCCTCAATATGCCGACCCTCTTTGCTCGACCCCGCAGATTTGGTTGGTTCCAACCTCGATCCATGACTCTCAAATGAGCACGTCTTCCTCGGAGGTGAACGAGGCGCCTTTGGCTGACCTTCCTCTTCATGGCCGCGGCGGCGGCATCGATCTCGTTGAAGACCGGCTCATTATCGATGTTGATCACATCGGGGCCGGTCGGAAGAGTCTCATCATCCCCGACATTGTAGTCGTCGCCGTCGTACTGGCCGTTGTCGCAGACCATGTCTTGGAAGATGTCCTCCTGGTAGTAGGGGTCATCGTCCTCCTCGTAGTACCTGGGGTCACCCGGCGATGGCATGGGAACAGTGCCGAACAGGTTACGCGCCGGGGCGACCACTGCCGGGGCAGCTGCACGCGCTTCCTGATACGTCTCCAACGTATCTATAATTTCTTATGTTCCATGCTTGTATTATACCAATTGCTACATGTTTTATTCACACTTCATGGCATTTTTATGCATTTTCTAGGACTAACCTATTAACAAGATGCCACAGTGCCAGTTCCTGTTTTCTGCTATTTTTGGTTTCCGAAAAGCTGTTCTGCAAATATCCTCGGAATTGGACGAAACAAATTGCCACGTTCCTATTTTCCAGACAAGTTCACGAAGTCCGAAGGAGAGACGAAGGGGGCACCGAGGCGCCGTCCCCACCGCACGGCGCGGGTGGGCCCCCTGGCGCGCCGCCAGGTGGGGAGCGAGCCTCGGGCCTCCACCGACATCGCCCCTTCGCCTATTTATTCCCCCGAGACGAAAACCCTAACACTAGTAGGAAAAGGGTTATAGGTGGGTTGGCATTCTGTGGCGCACCCTTAATTGGTGCGCCACAGAAATATTTCTGTGGCGCACCTGTCACCATGCGCCACAGAATGTTAGCTTTCTGTGCGCACCAGCCACCATGCGCCATAGAAAGTTGACATTCTGTGGCGCACCGAGCTACGTGCGCCACAGAATGTTGGCCCAGATCCACAAAAAGGTGGCAACACCCACTTTCCCCATGTGACCTTCATTCTCCCATGCATCTAGCTCGAGCTCCTCCTCTCTCCCATGCCATTTTGACCATCCTATTCTCCATTATTTGTTGTTAAACCTACTTTGTTTGACATATAATTGGTGAGGGCTTGGGGAGAGCCTCCATATATATTCTCCTCCTCTCTTTTTGTCCACTATTTTCTCTCCATCACCACACACTCTCTCATCGATCACGGTCACGTCTCGGCAACGGATCTAGATCTACTAGGTGAGTATTGTTGGATGAATATGTGTGTGCATGAAGCTTGTGTGTGTTGTGCATGTTGTTGCCTTTTGTTGTTGTGTTGCGCCGGCGTGGTGCATGGATGTTTGCCGAAATGTTGATTAATTTCCATTTCAGTAAATTTTTGCACCACATATGTCCTACTTTTAGGGGAATTCATGCTGAATTTTTTCGTTGAACATTTCCGACTTAATAACACATACTCTATATGTATACCGCGTAGGCGACCATGGTCATGAAGATGAGCTCCAACGAATCAACAACTACAAGGAAGAAGCGAAGGCGGAAATGATTCGGTGCAACAGGCGCCACATACGATGTCCGTGTAGAAGTTGCAAATTTGTGAGATGGATCGACCCTGATTCCGGACAATTGGAGGAACACCTGCTCAGGCGTGGTTTCATGGAAGGCTTCAATGAAGCGCCGGCAGCAAATGTTGCGCCGACAGCAAATGTTGCGCCTGAAGACGAGGGCGGGCAAGATGATCGTGACGAATGAGATGCCGACGGACATGGTCATGATGAAGGAGTAGATGGTGGTGGAGAAGACGCGAACACGCCGCAGAGCTCGCTAATGTCGGCCTTGATGGAGTCTCATGTTCAAGAACTGCTCCTCAAGGAGGCGAGGACCGTTAGAGAGAAAGCCAAGCTGGCGCAAATGGAGATAGACGGGAAGACTCCGTTGTATCCAGGGTGCCGGCCATAGGATACGCGCTTGCAAGTAACGCTTGATGCTCTGGAGATGAAGTCGGGAAACAAATGGACCGACGTGAGCTTCAACAAGAACATGAAATTCTTCCACGAGCGTCTTCCCGAGGGGAACACATTGCCAACTAGTATCGAGGAGGCCAACAAAGTCGTGTGCCCTCTTGACCTACCGCACGTTAAATACCACGCCTGCATCAATGATTGCGCAATTTATCGGGGCGAGTACGAGGACAGAACCACATGTCCGGTGTGCGGCAAAGGACGGTACAAGAGCCGTGGGAAGAAAGGTCCTCACAAAGTGGTATGGTACATTTCTATCATTCCCCGTCTGCAGCGGTACTTTGTGGACCCTAAGGAAGCAAAGCTCATGCAATGGCACGCGGAAAGGGAGAAGCCTGAAGAAGATCCTTACACACCCTTCAGACGCTAGCCAGTGGCAAGAGTTGGACGCCGTCGGAAATTTCGGAGGCGACGCAAGGAACGTCAGGCTCAGAATGAGCACCAATGGACTCAATCCGTTCGGCAACCAGAGTAGCACGCATAGCACCTGGCCCGTGTTTGTATGGCCTTACAACTTTCCCCGTGGTTGTGCACGAAGCAAAGGTATATACACATGAGTCTTCTCATTCAGGGGCCAAAACAAGCAGGTGTCCACATACATACGTATCTCGCGCTGTTGGAAGAGGAGTTAGCCACGTTGTGGGCAACCCCAGCCCGTACGTGGGATGCCTACACTGGAGATTATTTCCCCATGAGAGTCGCGCTGCTCACGACGGTGCAGGACTATCCTGGTTGCTCATATGTATCGGCCCAGGTAAGCCACGGATTCTGCGCATGTGTCAGGTGCATGGACTCAACCCCGCATCTCCAGCTACCAAGGAAGACAGGGTCTTCGAAAACCGTGTACCCAGGGGCTTGAAGGTGGCTTCGCATGGATCACCCGTGGAGGAAACGCGGTGACCTGTTTAATGGTAAGGACGAGCTCGAAGGACCCCCCGATCCCGAGGAGCGGCACAGAAATCGACGAGCTGTTGAATAATTGGAAGGAGTGCCCTGCGCCGGGAAAGAAACGACCGAAGGTAGATCCGCTGCTGGGTGTATGGAAAGCGAGGGCTATTTTCCACAACTTGCCCTACTGGAAGGTCCTCAAGACGCCACATAGCCTCGATATGATGCACATTACGAAGAATGTCACCGAGAGTCTGCTTGGCACTCTTTCCAACATGCCGGAAAAGACCAAGGATGGGACGAAAGCAAGATACGATCCGAAATGGCTTGGTGTCAGGAAAGATCTTCAGGCCCCCGATAGCGATGACGATGATGATGATCAGACGGAAGGGACTCAAGGTCGCGGCAAAAGGGTAAAGAAGAACACTGTGGTGCTTCCCGCTACGTGCTTCACTATGAGTCCGGAGGAGCTCGAGCAATTCTACAGGTGTCTTCTAGCAGTCAAATTTCTGAATGGTTACGCGGGGCAGATAAGCAGATATCTGGACGGAAAGAAGAAGAGGTTTAGCGGGATGAAGTCTCACGACTGTCACGTGCTGTTGACGCAGGTACTTCCCGTTGCGATTCGAGGGATAATGGACGAGCACGTCCGTGATACGCTGCTTGCCCTTTGCAACTTTGTCGACGTCATCAACAGGAAGTCGATCGGGGTGAAGCAGCTCGACAGGCTACAGGAAGAGATCGAGCTGGTACTATGCGAGCTCGAGATTTACTTCCCGCCAGCATTCTTTGATATATGCGTGCATCTCCTTCTCCATGTCGTTGATGACATCAGGCAGCTAGGGCCAAGGTTCATGCACTACATGATGTCGTTCGAAAGGATGAACGGTGTCATGAAAGGATACATTCGCAACAGGGCCCGTCCAGACGCAAGCATGAGCAAGGGCTTTCTAACCTACGAGTGCATCTCCTTCTGCCAGAATTATCTAAGCACGAGAACCATGATGTAGGTCTGCCCACGAGGAAACACTTCGACATGCTCAATGGATATGGTCACCGAGAGGGCACCAGCACAATCTTTGTCAGCATGCAGGGTCGAAAACACAGAAAGCTCACATAAAACAGTATATCAAATTTAAAACTCAAAAGAAAACACCTTCTAGATGAACAGAAAGAACATCGCATGTCCACAGGAGATCCTAGAGAGAAATTCAGAGCTTGCTCTAATGCTTGCTGCATAGTTGCTAATGCTCTAGTTGCTTGCTCTAGTTGCTTGCTCTAGTTGCTTGCTGCATAGTTGCTAATGCTTTTCTTGTAAAAAAATTGCTACTGCCACTATGTTAATTGCTATGGTGTACTAGAAGTGATTTTTGCTACTGCCACTATGGTGTACTAGAAGTGTTAATTCTTATGCTTTTCTTGTGCAGACCATCGGCTTCGACTACATCAACTACTAAACTAAAGTTCCCTTTTGGTGAGCATTTCGTCGAAAACCTCCGGTGACCGTGTGTTTTGTGGTACCACGACCATCGTGTCGTGGTTGTTTGTGATGATGTTGCCGGCCAGCTATGCCGGCGGGAAATGTTGTTGATGTGATGCTGTTGCCGGCCAGCTATGCCGGCCATTATTTGTGAAATGCTTGTGCAGGTACCCGTGAGGTGATACGTCCATTTTGCATCACTATTTTATATCATAATTTACTGCTATTCATCGATATATTTCATATTTAGAAGTGTTACTTATGTTATTTTACCTATTTTGCATGTTTGATGAATAATGGAGAATTGGACACCGGAGTCAGGATTCTGCTGGAAAAAGCACCGTCGAGATGCACTATTTCTGAAGATCAATAAATCGAAGGAGACATATGGAAGTTCCTATTTTACCAGAAGATGGAGGAGGCCAAAAGGGGAGGCTGAGAAGGGCCATGGGGGCCCTCCCAGCTGGCGCGGTGGGCCCCCTGCCGCGCCGCCAGGTGGTTTGGGGCCCTGGCCCACCTCAGCCGTTCCCCCTTCGCGTACTTGACCCCCTCGGAACCCTAACACACAGGGAGGCCATCGAAATATTCCGCCGCCTCCACGAGGCGGAAAACACCAGAGAGCGAAAAGCTCCCCTGCAGGAAGAAATCTGCCGGGGGAAATTCCCTCCCGGAGGGGGAAATCGTCGCCATCATCACCGTCATCGAGCTGGACTTCATCGGGATCATCATCATCATCATCTCCACCGCCAACACCATCATCACCGCCGCTGCACCCCGTCTCCGCTGTAACATCTAGGGCTGAATCTTGTCTATTTCATAGGGGAAACTCTCCCGGTGTTGATTACTCTTGTTATTGATGCTATTGGGTGAAACCATTGGACTAAGGTTTATGTTCAGATTGTTATTCATCATCATATCACCTCTGATCATGTTCCGTATGATGTCTTGTGAGTAGTTCGTTTAGTTCTTGAGGACATGGGAGAAGTCTTGATGTTAGTAGTGAACTATGTTGAGTAATATTTAATGGTTTGATGCTTAAGTTGTGGTGTTATTCTTCTAGTGGTGTCATGTGAACGTCGACTACATGATACTTCACCTTTATGGGCCTAGGGGAATGCATTGTGTATTCGTTTGCCAATTGTGGGGTTGCCGGAGTGACAGAAACCTGAACACCCGTTGGTATATCGATGCATGAGGGATAGCAGGATCTCAAAGTTTAAGGCTGTGGTTAGTTTATCTTAATTACTTTCTTGTATTTGCGGATGCTTGCAAGGGGTATAATCACAAGTATGTATTAGTCCTAGGAAGGGCGGTGCATTAGCATAGGTTCACCCACACAACACTTATCAAAACAATGAAGATTAATCAACTATATGAAGCGAAAGCACTTGACAATATTCCCGTGTGTCCTCAAGAACGTTTGGTCATTATAAGTACAACAACCGGCTTGTCCTTTGCTGTAGAAAGGATTGGGCCACTCGCTGCAACTATTATTACTGCATTTTATTTACTTGTACTTTATTTATCTGTCATATCAAAAACTCCTAAAAACTTGTCTGTGAGCATTTACAGTGAATCCTTCATCAAAACCGCTTGTCAACACCTTCTGCTCCTCGTTGGGTTCGACACTCTTATTTATCGAAAGTACTACGATACACCCCCTATACTTGTGGGTCATCAAGACTATTTTCTGGCGCCGTTGCCGGGGAGTGTAGCGCTATTGGTAAGTGGAATTGGTAAGGGAAACATTTATTGTACGTGCTGTTTTTATTTTTGCCTGCTGCTATATCTCATTATGGAGGGGTCTTCTCTTGAATTCCTATTTGGGAAAACAACTACCACTGCTAAGGTAGTAGAGGAGGCGCCAGATGAGCAGGTAATACCGTTCAAAATTCCTATGAAAATTGTTGAACGTGTCACAAATAACCGCTATGCAGGAGATGGAACTGTCCATCCTGGAGATCATTTGTTATTTCTGCATGAATTGTGCGAGTTATTTAAGTGTGCAGGTATCTCGATGGGAGAAGTTAAGAAGAAATTATTCTCTCTATCACTGTCTGGTAAAGCTGCACATTGGTATAAACTGCTGAAGAATGGGTATTCTCTTGGATGGGAGGAAATTGTACCTCTCTTTTACTCCAAATTCTATCCTCCAAGTGAGATTCATAAGGATCGGAACCTCATATATAACTTCTGGCCCTATGATGGAGAGAGTATCGCTCAAGCGTGGGGGAGATTGAAGGCATTAATGCTCAAATGTCCCATTCATGAGCTTCCTGGTAATTGTTATTGATAACTTTTATGCAAGACTCTCCTTTCAAGATAAAACTCTATTGGATACCACTTGTGCTGGATCGTTCACTCGTAATAAAGAAGAGTTTAAGTGGGACCTTCTTGATCGGATTCAGGAGAACACTGAAGGATGGGAGAATGACAAAGGTAGGGAGTCAGGTATAAACTATGACTTTGAGTGTGTTAAAAATTTTATGGATACTGATGATTATCGCAAAATTAGCACTACTTATGGTCTTGACTCTCAAATTGTTGCAAACTTTTATAAAGCCTTTGCTTCCTATTTCGGTTTGCCGAAGGAGGGTTTTAAAAATTATCATGAACCATATAAAGATGAATCTGTTTCTCATATATCTAAAGGTGTTGAGGTTAATGTTGTGATCGCATTATTCCAGAACCTTATATTGAAAAAGTTCCTTTTCCTAATAAGATTAAGGAACATACTATCATAACTGGTGTTGTTAGTAAAAGTAATAAGAAAACTACCAAACCTGATGAGCAAATAACTGTTGAACCTGTTGTAGCATTGGTTAAAGATCTTGTCACTGAAAATTTAGAAGATAGACACATTATCTTTTGTGAGGATGCTTCTAATATTGTCTCACATCCTAAAAGTTCTAGGAAGTCTAGTGTTCCTGTGCTTTCTGTTAGGATAGGTGATCATTGCTATTATGGTTTATGTGATATTGGTGCAAGTTCTAGTGCTATTCCTTATGAGCTTTACAGGGAAATTATGCACGAAATTGCTCCTTGTAAACTTGAAGAGATTGATGTGGTTATTCAGCTTGCTAATAGGGAAACTATCTCTCCAATTGGTATCATTAGAGATGTCGAAGTCCTTTGTGGTAAGACTAAATACCCTGCTGATTTTCTTGTACTTGGGTCGGCTGCCAATGATAGTTGTCCTATTATTTTTGGTAGACCTTTTCTGAATACTTGTGGTGCTGTTATAGACTGTAAGAAAGAGAAAATCTTTACTAAATTTGCTGGTGAATCTTATGAATTCAATTTCTCTAAATTTGCTAAAGCACCTTATGAAACTGAATTGCCTAGTGAGGATTTTGAAATTGCTCAACTTGCATCTATTGTTCTTGCTCCTAACAATGCTTTGCAGCAACATATGGAGAATCATGAAAGTGAGAACTTCAGGGAAGAAAGGAATGAGCTTGATGAAGTATTCCTTCGTCAACCTATGCTCAAACACAATTTACCTGTGGAAGATTTGGGTACCACAATGCCACCCAAGGAGGATCCTGTTTTTGATTTGAAACCTCTGCCTGATAATCTTAAATATGCTTATATTGATGATAAGAAAATATATCCTGTTATTATCAGCTCTAAACTTTCAGGTACAGAGGAGGAAAGGTTATTGGGAGTGTTGAGAAACACCGCGGAGCTATGGGATATACTCTTGATGACCTGAAGGGAATTTCTCCTACTATATGTCAGCACGCCATCAACATGGAACCTGATGCAAAGCCTGTTGTTGAGCATCAGCGTCGTTTAATACCCAAGATGAAAGAAGTGGTAAGAAATGAGGTATTAAAACTTCTTGAAGCTGGTATTATTTATCCTATTGCTGATAGTAGATGGGTAAGTCCTGTGCATTGTGTTCCTAAGAAAGGAGGAATTACCGTTGTTCCTAATGAAAATGATGAACTAATTCCTCAAAGAGTAGTAGTTGGTTATAGGATGTGCATTGATTTTAGAAAGGTTAACAAAGTAACTAAGAAAGATCATTATCCTTTGCCTTTTATTGATCAAATGCTTGAGAGGTTGTCCAAGAAAACTCACTTTTGTTTCCTTGATGGGTATTCTGGGTTTTCTCAAATTGCTGTGAGAGCGCAAGATCAAGAGAAAACTACTTTTACTTGTCCTTATGGAACTTATGCTTATAGACGTATGCCTTTTGGTTTATGTAATGCTCCTGCTACTTTTCAAAGATGCATGTCTGCTATTTTTCATGGCTTTTGTGAGGAAATTGTGGAAGTCTTCATGGACGATTTCTCCGTCTATGGAACTTCCTTTGATAATTGTTTGCACAACCTTGACAAAGTTTTGCAGAGATGTGAAGAAACTAGCCTTGTTCTTAATTGGGAGAAATGCCACTTTATGGTTAATGAAGGAATTGTTCTTGGACATAAAATTTCTGAAAGAGGTATTGAAGTTGATCGAGCTAAAGTGGAGGCAATTGAAAAGATGCCTTGTCCCAAAGATGTTAAAGGTATTCGTAGTATTCTTGGTCATGCTGGTTTTTATAGGAGGTTTATTAAAGATTTCTCTAAAATTTCCAAGCCTCTTACTAATCTTCTTCAAAAAGATGTACCATTTGTTTTTGATGATGATTGTAAGGAAGCTTTTGAAACTTTGAAAAAGGCTTTAATCACCGCTCCTGTAGTTGAACCACCTGATTGGAATTTACCTTTTGAAATTATGTGTGATGCTAGTGATTATGCTGTAGGCGCTGTTCTTGGGCAGCGAGTAGATAAAAAGTTAAATGTTATTCATTATGCTAGTAAAACTCTTGATTCTGCTCAAAAGAATTATGCCACTACTGAAAAAGAATTTCTAGCTGTAGTTTTTGCTTGTGACAAATTTCGACCCTACATAGTTGATTCGAAAGTCACTATTCATACTGATCATGCTGCAATTAGATACCTTATGGAAAAGAAAGATGCTAAGCCAAGGCTTATTAGATGGGTACTTCTTTTGCAAGAATTTGATTTGCATATCATAGATAGAAAAGGTGCTGAAAATCCTGTTGCTGATAATTTGTCTAGATTGGAAAGCATTCCTTATGATCCTATTCCTGTTAATGATAGCTTTCCAAATGAACAATTGGCTGCAATAAGTGTAAGTTCGCGAGATAGTCCTTGGTATGCTGATTATGCTAACTTTATTGTTTCCAAGTACTTGCCTCCAACCTTTTCAGCTCAGCAAAGAAGGAAATTCTTTTATGACTTGCGGCATTACTTTTGGGATGACCCACACTTATATAAAGAAGGAGTCGATGGTATTATGCGAAGATGTGTTCCTGAATATGAACAACAGGAAATACTGAGGAAATGCCATGGAAGTGCTTATGGAGGGCATCACGCTGGAGATAGAACTGCGCAGAAAGTTCTACAATCAGGTTTTTATTGGCCTACCCTCTTTAAGGATGCAAGAAAGTTTATTTTATCTTGTGATGAATGTCAAAGGGTTGGTAATATCTCTAGACGCAATGAAATGCCTATGAGTTATTCTCTTGTTATTGAACCATTTGATTGTTGGGGATTCGACTTCATGGGTCCTTTTCCTTCTTCACAAGGTAATACTCATATACTTGTTGCTGTTGATTATGTCACTAAATGGGTAGAAGCTATACCTACTAAAAGTGCTGATGGTGAGACCTCTTTAAAAATGCTTCAAGATGTCATTTTTCCTAGGTTTGGTGTACCTAGATATCTTATGACTGATGGAGGTTCTCATTTTATCCATGGTGGTTTTAGAAAGACTCTTGCTAAATATGGTGTTAATCATAGAATTGCTTCAGCCTATCATCCTCAAACTAGTGGACAAGTAGAATTGTCAAATAGGGAGATTAAATCTATCTTGCAAAAGACTGTTAATAAATCTAGAAAAAATTGGGCTAGTAAGTTAAATGATGCTTTATGGGCTTATAGAACTGCTTATAAGAACCCCATGGGCATGTCTCCTTATAAAATGGTTTATGGTAAAGCTTGTCACTTGCCTTTAGAATTAGAACACAAAGCTTATTGGGCAGTGAGAGAACTTAATAGAGATTTTAAACTTGCCGGTGAGAAAAGGTTGTTGCATTTAAGTTCTTTAGATGAATGGAGAAGTGAGGCTTATGAAAATGCTAGACTCTTTAAAGAAAAAGTTAAGAGATGGCATGATAGGAGAATTCTTAAAAGAGAATTTAATGTTGGTGAGAAAGTTCTATTGTATAGGTCTCGTCTCAGATTTTTTGCAGGAAAGTTACTCTCAAAATGGGAAGGACCATTTGTTATTGTGGAGGTGTATCGTTCAGGTGCAATAAAAATTGCTTCATTGAAAGATAACTCTACACAAGTGGTAAATGGTCAAAGACTCAAGCATTATATTTCTGGAGATTCTATTAATGAAGAGGTTGATACAATTAAAGTGGTGACTCCGGAAACTTTCATTGAAGAACATTTTTCTGGGACTGCAGAATTCGATTCGAATAGGTAACAGTTTCGGTAAGAAAAGTTTCGCGAATAACTTTCTAGAAGATATTTTCGTCGTTTTTATTAAATATGGAAAAATAAGAGACCGAACCGGATGGGAGACGGCACCCGTGGTGCCCAAACCATAGGTCGGCGCGGTGGGCCCCCCAGCCGCGCCGCCTGGTGGTTTGAGCACCCCGGAGCTCGTCTCCGATCAGGTTTCCTCCTGTACCTTCCTTATGTTGTAAAACTTTTTGCTATATAACTCACCCGAACCCCCGAGGTTCGTATCTCGCCTTTTCATCGTGTTTCGTTTCGAGCTGTTTCTGTCCAGATATTGTTTTCAGATCTAGAGCTGCCATGTCTTCATCGAAGCCTCCAAAGGACAGTTTCTTTGTGAACGTCGTCACCCCATACATGGATGAGCTGAAGATGCATCCCAAGGAGTCGCAGATGGTTGATGGAAAGCTGCGGACGGAAGACGTGCGAGGACCCAAAGGAGAAGGGAGCCTGGAAGCCAGGATGGAGAAGCTGGAGCAAGAGGTCTTCACATACAAAAAGCTGGCGGAACGTGAAGTGGGAGTCTTCCACTCAATGGTGTCCGCGCTGGTCGCTGAACATAAGAAGGAGACTGCACAACTCTGGGAAGACATATTTCACCTCATCAACACCACCAACAAACTGCAGGCGCAACTCTATGACGTCCAGAATCAAAACTGTGAGTATGAAACTCGGTTTAAAAACATAAGCGCTGCTGCTAGTTTCAGGATAATCGAAACCAAGTCGTCCTTTGTTGATGGGAAACCCCTTCCCTGGAAGTCTGATGATGAGGACAATTCACCACCACCACCGAAGGAGTAATTCATCATAAGTATTGGCATCCCCTTGGTTTGTTCCAAGCTTGGGGGAGTGCCGCGGTATCACATCATTATCTTTACCTTTTACTTTTCCATAAAGTCATATCGTGAGTAGGGAAGTTATCTTATATGATGGTTTGCAATGTGGAAGTATCTCTCTTTTAGTTGGTTATCTATGTATCCCTTGGTGTGAGTTGCCGTTATGAAATATTAATGAGAAGTTTTATCATTTACTTTCTGCATACTTTATTTTAGCTTGCAATTCTCTTTCATATTGATAACCTTGTTGTTAGTATAGGGATCACTTTTTAGAGCACCAAGTTAATCTTTTTGGTTTTGGCAAACTTAGCATTGGTCAGTAGTAGACAATACTTTGAGACTTAAGTAGAGAGAGGGGAGTGCATGCAAATATATTATTCCATGATCTTTCTTTCTTTGTAGCTCATAAGCTTAGTATTCTTAAGTTAAACTATTTGTGCTTCTAAGGAAGATTGCATGATTATTCTTATCACTTGTATAATTGTTTGTATCCCTCAACTCTTATGCTTGCTACATAACCTTGCTAGCCAAAGACCTGTATCGAGAGGGAATGCTTCTCATACATCCAAACCTTGAGCCAAACCATTGCCATTCGAGTCCACCATAACTTCCTACTATATGGTATTTTGCGCCATTCCAAGTAAATACTTCATGTGCTACCTTTAAATTATTCAAAACTTATTACTCCTAGTTTTGTGTCACTGTTTATTAGCTCATGAGGGTTGTGTAGTTTTTCTCTTGCACTTTTGTCAAACAGACTTTCACCAATGGACTAGTGGCATATACACCGCTTATCCAACAATTTGCAAAAAGAGCTGGCAAATGGGGTGCCCAGTCCCAATTAACTACAACTTTCATTAATAATTCTCTTCACATGTTTTGCCCTGATTTATCAGTAAGCAACTTAATTTGCAAATAGACACTCCTCCATGGTATGTGAATGTTGGAAGGCACCCGAGGATTCGGTTAGCCATGGCTTGTGTAAGCAAAAGGTTGGGAGGAGTGTCAACTATAAAGAAACTAAAATACATGTGTAAACAAAAGAGAAGAGGGATGATCTACCTTGCTGGTAGAGATAACGTCCTTCATGGGAGCCGCTCTTGAAAGTCTGGTTGACAAGGGGTTAGTGTTCACTTTACTACGATTCGTTGACAACGACATACATCTCAAACAACTATTTTCTCTCTATATGCTTTGCAAAACTTAAAAGCTCTAGCACATGATTTAATCCCTGCTTCCCTCTGCGAAGGGCCTATCTTTTACATTATTGTTGAGTCAGTAAACCCATTCCTCTCTATCTCAAGCAAGCATTTGAGTTGTTGAGATCCAATTAGTTATATGTGTTGATACTTCTAATCATATCTCTCATTTCCTTGTTTCGCACAATAGCTTTTATCCGAATGAATATAACTTTGAAAGTTATCAATGACTGTAAGGAGACTGTTATGATTAAGGCATGTAAGTTCTGCTATATAAGCTCTGATATAAAGACTCTTCTCGAAAGATAAGTATGATCTGTTAATTGTTCTCTGACCAAGAGTTTAAGTTTGCCTTCACCAATCATGGTTCTCTTTATGCACTTCATCGTGGTTCCCTTTACTTATTTCAAGTTAGATTATATGAAGGGAAGTTGCTGTCTAGAATGACTTGTGTATCAATGAATGTGATGCTTCTTGTCCGTATTTTATTTATCGACACTTTGCTCCATAAACTTGTGGTCATGTTTACTGAGCTCAGTTTTCGCTTGGGGACAAGCGAGGTCTAAGCTTGGGGGGGTTGATACGTCCATTTTGCATCACTATTTTATATCATAATTTACTGCTATTCATCGATATATTTCATATTTAGAAGTGTTACTTATGTTATTTTACCTATTTTGCATGTTTGATGAATAATGGAGAATTGGACACCGGAGTCAGGATTCTGCTGGAAAAAGCACCGTCGAGATGCACTATTTCTGAAGATCAATAAATCGAAGGAGACATATGGAAGTCCTATTTTACCAGAAGATGGAGGAGGCCAAAAGGGGAGGCTGAGAAGGGCCATGGTGGGCCCTCCCAGCTGGCGCGGTGGGCCCCCTGCCGCGCCGCCAGGTGGTTTGGGGCCCTGGCCCACCTCAGCCGTTCCCCCTTCGCGTACTTGACCCCCTCGGAACCCTAACACACAGGGGAGGCCATCGAAATATTCCGCCGCCTCCACGAGGCGGAAAACACCAGAGAGCGAAAAGCTCCCCTGCAGGAAGAAATCTGCCGGGGGAAATTCCCTCCCGGAGGGGGAAATCGTCGCCATCATCACCGTCATCGAGCTGGACTTCATCGGGATCATCATCATCATCATCTCCACCGCCAACACCATCATCACCGCCGCTGCACCCCGTCTCCGCTGTAACATCTAGGGCTGAATCTTGTCTATTTCATAGGGGAAACTCTCCCGGTGTTGATTACTCTTGTTATTGATGCTATTGGGTGAAACCATTGGACTAAGGTTTATGTTCAGATTGTTATTCATCATCATATCACCTCTGATCATGTTCCGTATGATGTCTTGTGAGTAGTTCGTTTAGTTCTTGAGGACATGGGAGAAGTCTTGATGTTAGTAGTGAACTATGTTGAGTAATATTTAATGGTTTGATGCTTAAGTTGTGGTGTTATTCTTCTAGTGGTGTCATGTGAACGTCGACTACATGATACTTCACCTTTATGGGCCTAGGGGAATGCATTGTGTATTCGTTTGCCAATTGTGGGGTTGCCGGAGTGACAGAAACCTGAACACCCGTTGGTATATCGATGCATGAGGGATAGCAGGATCTCAAAGTTTAAGGCTGTGGTTAGTTTATCTTAATTACTTTCTTGTATTTGCGGATGCTTGCAAGGGGTATAATCACAAGTATGTATTAGTCCTAGGAAGGGCGGTGCATTAGCATAGGTTCACCCACACAACACTTATCAAAACAATGAAGATTAATCAACTATATGAAGCGAAAGCACTTGACAATATTCCCGTGTGTCCTCAAGAACGTTTGGTCATTATAAGTACAACAACCGGCTTGTCCTTTGCTGTAGAAAGGATTGGGCCACTCGCTGCAACTATTATTACTGCATTTTATTTACTTGTACTTTATTTATCTGTCATATCAAAAACTCCTAAAAACTTGTCTGTGAGCATTTACAGTGAATCCTTCATCAAAACCGCTTGTCAACACCTTCTGCTCCTCGTTGGGTTCGACACTCTTATTTATCGAAAGTACTACGATACACCCCCTATACTTGTGGGTCATCATGAGGCCCTTGAGATTGCCGGAACGTTGATTAACTTCCGTTCCGGCAAATTCGGGTACTCCATATGTCCTATTTTTAGCAAAGGTCATGCCAAAAAAATTCGTGAAATTTAGCATGACTTTGCTAAAAATAGGACATATGGGGTATTGCGGCTAATGCATGGGCCGGGGTTTCTTAGTACTAAATTAAGTGATGCTTTTGTTACATTTGTTGTACTAACATTTTGCCTCTTTTAATGTAGTGCAAACATGTCCTCCGAGGCCGGCCCTTCTGGGAAGCACAAGCTAGAGAAAAGAACATATCGTTCTGGGAATTGAACCCGGAGATGGAGGATGCGGAGGCCGCCGAACTGGCTCGTGACGGCGATGGTGACTTTCTGTTAGAGTCTGCCAAAGCCACCACCACCGATGGAGAACCCACCAGCACGGATGTCGGGGGTGGCGACCACACGGATGGCGGTGGTGGTAGTAACCCGCCTGCTAGAGGCCTGCTAAGAGTCTTAAGAAGCCGAGGAAGGACCGGACACCGCAAGCGGTCAGCACCGTCACACACACGTTCACTAAGGTCTCCTTAAGTGGCCAACCACTGGAGCCTAGGGACATCGCAAAAGGGTATGGCATGCAACTAGGGTGCATCCTCCAGGAAAACGCATTGATCAACACGTATGACCTCAGGAATCCGGAGAATGAGGCTTTGCGCAATGACCTCCTCAAGAAGCTTCACCAACGATATATTTTCCCGGATGATGAAAAAAAAGGTGCACAACTTCGCCATCACGAAGATGAACACCGCATTGACAAGCTGGAGAGGCCGGGTGAAGGCGAAGATTCTTGAAAAGGGTCTTAGCTGGGAGGAGATTAGTGCCAAAGAGCCTTACCTCGAGAAAGACGAGTTCGATATATTTAAGGTGTCCTTGTCATCTCCGGAGGCTGAAAAATGGACCGAGTGGGGGAAGAACATGCGGGCACTGAACTTAGGTAACCACCATTTGGGAAGCGGCGGTTACGCAGAAAAAAGCCCGTTTGGGACAAGGAGGATGCCGAGGTTGCGAAACTTGGGAAAGAGAACCCGTGGCATAAATTCACGGACGAGCAAGTTAGGAACTTTGTTCGGTCCCGCTACTATCTGAAGCTGGGGACGGGGGAATTCGTTACCGACTATGAAGATGTGTTGGAATTCGAGAAAAAGCTGGTAAGCAACTTAATTACCGTGGATATCTCAAAGTCCATTTGCGTTGATTTCTACATGGGTTCACGTTTATTTCCTTTGTCCACAGGCGGCTAAGTTGGAGATTGAGGCTGAGGCCGATCCGTCGTCCCAGGAGCCTCCGGCCGGCCCGTGGGACACGACTTTCAACTAGGTGATGAACGTTTACAAGGGGAGGGACAAGTCAAAGCCGCCGACGTCAGTTGGCCGTGTGACCGGCTTTGGTACGGCGATGAAGTTCACCGAGTACTACAGCACGAACACCGAGAAGAAAAAGGAGAGGAGGAAGCCGGCTAAAGATAGAGCCGAGGTTCTCGAGCTAAGGAAGAAGCTGGACGCACTAGAGGCCGAGAAGGTGGACTCCAGCGTGGTGGACAAGCTAGTGGCCGAGAAGGTGGACGAGTGTAATGCCCCGGGAGTTTTCCCCAATTAGTTTTGCTTGTTTTTTTTCTTTTTGCATCATCATGTCATCATGCATCTTGTTATCACCTTGCATGTTTTGATAAATAAATCAAACTATTATTTTTTATGCAAACCTAATTTTGTTTTGCAAATAATAATCCATCTCTCTCTCTCTTGCTATTTTAACTAAAACCCCAAAGTAAATATTTGGGAATATTTGTAAAATTATTTCAAATCCAAAACTAAAGTTTATAAAAATGTTATTTTGTAAAACCTTGCCCTTATTTTATTTCTCTCCTTTATAATTCTTTTTCCCTCTCTCCTCCACTCTTTTTTCCTCGAAATTGATAAATTCCCAGAATTTCGTATGGGCCAAGAGAGCACCAACTGGCCCATCCCTCCTCTTCCTTTCTTCTTTCTCTTCAGCCCAGCTGGCCCAACTTGGCCCATTCCCTGTCGCTTTCTTCCTCCCTCTGGTACAGAGGAGAAGCTTTACACCGTGGCCATGGTGGCCTCCACCCGCAGCCTCACCTTCCCCTCCTTTTCCCCCCTATAAGGTGTGCTCCCATCTCCTGAAACCCTAGCCTCTCCCCCACCTTTTCCCCAGCGCCGCCGCTCCCCTCCTTTTTCCCTTTTCCCCTCTCTTTCTTCTCTGTCTCTTCTTCCCCAAAAAAATCCCTCCATGGCCAGAGCTTGAATCACACCGAGCCGTCGCCATGGTCCTCTTCAGGAGCTGCTGAGCCCGGGAATCGGACCGGAACGCCGTCCGCATCAAGATCGCCGAAGGGACCCAGAGCTGGAGCCGCCGGGAGCGCCTCCGCTGAGCACGTCTTCCTCGTCGTCAAGTTCGCCGTCGACTCCGTCGGTCGCTGTCGACTTCCTCTCTTCCTGGAGCCCGTCCTCCTCGCCTACGACCCCCCAAGGTGAGCCGCAGCTCTGGGACGTGTTCCCCTTCCTCTCCCCTTGCTCTGGGTGCTCGCCATCGCGCGGCACCGCTGCAGCTCGTCTCCGTCGCGTCTCCGTTCAGAAAAGTCTGAACCATCTGTCTTTCTTCAGTTAACGTTGCCTCTCCTCTTCTTATACAGTCGGACTCGTATCCAATCATCAACCGAGCCGTAGCCCAGTGGCTGCGCTCCTCCTCTTCCTTCGTGGAGATCACGAGTTCGACTCCCAGCCGGAGCAAATCCATCCCCTTTTCCTGTTTTTCTCATCCGGCGCCTCTGTTGGGCCTCGGCCCAAGATCCTCCCGTACCTGTCTGTCGCCGGCGTGCGGCAGATTGCTACCTGCAGCCAGATCTGGCCCATCTCACCTTCTGTTCATTCCTTCTCTTTCTTTTTACAGAAAATGCCTAAATTCATATCTTTTGTTTTACAAATCTAAATACTACAAATTATATGTCTATCTTTATTAGAAAAATGCAAGTAATATGAATATGCCATCCATACTCTTGTTTGCATCATCTAGCTTGTTACTTAGTGGTCTTTTGCATAATCACCTAAATAAATAAAGATGGAATGTGTGGGATAATAATATAAAGATTGTCCCTATTCCATTTAATTTTGTGTAGCTCACCCATGCCTTGTCTCCCATGTTAATCAACATTTAACTTTGATGGTTAGCTAAATAATTTGAACCTTAATATTAATTGTCGGAATCCCGGTTCCGCTTAATTTGGCTTAAGTTGCATCTTGCCATGTCATGCATCATATCATGAACATGCTGGATCTTTTTCCATAGTTGTAAGATGCATCTTTTGCGCTTTCCAGTGTTTGTTGCTTCTTCGCGGATAAGACGTTGAGATGATGTGAGCAACGACAAGTTCTGCTTCCCCTACCGTGTTTTCAGGCAAGCTTTGCTCACTTGCTACCATTACATTGTCTTCCATTCCTGCCGTTGATCTATTGCTATCCTTATGTTACGATGCTTGTGTCTCGATCCTATATACATATTTACCATGCAGCCTCATACAGCCTTATCCCCACATCCTATTACCTTGCTGTTTGTTTACTGTTGGCCTTGCGAGTCGTAGTTGCATGCTTAGGTCTGATGTCGCAAGTCTGTCTTTCTTATGTATCACCTGCTTAGTATGATAGGTTGGTTCACTTTACTTAATATAATGATAATGTTTGTGTGAGATGAACTAAATGATAAGGCACCCGGTGGAAGGCCAATGCGTTGGTGTTTTGTTCTGCTAAGTGTCGCACTAGGAACTCAGTTCTTGTCCTCTTATCCAAGTACGAGCGCACTATCCACATGTGGGGTCCATGGGAACCCCCTCGACTTAGTACCGGATCTACCAACTTGTCCAGGAGCTACAACTAGTTCGGGCTTTCCATTTGCTCATATGCATGTGCATGAGACTTGACTGATGATGAGAGGTTTGATGATATGGGGGGACATATAGGTGCGGTACGACGCGAAGCGGACTTTCCTACTGTGGTCTGTTCCGCCTAGTGCGTAGTCGCAAACGATTGAGTCCGCTACGGAGGTATCGGCCGGACTCTGGACGCGGGTAACAACTCAGATGGGTGGCTCCCTGGACTTGTTGGTAGAGAAGGGAAAACGTCTTGTCGCGACATCCTGCCGACACACCGACGGAAGTGTGTTACTCATGGGCATTAAGGGTTGAACGTGCGTGTGGCTTAACAGTAGTGCACCCCTGCAGGGTTAAATCTTTTCGAGAAGCCGAGTCCGCGGTTATGGACAACTTGGATCGGATGCTGGCTAACAAGATCATAAACAACTTACACCTAATGATTCTAATTAACTTGACTAGTAAGTTAGACTTACTTTCACAATAAGATGTAAACTAAAATTTGACAACTGTGTGAGTTTCCCTCGATTGCTTCCTCATACTTGGTTGAGGGGGTGAATCTGGGAAGTGTTATGTTTGGTGTTAGAATCTAGTTGGTTTGGTCACGCTCTCTTATCCCTCTCCAATAGACGTAAGTTGTAGTGTGTCTCTATAGGTTGTTTAGTGCTGCTGCCGCCTCAGTCCACCTTCCTTTATACTTTGGCAGTCCTTGTGTTGGTATCAATGGAACATTGCTTGCCAGGCGGTTGTGCCTGACCCATCTTTGGGCTGTACTTTTATGTGCAGTCAACAGGTTTAAAGTCTGACGACGTTAGCTTGGGAATCCCTCCGGCTCGGCCTGGGCAGGGATTGGACGCCATCGGTTATCTTCAGGACTCTTAGTCCAATTTGTATCTTGTCCGTAGTCGGACACTATTTTGCTTTCACTGTGATTTGGATCTTTGTAATGTATCAGTTGTATCTTGACTCGTTTGAGTCGTTCTTGTATATATATATCTTCTTCTGTTGTTGTTGTGGATTCTTTCATGAACTGTTGTAATGATTATCACCAATCCACCCACATAACGCGTATGTTTCGGCGTGCACGTTATGTCTGGTGGGCGTCTTAAGATCGTTATCATGCGGGTTTTGGCGGGATCGCTGAAATCTGCATAGTACCGATTTTGGGGCGTCACAACGAGAAGCTCCGGACTTTGTTACCCCCTGCATTGGTGTAGGGGATAACTGCTTGGCATGCGGGAGGTCAACAGGGGCCGATACACGTGCCCAGCTTCACCGGCAGCACCTCCAGCAATAACGTGTCACCGGTCCTGCCGACCCCACCGGTGCCCCCTGCCGTGGAGCAACATACACCAACGCCGGAGAATAATGATAATGCACACGAGCGGCCGGAGAATGATAGGCCGGCCGCCAGCGCCCTTGTCTCGACATTAGCCAAGCTCAATGCCGTCACCAAGGTAACTAATTAGTATGTGTGTGTGAGGCAATGGAAACATATATATGTATGATCATGAATATGTATGATACATTGTGTGTGAGACTATATATGCCTTATCTCATGGTGCCCGCTATGTGTTGACTCACAGGACATGCCTTGCATACTCCTGCATAGGGTGGGGGCCGACGGCGAGTTGAAGGAAGTCGCAAGGGCCTCGACCGTACAACTTTTGACCCGCGATATCCACAACGTCCGAATGAGCGAGCTCGTGATGAAAGTAAATGTGAGCGAGGTACTGCCTGAGTTCCATGACATCGACCCCCCCAAGCAACCTCAGGGAGCCGAGAACACACATGAAGCTTGGCGAATGCGGGAGGTGGATGCTGGAATGGACGAAGACCAAAATTCGTCTTGGGGATGTTCTTCATGGGGCCAGGCGCACCGGCGGCACCACCTCGAGGCCCCGGGCCATGATCGTTTGGCCCCCGTCGAGGCGGACAAAAAAAGATGTTGCGGATGAACCGGCGCCACAAGCAGCCGTCACCACCACCCAGACGGAACCGCCAGTCGCCGCCACCGCCGGCCGGAAGCTACCGCCGCCGGTCATCGCCGCCACCAACCGCCACAAACAGTTGTTGGGAACGTCTTCCCCGCAACCGTTCAAGGTTAGTTCTGACTTTCCGAATTCCCCGACTTTCCAACTTTCCCGACTAACGGATGTGCTATTGTTTATGTTTAGGACAAACCCGTTGCACCTCAACTTGGTGGCAACGACGACAATGTTGAGGAGGATGATAATGATGTAAACGTCGATGACTACATCAACACTGGCGCCGCCGCGGATGATATGTTCATGCCTCTTATGGATGAAGAACCCTTCCGTGACCACCACATTCAACCTGCTCGTCCCACTTCATGCACACAGCGCCGGGCCTTCACCGACACGCCTCCGGATGCCGGCGATCATCAAGCTCAACCGGGTAACATTTTCAGCCTAACACACTGCATGAAACAGTTAAAGCGGGGTTCACTGCACCCCCACAATCCCCAGAGACGAAGAAAAAGAAGAAGCAAAGGAAGAGAAAAGCATCCTCTGCGAGCCAGCCACATCCTAAGATCCGGGGTCCTGAAGACACGATTCCACAAGGCTACCCCCGAGTTCATGAAGCTGGTAAAACTATCTTGTCCGGGGACATGCTCCGCCTTGCAGAAGGACCCATGATTACTTTGCAGAATCTTGTCTTGTATCTAGAGGAGACCCTTCTTAAATAGGAGAACCCAGGTGTGAGATCCTGGCTCAGGGCTTAACAGGATTAATAGAATACTCATATAAACAAGTTGCAACTTCTTTTCCGGAAGCTCATCTGGAAGGAACTCCGAGGTTAAGCGTGCTTGGCCCGGAGCACTCCCAAGGATGGGTGACCGACCGGGAAGTACTTCCCGGGTGCGCACGAGTGAGGACAAAGTGCGCAGAAAAGACCGGTGTTGATCTGTGGGGCTAGTCTGGAGATCCTAGAGAGCTGCCAGGAGTGACAGGCCCGGCCCGGGGGTGGCCGGGGTGTTACAATTTGGTATCAGAGCCGACCTTCGCGGCAACACGGGCGTGTGCGGGTCAGGGGCGCAGACATGTGGAGCATGTGCCGGCACTGGACGCACAGACGTGTACCAAGAGGGGAAGTTCCTGGACTGGAGGTTGACCGACGAGGGCATCGGTCTTCTAAGGGGGAAGGATGTGAGATCCTGGCTCAGGGCTTAACAGGATTAATAGAATACTCATATAAACAAGTTGCAACTTCTTTTCCGGAAGCTCATCTGGAAGGAACTCCGAGGTTAAGCGTGCTTGGCCCGGAGCACTCCCAAGGATGGGTGACCGACCGGGAAGTACTTCCCGGGTGCGCACGAGTGAGGACAAAGTGCGCAGAAAAGACCGGTGTTGATCTGTGGGGCCAGTCTGGAGATCCTAGAGAGCTGCCAGGGGTGACAGGCCCGGCCCGGGGGTGGCCGGGGTGTTACGCAGGTTACCGGGCGTTCACGGTCAAGGTGCCAAAAGAGTTGGTGGACTTCGTCCAGGAAGACCCCGCGGATGTGTTCTTCATAGCGTACGAGGACATCTTCAACCTGTATCACTCCAAACGGCTGGACTATAACATGGCCCGCCTATATGCGCTCGATGCGGCGATGAAGATCAGGAGAGATGATACCCCGTACGTCGCGATAGTGGATCCCTACTACATGCGCAACAGCCATCTGGTGGAAGGATCAACGACACGGGAAACAGCCAAGGAGTACCTCGTTAGGGTCTTCCTGGCCAACAAGAAGAAGAACGCCCTTCTTCTGCCTTACTTTTTCAAGTAAGTACACATCCGCTCGCCACCGTCCTATCTTATGCCTTCTTGTACATTTCTTCCATCGTTGATCCTTTGTCCAACATTTCGCTTCAATTGTGTTGAGCAGGGACAAGTACTGCGCACTCATCTACGTATCCCCGAGGTGGTCCGTTGCCACTTATTTGGACTCGGGGAATAAATCCGGCCAGCCGAGATCATACAACAGATTAAAGGGTGTTCTCGATGACGCTCTCGACGCCTATGCCAAAAAAGGGCGGCCCCTTCCATAAGCAGTCGGAATTTTTTACGGAGGACAACACACACAAGTTCTTGCATGGGATCCAATTCCATTGCATCAAGCAACTGGATGGCAGCGTGATGGAGGCCTACTACGCCCTCCATCACCTTAAAACGATTGTCTGGGATTGCGAGAAAATGAAGATTGCATCTAATCTCGCAGAATACACCAAAATGGCGGATGCTCTCACCGATGCTGATTATAGACAAGCCTTCCATCGCATCCGGCTGCAGTTAACAAATATCATCCTCGACGATGTCATTCATGCCTCAGGGTCCTTCCACTTCCGCTTGGGTAGGATGTATTATAAAAGATAGCCTTGCTAAGCATTACTAGCTAGTGTGTACTTTTTTGTAGAAGTGCATGTGTAGGGTTATATATTATATATATGCTATGCTATGAAACTCAAATAGGATAGCCATATGATTTCCAACCATGACAATTGATTGATCGTCTTGCCTCTCTACTTATACGAACAAATTATACTCTATGTATATCACTAACCAATATATATCCTAATCCATCTTCAGCGTTGTCTCAGAGGGACATGGAAGAACGACTAGCGGCGCAGAATGACACCAGGGAGTGGAGGACGAAAGGGGGCATTCTACCGTTCCCGGCGCCGCTCAAGAAGAGGAAGTCATGATCATGCATGCTCCCGCGCGCTCTTACTCACCATCATCACCGATGTGTACTACATTTGATCCTAATTAGGCGGTAAACACTTCATTTGTAATGTGTAGTGTGAAATGATGAACTTTTGTTTCTATCATAACTAATATATTGTGTAAATTAACATTCGGCACTTTTGTGACTATGTGTATGTATATCGGGCACACTAAGTAATATGTGTGATGACACAGTGATTAATGTGTGTCTGTTTATATACCTGTCAAATATATCTGTATTTCTGTATAAATCCTGTATATACCTGTATTTGTACAGCAAAATGAAAAAAAATACCTGTACTACTGTTTCATATTTCTGTGGCGCACGCGTTTTTTTTGGTGGCGCACCACTTTCTGTGGCGCACCAGGCGCCAGTGCGCCACAGAATACCTCTGATATGTGGCCTACCGAGCAATTTCTGTGGCGCACGGCCTAGGTGCGCCACAGAAAGCTGGATTTCTGTGGCGCACGCCCATGGTGCGCCACAGAAAAAAAATTAGTGGCAACGATTCTGTGGCGCACCCAACAATTCTGGGGGTGCGCCACAGAATCCTAATTTGGTGCGCCACTGATAGGGTATTTCCCACTAGTGTAAACACCCGAGCCATATTTCCAGAAAACATCCGCTGCCGCCGCCGCCATCAACCCTAACTCGGGAGGGTTCTAAAGCTCTTCTCGGCACCCTGCCGGAGAGGGGAATCATCACCGGAGGGCTCTACATCGCCATGTCTGCCTCCGGAGTGATGTGTGAGTAGTTCATCTTTGGACTATGGGTCCATAGCAGTAGCTAGATGGTTATCTTCTCCTTTTGTGCCATCATGTTTAGATCTTGTGAGCTGCCTATCATGATCAAGATCATCTTATTGTAATGCTACATGTTGTGTTTGCTGGGATCCGATGAGTATTGAATACTATGTCAAGTTGATTATTGATCTATCATATATATGTTGTTTATGATCTTGCATGCTCTCCGTTATTAGTGTAGTCTTTGGCCAAGTTGATGCTCGTAACTCCAAGAGGGAGTATTTGTGCTAGATAGTAGGTTCATGCCTCCATTTAATCTGGGACAGTGACAGGAAGTTCTAAGGTTGTGGATGTGTTGTTGCTACTAGGGGTAAAACAGCAATACTTTATCTAAGGATATTTGTATTGTTTACATTATGCACCATACTTAATGCAATTGTCTGTTGCTTGCAACTTAATACTGGAAATGGTGTGGATGCTAACCTGAAGGTGGACTATTTAGACACAGATGCATGCTGGATAGCGGTCTGTGTACTTTGTCGTAATGCCCAAGTAAATCTCATAGTGATCATCATGACTTGTATATGCATTGTTATGCACTTCTCTATTTTGTCAATTGCCCAGCTGTAATTCGTTTACCCAGCATGTTAGTATTTTATTATGGAGAGACACCACTAGTGAACTGTGGACCCGGTCTATTCTTTTACATCTGAAATACAACTTACATCAATCATTGTTCTTTTTCATTCTCTGCAAGCAAACATCATTTTCCACACTATACGCCTAATCCTTTGTTTTTAGCAAGCCGGTGAGATCGACAACCTCACTGTTAAGTTGGGGCAAAGTAGTTTGATTGTGTTGTGCAGGTTCCACGTTGGCACCGGAATCCCTGGTGTTGCACCACACTACACTCCTTCACCAACAACCTTCAGAACATCGCCGACTTCCTACTGGTCCGATTAAACCTTGGTTTCTTACTGAGGAAAAACTTGCTGCTGTACTCATCATACCTTCCTCTTGAGGTTCCCAACGAACGTGTGTCTTTCACGTCATCACTTCCGCAGTCTGCGGCGCGGGCGAGTGTGCGACCAAAGGTGTCGCCGACGCGTTGAGATCGAGGGTAGGTACCTCGACCGACTCGCCAGAGGAAGGAGAAACCCGCGGCGGCATGGTTCCCGGGAGGAACCCGTACGTAGGAGATGGTGCGGTCGCGAGCGGTCTCGACCTTGGAGGTCGGGCCGTGGAAGTGTTGGAGCTGGCCGCCGCAGAGGAGACCCTGACCGCCGCCGCAGTCGCTACCCCAACCGCCGCCGCGGACGGGACAAGTCCAATGAGGAGGAGGGCAGCTGTCGCGGTCTTGGTCACGTGGTCGGTGTTGTCCTCGTCGCCCTTTTCCTCGGTGGCGGCCTTGGCGGCGGCGTCAAGCTTGTCCTGCTTCAGCCTCTTCCTCCGGGCGCCCCGCTTGAGGGTCTTGGCGGCCCTCTGCTCCGCCGTGAGCTCCTTCTTCACTTTCTTCAGCCGGGGCGCAGGTCCGGCGGTGTCGGCCAGCCCTTGGGTCTTGGCGGAGGCGGCGGCGGCCATGGGTAGGTCTGGACTGTGGAGTGGGGTTTTGGGAGAGGAGTGTGAATTTTGCCTCCAAAAACGGACTGGAGGAGGACACAAAATCGGTCCGCTCGCGTCCAGGGCCGACGCATCGGTGACCCAGATTTGGGCAAGGAATGCGTCACGGCGGACAGAAAAACGGACCACGGTCCGTTTGCGTCGCCCCGTTGGGCCGTGAATTTGGCTCCAGCGGACAGCGACGGACCGGCGCGGACTCGATGCGTCGTACCGTTGGAGTCATCCTAAGAGCATGCCGGGGCGGAACATAGACGGCGGTCTGGCGCATCCGCGCTAAGCAAAGGTGCACGACAACGACGACACAGAGGACCAGGGGGACTGCGCGGCGGAGCAATGCGACGATTCAAAGTTTTTTTTTGGTGGGGCTGGAACCGAGGAAGGAAACTAACGAAGGAGACCTCCTACCGCAACAAGAGTCGTGTGACAGGACAGGATACTAATGTTAGCTTGGCGCATATGATATGCGTGAAATGAGATCACGTATGACAAGCCTCTGCCTGTTGTGGAAGGGTCCTGACGATTCTTGGCACACATGTAGTCTCTACAGATTGTCCGGCAGCTGTCGAGTGTCGACTGAGCAGATCATGAATGGAAAGGAAATATTAGGGTCTCGCCCTAATGAAACTGAATCTCGAAATAGGCTTTCGCCCCGCTATATTAATATAGCAACCGCCCTATACAACAACAAGATCACTGCTGGGGCAAACAGCACAAGACAGCCCAAAAGAAACAAAAAGAAAAAGAAAAGAAATAACGCCGACAAAGGCGGTTCGACGAAAACGAAGAAAACTCGCAACCGCTGCGCCCTCCGGAGAATTCCACCACGCTCCTAGCACTCAGGGGCTCCGCGTACCAAGCAGCACCTCCAAGAAGGTGATCGATGATGACGACGCTGCTGCCCGAACCGGAACTAGGGTTACCCCTGGTACCCGTCCTAGGGTTTCCCCGGTACAACATCGGGGTGGGGAGGAGGTACACCCGACGCCCTTCAGGAAGGACGGCGATACCCGCAGGCGTCACCGCGTCGGTGTCGAGAACGACATGGATTTCTCTCGACCCCAAGAAACCACACCCCCGGAGCTCCATAGTGTTCCACCAACTCACCACCCACCAGCACACGCCACCACGGTCTTGCAATTATCATCGCCGTCTCCCGTGAACCATGTTGCGAGGTCGGGAAACCGAGAAGAAGGAGCACCAGTGAGGGATAGCAGTACAGTAGCACGCGGGAGGGATTGACCTCCACCGCCGTCGGCGGTAGCCGACCGGATGCAGCAGCCGGGACACACCAGGCCCTCACTGGCCCGACCGAGCCCGGAATGGGCCCGTAAAGTCCTAGCCTCCGCACTGTAGCAGGCGCGCCACTGTTTCCGCCGTCCCCGGCACCAGGCTCTACCTTTCAGTCCACCGGAGAAGCCGCCACCACGACCGAGGCAGCCCGCCCAGACCCAGATGGGCCCTAAGGGCCCAGATCTGGGTCGGGAGGGCGCTGTCGGTCGCACGCCGGCGACCAGCCGGCCGCGCTCGGTCTACCACGGCCCTCAGCAGCCAAGCGGCCGCTCCCTCGTCACCACGCGCACCCGGGCCACGCCGGCCGTCGCCAAGCCAAAGTGCACCGCTGCTGCAGGCCGCCGAGCGCCGCGCCGCCGCCCCTGCCAGCGGGGAAGAGCTGGCGCCGCCACCGGCACCGGAACCGCACAGCCACGCCCGGCGGCCGGCCCCAGCGGCGGCGGAGGGTGGAGGGAGAGAGGAGGGAGCTCGAGCCAGCGAGTTGGGGTTTCCCCTGTTCGCCCGCGCGGGGGCGAGACAGGGAGGGATGGGGTGGTGGAGGCGAGCCGGGCCGGAGCGTGGCGGCGGCGGCGGCGGACGGAGAAACCCTAGGGAGAGAGAGGAGGGACGGGACTGGGGTGGGAGTGCTCCTGCCTAATCGCCTGGGGTGCCTTCTCCCTAATGAAACTGAATTGAGGGCCATGATGGAAGGGCTCGCCCTTGCCCATGGGGTGGTGCCAGCTTCGCGTCGTAATGGAGACGAACAGCGTGGAGCTTGTCCGGATGATCTAGTTGGACAGATTGCCAAGGACGTGACATATCTAGACTTGGACAGCTAAACATGTTATTTATCATCGTCGAGACAGACAGTGTCAGTTCCTGAACATCAGCTATGCCGATATCTGAAGAAATGATATGCCCATTCGACATATGCGGCTCCAATCCGAACATAGAGACCTCAGTTAAGGCAGCCGTGCTGTTGTTGCAGCACACTCGGGCCCACGCTCAGGCGATTACTGCAGCACCGTAAGATCTGAAGAAATGCTGAACCGGGCGGAGTCGGGGATGGAAATCCTTTTTTGGGGGTCATGGTCAGACTGCAAGCGGGACGCACCACGGGCTCCCGCGCATACAACCGCATACACCGCTCGCTTGCATTGGAGATCGCTTGCATACGCGCTCGCTTGCTAGCTCACTCGCTGGCGCCACGTATGAATCACAATGCCAACTTAAAAATGTTAGTTTTGTCCAGGTTTTGATGAAAGTAGCACCTAGGCAAGAGCAGAATTGAATTTGACAGTTGATGTTCTGACAAAGATTTTCCACACACACAGGAATATAGGAATTAATGGTACACCTTGAGAGTTGATCACCAATCCATCACTTCTAGTAGCAACCAAAATGCACCATAAGGACCAGAAATAGAACGTGACATAATTCTGAATCACACTGCCGCATTGCATTAACCAATCACCATAACAACCATGAGTTCGAAGATTCAGACAAAATATCAAGATAGGAAAAACAAACTTCAGATGGGCATCAGTGACAGGATTTAAGCTACCAAAAACTTATGCTTGATCTGTGAAGATGGTACCGACTAAAGTTCAACGATCTTTCTTAACTGCAGCTACATAAAACACTAGGGGCGCGTTTGGTAGCCTGCAGCAAGCCGGGCCAGGCCCGCTGGCTGCAGAACCAGGCTGGTTGTTTGCTTGCATGCAGCCTAAAACTTGCATAGCGCGCTTCTTAAAGCACCTCGGGCCAGGCCCAGTGGGAATGGCCGAATCGGCCGTATCCACGGAGCCATGCGCGTTCCACTTCTCTCTCTTCTCCCCGCGTGCAGATTCCCCATCCCGCCTGCAGCCGCGGCGCTCGATTTGGAGATGGCAGGAGCTCGCGTGGTGCAGCCGAAAACTCGGCGGGAGAGTTTGCGTCACCTCCCCCCAAAACCCTCCCCTATATACACCCTCTACTCTCACCGCTGGTCGGAGTCCACCATTTTCATCAATTCGAGGTCTTCGGTCGGAGCTCGCAGGCAAGCGACGGCGGCAGTCTTCATCGGCAGGCAGTAGCGGAGCGGCGGCGGCAACCTCGTCGGCACGGAGTGACCTCGTCTTCATTCGTCCGCATCCATGGCTGTAAGTTTCGATACCTTGGCTACCATAGTGTTCATGCATGTAGTATGTTCTAGATCTGAGCTGTGTTTTTCGGTATGCTCTGATGTATGTATGATCCATGCTCGTAGCTGAGTAGCTAGGATGTGTAGATCTGTTAGATTCCATCTAGGTTCTCACATGTGGCCATGCTCTCTAGATCTGTTAGCTTGCCTTTGCTTACGGGGTTCACAATGTTAGATCTGGTAGGCTCATAAGGTGTGTTATCGTGCTCGATGTAGGAGATGAAGAACGAGGATTTTAGTTTGTCACTTGTACCTATTGGGGACTCCCAAATCCCATCCTCGTATGTCAATGACTCTCAGCCCATCATGGACTTCGGCATGACCGAGAGCATGTACGGTGTTGTGAACGACGTCGTAGGCTCGTTAGCTACGACGTTGAACCAGCAGATTGCGAAGAACAAGGCCCAGGCCAAAGCAACCATGAAATGGCTCCTTTCATGTCCACCTTCGTGCTCAAGCACATGACCACTCTCATCAGGACAGGGGTTAGGACAGACAAGGGTTTCAAAGAGGTGCATCTGAAAGCTTGTGCTAAGGCTCTCTTTGCCCACTGTGGGGCAGAGGTGACATCAACTCAGTGTACAACCACCTGAGGAAGTGGAGGCTGAGATGGGTTCAGGTGAGCAAGCTCAGAGATTTGAGCGGCGCTCAATGGTGTGAGGAGACCCACACCATCATCCCGGAGGACGCACACTACACGGGTCACATCATGGTGAGCACCTGTGTACTAACAGTCGGTTCTTTTGAAACTTGTGCTAACCATCCTGCTCTCTCATCTTCCAATCGTAGGATCACCCCAAGGATGTTGAGTTTCTTAACAAGCCTATTCTGAACTACCCACAGATGCAAACGATCTTCTCCTTTGGTTTGGCCACCGGCAAGTATGCCATGGGGTCAGGTAATATGCCGGAGGATGGCGACACGCAGGAGTCTGAGAGCGTGCTCCCTGATGGTCCTCCGGGCAGGAAGGGGGATACACCCAGCCACGCCCATGGACTAAAGAGGAAGAGAGGTGCCCTTGCTGAGGAGGAGATCCAGGCCTTTGCCAGCATGACTGAAGCTGTGAAGGAGGTTGCCCAGGCCATTAGGGAGAGCAAGCCGACGGACATGCACCCTGACATGTACAATGCCGGCATGGACTCTATTGGGTTCACTAAGGAGGCTCTGATGGTGGCTCTCGGCCACCTCGTCGACCACAAGGCACAGGGTGTCAACTTCGTTGGCATGACAGAGCAGCACCGGACCCTCTGGCTGAGGAACTTCATGGGCAAGTACTACAACGAGTGATCTCACACTGTCGAGGTGGGGAGGGGTGGCAGCAGCAGATGCATGAAGAAGTTGAACTGATGATGTCGATGTATATTTTGGCTTAGCTAGGGCTTACAAACTACTCTTATGGCCTGTATATTTTGATGAGGTGGTATATACTAACCCCTCAGATGATGGTGAACTTGTTGGTGGTGCTAGTGGTAGATGACACCCAGTTTTTGATGTGGTGGTAGGTTAACACCATAGGTGTAGGATGAACTCGTGATCCTACTTTTGTAAGTACCATGCATGCTGCATTAGTTCTATGTTAGAGACGCGTTCTTAAGCTTCGGTTGATGTTGTTCATGTGTCTAGTTATGATGATATGATCTATCCATTCATCCTTGTGTCCTTTGCAGATGAACTGGTACGTTGTGTACGGGGGAAGAGTCCAGGAGTGTACAATTCTTGGCGGAGCTGCCAAGAACAGGTGGCAGGGTACTCCAACAACAGCTATCAAGGGTTCGAGACTTTGCAAGAGGCTCAGGCGAACTACATGAACTATCTGAACACCATCCCCCTTGGAGATCACGACGTGATAGAGCATCAGGTCATTGCTCAGGCCATACCCAACGTGGGTAATGAAGTGGGTAATCAAGTGGTAGGTTCTAGGATGAAGGACCTCATAATCATCGTCCTAATTGTGGTGGTTGTGAAACTCCTTTGTTCTAGTGTATGATCATCGTAGTGTATGATCATTGTAGTAGTGTATGATCATGGCATGGTAATCTCACCATGTTTGAACTGTGGTAACCGTAGCCGGCTGCTTGCAAGCAACCAAACAATGCCCCTTTGTTTAAGCGCAGCCGAAAAGCCCAGATTTGGATGAACCAAACAAAGAGCTTATGTTCTCTCATCCCATGCGACCAACCCGGCTGCAGGCTACCAAACATGAGCACCAACTTGGCTCCCAGCCGTTTTCCCGTGGCCATGCCCTGGCCATGCCCTCCAGGGCATGCCCCCTAGAAAACGAGATGGCCATGTAGGCTACCAAACGCGCCCTATATGAGGCTCTGCCAGCATCTTCTGCTTCATCTTCAGAATCCTCAACTTGCGCCTCCATCATCTCTTGTTCCCAACCACTGAATAAATAAATGGCAGGCAACTATAGTTAGTACCCAAGAAGTGCATCACATATATTCAGAACTGAACAGTAATAATAAGCAAAAGCTAAAAGAAATGAAGTATGAAACAAATGAAGTAAAAACATAGATAGATATACCAGGTTCAACATCTGAGTTTTTTATCAGGCTGCAGCAGAACAAACAGGAATACCGGTAAGAATTGCCTTCAGCTCCAAATTGCAAGTAGGCATTCATATACAAACACACAAGTTCTAACCTACCAGCAAGAAGGTCTGTAATATTCAAGGCTCTGAATTTTCTTCAGGAACGTGAATTTCTGCAGAGCATTGCTTTAGATATATCAGAGGTGTGCATCACCACTTCTGCTATTGGCTTCTGGATTTGTGCACCACTGCACCCAACTGTCATCTTGGCATCAGGGGGAAAAGCTTTGACAATACAGAGCTTGATTTTGACAAATTTTGCTGTAATAACGAGCAAAACCAAGCTGATAAATTAGCCTATAGGAAAACCAGTGCCAAAGTTAGTACAATCTGCGGTTGTTTTTCTGCATCCTTCATGAAATAAAGTTTTCCCACAAATCAGTGGCCATTTTCAAATTTATATCATTACAAATGCAAATTAATTCTCCTTCAAAGAATTGCAATTCTACCAAAAGTTGAGGCACGTACGATATATATGTGGTGATAGAAATAGCAGTACATAAGTAACTTAATGTTTCGAGAAAAAGTTTCTAGTACAGGATATTCCTGCAATCAAGATAAAATAGGAGGCGTGACTCGCCCTGTGATGGATGCCTCGTCTTCTTCCTGCTTCCCCTCCAGATCAAGTGCTGCAACATCCTCTTCCTCCTCTGCCTCTGGATCTTCAAGTGCAGCTACATCTTCCTCTTCAACCACTGGATCAGCAGAAGGTACTCTTGCACAAGATAAACATCAGTTTGTAAAGAGAGCTTGTTGAAATCAACTGATAAGATTTCAAACTGGAGGAAGAATTCAAACAGGATAAAATAGGCTTGTGCCATGTGGGAATAGACAACATGGAATACTTGTATTGAGAATGTCAGGACCAGAGAGCATTAGCAACTGAAATCTTGTTATGTTGTTGTTTTTTCTCCATACAGCACACCATTGTTACCGGGTTCCACTGTCCCTAGGATTAAAGCAGCATATCAAGTTCAGAGATGCAAAATAAACAATAAAGTTCTGAGGGCTTGCACCGTATCGCTTAAAAGTAGCCACCTTAGAGGCAATTGATATCAGTTCCTTCATGTAAGGTTTCAAAAGCACACGAACACAAAGCAACTGTAAAACATCATTTGTCTACGGTAAAAAAAACATAATTTGTCTGCCTCATTCTGGAATCATGGGCATTATTCAAAAAGGAACAAGCATAACCGATAAACTCAGCAGGAGTTTTAATCAGCTTGTTACCAAAACAAGCTCTGTTTCTCAACTTCCAGCAGAACCAAGGACAGCCAACTCCACCACTTGCAAGTTATATATGCCTGGTATTTGACGATACCAACTAAAATAATGTAAAACAACTAAGATGATGTGTCTCAGGGTGCACACAAATGACAGATAATGACATATGGTGTATGTTGTCAGGGTGAGCACAAATGACAGATAATGACATATGGTGTTTTTGCTTTCCATGTATATTTGAAAAATTATCAGGCTCCAAAGTTGGATAAGTGGGTGTACATAGATTTCACAGTCAAGACAAACACAATTAAGCGACACAAAACAAGAAAACCTTGGAATTTATAGCTGCTCACTCGGAGACGTTGTCCTTGTCAAACGGAGCAACACAAAACAAGAAAAGAAAGAGAAGAAAAGGAGTACAAGGAGTGGTCATTGCTTAGAAGGAGTAAATTATTTTGCAAACAAATCTGTATGTGTATGTATCTGCACTATATGTGCTCCTGCTCTATATGTACTCACTATATCTGCATGTATTTGCACTATAGCTTGCAAATGGGACAGCAAACAAGCATTTGGATGGTGACAGCTATTTACAAGCATCTGTATGTTTTTTACTCCATTAACAAACCTGAAGCTATTTACAAGGAGTATTTAAAACCTGAAGCTATTTACACGTACTCCTGGTGCTTAACTATTGCCAATCACATATTTTACAAAAAGGAAATATAACTCACTGCTGAGTACTCCCGAGTACTAAGTAGGCTGAAACAATCAGTTCTAGCAACAAAATGGCAATAAACACCATTGTGAATGTCGATGCACATAAAGAATCTACTCCAGAGTAGCAATAAGCAACATTATTCCATCCCAATACTACTCCTCACTCACAGCAAACAAGCACTGATAAGCAACATATATGTGCTCTTATATATTGTACATAACATGCATGTCTTAGCTTGCAAACATGCATGCCCCGCTCACTACAGTATATGTACTCACTATACTGCTACTCCAGTGAAATTGCAAGCGAAAAAATCTGTCAAGAACAAGTGCTGAAATATTCAGCTAGTATTCCTGTCAAGAACAGATTGCACTAGGAGTATTACTTGCAAAGGAGCAAGAAAACAAACAAACAAACAAGCAAGCAAGATTGCACTAGGAGTAGTCTACTTTCACAACCAGATGGCAATTCGAAAGCAGTACACTAAGAAGGCAGAAGCACTTTACTTCTCGGCCTTGTCGGGATGCTCAGCTTCTTGGCCTTGTCGGTGAAGAAGATGCATAGGGTGAGTCGACCCTCTGTTCTGCATCGCGTCCGGATCTTGAACAGCTCACTCCTGTAGTAGCTCGTCAAGACGAAGAGGAAGTAGAGCCCCTTCACCTTGTCAAGCCCCGATAGATACCTACAGAAAACATTGGAATTCATTTGATCACTGCCTGTACTTGACATTTCGTGGTACTGTCAAAAACTGATTAAATGTTGAATGCCATTGAGACGTGAATCAACTTACAGGTTCATGACTGGCATCAGGAGGCTGTAGACCATCTGGCGGCGGTCGAGCTCGTCCTTGATGGTGGGCATTAGCTTGCCGGCGGCCGAGGTCCCGGAGCTGGTGAGGAATTAACTCGGAGACAGGGTGCGCCGACAGGATGGGCGACCGGTCCCCATTGACAATGGGCTGGATGTAGGGCTGCAGCGCGTCGTAGGACACCACGGGCACCTTGGCCCGGAAGGCGGCGCGCGTCGAGGCCGGAGTTCCTGAGGTACTCGGTGTCGGCGTTCCGGGCGAGGACGCGCTCCTGCACGGCGTCCACGTTGGTGCTCATCTCCTCGATGAACCGCAGGAGTCCAGCTTCGCCCTTTACGCCGTCAAGCTGCCTCGCAGCCGCAGCCAGCGGATCCGGCCTCGCCGACGCCGGATCCGGTGATTCGTCGCCGGCTAGACCAAAAGGTCAAGTCTTTGGTGGAGGGCAGCGCGGCGAGCCGACACAAGGTAAAGAGAAGGTGGCGCCGCGAGGAGATAGGAGAGCAGCGGCGAGGCGAGGGGAGCTCGGCGGCAAGACGAGGGGAGCTCGTCGGCGGGGAGCAGAGTGAGGGAACACGGGCGGTGTGCGGGGTCGGCTGCGTCGTGTCCTGTTCGGATAGGGAGTGCGCGGGTGAGAAAATTGCAGAGAACACCGGCCTTTGGTGCAAACGTTGCATAAAACACAGAATCAAACCATCTTTTGCAGCACACCCTATGTTTTGGTCTAACACGTTGCAGCTAGCCCAAAATAGGTAATTTAGGGCCTTAACAACGTATTTGACAGGTGGAGCCATACTTATATATCGTATTCCCAAAATTTAAGCATCAATAAAACAAATATGGAATTTTCAGATTCGAAAAAAAATGTTGAACTGAACCTAACCGTGTGGGCATGTGACTCTGTCAGTACGCTCTACCTGTACCGTAGTACTCCAGACATGTTCTTTGAGAACGACGAGAAGGTCCTCCAAGTCCACCCCGGCTGCCGTGATCTCTTTGCGCTAGACTCTTGCCATGGCCTCGTCCTCCAAAAAGCTTGTGGGAGGAAGATGAAACCTGGTGGACCTAGTCGTGCGGGATCCCGGGCGCCACCGACAATGGGAATTTGCATTCTTGGAGTTATCGGACGGGGCAATCAGCGCGGCGGTGCTCTGTGCCATCGACGGTTGCGTCCACCTCGTCCGTCGGCGAGCTGCTGCTGCCGCCACCACCGGCGCTGCGGCCGTGACCAGCACTGCCGCAATGCGTACTGATTGGTGAATCATACGAGTTCCGATCAGATCGACCGTCCTCGCCGCCTGCGCTCCCGCGCCTCCGCCGCCGCCATCGCCGATTCTCATCTTCTACGCCCCCCGTCCGCTGACCGTCTGCTCGAGTCGAGGTTGCCCAGGAGGAATACGGTGCCTTTTTTTTTTGGAGAATTGGCTATGGTACACGAGTATGGGCCCACCTGTCGGATACGGATTAAGGCTCTAAATTACCTATTTGGGCTAGCTGCAACGTTTTAAACCAAAACATGGGGTGTACTGCAAAAGATGATTTGATTTTGTGTTTTGCGCAACTTTTGCACCAAAGGTTGGTGCTATGTGCAATTTTCTCTGCGCGGGTTGAACGAAAAGGAACTCGAGGACGTTTTGTCTGTTCAAACTTGAGAGGAGGCGGATCGAGGAAGGAGATCGACGAGGGTGTCGGGGCCAGCGGTGCTTCTCGAAGCTGAAGGTGCTGCCGTGCACGGACGGACCCCGGCCGGCGAGGATGGAAGGTGCTACCGTGCACGGACCCCGGCAGCACACAATGCGAATGATCGAACAGCCATGGATCCGTCCGAAAGACGAACGCAATTCACATTATTTATTTATCGACATGCGCGTTCCAGATCAGTTCATCACAGACCCTCAATGGCGCCTCTCCTCATGCTGTGGCTGCTCGCCGGCGTCGTCGCCGCGGCGCCGACCACGACCTGCCCGGCGAGCCAACGGTGCGGCGACGCCGTGGAGATACGGTACCCGTTCTGGCTGGACGCCGGAACGGGCACCGGGTGCGGCTACCCGGCGCTCCGGCTCGAGTGCCGCCGCGACACGCCGGTCCTCCGGTTGCCGTCGGGCGAATACGGCGTGTCGCGTATACTGTACGGCGACACCGGTGACCGGGCTGTATCCCTCTTCGACGCCAGCATCACCGCGGACAGCACCTGCCCGCACGTCGCCGGCCGCAACCTGTCGCTCCCCGCCGGGACGCCGCCGCCACTCGAGCTCACCAACCACAGCACCAACCTGACATTTTACGTTAATTGCTCGTTCGTCGGCATACCTTCGCAGGTGGTGGAGTGCCTCGAAAGCGATGACGCGTGGCGACACACTTACGTCTTCCGGGAAAGTGACTACGCCATGCCGTATGGGTACACAAAGCTGTGCGAAGCCGTCGTCGGTGTGCCAGTGTTGCGGAACTCTATGGTCAACTCAACGGTGACGCCGCTCGACGGACTCATGGCGGCTTTGAACGGAGGGTTTCAGCTTCGGTGGAACCATGCCATGGGCGGAGAGTGCGGAGCTTGCGAGGAGGAAGGGGGGAAGTGCGGCCAGCAGCGAAGGTATGCCGACGAGTCAAGCAATCTATTCTGAAAAGATATCAAATTTACTAGTGACTAGTAAATATGTCTGTGCGTTGCAACGGGGAAAACGCAAGGATCGCTAAGGCTCACACTATCAATCCCTTGCTTCATATTGGACATGTCTCTGCCTGTCAGATGTGATGCATGATAGTCGACCTCACCGTTGTCCACTACTTAGTCCTGCGGCTCCTGCCACTACTTCCCCTCCTGCTTCCCGGTCGTCCATGTCGAGATGTCTCAATTTCACCTTAATATTCTGTTTGTGAATGTTATAAGTTATAAATCTTAAGTTTTACTTGTCTATCTAGATATGAAGTAAAGAACTTTGTTGCAGGATTTGGGTGGACACTTATTATTAATTTATGATGACCGCACCTTTGTAGCTAGTAGATGCTACTTCAGTTCATCTGTAAGCATCAGATTAGACTTGAGAACTTCCCCTCTGATTTCTAACAGCCAGTTCCAAAACAATCACTGGGCTAGGCCCTCAAACAGCAATCACCTTCGCAAGATTAGGCCCTGAAATAGTAAAAGAACTTTAAAACTCAATGATAGATGTGGCGAACATGAAACTGATGAACACCTCCTGTTCGCCTGCCATTTTTGTGAGCCATCTAGTTTCATTTAACACATCTTGTCCTTCTGCCATTTAAGCTATTTGGTTTCACTCATAGGACCTAATATCAATGCTCTTAATTTCAAAAAAATAAATAGCAATGCTCATAGTCCATCTCACTTGATCATCTCTCTAGGAATTCGTGGAATCATCAGAATCCAAGACTCCTTTCTTGTGCATACATTAATTGCAACCCTAAATTGCAGATAATTAAGCTGTAAGCCTATAGTCTAATTGTTTGAAGACTCAATTAGGCTTGGCATTACACGAAGTGTACCTTGTGGATGTACAGCCATGCAGGAACTGACAAAGAAGACCGGAGATGCAGTGACATGCTAGGATGCAGCGGGGCAGGGCGCCGGCGGATGGCCGACTTGTTCGGGGAAACGACACGCTGTGCTCGCGAAGGATACGACCTCCATACAGTCTGACGCACACGGACGCGCTGACAGTGGATGTTTAAATGTATGCACATATTCATCAGCATTTGCACTGATCTATTATATACTAAAAGCAAAATGAGTTAGTTTTCGAGGCACCACGTTAAGCCACATCATCTAAATTAGTTTTGTCCGTTAGATCTAAAATATATGGTTAGGATTTAATGAGATATTAATAGTCATGTAACATGTTTACACGATACATGTGTCGCATGGCGACTCCCTTATAATTAATATGCCTTAAACATGTGTCCGTTTAAAAAACCAAGTAAAACGTGACAGTTGCAAAAAAAATACAGGACACGTACAAACCCAACCATGCACGACACCAGATAAAACGTGATAGCTGCAAAAAAAAAAGAGTGCTTAGTTTAGAAACCCAGTCATGTACGAGTGTGTACGTACCTTGCAGTAACGTGATAGCTAGAAAAAAAAAAGGAAAATTGCTTGAACGTGGTGTCAAAGGGTTGGAGCTGCTATGATATGGATTTTTTTTAGAAAAACAGTTAAACCCATCGGTAAATAATTCCTTTGTTTTATTTACCTGAATTCTGAGTCTGAGTTTAGTCAAAATCATTTTTTATAAAGTTTTGCATACATGTAGCAATAAGTATCAATGTTCATAATGATATTCGTATAATATGAATGTACAGTTTTATGGTGATTGTATACATAAGATATATATTTCCTATATATTCGTTCAAAACATATAAAGTGTTATTTGGACTAAATTCACAACGAAGGGTAATTATGAAAGGAGGGAGTATGTTGTTTCTATGATTTTGTACACATAAATGACAATATTATTCGAGTAACTTCATATCAAGGTACTCACAAAATGTTTGCAGAAATTTGGAGTCATGTTAAAATTAATAAAGTCACAGCATTACGTACATTGTTTCTATTCTTGAGAACATATAAATGAAAATTTTATTCGACCTTCATGAGACCAACACTCTTACAAACGCACGCGGAATTTTGTAACTCGAAGTCGTGGAATTGTAATATAAATGAACTCACAACATTAGCCGGACTATCGCATGGGAGTGTCCCTCAGTTAAAAAAGTACATACTTAATGATACACATACGGCTGAGTCAACAACTATTGTTACGAGGATGAGAATGTCCTTCCCTTAACGTACATTCAGGCAAAATGAGACCCAAAGCGCCCAACATATAAATTGATAAAGATATCACGTCGACACACTATCGACGTGAATGTCCCTCGCACTGTAAATATTTTGACTCTATGATTCACACAAGGTTAACTCACCACAGATTCCCGCTTGATATGTTCATATTTAGTATCCGAGATCGGCTTGATAATAATATTTTTAACATGACGACCTGAAAAGCATTCACTTAATTTTTATTAATAGTTTTCACGGATGATTTGTATGTTAGACATATTTCGTATGGTGTAGCGTATTTCTCTCAGGTAACAAAATCTACATAAGAGCACATGTCATTTCAGTTGCACAGGAAAATTGACGGCTAATTAACAGTTTTGAAGTATGCTATCCAAGCCACATAGTCATGTTGCATAATTCTGAAATACAATTTTTTGGGTGTGTAGAACCATTGAATAAAAGCAGAGTAAGTTAAAGAGTTTTAAAAATTAGAGTCGTACTTCTCTAACTTTGACTATTGATATACAAACATGCATGTTACCGAGTATGTTTAGAACAAACTAATGTATCCTTAGCAACATATATACTTCATAATATAAAAAGTTACCCCGTTTGTTCATGTTTGTAAACCGTTGCATATTCTGAAATGGAATGAGTAAATGAGTAGAAGAAAGATAAAAACAAGATAACTCTCAATATTTAATGTGACCTACCTATTAAGGAGGATAAAAAGTTTTACCTTAATTCATCGATTTTTAATCAAAGATAACAAACCTAGCGACAAATCCAGTAACTCTTACATGGGTGTTTCAACATATGTCATGACAATCTTTTGACCCCAAAATTCAGATTGCCAAAAATGTTACGGGCATAAGTGATATTTTGCTTACCCAAACATTTGCGGTAGATATCGAACAATTTTGTTGCTTTTCACGTAATGGAAACTAATATGATATTATTGAAACCATATTTTAATTTCTTAAACACTTTCAACCAATTATAGATGATGCCCTCGCATTTGCGAGGGCCACCTTGCTAGTTAATCAAAAAATAAAACTCCAGGCTGCTTGTATAGTTTAAGCTCGACGGTGGCCGCTGCTGGTTGACACACGGGAGAACAACCTTGGACAACAGGGAGATGACGGCGTTGAGGAGGACCAGCGGACCAGGTCTCCTGCGGCAGCGTGGCTCCAACGGTACACGGTGCCATGGCGGCGTGGGGCGGGAGCTGGAAGAAGGCCCTGCTTCCGCAGCCGCTCGTGGCTGATCGACAGGGACAGCTCCAGGTGGTCCGATGCTCGTGTGCCGGGGTTAGGGCATCTCCAGCCGTCCCCCCGGCGCCCCCTAGGGCCGATTTTAGCGCCGTTTTGGCCTAGGAGCGCCGTTTTTTTTTCGCCCAGTCGGCCCCCCCAGGAGCCCAAAAAGCGCCGGATCGGCGGAAACTAGCGCCGGCGTTCCCAGGCCAAACCCAGCCCACCGGGTTCGGCTTGGGGGGGGGGGAGAAAAGCGCGTGTGGGCCAGCGCTGTCGGCGTGATAGCGCATATCCCATCCCCACGCCGTGTTCTTTCCCCATCTCTCGCGTCGCCGCGATGTCGCCGCCGGTACCACCCCTCCCCACCTCCGCCGCATACAGCTAGCTAGGAAGCCGCCATCTCGCCCAATCCTCCGCCGCCGGCCGCCCCTCCTCCCCCCGCTGTCATCTCGCCGCACAACATGATCATTGAGAGCGAGCGGGATGAGCCGGTGGCTGACACTGAGTACTACAGGCAGGGTCCTCTTGCAGATGTGGATCACCAGGTGCCGGCAACATGGGCAAACTTCATGACTATGCGTCAGGAGATTCGAGACTCGACGGTGCATACACAGCTGCAGAATGATCTGGTGGAGCACCTGTGGAGGCGCAAAGGCAATGGCCATGCCGACGCCTAGTTTGTTCTATTTGCTTGCATTGTTGAACTATTTGTCTATTGATTTGTATGTTGAACTATTTGTGTGTGGATTTGTATGTTGAACTATTTGTATGCCGAAAGTTGGCCGAAACTTGGCCGAAAGTGTTGATTTGTATGTTGAAAATTTGGCCGAAAATTGGCCGGCTAGGGGCGTCCTGGGTTCGGCGACTGGGAAAACACCGAACCCAGGGCGTCGAATTGCGCCGGCGCTCCCCCAGGCCGTCCAAAAAGGCGCCGTTTTTCGGCCTGGGGGGGCGAACGGCTGGAGATGCCCTTAGCCGCGGCGCGACCCCCGTGGGAAGGTGGCGAGGGAGCTGGAGGAAGGGGCAGGCAGCGTGGTGCTGCGGCCGGGCGTGGGCGCGTGGCTGACAGGGATAGCCCTGGGTTGTCTAATGCTCACGGGGAGCATCATGCCCATGGCTGCCGCGGCTGCGGGATCTCCTAATCGATCTGATAATCATCTTCCGTTCGAAGCTGACGGGACCCTTAGGGCATCTCTAACCGATCCCCAATCGGTTAGAGGAGTAAACGGAGGAGTAAACTTTAGAGGAGTAAAAGTACTCCTCTAAAGGTGGTCGGCGCCGAACCGATCCCCTAAATTTAGAGGAGTAAACTTTTTTTTGCCCCATTTCTTGCCGACGATCCATCGAACACCTCGGGCTCGTCGATGTTGACGACGGCCGCCCGCGGTGGCCGGCCTCGGGGAGGGTTCGCCGTTGAGGCCTTACGCGTCGAAGAGGTAGCTGCAGCCTTCGGAAGCGCCACCTCGGCCTTCTTCCTCTTCTTCTTGGCCGCCGCCTCCGCGAGCGTCACCTTGGCCGGAGTCGGCTTGCTCTGCCGCTGGCCGGCCACAGGAGCAACGGGAGGACGCGGCGCCACCTCAGGAGCCTCCACGCGCTTGCCGCCGGCCTTACCGGAGGCCTTGACAGCCGTGTCGGCCGGTCGGACCACGTTTTTGGCCCCCGGGGATGGTCGGAGAAGATTGCGGCGGAGATCTCCGATTGCGGCGGCGTCGGGGCGTCTCCGGCGCCGGGGATGGTCGGAGAAGGTGCGCCGGAGAGCTATGCGTCGATCTCGGGCGGAGTCGGCGACATCGGCGCCGGCGGGGAGGCGGGCGGGAAAGAACGGCGGCGGGCGGGAAGAGGAGGTCGGGAGGCGGGGACTTTTTCGGGAAAAAACGAGCTCGCCCCGTCGATTCCGGCGACGGCGAGAGGCGGAGAGCGAGGGAGAGGTGGGCCGGAGGGCGGCGGAGGGACCGGGGTGGGGGCGGCGGGGTATGGGGGTCGCCGGCGGCGACTCCGGCGGGAATAGGTGCGGCGGGTCGGGAGGCTGGAGGTTTTCTCGGAATTGGTTTCGGAGGAGTATATTTAGGAGTCGGGAGCCACTTTTACTCCTCCGATGAGTAAATTTTTTCTCCTCTAACCGTTTTGGGGATCGGTTAGGTGCCGCCGCTGCGTATTTTTACTCCTCTAACCGATTTTAGGGGATCGGTTAGAGATGCCCTTAGGTAATACGAAAGATCATGGCCATTAAGGAGCGAGAATTCTAGGGATCGGAATCGATTGCATTGGAGGCCGTACTCGAGATCATGGCCAGGAAGGAGCGAGGATTCTAAACATCGGAATCGATCGCACGCTGGGCAGGGACAGGTTTAGCAGGTTCTCATATAGCAAGGACAAATAAGGACCATGGTCACGCTGCATGTAGACGTGCCCGTCTAGGATAACGATTTGTATACGGGTTCAAGGCTAACTCGGAACACATTTTAACGCGATGACGTACTGATCGGGAGAAATAAATCACACGACATACGGAACCGTTTTTCTGACTTATGGGTGGCATATGTGGGTAATTATTGACAACTTTAGGGGTGATTACAATGACCTACCAAACCAAACGGCGGAAGCCTTAGCGCTTTTATTATTAGGTATAGATATAGATGATCTTGATCTTTCCAAAACAAGATGAAGATGATCTTAGCTAATATGTGTGGTGCAGTCTCTAACTTGTGGAAAGTGACGCATACTACTCTAAACTAGTTAAATGCCCGTGCGTTGCAACGGGCTCTGAAGTTTCTTTATCACTCGGTCATTGCAACGACTTAAAATAAACAAATGTGTTTACAATTAAGAAATAATTCAGTTTGTATAATTTCAGCTCGCATGGAAAATTAACATGATCCGTAATTATAGAGTACATCACTACCCATCAGGTTCGGCCTCAAATGGTTGCATACCGCAAATCTATGTAACAAGCAAAACATGGTTTACCTGAATTCACAAATTAAAATTAGCACATTGGAGGAATGTGAATCACTGACAAGACCCGAAGTGCACATTGCCGCAATCACTTGATGTGCGGACAAAACAATTCATGAGAGTTGAACAGGGGTGTGAAGAAAATTCAGCACAGAAGAGGAGCTAGCTCTTTCCATGAATTAGCATTCAAGTCAGCCAGGCCATATATACCACGCATTATTCTACAAAAATGCACCGTCCATATGAACGCAGAGGGAGAAAGAATAGCCCAAAAATTTAATAGCGAATCACGAAGTACATGTCATTATGTCAATAGACTAATTATTGGTCCAAACAAATTAAATACACTTAATTATTTCGAAACATAGTGATGTAATACAATATATAGTTAGTTGGTTTCAGCTGGGGTTTTCGCCGAATAAATATAAAAGTAAGGTAATAGATGAATATAAACATATAATTTAATGCATGTGATGTGTGTGGGTGCTCGAAAAATTAACAGCGGGTCGGGTGATGGACAGGGAATGCAATCAGTTAAGCTAGTTTGTGGTGTGGACGTGGAATGCGGCCGTGAGGTGAGGTTGAGGTAGGAGTAGCCTTGGCTCGCTGCCGCTGCTCGTGCGTTGTCCCTCCACAGCTGTGTCTTGGCGCGCACCATGTCGGAGGTGGCGAGTCAGAGGCACCGCCGCAGCTCGCCGGCGTCCAGAACCTCATCCTTGTCGCTCACGACAGCCCTCACCCCGGTGCCCAGCTGCTCGCTCCATAAGCCACGCGCTAGTGCCCTGGTCCAACCACTGCCGCACTGCGGCACGCCCATGATGGGCACGCCGCACGCCAGGCTCTCTAGCCTGTAGCCGTGGAGTTCCACCCACTGTGGGTGACGAAGCACCCCACGGCCGGGTGTGACAGCACCTTCCACCGACCCGGCCGCCTGCTCGTCCAGTCACTCCAGGTAGCCTTTGCCGTCTTTCTTGAAGAGATCGCCGCTATCGGCCGCCGCCGGTCCAGCATGGGGCCGACAGGGACCAAGTCGAGGCCGTGCTGCCGCAGCGTCGCCACCGCCTCTGGCTCCATGGCCTCGAACGTGTTGGCCAGCATGGTGGGTCTGTGCTCGCCGCAGGGTATCGAAGAGCTCGTGGGTTGCTACCGGTTAAAGAGAATATCTGAACAACTTGTAGAAACAGAAAACAAAATTGACCCTATTATACTCACGTAGTTCTGTATTGATGGATGCTGCCATATTGAGGAGCAGACTCATGACAATGAATCAAGAATGTATGGCAGCGTTAGCAATGCCAAACTAATGGAAGCACACGAATTTCGAAGGACTTCAGTGTGCAGCCGATTAAAAAGTTATTTCCTATCATTAATCTGGTTCTCGCACGTATTGAAACTGATCTATCGATGGCTCCTGACTGCTTCGCACTGGTTAGTCTCACCCTTCCTTGACTCTATCTGATGCCACCCAACCGCTCGCCTGCTGGCTCTCCGCGCAAGGAGGAAACATCCCAAAATCGCTAGCCGCCTAGCCCGTGTTCTTCCATGCGTTGACTCAATCAACTCACCGGGTTGTCCCTGCTGCTTACTAATCCGCTGGTGTCCAACACCCTAGCACCATGGACGGCCGGATCCGCACGTGCTCGCCCACATCAAGCAGGATGAGCCGTGGTAGCGGCAGCGACACGGTCTGTGGAGGGACTCGGCGTGCGCCTGAAAGCTCCCCCGGCCGACGGCCTCCGCCTCTGCTTCGCCACCGCGCTTCTCCCTGTCCTCCCGCTGGCGGTGCCCGACCGACAGCCGACAGCCTCCGCCTCTCCTTCGTCATCACGCTTCTCCCTGCCCTTCCGGGCGGTGCCCGACCTACGACCTCCCTATCCTCTTCCTCTTCCAGCAAACGTTGTCTCTGTACTCCCACATCTGGTGACCGTCGGGAATAGTTGGGGATTGGGGAGTATCCGGCGTGGAGCTCGCGGAGCTTGTGGAGCCAGTGTCGGAGGAGCCCAGATCAATAGAGCAGGCGACCGCGACCATTCTCTCGATCTGTTTGAGGATTGTGGAGCACCTCTCTATCTATTTCTTTCAGGCATTAGTTGTCACACAGAGCCGCGGCGGATCGAGGGATCGGGGCGAAAGTGCAGCAGACACCCATTCCACCGGCCCGTCCTCTGCTCAGGAGCTGAGCGAGGCAGCCCGACCCCACGTCCCGCGGCACTGAGACGGACATGAGGAGGAACCGCGTTCGTTTGGGGGAGGAAAAAAAAGAAAAGGAACGAACCGGTACAATGACATAAGTGAGTAATATTTGATTTGGTGGGAGGGCAAATAGGCAATGTAAAAAACGTACCAACACCTTCTCAAGCCATATTATATAGTAGAGATTTTCACGAAATGAGACAGTTCTGCATCTAGAGAACTGGGCACTGTAGTTTCACTTGTAATGATGAGTGCTTTTGGAAAACCTGGACAATATCATGTAAATTGCAGTTTCTCTTGCAAACAAGAACTCCACTACAAACATAGCTGAAAAGGAGAAATGCTCATTTTAGGTTCTAGGTGTTCATCTCTACATGAACAAAAAATATTCAAGAACTTGCAAAGATTTGCATGTCATCTCATTAAGAAGGAAGAAAAAGTCATTACATGCACACAATCTAGGCCGCCCAACAGAGCACATTACTCTTCCCTATTGTCTGCCCCTTGCCTAGCCAAACGCCATAAGCTAAGATCCTTAATAATTTTGCTAACTACTGTACTTTCGGGAGCCTGCGTCTGCTCAAAGTTCATGTTGTTCCTTTCCAGCCACAGATGGACGACAACAGGCAACGCCAAGAGCAGTGAGCTCTCTTCTCCTATCCTTCGTCTGTCAGCTTGCAAACAAGAACTCCACTACAAACATAGCTGAAAAGGAGAAATGCTCATTTTATTCCGGTTATAAGTGTTCATCTCTACAAGAACCAAACAAGAATCAAGAACTTGCAAAGATTTTCATGTCATCATTAAGAAGGAAGAAAAAGTCATTACATCATTACACGCAGTGGCGTTACACACAATCTAGGCCGCCCAACAGAACACATTACTCCTCCCTATTGTCTCTTGTCTGCCCCCTTGACAAGCCAAACAGCATAAGCGAAGATCCTCGATAATTTTGTTAACTACTGTACTTTGTGGAGCCTGCATCTACTCAAAGTTCATGTTGTTCCTTTCCAGCCATAGATGGACAACAATAGGCAACTCTAAGAGTAGCGAGCTCTCTTCTCCTATCCTTCACCTGACAGCTTGCCAAGTTGATCCACCAGCCTCTGAAGGTGCTATTTTGCGACCGCATGAACCTGAGGTGACCTCCGACAGACTGAACCTAAGATGGTCCAGGGTTGCAGCTTGTTGATCACAAAGCAGGCATTCGGTAGGTCCTGGGAGTCCCTTGGCCTGCAGCCTATCCCCTGTCTAGCTTCTATTTCGCAAAGCCGGCCAAGTGAACAATTTCTCCTTGCGTGGAGGTGGAGCCCAACTACTCCACAGAAGATCTGCATAATCTGCTTCCAAGCTCCAAGGAAAAAAGCTTTATAGGCTGATTTCGCTGAATAAGTGCCACTTACCATAAGCTTCCAACTGTATGAATCTGTTTCAGTCGTCAATCCGGGTGCAGACTGAACTGCTTGCCAAAGTGTGACAAACTGCACAATGGCTTGAACCGAGAGCCCCTTGAATTTTGACGAACCAAAGATTGTCAACCAAGGCTTGAGCAACGGTCATCAGGAGCAAGCTGCTTGATCAGACAAAAGCTATAAAATCAGGGGCAATGTCTTTTGCACTATAGACATTAATCCACTTGTTGTACCAAGATGACGTGAGTGTGTCATCCCCAATCGTGCAATTAGTAGCTGCCAAAAACATTGCTTCCGCATCGGGGGACAGTCAAAAACGTAACCCACTCCAAGATCTGAGTGGCTCATTCTTCTAAAAAACAATGTCATCGAATGCATAGTGCGTCGTTTAGGACCCTCCCAACTGAAAGGACATCCATTACCGCCATGATAAACATAGCTACACCTGCATGAACGAAGGTTGCTGAGCATTAGAAAGGACAGACTCATGGCTTGAAATATTTTTTAATTTTTTTTCTCCTATGCTTAATTTTTTTCTTATTAGAGTGACAGTTTGTCTGGGGTCAGCTGTAAAAGTGGGACAAAATTTTGGTCATGAATACAAGTTGCCCAAAAGGAGGTCATCTGATAACTAACTTACATATCATATATGATATATTATTCCTTCATAAAGTATATACACTGATCCTAAGTAATTAACATGATACCAAAACTTTCCAGGCTTATTTATTCTACGTCTAACCTCCCTTTTCATGATTTTAACTCTCCAAGTGGATGACATGCCTTAGTTTTGCTGGTCGTATTGCAAATTTCATCTCAAAATATGGCAACCTTTATGGTACCTTTTACTGGTTCTAAAATTTGATCAGTATGGTTTAATCCGACAGCTGAGAAAGATTTAGCCCAGGAGGCCCGTAAGTGGTATTCATCTGAAAAAAAAACACGAGCCGGCGGCTGAGCAAGATTTGGCCCAGATGCCCATTAGTGATACTCGACTGAAAAAAAACGACAGTCAGTTTTCAGCAAGGAGCCTCCGCTCGCGACGCCTGCTCTCGCAGCCGCCGCCAACCCCTCTCGGCAGTCGTTGTCGCCGCCGATCCATATCTGCACTTGCCGACGCCGCCAATCCGTCTCTGCACTCACCGCCTCTGCCGCTCCAACCTCTCTCGCCACTCGACGCCGGCGCCTTCAGCCTGATCCGTCAGAGGCGATCCGGCGAGGACGCGACTCAGGATCTCGTGGAAGCCGCCGCAGTAGGAGGCCGCCGCCGCCTACCCCTCTCAACTCCTGACGCCACCTCCTACAGCCTGATTTCCGCAGGGCACGAACCTAGTGAGAGGTAATTAACTGTACATGTATGATCTGCTTGATTTCCGTACTGTACAAACCAACTGAATATTCGTACCTTGATTTTGTTTTGTAACATTCATATATATACATGTATGATCTGCTACCAAAAGTATTGAGTATCAACCTTGTATGTTAGAGTGCCTGCAATGCTGCGAATTGCTGCCTCTGTACATGTGTCATGCCTAATGGTTGTTGAATAATTGCACATTTTATTTCAGCTTGCTAGCTGCTTCTACTTTCTTGATTTAGCAATCTTAATGCGCTTTGCTTGCCTGCTGCCTAGTTAAGTAATCTATTTATTCATCTGTTATGTGAATTATGTTGCCTGTATAATTCTGTTAAGTCTTGCAATTGGCTGTGTCCTAACTCTATGTGTTTATCTGGAATTGTAGTTCGCATGAAAACAGTGCCTTCATCGTCCTCTGAATATTTGGACTTTGGGTTCTGTGTTGGCAATATTTAAATGAGTTCAGATTTGAAAGGTTGTGGTATTAGCTTATGTATTCAGTTTGATCTTCATTAGTAAAAGGTAGCTGAAATTATTTCTGTGTTGCATAGGATGATCAACAAGTATCTTAGTTGCATAGGATGATCTTCATTAGTAAAAGGTAGCTGAAAAAATAATTCTTCTGTACCATGCGTATTATTAATTTAATCTTCTCTTTATAAACAGGTATTGAGTGATGGACTCCCATGGATGACGCAGATTACAAGTGATGTATTTCTTTTTCGTCTGGCAAGTGGGGATTTGATGCAGACCATAGTTGGCAGCCCCAAAGAGCGAGGACATAGGGATCAACTTCAAGAATAATTTTTCTACTTTAGTTTTCAGCCTTTAATTTCTTTGTAGCAAGAATAATGAATTTCTTTGTTGCAAGTATATTCGTACCTTCCTGAACGATCTTCTCATAGCAGCCTGTTCTCTTGCTCATTGGTTTATCACTTGTTTAATTCTGGTGCATCTCGTGAACAGTTTTCAGATGTTCTAGTGTTACTTTTGTGCTGTGCTTGGTTAATTAGGTGCTCGTTTAATTAATTCTGATGCATCTGGTGAAGTGTGAACAATTGTACAGTATGGAGACATTCTAGTGTCACTTCTTTGTCGTGCTTGGATAATCAGGTGTGGGAAACAGTGTGCCACTTCGGTGATAGTATGTTGACATATCACATAATCCTATAGGCTGTAGTGACCCGGAAGATCAATTTTTTCTACCTAATGCACTCAGCGCAATTACTAAGTACCAAACCAAATACAATATTTCACCACTACATATAGTTGCAACCTAAATTTAGATAGTTCACATGACATGTTGCATTAAATCTAATACATGCTAGAGCACATCACTCATCAAATATTGCCTTGATCCTCTTCAACTTCTTCTTATTTTCATCATTGATCTTGAGCAGATCATACAAATTGTACTCAAGCCTTTTCTTTTGCTCCTTAAGCACCTCTTTTTCTTCATCCCACTTCTGCTGCTTGGTGCCACCTTAGATCTGGATCTCCATGAGGTGTGCCTTCTTCTGCTTCAAGCCCTTCATCTTCCTAATCTGAATCACATCAACAAAGCAGGGTGAGTAACATTTCCAAACCTAGTGAGCAAGAGGGATAGAATTGCATAAGAAAAATAGCTGGGTATGGGCGATAACACGGACGACGGCTAGTTAAACAAATAATTAAATGTTCAAATCATACTAGTTTACAATTGGGAAAAAGAAGATAGGATATACTTTGTTTGCTCAGGAAAGAAAGTGCCTCAGATTGGATAGTATAAGCATACACAATTACATGTTTTGCTTGCAGAATCATGACAGAAACTTCATACACTCGCTAGGAAAGAATGGACAAACATAACCGGTTGCCTTCAAAGCCGAACTATCTACAATGTCCAAACTGGAAAATGACAGATACATTTCATTTGTGGGGAGAAAATGACTGATGTATGACTGAATACCATGACTTCATCCTATTAAGATCCATCCGGCAGGTATATGTTTAGTTCTATTGTCAATTTCGTCTTAGCTTTGGTCTCTATGTTGATAAGTAATTCTCTTGTCTGTAACAACACAAAGGATCCATGTCCATTGACAATGGTATCCTTGCTGAGGCAGAGGCAGGAAAATAAGCTATCTGAACTCATTGATATCTTTGTTGCCGACAATGTGTACTCTCCTATTTTGCAGACACCTAGGCAAACATATGGTCTATTTACACTGCAAGTTATCCACAACTGCTGAAACTGATTATTTGAAGTTTCAACTAAGACTTTATCGAAACTAATTGTAATCAAAGTTCACTTCCAGCATAAAAACCAAGAGGAAAATACATTCAGGGATTGACAACTGGTAGATTTCTTTGGTTCATTATTTTCCACAAATCGATCTACTGCAGCTACATTCATAATTCAATGAAGTATTTATCCACTGCAATCTACCTCGAATCTATCCCCGCAAAAAAAAAGTCTAGCTACAATCTACAGCAGGGACTCAAATAATGCTTAAAGCAGTTAGCATCATGGCAATTCTTATCACAAGAAACAAAGTTCAAGATCTGGGTGCACAGCTAAAAGTTGGAAAACACATTACTCACTATATGAAAGCCGGCCAAAATGGCCGCCTCTCCCCGCTCATGCACTGTAGATGCACTGTAGCAGCATTTCGATCCGCGCTGTCGCCCAGCGATCCCAGCGATCGGACGGCCCGCACAGCCCGCCCTTGACGCTTTTGCAGAAACACCCTTCCCAAACGTTGAAATCAACCCGCAGTACACGAAAACCTGAAGCAGTGGACTGATTTGCTAATTGCGAAAAAGCTGCGGATCTTTTTGCAAAACAGCCCGCAGAGTCCCTCCCCTTCCCTTCTACCCCGCACGCGCCCGCAGGTCGCCGCCGTTCTGCGCCTCCTCGCTCAGTTCTAAGGACACAGCCGCCTCCGCCGCCGCCTCCTTTCCCTCCTCGCCGGAAATTAGCTTCCCAGAGGCCGCACGCGCGCTGGAGTCGTCCTCGCCGTGGTCGCCGTCCGCCGCCGCCGTCTCCGGCGACCATATGGTCTGGGACGCCGCTCCCTGGCCTCACCGCGTCGAGGCACGTCGGGAGCGCCCATCCCAGCCTCGCGTCCTTGCTCGCCGGGATTCGCCGCCGGCGCCGGCGTCGCCGCCGCGGCCGCTCCGGCCCCCCGGTTTTTTTTTGGCTGGTGACGTTGACGCGTCGTCACGCCGGGTTTGGGCTGGGCAGCTGGGCCGGCTGCTGGGCTGGGCTGGCCGCTCTGCAGCTGGTCCGACCTTCTTTTTTTTCTTTTTCTTTCTGTTTTGTTTTTTATATTTTCCAAAACTTTTGGAACTTTTGGAATACAGCTCGAAAACAATTCAGATCACATTCCAAAAAATTGTACCAATCAAAATAACCATTTTAAATATTTTGGGACCTTTTCCAAATTATTTCAAACCTTAATTTTTTAAAGTAATGCATAAAGTCTCATTTGATACATTCACGCCAATTTAGAAAATATATAATCCATTGTTTCCTGCTGGAAAAAAAATTCAATTGAACTTGCTTTACATAATTCCAAACACTTCATACATATTAGTCGAGGGCATTTAACCTTACTTTTTTTTAAATAATGCATAAAGTCTCATTTGATACATTCACGCCATTTTAGAAAATATATAATCTGTAGTTTCCTGCCGCAAAAATAATAATTTAAAATAGAACATGCTTTAGATAATTCGAAACACTTCATACATATTAGTCTAGGGCATTTCAACAATTTTGAAAACCTACTAAATGCTGCAAGATCAACGACTTTAAATATATCCATCAATATATCAAAATGAACACAAAATTAAGCGAAGATTTTAAATAGAACATGCTTTAGAATATTTAAAACAGTTCACACATATTAGTCTAGGGCATTTGAGCAGTTTTGCAAACCTACTAAACGCTGCAAGATCAACAACTTTACACATATCCATCAATATATAAAATGATCAGAAAATTAGGCGCCGACTATTTACGGCATCTGATCAAATTTCAAATATGTATAATTTAAACTTCTAAATGCCTTCTAAATCTAATCACTTTAGAGATGTAAAAAATTCCGAACCTGCAAAACTTTCCAGTTTGAGAAAATTTGGAGATTTGAACCCTTTTCAAACGTAGCTTTTTTTAGTTACAACAATTTTGAACCCTACAAACATTTTCGAGCGCGTCCACCTTCAAATTTAAATTGATGCTCAAATTGGTTAATATTTGCAGGTAAACACAATATACTTCCTTTGAATATGGTGGTAAGTAAGAAAATTATAGCAAAATTAGAACGTATTTGATCATTTCGATTTAACAAACATATTTGGAAGCAATATAACTTAAAACTTCTTTCATTACATGAATCTTCCAAGAAAATACAAATGCATTTCTTCTAATTAGAGGTTGCTTTCAAAGTCACTGCATTTGGAAAATAAATGCTTGGTTAGATAAATATTTTGAGAAATGATTTAATTTGAATTGCACGAAACAGTAAATGCACTTCCAAAATAAATGTTTTCTTGGATCAACATTTTCGAGAAAATGCAAATTCACTGCCTTTATTGGATCAACATTTCCGAGAAAATGCAAATTCACCGCCTCCAAAAATATATTTCCTCCAAAAAAATATAAATGGTAAAAAAATATATTTCCTCCAATTGTGGAATTAAAATAAGTATTTGACACAGAACACAAACATATTGAATCAAACCTCTCTAATTACTCAAACTATTTAACTGCTTGACTAGATGAATATTTCGACAAAATGTAATTTCAATTCGTTTAACTATGAATTGATTTTAAATTGAACTTAATAAATGCTCAACCAATGCACTTCCTCCAATTATTATGTTAAATTAAATTAGTACGACGGAACATAAGCATGCCACACCGACTCGAATAGGTTAATATTTAGAAGCAATATAACTAAACTCTCTCCAATTATGCATTTCAATTAAATAAATGGTCAAGCTGAAGTTAGCTCTCTCTAATTGTGTAGTCAGATTTAAATAATACTTTAGTACATGCACATTCAAATAAACCACAAAATTATTTCCTCTAAACATGGATTGAATTCAATAGCTGCTACGACGATACATTTCCTCTAGCCAACTATCTACATTACATGCTTACGACTAAATACAAACATACTATTTGGACAGAAACATATTACATTTCCTCTAATTATGGTGCTAAATAAGAAAATTATGCCAAAATGGAACCATATTTGACTATTTTGATTTAACACTTAAATCCCTCTACCTATGTACTCACGTTTACAAAAATGTTTGATTAGATGACAATGCCTGCAAAAATAAAAGCATTATACAAACACCGTCACCATCTCTATTCAAAAAAAATATTACGCAATAATTTTTTTTTTACAGAAATATCTACTAAGGGCGCGGCGTGCCGCCGCGCTAAAATTCAACTAGTACTGTCTTGATAGGAGACCATACGAGCAGAGGAATATCCGGCCTCTACAACACGAGCGCCGCCGCCGGAGCCGCCATGTCGCGTGATTGCGCAGTGCTCGCAGGGGCAGCTACCCGGCATGACAAGGAGCACGCAAGGAAGAGTTGGGTGCAGGGAGGCGGAGTCCCCAGCGCTCACGGCGACAGCGGGGGCGGCGGGTATGATCGGCGACGAGGCCGATTCCGCCATGCCGCATCCGGCCCACATCCCTGCCAAGATCTGGCGCTTGCCGCTCGCCGCCGTCCGCAAGGGGGTCCCCGCCGTCGCCGCATCGGTCGACCGTCGCGCCTCCTCCTCGACGTCGTCCGCATCTTCATGGCTGCCGGTGACGAGCAGTGAGCTGCTGCGCTCGTCAGAGGCGACGAACTCTAGGGTTCATTTCGGTTGGATTTCTGGCTGTAGTGTTTTTTTAGTCGAGTCCGTACTGGATGTGCTGCGTTTTTGTTGGGCCAGCACATTTCGACCATATTGGGCCAGGGCCCATCTACGAGAAGGCATCGATTGACCACCAGTATGACTTATACTGGCCATCGTTTTAAGACCAGTATAAAACGTTTTTAGCCATTGGATAAACGAAAATAAATGGCTATGATTCATTTGAGGGTACCGTAAAAGGGCTCCAAAATATACATAAATTAATAAGAGGATCCTTTACAAAATAAATGACACATAAACATAATTGTCGAATATTGTATATGACATTTCATCATTTAAACATGAAATACCCTGGAAAATGTGTTTGCCTAAACTTCAAGCTAATGTGATAAATATAGAAGACAGTAAACTCTCCTACCTTGCTTACTCTGTGAAATGGATATAATTCATAAGCTGGACTATGTACTCTGATGTTCGTACAGAGGAAAAAGAGGAATTACCTATTTGGCACAAATTACTGGGAAACATCACCTTAAAGCTAAATAGAAAATCTGAACTGGGGGTACTTACAACTTACAAGCGAGAAAACGAAGGTAGCTTTAGTTTGAAGCACTACAGGGTCGTAATCTGAAATAGATTAGGGAGAAATCCATAAGTAACAACTCCTTCAAAACATCACACAACATGATAAACATGGGAAAATTTAAGCTCACATCTTTGCGTTGGCGTGGATTCAAATTGCTAGCAACATAGATAGAAACTGAATCTAGAGAGAATCTAGAGATAATACAAAGTGATGCATTATATGCCAAAAATTAGCCGGACACATGTCCGGCACCCCCCAAAGGAGGCCCAATTGGGGGTGCCGGACACCCATTTAGAGGCCCCCGGTGGAGATGCTCTAAGAGGATAGGAACCGGATCCAGCCCGAAGATTAACAAGATCTTTATCCAAGCTAAGTTTCTACCCTCGAAGGAACTGGCCACGATGCGTGGGGGTTTTCATGAAATTTCCAAACGAACAATTTCAACGGAATCTTTCAATTTCTCACTCGTATGTGTTCTTCTACCTCTCTCATCTGCAATCGAGGCTCTACACATCCCGCAGTTTACTTCTACCTCTCTTCTCTGCAACCGAGGCTCTGCACATCCTGCATTTCACGAGGTCTCGACACAAGGACTAGGTGATCACTGGCTAGGCACTTGAAGCAGCAGCGAGGAAATCTTGTTGGAGTGCAGACTGTAGAGGGAGTTGAGCAGATTTTTAATCTAATCTGGGTGAGGGCAGAGAGAATATTACAAAAACACCACCGTAATTGCGGGTAAGATTTTAAAATAGCACCACTGTATATTAGGTCTTTAAAAAACCACCACCTCAGTGCTAACAAGTTTCACCACTTCGCTGCTAACCGTTCAAGAACCCTGAAACAAACAGTGGGTCCCGTTGCAGGTTGACGTGGCAAGCACAGACAGTTTGCCAAGTGGTAGCTAAATAAAAATAAGTAACCCCACCAGAAATCCATGGCCTCAGTCAGCGGCTGGTTGTGGAGGCCGCTGCTCACCACGGGCAATCGCCACCCTTCGGCGTGCGGGTCGCGCACGCCCTCCTGCTCGACCGACATGACCCGTGCGCCCCAGACCTTCACGCGCGCGGTCGGCACGAAATGGCAGGTCCCAAGAGAGCTTCTTGGCCGCGACGCGCCCGTTGCGCCACACCCTGGCGACGGCGCGCGAGTCCCCGACGACCGACGTTGTGGCGTGGAGCGCGCCGCCGGCCTTGAAAAGCAGAGATGGAATCATATCCAGAAGGTCCATTGTATCGGCTATTGTAGTCATTATATTACCCGTAAATGCTATTCAGGAGTGACGTTGCTTACAGAGTTACCATGCTACAATGTTTCACGTGAAGAGTACAGTGCATAACAATGTTCTTCAATCAAAGCTATAACCTGACAGCTAGGAAAACTGAAAGAGTTCATCGAACTAATTCAGTTGGAGGAATTTTTATTGTCAATGCAACTCATGCAATGCTGAAAAATAAATCCAACAGACCTGTCTGATCAATGGTGTCAGTCCCACGCTCTCATCAGAATTTAAAATTAAAGGTATAACATTATGTGATATAACATAGTAAACCAATATAACCTCCTCAAGTCTGCTTGCTCCTTCCCATCTCACACAACACGCCTACTATATGCCTCTAACTGAGTGTCCCAAAAGTAAATGAAGTTTTGGATTTAGTTTTGCAATCATATGCTAAATTTAATCCTACAACATCAAGATAACCTCAGGACTACCAGGAACAATTAACAGGGGAACACACTCAATGAGCACCAAGCCACCATTTTCAAGATCTTGCCAATGAGCATATATCAGAGATGTAAAAGACACTTGGTCAGGCACCATCTTCAGGATCGAACAGGCACAACTGGAGATGGAACAAGCACCCATTAGCACAAGGGGAGTAGAACAAATTACAATTCATTAGACATAAAAGGATTAAATCCTAAAATGTATTCAACCATACATGTTCCCAATATTTACCCAAATTAGGAACTGTAATTACACATGATTTCTCCAGCCCCTTGTTAGCACTTCTTCATATTGATTTCATTCAAAAGACATACAGATCAACACAGGCAGACTTGAGTGCTCTATGACAATGACTAATTCATAATTCTAATTATAAACCTGCACAAAGGTTAACATTTTATCAAAATTTTAATTTTTTTAGAACCATGGTGTCATTTTATTTCTGAAAATACCCTTGAAAGAAGAGGTGTTGTCTTCCTCCATCTGTGCATAAGAAAGAATATTCATAGAAAGAATGGCGCTGCTGCAGGCTTGCGATTCTGAACTAACATGACATTGACACAAATACATAAGAGGGATCAGTCTAGAGTTGGAACACCAGTTTTCTTGCATTAACTTCTATTGCTTTTTACATATGAAATGATTGAGCTTATTGCATGATAAGAACAAGTTTCGTGGGTAAAACAACTACTCTGGAAGAAAAAGTTGAGATCAATAGCTCCTCTAATCCGATGAACAAATAAACAAGATAAACATGCATATATTTCCGTGAATGTCGTCGTCCGACTGAGCACGATCTTCAGATATCTCTCAGCGTCCTCTTTTACCAGTCCTTGCTGCCAAGTAGTGAACATGTGATCAATAAACTATATAATTTGTAAAGAGAACATGCTGCTTCCACCCAGATCAGAGGTTTCACTTGCAGGAGGGACCAAAGGAAGATGGGTCATGCAGAGAAGGCAAATGATTCCTGGTTGTAACGCACATAGAACAAACCTGTGTGGTAAGTCGGTAGTTCATTAGACCAAAAGCTCCATGTAGAGGGACGGATGATAGTAGTATCATTCTCAAATCTGGTCAACTGTACACGCCTGTAGAAGGTTTGGTCAATACAAACCATAACATGGCTATTATGAAAAACAATTCTAGCATCGGGAATCTTACTGATGAAATTTGATATTATCCAGATCTATTTTCTTACTTTAGTTGTTCGGACTTGAGCCGCCAGAAGAGCTATGTCATTCTAACCAATTTACACTCGGGCATTCTGCTATTACAGTTACATGGATATGGATATTAGCTACGATGAATGTATTGCACATGATAATACAGGAAAAACATAATCAGATGATGTTTTGTTATGGTTGCTAGGGTTTGAGCGAGAGAGAGCTGCGAGGGCGCGAGAAAGCCGGCCGTGGGGACGGCCGGGCAAGAGGGAAGGGTTTTCCTTCTTAATTCTTGCTTGATTAGATTGATACATCTCCTCTCCATATATAGAGAGGTTTACTTGACTCCCAAGCAAGGCTTACTTGACCTCTAAGCAAACCCTAAGACTAACGGGGTCAGGCCCATCACGTACTCTAACACTACACCCCACCTGGACATGCAGCTCGTCCTCGAGCTGCAACCTAATGACGATTCGACCCCAGACAAACCTAACGCCAAAAAAACAAGCCTTTTACATCTCGGCCTATTGTATTGACCTGAAATAAGCTAACCCGAATTAGACTCCGACTCTTTATTTTTGACTCCGGACGATAAGGCGAGAATCCTCCGCGCGCCGAACTTTTGCGTTTGCAGCCCCCTGGATCCCAAGGACACCATCGGGGCCGAGGGAGCCCTCGCGGCGGCCGGCGGCGGAATGCAGTGGTGCTATGCGGTGCGCTCCTGTCGGTGACACCATGTCTTCTCCCCGCCGGCTGACTGTCGATGTCGTAGACTTGGAGGTCGCTGCCCGCGGGAAAAACAGCATGCCCGCCGCCCGTGGGGGAAACCGCATGCCCAAGATCCCCCACGCAGCGGACGAGATCGAGGTCCGTTGCGCCGTGAAGCGCAACTTGTAGGAGCTGCAGCTGCAAATCATGCATCTCCCGTACATGCCGACGCGCTAGGAGGCCGCGCGTAGCAGCCTGCAGCCTCACCGCCGCCGACACGTGGTGGGTAGCGATCCAAGCCGGAAGCGGTGACGACGACGGCTGGAACTTGATGTGTTGGATGGGATTGTCCTGGGACGGCGGTGGCGCTGCTGGGAACGAGGTCGTCGCAGTCCCGTCGTAAGGCATCCCATGCTGGAACGTGATGACCGGCGCCGTGGTCGCGGCCGAGGGCGGCTGCGGTGGCCGTGCGGGGGTCGGCGCCGGTGCTGTGACCATGGAGGACCCCCCGTGGAACGGCGCACCATCGGGACCGGCGTAAGGACCGGCGAAGCGGGAGGACCCGCCGTACTGTTGGAGTGGCGACTGGATGTGCGGCGGCGCCCAGGCCGCCGTATAGATCGGCCCGGAGATGGGCAGTGGCAGCGGCTGCTGCAGCAGCCTGGCGTCGAGTGGCGGCGATGACAGCAGCAGCATCGGCTCCTGCGGCTCGGCGATCGCGGCGGAGGCCGCCTGGTGCGTCGTATAGGTCGGCCCGGAGATGGACAGCGGCAGCGGCGGCTGCAGCAGCCTGGCGTCGAGTGGCGGCGATGACAGCAGCAGCGTCGGCTGCCGCGGCCCGGCGATCGCGGCGGAGGCCGCCTGGTGCGGCGGCTACCACGGCAGCCGCGCCGGCCCGTAGGCGGCGATTGATGGGTCGGCCGGCGGCGGTCCGTAGGGACCGGCCAGGAAGAGGCAGATCCCTTGGACGGCGGTGGTGAGATCGCGGATTGCTCCGGTGATCTCCTCCGGGGTGAGGGTGACAGGAAGCGGCGGCGACGGGGTGAACATGATCGAGCCTGAGAGCTCTGATACCAAGATGTTATGGTTGTTGGGGTTTGAGCGAGAGAGAGAGAGAGCTGCGAGGGCGCGAGAAAGCCAGCCGTGGGGACGGCCGGGCAGGAGGGAAGGGTTTTCCTTCTTAATTCTTGCTTGATTAGATTGATACATCTCCTCTCCATATATAGAGAGGTTTACTTGACTCCCAAGCAAGGCTTACTTGACCCCTAAGCAAACCCTAAGACTAACGGGCCCAGGCCCATCACGTACTCTAACATGTTTGGACTGTTATGCCAAAAGATGAAAAGACTAAAAACTTGGAAGAGTTGATTCAAGGCAAAATTCACTTAGCATTCATAATTAACATGAATAACCCGGTTTTTTATTAGGTTACTTTGTGTTTTTTTTATTAGGTTACTTTATGCTATTTTCAAGGCAAAATTCACTTAGCATTCATAATTAACATGAATTAATGTTTACCATTGTCCTTCCAACATACAGACTACCTGGTGCAACACTCAACCCACGATTTGGGCATATAAGTTCGTTATTACCAAAGGTGAAAAATTTGCATAGATTATTTAAAAGTTGCATATAACCCCACAATTAATGTAGGATGGAAACATATATGGAGATGTTTTTTGGGAAAGTGTATGTTCTAGATTATTTTATCAAAATATCTGGTACCCTATAATTCATACTCCCTTCATCCTTATTAAGGTATCGTCCTTATTTTGCGTGCACCAACTTTGACTATACATTTCATCAACAAAAAAATATACGTTGAAACTTTGTTTTAATATGAATTCGATGGCACATTTGTTTTTGGACAAATAACATATATTTCATTGGTAAAATTTATGATCAAAGTTGTTGCACGCAAAACTAAAACGCCACCTAAATAGGGATGGAGGGACTAGATCCAAGAATTATAATCTCTCAGAGGGTACTACCTCAAGCTACATACATGACTACTCTTTGCACTGGGTTTAAAGGGTCCAGATGATCAACAAACCACATATTTTGTAATGAAAAGAAGCTATGCGAGCAAACTCTATACACATCTACTCTTTACATTCGGTTTAGAGGGTATCAAACAATCAGCACACTACAAAAAATTGTACTGAAAAGAATCTACAACAACAATGATATATATAGTGCTTGTTTATCTTAGCTTCCCTATACCTTCAAGGACGAACAGCCCTGAATGTCCATCCTGGTAATGCACATACAACAATCAGAGTTTTGTTTCCAAATGCCATAGCTAGGGTACACAACATCTTTATTGCACATGAATAATTAAATTGGCTCAACTTTTGCTTCCACCATAACAAACTGATATCCAATCAGCTGGTTTGATCCTTACATGAATACCCCACTTCTGCATGTCAGATTGATGTTGCGTATAAAGGAATCCAATATTTATATACAAAATAGAAAGAACAACATTAATATGCAAAGCAAGGTAAAGATGAATAACAGAAGCATAATGGCAAGCACATGCACGTCGGCTATAGTTTATTTCCAGGAAGAACAACCATATAAGCTAAAAAAAAAGTGCAAAAAAAGAGAAACTAAAAAGGAAGAATGAAGAAAACAGAAAACGATACAGTCAAACAAACAACACACATAAAACACCACGACATATTCATCATCCACGCAAAGATAAACCCGTACTTTCCTCTGCAACTAAACCAGACAAAAGAGGAGTTGCTTTCTGACAATAAGATATATGAAACCAAGACTGCAACAAACTGTCCATCATACACTTTGGGGAACAAGAGTGTGCTCCAAGAAAGAAAAGCCAAGAGAAGAGCATAATACTTGGGCTTCATATAAATTAAAGAGTAAAACGCTTGAAGGGTCACGAAGTTGCCACAGATGAGCGCATTGGTCACGAACTCAAAAAGTGCTAAATTTTGGTCACATAGTTGTGTGTAAGAGCGCCGTTGGTCACTCTGTCGAAATGGACGTTAAGTGGTTGACGTGGCTGACAGTTTTTTTTACAAAAACACCCTTATAATTTTATTTCTTTTAATCGCTAGGTCCTTTTTAGATTTAATTTTTTGCCTCCACCATCCCTGCCGCCTCCCTCCTTCATCTCCTTGCGAGACTTCACGCTCGAGCAGCCCCGACCGACACAGGAGTTAGCACTAGGCAGCAACGGCCTGGAATTTGCCCGAGCTGGTAGCTTCCTGTTACAAAAGATAGCACGAAAACGACGAAGTGCGGAAAGATCAAACCAACGGAGACACGAGATTTAATGTGGAAAAACATCTCCAAACAAAGGAGAGGAAAAAATCACGGGCGCCAGTCAGCAATACTTCACTATATCGGGGTGAGATTACAAACGCCGTGGGTTTACAATGTGTGGCTTACCCCAACCGGCGGCTTACAAGATGTATTTATAGTGGGCAAACCCTAAGTCGGCTGCAGTCCGACTCCGGGGCGCTGCGCTCTCCTACGTCACAAGCTGGCCTTTATCAGTACATACAAATTTGGATCACCAGAAAACAACACTTCCTAGCTGACGCGTCCCTGTCTATGACTCTGTCTTTGCTATTGGAGCAGCCGATGGAACCAGGAGCCCGTACGGCCACGCCCACAACGGCTCAAGTACCAGCTGGTCGGCAACGAGGTGCTCTCCTACACCTCCGTCGCGGCCGCCGCCGTCTGTCCATGCATCGTGCCGGCCATGGAGAACCTCCACCGCAGCCTCCTGGCGCGCAGGGTCAGCCGCGAAAAAAATTAACACCACGCTCGCCATGGACGCGCTCCTCGCCGGGGAACGACACAGGATGCGGCGCCAGGGCGGCGCAGCTTCTCCTAAGGCTGCCATGGTTCCTGACGATGAGGCCGGCGAGGGAGATGGGGAAGCCGGTCTGGACCGGAAAGGACGACGCGAGCAAAGGAAGGCTAGAAGGCGGACACTTTAGCGAGCTGGGCAGAGGGACGACGGCGCCATGGCCTGGGACACAAGCACGGCCGCGGAGAAAGGCAGGGCGAGGAGGGCCGCCACAGAGTTGAAGCAGTGGTAGCGTCCATCACCTGTTTGATAATATGCCTGGCCCAAAAAATTTCAATAGGACAAATAGATGCAAAGAAGAAAAAAATTAAGGTGCTTTTTTGCAGAAAGGAAAACTGCCACGTCAGCCAATTAACGCCCATTTCGACGGAGTGACGAACGGGGCTCTTACACACAACTATGTGACCAAAATTTAGCACTTTTCGAGTTCGTGACCAATGCGCTCGTCCGTGGCAACTTCGTGACCTCTCAAGCGTTTTACTCTAAATTAAATTCATAGCAAGCAACATCTGAAAAACTCCTTAGATTGATTACCTATTCCACACATCAATTCCTTTCACAACAAGTTATCTCAAGTAATTTAGTTCCGTTGTAGCCTGTATGTAAAGCGAAGAAACTACCCACCCTGGATAGACAATAATGTATAGTCTTTAAACTACAAAATAATGTATAGTCTTCAGTTAGTTTATGGGAAGCAACATCTTCATACCACAATTGCACCTGTCTCATCAGTCCATAGACACCTCTTCTTCATCAGACCAATATATAGGGAGAATTCCATCATGGAAGAACCGAGGATTCAGTCCTGGTGTTCTAGCCATTTATTCTGAAACCACATTCACTCGGAATGCAAACTTTCATGAAGAACAGTACGAAAAAAAAACAAATACAATCACATTCTCTAAGAGCATTTCAGTTCCAGTTTGAACAATCAGATTTCATATGCAGCAGATAGCATGATAAGGAGTCACGAGAAAAGTCAACCGTACCAAATACAAAGTACACGAACTGGATAAACACAGGCTTTGTTCTTCCTTGGTCCTTGCTACAACACGCACGGTGGCCAGGGTTCGACGTCTCTTCACTGGTCAAAGATGGAGGTGGCTTTCAACACATACATTCAAAGTATGAGACTGCGAGATATATAGAGTCGTCGTTTAGTGAACTGCAGTATAACCAATAATTATCTCATACGTGATACAATGTGATTGCTGCTTCTTCTTACACTGAAATCTGGTAATCAAAAGTTAACTGATCACAAAGCCTGTTCGAATACGTGTGATGGATTCTACCGTTGCTTGCCGCTGGCTCCCATGCACAAAGAAGAAACCAGCAAGGTCTACCCCAAAACCCTAATAATGATTCCAAGTTACTTTAGGACAGTGTAGTGTATTAATCAATTAAGATGGGAATACAACAAGAAAACAAGCTCTCACCAAGGTAATGCCGTCGGTAAGCTCTTTCAGGCACGATGTTCCTAGATATCAATTCTTCGATGCCTGCCAATCACACCATCTGTATTAATACAGTTTTTCATATGAATTAAAAATATATATCATGTGTATTGTTTACTGGCATGATGACTTAACAATAACAATTTCGCGTCTCCAAAATATATTTGTTCTAGACAAACAATAGAAGAGAAACTTGGCACTGTCTCATGACCTCATAATGCTGACGTTTTTGTGTTCTACACTACCTATTTCACACATACATATATGGATATAAGAGTAAACAATCCTCTCTATATAATTCTCCCATGATCCAAACTATTCAACAAACTATGAAGGAAAACTGATCCAGACTATTCAACAAACTATTAGGGGAAACTGATCCACACTATTCAACAAACCATTAGACTTGAGCTTTTCGAACTTTGCATACAGTTAGTGCAATACCTTATCATCTCCCAGAGATCAAAATCCCGAGAAAAAGGAAATCGCTACAACAATCAGAACATGATTTAAATGCGTGGCCTTAGCATCAAAATTTCTGTAAAAATTAGGCCAGGTACCTGCGCAATATTGAGGAGTTCCTTCGTACCGATGATCCAGGGTGGTGCTTTCTGATAGGGACGATTGTAATGCAGAAACAAATGTATGGGACATTGAAGAGCCCAAACTAAGGAACCTGGTAAGGCTTGGTGAACCTGTTATGACCGGGCTGTCATATAGCCGGAAGAAGCCCATTAGCACATCGGATTAGGGGCTTAGCCCAAGTTATCTTTTATTTTTATTAGCTGGACCATTATATAAACATTGTAACGTGAGGATTGGAGGACAAGCAATAAACATATCTTTGTTGCCGACTCCCTCAGGAGTCGGACTTCTAAACCCTAGCCGCCGGCGCCGTCGAGCAAGCACGGCGCCTTCTCGCCGCCGTGCTCGCCCCAGCCATCGTCAACCTCCCTTCCACCCATATAACCTACGTGCTAGGCCTGGTAGGACCCCGGTTCCTATCAATCTGGTGTCAGAAGTTTCGGGATCGATCATGTCGGGCCCATTGCCCACCTCCCCGGTTGCGCCGTCGGGCATCACCGCGGCGGCTGCGACGTCCGCCACCGGGCCGACCCTCCCCGCCCCGTGACCACCTCGCTCTCGACCGCCGCCGTCCTCAACCCGGTCGAGATGACGTCGGCCATCCGTGCCCTAACTCAGGCGTCGAGGGCATCCGCACCTTCCTCGCCAGCCCATATGGGCCTGAGCCGCCGGGGACGCTCCCCATGACCTCGTCACCGCAGCTGCCGCCGTGGCAACCGCCGCCTCGACCCAAGCCTCTCCGTCGACTCACGGCGTGCCGATCAACCAAATTCGGTTTCCGTCGTCACCGTCGCCGCTCCCGGACTGGCTCGCTTCACCGATCTACACCATGGCCTCGAGTCAGCCGACCGTGCCGGAGCCCCGGCGCCGTCCGCAGCCGCGGCCTTCGGCGGTTTCCGGGGTACGCCGCACCGTACGCCAGCATCGACGGGCCCTTGTTCCACGGCGGGCCGCTAATGCCCACCGTCGCGGCCCAGCGTCCTCGCTGCTCCGCCACGAGGGCACCTATAACGCCGACGCTCATGGCCAGCCACCGCCGCGTTTCTCCAAGCTGGAGTTTGCCACCTACGATGGCACGGTGGATCCCCTGAACTGGCTCAACCAGTGTGACCAGTTTTTCCGGGGCAGCGCACGCTTGCGTCAGACCGCACCTGGATCGCTCCTACCACCTCCGCGGTGCCGCGCAAACGTGGTACTACAGCCTCGAGCAAGACGAGGGCGGCATGCCTCCATGGGAGCGCTTTCGAGAGTTGTGCCTTCTCCGCTTCGGGCCCCCGATACGCGGGAGCCGGTTGGCCGAGCTGGGGCGCCTGCCCTTCACCTCGTCGGTACAGGACTTCGCGGACCGCTTCCAAGCCCTAGCGTGCCACGCGCCGGCGTTAACGCTCGCCAGCGCGCCGATCTATTCGTCGGTGGTCTCCCAGATCACATCCGGGTGGACGTGGAGATGCGGGGTCCGCAGGACCTCCAGACGGCCATGTACTACGCTCGCGCCTTCGAGCAGCGTGCGCTGGCCATGCAGCAGGCCTTCCCGGCCAGAGGAGCCCGGCCGCCTGGCCGACCTGTGCCGACGCCAGCGGTCCCGGCGCGCCCGGCCCCGACTCCTGCAGGCGCTGCCGCCCCGACCGCGACGCGGCCGTTTCGTCGGCTGACGACGGCCGAACAGCTTGAGCGCCGCCGTCAAGGGCTGTGCTTTAACTGCGATGACCCGTACGTTCCCGGACACGTGTGCCCCCGGCTGTTCTACCTGGAGGCCGCTGATTACGTGGAGACGGACGGCGTCGGAGCCGAGCCTCCCGACACGACACCACCGTGGCCGACGCCGCTCCCCAGGCCGCCGCTTTTGTCGTCTCCCTCCACGCGCTCGCGGGCATACGGACGGAGAAGACCATGCTGCTGCCGGTGACGATCAACGGCGAGCGGCTCCTCGCTCTCCTGGACACGGGCTCCACGCACAACTTCCTGTCCGGGGCTACCATGCGTCGACTACAGCTGCAGCCGTCCGGCGCGGATCAGTTCAGCGTGACCGTCGCCAACGGTGACCGCCTTGCATGTCAGGGAATTGCTCGGCAGGTCCCCATCCTCATCGGCGACGAGCACTTCTCCGTCACCTGCGTCGGCATCGACTTGGGCTGCTTCGACTTCATCCTCGGGTCGATTTCTTACGCACTCTGGGCCCCATCCTCTGGGACTTCGACACCCTGACGATGGACTTCTGGCATCAGGGGCGCCGTGTCCGCTGGGAGGGCCGGCTGTGCCTCTCCGGCGGATCCTCGGCCCCAGCCGACAGCGGCCGCTGTGACGCGGAGCATCCCCTCTTGGCCAGCCTACTGCAGCAGCACAGTGACCTCTTCGACGAGCCGCAGGGGCTTCCGCCGGCCCGGGCCTGCGACCACCACATCCACCTGCTGCCGGACACCGCGCCCGTGGCGGTTCGGCCGTACCGTTACCCGCAGCTGCAGAAGGACGAGCTCGAGCGTCAGGTGGCGGTCATGCTCGCTCAGGGCATCATCCGGATCTCGACCTCGCCTTTCTCCGCGCCGGTACTCCTCGTGCGCAAGGCCGACGGCACCTGGCGTTTCTGCATCGACTACCGCGCTCTCAACGCTCGGACGTCCAAGGACAAATTCCCCATCCCGTCGTGGATGAGCTCTTGGACGAGTTACACGGGGCCCGCTTCTTCACCAAGCTCGACCTCCGCTCCGGGTACCACCAGGTGCGGATGCACCCGGACGACATCGCCAAGACAGCCTTTCGGACTCATCATGGTCACTTTGAGTTCTTGGTGATGCCGTTTGGCCTCTCCAACGCCCCGGCGACATTCCAGGCCTTGATGAACGACGTGCTCAGCCCCTACTTACGCCGCTTCGTGCTTGTTTTCTTTGATGACATTCTTATCTACAGTTCGTCATGGGCGGAGCACCTGCAGCACGTCGCATCATCTTCAACGAGCTTCGAGCGCATCGTCTTCACCTCAAGCGCTCGAAGTGCTCGTTCGGCACGACCTCCGTCGGCTACTTGGGACACGTCATCTCGGCGGAGGGCGTGGCGATGGACGCCGACAAGGTCGCGGCGGTCGAGGCATGGCCCACACCGCAGTCACCTCGGGCCCTTCGCGGGTTCCTGGGTCTCGCGGGCTACTACCGGAAGTTCATCCGGGAGTTCGGTCTCATCGCCGCACCCCTGACGCGCCTCCTGCGCCGCGACGCTTTCTCCTGGGATACAGAGGCGACCGAGGCGTTCCAGCCCTCAAGCAGGCCCTCACGACAGGGCCCGTCCTCCAGATGCCGGACTTCGACAAGCTGTTCGTCGTGGACTGCGATGCATCCGGCGTCGGTTTCGGCGCCGTCCTGCACCAGGAGAGGGACCGCTGGCCTTCTTCAGCCGTCCCTTTGCCGCTCGCCACAACAAGCTGGCGGCATACGAGCGGGAGCTCATCGGCTTGGTGCAAGCTGTGCGCCACTGGCGGCCATATCTTTGGGGGCGGACATTCCGCATTCGCACGGATCACTACAGCCTCAAGTTCTTGCTGGACCAGCGCCTCTCTACTGTGCCGCAACATCAGTGGATCAGCAAGCTCTTTGGCTTCGACTTCACCGTCGAGTACCGCCCGGGTCGCCTCAACACCGTCGCCGATGCCCTTTCCCGGCGCGACACCGACGAGACTGCGGCCGACGCGGCTCCGACGGGTGCCGCCCTTTGCATCCGCTCCGGGCCGTCCTTCGCCTTCATCGACGACATCCGCCGGGCCACTGCGAGCGCCGCGGACGCGCAGCTCCTCCGACAGCGCCTCGAGGCCGGCGACTTGGAGGCGCCGTGGCGCATGGATGATGGCCTCGTCCTGCACGGGCGCCGCATATTCGTGCCGGATCACGACGACTTACGCCACCAGGCGTTGCTGCTGGCGCATACGGCGGGGCATGAGGGCGCCCAAAAGACCCTCCACCGTCTCCGTGCTGATTTTCATATTCCAGGAGACCGTGCGCTCGTCCGCGACTGGGTGCGGTCGTGTGTCACCTGCCAGCGCAATAAGACGGAGACATTGAGGCCGGCGGGTCTCCTTCAGCCACTTGACGTGCCATCCCAAGTGTGGGCTGATATCTCCATGGACTTCATCGAGGGCCTTCCCAAGGTGGGCGGCAAGTCCGTCATCCTCACGGTGGTCGACCGCTTCTCCAAGTACGCGCACTTCATCGCGCTCGGCCACCCGTACACGGCCGCTTCCGTGGCACGGGCATTCTTCGACGGGATCGTCCGCCTCCACGGATTTCCGTCCTCGATCGTTAGTGACCGTGACCCGGTGTTCACTGGTCATGTCTGGCGTGATCTCTTTCGGTTGGCGGGTGTGAAGCTGCGCATGAGTACGGCTTTCCACCCCAGACGGACGGCCAATCCGAGGTGGTTAACAAGGTGATTGCCATGTATTTACGTTGTGTGACAGGTGATCGCCCCCGAGCTTGGGTGGATTGGCTTCCGTGGGCGGAGTACTGCTACAACACCTCCTACCACTCCGCCCTGCGCACCACTCCGTTCGAGGTGGTCTATGGGAGGCCCCCTCCGCCCATGCTGCCCGTGGAGCCTGGGACGGCGAGGTCCGAAGCAGCTGCCGACCTCCTCCGCACACGCGACGAGATCATCACCGAGGTGCGCCAGCGTCTTCTCCAAGCCCAGCAGCTGTCCAAGAAGTACTACGACGCACACCACCGTGACGCGGAGTTTGCGGTGGGTGACTGGGTGTGGCTGCGGCTCCTGAACCGAACCACCCAGTCCCTGGATCCGCGCGCAAAGCGCAAGCTTGGACCGCGCTATGCGGGGCCTTTTCCTGTGCTTGACCGCGTGGGCAAGCTTGCCTACCGCCTCCAGCTTCCAGCCGGCACTCGCATCCACGACGTCTTTCATGTGGGCTTGCTGAAGCCATTCCGTGGTGAGCCGCCAGCAGCGCTGCCAGCGCTGCCTCCGACCGCCAATGGGCGGCTACTGCCGGCGCCGGCTAAGGTGGTGAAGGCTCAGCTACGGCGGGGCATTTGGCACCTGTTGATTCAATGGGAAGGCCTTGCAGTGGAGGACGCCACCTGGGAGCAGCTCGACGAGTTCCGCCAGCAGTTTCCAGAATTCCAGCTCGAGGACGAGCTGTTTGCGCAGGCGGGGAGAGATGTTATGACCGGGCTGTCATATAGCCGGAAGAAGCCCATTAGCACATCGGATTAGGGGCTTAGCCCAAGTTATCTTTTATTTTTATTAGCTGGACCATTATATAAACATTGTAACGTGAGGATTGGAGGACAAGCAATGAACATATCTTTGTTGCCGACTCCCTCAGGAGTCGGACTTCTAAACCCTAGCCGCCACCGCCGTCGAGCAACCAGTAACCACGGCGCCTTCTCGCCGCCGTGCTCGCCCCAGCCATCGTCAACCTCCCTTCCACCCATATAACCTACGTGCTAGGCCTGGTAGGACCCCGGTTCCTATCAAAACCTGATCCAGATCGAAAGCCATTCATCGATTTTTGGTCTACTCTGTTGTTCTGCTCTTGATGAATCAGAGGATATAACTGGATTTGGGCTCTGACAAGAATTCCGGCTATTGGAGCATAACAGACTAACTGGATCAGGACAGTTAACATTTTCCTGCCATGGAAATCACTCCAGATGAGAAAAGAAAGAAATATGAACCTACATGTTACAATAGAAATAAATGTGATGCATTAGAAGCGGGCTATCCTGTGGCATGTTATCAGATTGCATATCAAGCACACAAATACAACCCCTTTCACGCAAGGTATGCACATAATAAGTGTTGACATGTGAGCAATCTAGAAAGCACAACTATCTACCAATGGCTAAACTACACAGACAGTTAAGTTGAATTCATACGAAGCTTTTAGTTCCGCTGAAGTTGCAAAACATATAGATTGCTGATGCACTTATACTTCAAATCATAGCAGAAGTAAAAAGGCAATGAGGAAATATTTTCACCTGCAGGGCATTCGCTCCATTGACATCCAACAGCTCGATAAGCCTATCAGCAGCACACAGGCTCAAGGATCTCCTCCTGTCCCCTAGAGAAGGCCTGAAACCGCTGCACCCCGCTCCAGTCCTCTTTGCATATGATTATATTGTGACAAAAGCAATCATTATTAATGCAGAGTGCCTTACTGAAAAATTAATGCAGAGTGCAGGAATAAAAGTGTTTTGATGACAACACTCGTATGGTGTCCCTCGGAAGATTTTGTTTTCTTGATTGAGAGAAATCAAACTGAACATATGTCAACAGCCTACCAAAAAAAGAATACAAACATATTAGTTTAGTTGAATTCATACCGGATAAACATACATTTGCTGCTACTACTCAACCACAGAGAAATGACCACCCTGCCTAAGACGCTGAATAAATACTCCAATCTTCTCTCTTACACATGCCTAAGCAACACATAGTGATAGACAATCAATCAGTTGCACAACTGGAGTTTAAGATCTGTTTACCTGGTAGGTGCGGCGCGCAACAGACTGGGAGCTCCCCTGCCATCGTACATCACGCAGACTGACGGAGATGGCACAAGCTCCAGGACCCCATTGACAACCACCGGCCACCGCAGCCTGAAGCTGGAGGCCAAACTCGACGTCCAGTCCAGTAGGCGCCGGAGCACCGGGAAATCAACGGCGCGGCTCGGCGCAGCGGATTGCACATAGCAGAGAGGTCGTCGGCAAGGGCCAAGGAAACATGGTACCGATTCCCCGCCGCCACGACTCCGTTCCGCTCTGAAATTGTGGTGGAGGTGGTTACCAGAGGAGGGAATCGTCTGAAATTGCTCTTCGTGCTTCACACAACTCACATGAGGAGGGGATCGTGCTTCCGTCTAGAATTCTAGGACGATTTGTTTCATAAATACAAGTGCAGAAGGCCTCTCCTCCACCCAGGCCGCCTCCCACCTTCTGCCTCAATCAGCACCTCCGGCCACAAACTCAGGTGGCAGCATGGCTAGGGTCACAAGCACACTAATTCTTGATCTTGCTTTGATAGGTTTTATACTCCTCGCAAGTTTCTCCTGCTGTGTATTCACCAATTTCATTCGAAGAAAGCAGGTAGCTCAGCAAGCAAGTGGGTCAATGAGCTCAGTTTAGCCCTAATTGTCAACGACGCAGCTAGCGGATGGCAAACCTCGGCAACGCGCCCGGCAAGGCTTCGCCGGTGCGGGCGGCTGCTGCCGCTGCTCTCACACTTGGAAGTGCGTCAATAAACTAGCTGGCCACGCCGCGCATTGCTTTGTTTTTTTAGTGCTAACATGTGTACGGTGATCCACTGAGTTCATCACGTTGTTATTATTGTCATTACATTGTTCTACATCGCACCATACACTGCATGGAGTTTCGTATGTTGTAAGTCAATCCACAACATCTGAATTCAAAGATAGCATTATGCCCACTCAGAAGATTCTGGAGATGTTCATCATACAGTGTAGGCTTTGTAATCTAAGCTAGAAGCTTTGCAACATTTATGTACATAAACAATCTTTCGGTCTAATCGGATGGCAACTTGACAGCCAACTTTAGAATTTTTAAGAGGCATGAGTACTTGACTCCCGGAGCAAACAATCTCACATAGATTCTACAGTTCGAGTCACGTCGATAAATATAACCCAGCTAGGCGAAGAGATCAGATCAGATAATGTTGGTTAACCCTGTCACAAACTACAAGTCTCAAAGTTCTCTGAAAGTGGCTGTTCAAACTTAGTACATCGTGCAGACGCTGATCACAACTTGATAAACTTCAACACCACATTCTGAATTAGGCGGGGACAGCAGCCACATACATGACAGTCATCGCTTACGCTACACCGACCGAAAGTTCGAAACCTAAACACGGACACAGTTCATGCCTCGTCATCAGCTACATATTAGCTATGACGTCCCGTTGTCAAGGCGATAGCATCTGCGCCCAAGTCCAAGCGGCCTGAATCACACAAAAAACATGGAGGTCCAAGGATAGGAATGTTAGTCTCTCTGGCTATGGCTCCGTCGAACCTGAGCAAATGGTACAATGAATTAATATTCAGACAGCTCAAACTGTGCACATTCAAGAGTTCAGAAGCAAAAATGGAATGGATTGTGGAGGCTACATAGTACATGGTGTTACATGCAGAAGCATAATAGCATTTTGTACCGCAGGTAATCATGTTGATTTGAGATATGTAAATGCAAACACTCGCTTTTATGTGTTTTCAACTGTAATTTGCAATGTAAGTTGGAATACAGAGCCAGGCATGCATGTACACACAAATAAATGAGTCTGAGAAGTGACAAACTTCTCACTTAGGACAATCCAAAAAAAAACTTATAACACAAGTCACCCAATGATAAAAAAGAATCATGGGGTCTTGGCAGCAGCAACCAATAAATTGTGTATCTGTGTGTGCCCTCTATGATCCGACAGACATTAATGCTTTATATTCAGCGTGCATTGCCAGACTCGAAAAGAGGCAGGTGAAATGTTCGAACTATCACAGCCTGCCTAGGAGCATACAACTGATCTTATGAGGCTGATTCGAATCCAACACCTCGTGAACAGAGTGTGCTCTTGCTCTAAAAAGCAATGAGTGAGTCTGGCTCTTATCGTAGCAGTTATGCAGATTAATTTCAAAATATCAACGTGGGATAAAATTATAGCTGAGAAAAATCTTTGGGTGAAGGGGGGCATATTTCTATAAGAATTCTCGGCTCACATTGTACATAATGGAGAGTTTACAAGCGAAATGGAACAAATTACCAGGGGGTAAATAGTATCAGTACTACAGGTAGAAGCAGAATAGCATCTGCCCCACTGGTAATATTGAATTGTTGATCTCAACTGAATTTGAAACATGTAACTGCAAATACTCACTTGATGTGTTTAGCGGTGAGAACATAGCCAGACAGAGGTATGTAAACATAAATAAAGAAGTCATGGAAAACTCGGATCATGCAAAAGTGGTACCTTTGTGTTGCAGCACTTTCTATATTACCTAAGTAGTCTAACAAATTTCTAACTTAGGTCGGTTCGAGTAAAAACTTAGAACTTACATCACTGATGGAAAAAAAACAGGAGTCTTGGCAGCCCAGCCACAACCAACAAACTAGGTGTGCCCTCTACCAACATACAGAGATTAATGTTTATATTTTGGCATGTATTGGGAGACTCGGAAAGTGGCGGGAACTATCCTAAAAAAATGAAAGAGAAAAACTTGGTGCCCCACCTATAACTGACCTTATCAGGCTGATTCAAATCAAACTTGTGAGCACAAGCTGTTCTTGGCTTCTTGCTATATAGAGCAGTCAGCCAGGCTCTTATTTGTAACAGTAGCAATGATGCAGATTTATTTCAAAGCCACATCAAATATAGATGTGAAAATGACTAAGTCTAAATAAAACTTTCATTTCAGCCATCCTTATATTTATAAAAGAAAATGCAGACAAGATGAACCGTGCTTGGGTGGAACGAAATTTCATGACATGAGCGAAACAATCGAACATCTAAACTGAATCTATATGGGTATTCCTTCTACACTCGAACATAAAGTAGTCATCAAAAAGAATCCTTGTGATATAGAATTTCCGTGATTCCATTGGCCTAAAATAACAATGGACGCATAAGCGAAATCTTTTCTCATGTCAGATTGCCTCTATACGACAACTGAAGCAAACAAAACAATAAATCACAATTATGTTCCTGAGCTTGATTAGCTTATCCCCAGCCCCAACCAGTACTAAATGGTGTAAACAAGAATGGCCAATCATAATAATAAATTATTAAGCATTAGACAAGCTGTGTGCAAGCTATGGAGAGAAGAACATTACTACTATGCAATAGAAAAATTACCAATTCATATTGTCGGTGAAGACAACGATGGCGGAAAGTTGGCATATATCCACGTCTTGGACATTGCAAACCCGGAAGATTTACTACAGACCCTCTCAAGCTGGAACGTCTTGACATCAACAGAGATATATTCCCTATCTGGCAGCTTTGGAGTTGAGCCTGTGAACCGCATGGCTCCAAACTTTCCTATGAGCAAGTACCTCCCGGTTGCAGCTCTTACATCATATTGGCACCCATAACCTAGTGAGATTGTCTTTTCCAGCTGCCACTCGCTAGAAATCTCACCTTTGCCTTCCTAGTGATCAAACTGACCAGCTACAGTTTCATGAGGGATACCAAACAGCCCAAGCCTTCCTTCCTCTGTCTCCACAATGGCTAGACCTAGGGTGCACCTACACCATTCTCCAGGTGGGAGGTCAGAAATGGAGAACTCCATCCTGTGTGTGTCAAGCACGAGCAACCCTTTCTTCCAAACGATTATGGACTCCCAGTAGAAGCAGCCATAGGCGTAATGGAGGCTGTGAAAGGTACTGTCGATCGGCGACACCATGGTCGACTCGCTACGTCCAAGAAACAACTCACTTCATTTCATTGCTTGGATGCACCAGCTTGCCACTGTCCAGTGTTTGAAGAGAAGACCAAGGCTGCCAGCTTAGTGTCGAAATGTGCCACCCATAACACACCGAATGCCGCCTCCGCATCGTCGTCGAGGGGCACGAGGAAGGTCTCGCACCAGGGCTTGTGTCCAGTGTCCGTGTGACCCATCGAAGCGGCTAGGTCTTCAGGTACTGGGGGAAGCAGGACGTACTTGTGGTGCAAGGGGTCGCACACCGCGAGCTCCATGGACACCTGGGGCTGCTTTCCCCCGGCAGGGCGGAGGAGTAGGACGCGGCCGTCCGGATGTCCTGAACGGACCACTCGCGGTGGTTGGGGACGAAGGAGAAGGAGAAGTCGGCGGCAAGGGCGTTGGCGGCTGGCGCGGAGGGGTGTGGCGGGAGGGCCGGGTGGAAGCCGTCGCGGTCGTAAAAGGCGAGGAGGGGCGGGTCGTGGAGGCTGCGGAAGCGGTGGAGGAAGGCTTTGTCGGCGACGATCCGGCGGCGGCGGCGCGGGCGAGGTCTTCCGCGGCCGGCAGGCGGAGGAAGATCTCCGCGACGAGGTGGTCGGGGATCTCCGCCAGAGTCGTCGCCGTTTTCTTGCGACCACGCCGACGGCGCGCAGTGGAGGTCTCCATTGGCGGCGGAAGAAGTGGCAGTCGGGGGAGATGGAGTGGAGTGTGCAGTACTGCAGTGCGCTGCTGCCTGCTGGAGGAATCTTGACAAAATGCCAAGATGTGTAGCGGGCCATCTTGGGCCGTCCATCGTCCAGAATAAAGTGTTGACAAAATGCTCCAGCCATTGTGTTTTGAAAGTTCAAAGATATAAACTTCAATATTTTTTCTTTAGGAAAAATAAATAAACACACCTACCCATATGCTTGGCCTGAAACACTTCTAAACGACTAGTACTACAACTCTACAAGACCTAGGTGCATCTGTACATCTATAAATACTAGTTGAATGCCCGTGCATTGCTACGGGTTTGTAAATTTATCGAGCTTTCATCTCATCCCTCATTTCCGTACTATCACCTTGCAAGGAGACAGGATTTCCGGGATAAGAGTATGTGATGTATTTCTTCTCTACCCTGCTCAACCGTCATATGTCTCCCAAAAACATAAGATTGAAAGTAATATATAATAATAATTAGACATTCAACGCTTATTTGTCAATTAGAATGCAAGCAAAGTCATATGACTCGCTGAATTCAGCAAAGAGCAACAAGTGAAAAATAATCAGTGCGCGTACTCCATTCTATATTATTCCCGTAATCTTAAATACAGCCATTCATTATGGTTTATGATTGATATATCATCCATTCTTGACAAGAATAACCAATAACTAAACAACGATAATATGATCAGCGACTTTTCACAAAAATTAAGGCACCGCATAGTAATTACAAATATGATGCCCCAATAAGAAAGCCACCATGGCAGATTTTATTGGTTCGGCAACAAAGTTACATCATCTGCTAATACACCAATAAGAAAGCCACCATGGCAGATTTTATTGCTTCGGCAACAAAATCCAGCATCCACGTTCAGTTTGATAAAATACTCTCTCGACTTCCTCCACCCATGCCTGGAATACCAGTCTTATTCTTTCTGGCTCGAGAGTAATCTCTACTCTTTTAGAAGCGCATAGTGTCATACTTCGTCCTAGAAACTCCCCTGCTAACGGCAATGGAGAAGAATCACACTACGGCGCCGCCATGACGTATCCTGCCAACAATGTATTCTTCCCTCCTTCCTCTGGCCTAGTCACCTGCTGCACCTTTTATTCCTCATCCACCGCACCGCACCGGACCACACCACCCATTTCTCTTTCTTCGTTATCGAGCACCTAGCCGCATCCTCCTCTATTGATATTTATTCACCAATGTAACCTCCATAGGCTACAAGTCAAGGTCTCGCAGCTCCATGATAAATATCCCTTTAAGCCGTTAAGGTGCTCGTCCCCAACTCAAAACCCGCAAGAAGCGAGAAATTTTGAGGTGTGTATCCAAGCTTTTCAGATATGCTACTGTTCACAATTGGAAGTGCATGACCACGCATACACAAACTTCGTCTCTAGTTAATTCAATCAAGCTGAACACTAAACTACATGAGAATGAGCACGTATTATCCATGAACAGAATCTCAAATTAGTGCAAACATACTTAAGTAGCTCCACATGCTTATTCAGGCTTTCAAGCAAAAGTGCAGAAATAGTAGACTGTTAGTGTGTTATAAACCAAGGACATCAATCGGGATAAAAGAATCCACTATACTCCTCATTTCTTATGCAATATTACCAAAATAATTTATTTATCAGTACAAATAAGTGTAAATTCTAAAGTTGCTGGGGCATCAAAGTTTACGGTTCCTTGAAGTATCTCTATTATTTCACCATATAGCATCAGTCAGAATGCAGTATGTGTTACATTTGAACAATCATATAAAGCACACCAATTTTGTATGACCAAGCAAGCAGGTAATTTGTTTTAAGAGCCCATTTACGTGAATCACATCAGCTAGCTCAAACTTTGGAAAACATGAAGCTAGTTCAATTCCTAGCTTGTCAGCTTTCTGGTTATTGTTTTTTACCTATTGTCTTTCATTCCAAAATAAAGGTTTCCAAGGTTAACGAAAAGAGAATATTCGAGTTCATTTATTCGGTGCAGAGTAGCATGCCATCATAAACATAGTATGCTGCAAAAATTAAGCATATTTGATCTGTTATTTCAGAAAATGACACCTACTTGCAAATTGACGGGTAGAACAATTGTTGTTGGGATTTCTAATGGACACACTCATCTTCGTTGATGCAACCAGATGCTATTCTTGATCCCATTGCAGAAGTGTGGGACTACGACCGGCTGTTGGGTGATATGCTCGTCGCTGTCAGTACGACGGCTGGAGGATGATCCAAGTGTGTCGCCTTCTTTTATCTCAACCTCTTCTTTCCGCGTATCCTCCTTTCTTCCCACATTAAGATACCATAGCACACGATAACTGTACTGGCCTGCACCTGTTGTCACCGTTTAGAGAGGCAATGTATATAAGAACAGTTAGTCTTGCACTGTAAGTGACATACATAAATGAAGCTTGGGCGTTTCCTCAAAAAAGTGAAACAACAAAGACAATAATATGAGGCATGTGGTAATTTTAAGGCATGCAGTAATTTCAAGGACAAACATGGATAAAAAGCCTTTGCCATGGATCATGAAAAAATAAACCAGCAATTCAGGAAACGTAGGTCTCCTCTTCAATTTTGGTTATTTGAAAATGCTAGGAATAAGGAAACACATGATATAGGAGAGAGTACTTGGTAGTCGAGGCTTAAACTATTCCACAGTGTAAGGAAACTGGGCGAAAACTTGAGGGAACATTTTCAAGCAGACCTTCACCTGAGAAGACACGAAATATCATGTACAAAGAAAGCAGAATACTGATCTCAAACAGACGTGGGACAAAATAGACTCGAGAATCAGCATATTCGTTGTGGGAGAACATTCCCAAATCCCAAGGGCCAACTATTATCAAATGAAACAGTCAAGAGAGGAAGTTGCAAGCACTATTCCATAGGATTTTCACCCAATACCTAGAAGAAATTTACACCAAGGTGTCATTGAAATATACTCAGAAATTCGCAGCCATTGGCCATCGCGTTACACATTCCCTACGCTGTCAGATTTTAAAGTATTGTTTTGAATCTCATACTGCCACCTCCACGTGATGATTCGACACTTCTTTAAGAATTTTTTCTAAGTAAGTGCAGATCTAGACGGGCAGGCTAGGGGCTGATATAGGAATCGTACCATCGATCAAAAATGTCGGCGATTCATCTCCTCCCCAAGACCGTCGCAAGTGCTGTTGGTGACGAGGCTCCCATGGAAATTCTTCTGCGTCTACTCGCGGCGAGGCAGAGCCCAAAGAGAGGGCGATGACGATCTGGCCGAGATAACCGGAGGAGGGGAGGCGACGTACAGGACAGCAGGGTGGCGGCGACAGGGACGGCGGAGGCGACGACCAGTAGGGGCTGCAGCTTGGGGTGGGGATTTTGCAGCGGGGTTTCCGTTCCTCTTACCGGAGGAGGAAGGCGACGGCATCAAAGGATGTGCCGGGGGGTGGGGGGCAACCCTTAGGCGGAGGTCTCTGTCGCGGGAGAGGATAGGGTGCTCGGGGGGCATGCGGTGGCCGGCGGCGGAGAGCTCCAGGCGTGCGGCGTAGTGGATGAATGCTGCAGCGGGACTGAACCCTAGGCGGCGCTGGGTGGCGAAGGCTCCGGGCGGCAGCGCGGGAGGGCAGCGGTGGAGCTCTAGATTACGATGGGGTCCGGGCGAGGAGGTCCCAGGTGTTTGTGGCAGCGGTGGGGGGCGGCGCGAGCGGTGCTGGCTCCAGGCGGCGGCGACATGCGCGAGAGGAGAGGCAACAGGGAAGAGCGGAAGAGAGGAGGAATGAGGGCAGGGGCTGTTGGGCTGACGCGGTGGGCCCACGCGGGGAGGCGCGGTGGAAAATGGGAGGTTTCCCCAACTCCCATTTACTGTAATAGTAAAGACAAAACAGACCTTGTAGTGTCAGACCACTGTATAAACTTGAATATTATGAAATGTAAAATGTGACTATGTTTAGTATGTATTCAACGTAATAATATCCGCGTGACGAAAACACTACACGAATTTATTTTCTGTTAACAGAACCAGACCTAACAAAACTAGAGTCAATGTGACCCTCCACCTATAACCGGTAAAGAAATTTAAATGTATCGACGATTCTTGATCCGGCCAATGAGACCTTTTAGGAACATGTTTGAACTGAACTTCTAGAAATTTTTAGCCGACAAGTCGTAACAATCATCGAAAACCTCTGCCACAACTCGATTCGATCAAGGCCACAGAGAACTTCAGATCACTCTGCTGCAGCCCAGGGAGTGAAACAGACAAAGCATGCTTAACCAAGCCTTGATTGGTACTACTAGAAGATACAAAGCTCCGTTGTTATACCGGATCACAGCTCCCATCATTCCTCGTACTGAATCTTCGTCGACGGAGTCGTTAATATTCACCTCAACAAGATTCTGCACTGGTTTGGTGTCTATGTAACCATATTACCAGTGAATAAAATGGTTTAAAGCTGTGAAAAAAGAAAAAAGAAATGTGGCTTGTAGTTAACATCACATCCACAAATATATAATATTTCAGCTTGATTTATCACACATCCATTAATTTCAACCGTCACATTCTTAGGCGTGAATGGAAGAACAACAAAAGCATGAGCACTCACAAGTGAAGCGCTGTCAGTTCTAATGTCACACTCAGCTCTCAGGAACATCAACATCATTTTACACCAACTAAACAAAACATACACATGATCACCGTCAGATGACGCGATTTAGATTGTGTCATCCTGTAGGGGAAGGTGATCACTTCTGCGAGAACTTCACGCTTCCGACATACGGGTCCATAGAATCTGAACGAAAACAAAAGACAGAATTGAAGTTTAGACAACACAGAAGAAATTTGGGTCTAATCTGAGTTTATAGGAGCTACAAGGAACACGTTATTGGTCTTATATTGGGCCAGATACAGGACTATCACAATCAGAAGCAACAACATTTTTCCCGCGGGGAATATTCATCTTGACCAGACTTGCAACATGTGACTAACAAAAACTCGGTCTCTGTCCAGCACTATAATTTGCAATACAAGTTCGAACAAGTTGTGTCGCTGACGCGTCGGGCCCGTCCGTCAGGTTCAGACGAGGCGCGCATTGCCGCAGTTGCCGGCGCGCCCGGTTGCGTCCCCAGAAGCTGGGCGCGAAGCGGGGTTGCCGGGTGCTCTATTGAGATGTGCCGTCAACTTTTTCGTATAGGGCGCGCGGTGGGAAGTGTTTGGTGCCGGCGCGGCCAAAACGTCTATTGGGAGCGGAGTTGGGCGCGCCGGTGCAGATGCTTCCTAGCGCTAGCTCTTTGGCAAGGTCCCATGTTAAGGCTGAGGGCTGGAGTGTTATGCCATGGGACAAGGGTGCGGGTAACAAGAAGTTTCCTCCCAAAATCCTGGAGCTAAGACATGATCAGCTTATGACATATGCAGAACAGAGCGTAGATAAAGAGAACTTTGGTAATCCAGCGTCAGAAGAACCACGTAATAGTTAAATTATTTACCATTGCCTCGACGTACCATGAACGTTGCGTCAGACAGATTCAAGTATCATTCTGTGTGCAGATAAAAGAAAACAGCAGTATTTCACAAGTGTTAACAGATGATGGGATTAAGTGAACAACAGATAGTTCCCAACCTCAAGAGACGGTAAATACTCAGACTGCCGATGACGAATGATGCTACTTATTGAGAGTGCAGTTTCTTCAGGCGTCTGAAACAAAAGTAATATAACGTCATAGGCAATGAGTGATTGTTTAAAAGGGACAAAAAAAGCAAATAGGGGTCCAAGCATGCTAAAGGCAGCACCATAACCAATCCTAAAGCATATTAATGCAGCACAATAAATAGAAAACTAAGAGAGAAAACATAATACACATAGATACATAAAGCTTAGGTTTTGTGTTGGAAGTGTTTGCACCAATGTAGTATCTCTAACCACATGAATCTATCCAACCCAAACAACCAGGTACCAACCCGACATGGTAAAGTCAAAATGATGTTTTTAAGGTCCTGAATACACATGGATCAACACATACTGATTTACATGTGCACTGATCAATATTATCAAAGAACAGAAAATAATTTCCACGCAATTCATAATCACTGCACAGTGGATCCAGCATCACAAGCCATCAGCACAAGCAAGAACTAAAGTAGCGATGCAAAAACCAAATAGAGAGCTTCAAAGCCTGAGAGTGTATTTAGTGGTGGTCCATGAAGTTGATGAAACACTAAGTTCCGCAAAGAAACTTTGAATTCGAACATTAAGGGTGCGAAAGGGGCCAATGCAGTAGTTCTAGCCTAAATATATCTCAGACCTTCAGGGCTCTTCTTATGCAACAGAAGTTCTTGAAACATATGGGGTAGAGGTGGGGTGTTAGCCTCTACGAATTTACGCCCGCAAAAATTAGAGGTCAAAGAAAAAACGACATCGTTGCGGTATGCAGGGTCAAAACTATTGCATGAACTAACCTGCAATAGTGTAGAGTCCTAACGATCAATCAGTATCCAGCTGGACATTTCCCTCTTCAAATAATGAGCACCGCCTGGTGACCACAGAAGTAATAATCCTTACAATACAGAAATTACTAACTCTACTTATAGTAACATTAACTAACGTTGATTTTGGCTTCAGCTAAGAAAAACACCTACATGTATCTTTCCTTTAATTTCAACAAGTTGAAACGCAACTTAATTCGAGACACCAAACAGAACGCCAGATGAGTATTGCCATTGCTGGATGACACAATGTTAAGTTCCCTCCATCAGACAGACACTAAATGATAAGATCAAACCTGTAAGGAGCATACTTCGAGTGTTCTATGAAAGATTGTGTGAAACAAGTGTTCAGATACACAAGTACTAAATCTTAAGCAAGTACAATTAAACAACTAAGCAGATGATGAACATTATAGCCATGGGTAACAAAATATATATGCTTCTTTTTTAGACTAAGACTGCAGGGCTTGAGCCCCACAGTATTTTATTAAACCCCACCAACCAACATAGTTTTTACATCATAATTACAGGAAAAGCGGCATATTTACAAAAAGAAATTATACAAGGGAGTCAATCCATGATCACAAAGACTGTAAATGCGTGGCCTTCACCCTATGCATAAGCATCGTGACATCGTGCAGGAAACCTCTCTTCCATCCTTGAAAAGATGGCATAATGTTCTGAAAAATTGCTTCATTACGCTGCTTCCAAATGTTCCATGTAGCTAAGATGGCTGCCTCGGCCTCTAAGATTAATGCTTGTAAGATTTATGCTTGTATCTGGAAGTATTGGCCGGCTCCCAATTAATCTGCAAATAATTCCATATTCGAACACTGAAAAGACAACCAGTGCAAAGTGTGCATTGAAAAACATCTGTCACATTCCAGTTTCTTCTTCTGAGCATATCTCTTGTGTTTGAACGATCACTCACCAAGAGCCAAGCAAAAACCTTCACCCAAAGAATAACTTTGCCTTCCAGATACAAGCATAAATCTTAGAGGCCTGAATGTCCTTGAAGGAGTGATGATAGAACCTACTAGCAGTGTAAGTTCCTCCATCCCAGATGGTAGTCCATTTATCATTTACCGTTGGATTTAAAGCAAACGAACCAAGCAAAAGTTCCATAGACTGTAATTCCTGATAGGCTTGTTGTGATAGGGGGAGGAAGAGCATTTGTGTTATGTCTGTGCTTCCCATAACATCCCTGACTGACAGATTCGGATCAAGTGCAAATGAGTGTAGTCGAGGGAATTGGGTCAGCAACAAACCATCAGAATGCCACTTGTCTGACCAAAATAAAGCAGTGTCTCCAGCCGAGACATGGATAGAGGTTACAGATCTATATCATCCAGCAAGTTTCATGACATCGCGCCACCAAAAGGAGCCACAGAGGTTAGCAGTATGAGGAACTCCCTCAGGGTAATATCTCCAAACTAACTGTACCCAAGGGATGTCGGCCTTATTGTAGAACTTGTGCAAATGCTTCAGAAGTAAAGCCTCATTCTGCTTCTTGAAATTCATAATTTCCAAACCCCCACTTTCCTTTGGTTTACAAACCATATCCCAGGCAGCTAAGGACTGTTTTGTCGACTCGGGATTATTACCCCGCCAGAGACATTTCCTCAGTATTCTCTCAATCTGTTTAATGATCCCAGGAGGAATGTTCAGAGAACAGAGAACTTTTATTTGACATGGAGGCAAGGCATGAGCCAATTAACTGCAGTCTCCACCATAGGCCAGGAACATGGAGCTACCAGTAAGCTTCCTTTCTGTCCCATCCACAAGAGGCAAAAAATCCACTAGCTTTGGTCTGGTTGTTCCCATGGGGAGACCTAGATATGTAAAAGGCAGAGATCCAACAATAAAAAGAATTCCTGAATCAAACATAGATATGGAAAACTATTTCTAGCAAAGCATATGCCCAAGATTTTCGAAGGAATAACTCATGACAGTAAATTAAATATTCAGCATCTTAAATAGCATAAGGAACACACAATTAATCATTTTAGCAGAATCAAAAACTGGCGCAGATCACAAATACCCTATCTAAGGAAATAAAAAGACACCGAGAAACCTCTCATCTTTAAACTGACTCGCTAATTTGCTACCCGGTTAGCAGAAGTTTGTTTTACCATGTACCTGTTGTGTGCGACTCTTTGTTCAGAAATAGGTAGGGAACCAAGCCTTCCTTGAATTATGTAGAAGCATTCAACCATACCTTTGTCAGATTAGGTATGTTTCCTGCTACATACAAATCTGTCAAGAAAATATATTCATGCATGTAAAATTTTGTCTTGCAATAGAAAATAAAACAGAAACAGCAGTCAGTTTTTGCCCAGGTCGACTTCCCTCATTTTAGGGTCCATATAAGCTACAAAAAATAATTTGGAAGGCAAACAGTCGCCGAATAGCTTACTGGAGCACTAAATACTGTAGGCCATTGATGTACTAATTTCCATCTGCAAAGGGTTAGCCAACTTATTTGAATACTATTATGAACTGAGAATCTATAGCTATCAAATCTGAACAAATATATTACCAGCATGTCCAAGCAAACTGACATTTAAAGTATATTAAGCCTATCCATAGGTAAAAGCTAGATTTTGTTTTTGAGTTGATTGCATGATTTTCCTAACAAATGAAGACTTACAGTGCAAGCCCTCATCAGTAAGAGTTAGAATTTCTTGGAGCTAATAAAATACTCGCATTGTAGGCCTCCACCTAATGGGGAAAATGAAAAAATATGTCTTGGTTTCTGTGCAAGCCCTGCATGACAGAAAAAACATTGATCTTCCGCCATCAAACTCATCACATTCAACCCACGCCAATCAGAGGTAAAATAACAACGAGCCATGCTGGTATAATTTATAACTTGATTACCCTATCAAATCACCAAACTCGGCTCTTGACCGAGTAAAAGCATAATGTTAAAGGGAGGGTCCACGAACCAACGTTCGTGGTCCTCCACCCTAACAATAGCGCCCTGATCGGGGGCGACCAAATCAACTAAGGTTTCAGGTCCCCTCCCGCCGGACACCTCCAAGGGCAGTGCTGGCATCCATGGGCCTCCTTCAGGAATACGGTGCCCCTGCTTCCTCAACCATGACCACTCCAACGCCAAGTACAGCCTGCACCAAACAGGCAACAATGTCTTCTTAAATTTATTGTAAGTGCATCCCCTAATCCCTCCGTTAAGATGCTATTAGGTGTTCTATTTGCAATCAGTTGAAGTTCCTGTCCTCTCTAATGAAGAATAAGATCTAACATTGGTATCAAAGCCAATCTGATTGCATTAGAACCCTAAGTATGAATAGGGGATCATTTTAGCCTCGGCCTAATTTAAGATGTGCATGTTGTTTTATGAAATTAAGTGCTAATTGGAAGTTTTATGATCTATGTTGTACTGTTAGCACTTAAGGAATATGTTTATGCACAATCCTTTTTTGGTTATTTCCTAAAGTTCCTATTTTAGGCAATTTTAGATGTTTTATATCTCGGTATGAGCCCAAATTACACTATCAAGTGTTGATTCTGTCAAAATTAGCTTTGAAACAGTGCATAACAATTGAGTTCATCAAGTTTAGTTAACCAGATCACAGTTTTGAGTTCAATTTGATGTTCTGGTTAATTAATCTTGAGTATGCAGTAGCCCTGTTTCAAATTTGCATGCAATTTCTTGAGGTGAGGACAATTTTGACGACAGAAGCAAAATCCCAATTATTTCTTGGAGGCTAAACTGGAGAAAATGTCGCTGTGATGCTGTATGAAGTTTGTTACTGAAGTTGCTGCTGACTGGAGAAGAAGAAGCAGCACAAAAACTCAAACAGCTGGCTCTTTGTCTCACTCACCCCTGTCCCTGTTTGTGAACTTACTGTTTGTGGCGGTTTGGGCCTTGCTGACTGTGTTTCGGTCTCCTAGGAGTTTATGCTGGTTCAGTGAGTAGCTAGCTAGCTGCTTTAGCTCGCGTTGTGTTTGTTCTTTGCTTTGAACATGAATGCTTTGGGTCCTTGTATTTCGTTATCTGTTAATTCGTTCCCCTTGGGGATCGCGTGGAAATTTCCGAGCCCAAACCCTAGAAAAATCCCAACTCGAATGAATTTGCACACAAGATGTGGATTGGGCACTCACCATGGTGATGCCACGACGCTGTCTTCTCCCGACGGAGAGGACGAGCAGAAGAAATGGACGCGAGCGTCGCTGGCCGTCGCGCCACAAGTCGCCGTCGTCACCAAATGAACGCCGCGACGCGGTTCCCCGCACATCGGAGTGGGCGCGCGGAAGGACGCTCTTGCGCTGAAGAAGACGTGGCCCAGGCGTGCGTGTTCGTCGCCGTCTCCTCGATATGCCGCCTTCTACGAAGACGAGCGCCTGCTTGACCCCCTGGTCTTGCTCCGCGCCGACGTCTCCGCAAGCCACCACACGGCGGACCAACCAAAGCTCAACCCGAATGATACAACGGCGCCAGTAGCCACGCTCGCCGGAGTAGCGCGCGGTCCGCCGCACGCTGCTCCGGCGAGCGCAGCCACCGCGCCGGAACGAGCTTGGCCGTCGCCATTCTCGTAAGCTCACTGAGATGAGGATCAGGGTTAGGGCTTTTGACCCAGCAATTGTTTGTTTCGATTTCATCCAACGGCCCCAGTGCTGCGGGCATGCATTTGGGCCTGGGGAGGCTAATTGGGCCTAATCTACAGAGAGGCCGTAACCCACTTTTTGTTAGCCCAGATTTTATGTTTTTTTCTTCCCCTAAAAAAAGCTTTTATGTTTTTTCTTTAAGTTTTTCAGCGTTTTGTGCTGGGCTGTAGTAGGCATTTTCTGTGTGAATTTCCTCTGTTTCAGTTTCTGTTTTGTTTATTTCAGTGCCTATTAAAGTAATTTGCCTAAAGTTTTATGCACTGATTTAAATATAGAAAATTATTGCCTAAAATATGTTATGTAATGTTGATTATCATTTAATTATCTATACCTAATAATAAAGGCAATAAGGCTTCCGCCGTTTAGTTTGGTAGGTCATTAGAATTGCCCCTAAAATCTCAAATAATTACCCACCATGCCACCCATAAGTCGTAAAAACTGTTCGGTAATCGATATGTCCTGCTGTTTCCGTGGTCGTTTCCTACTTCGATCGATTCCGTTTTATTTTGTGCATCTGGATTCCTGGACCGATCGCTAAGTATTTTTTTTAGGATTGGATCGATCGCTAAGTGTGGGCCTTAGGGCATCTCCAGCCGCCCCCCCCCCCCCCCAGCGCCCCCCCAGGACGCTAAATAGCGCCGTTTTTCTACCAGCCGGCCCCCCAGAAGCCCAAATAGCGCCGTTTCGGCGGAAAATAGCGCTGGCGCCCCCAGGCGAAACCCAGCCCACTGGGTTCGGCCAGGGGGGGCGGAAGGAAAAGCGCGCGTGGGACAGCGCTGTCGGCGAGACAACGCCTTTTCCCCACCCCGGCTCGCCTTTTCCTCTGCCCGTCTCGCCGTCGCCGCCACCACCCCTCCTTGCGCCGCCGCACACAAGCAGCTAGGAAACCCGTCGTCCAGCCCCGCCACGCCGCCGGCGCCGCCCACTCCCCTCCGCCGCGATCTAGCCTCCGGGGAGATTCTCGGGGCGAAGCGCGTCCACCCCGCCCGCAAAGTGTTCGGCGTTCCGCCCACCCAAGACATGAACTCCGACACCGAGGAGGTGCTCGCCGAGCTCTTCGACGAGGAAGATCAGGCCGCCATCGACGACGAAGAACACCTGGTGGTCTTGGCCTGCCTCGCCGGCTTGCTCACCAACGAGGCGGGGCCACGGCGTGCTGGATCGACGCGCGGTCGCCGGAAGAGCAAGCAGAGGCAGCGGTACGAGGGGTACTGCATCCTCTACTCCGACTACTTCGCCAATGAACCTACACAGGACGAGAAGGTGTTCGACGCCGGTTCAGGATGAACCGCGTGCTCTTCCTCAGGATCATGCATGCCATCCGGGAGTTCGACCCCTACTTCAAATTGAAGAAGGACTGCACCGGCACGGTAGGCTTTACCTCAATTCAGAAGTGCACGATGGCCATGAGGTTGCTTGCATACGGTGCTCCTGCAGATGCACAGGATGACTATCTGCGCATGAGCGAGTCCACGGCCCTTGTGTGCTTGAACAATTTCTGCCGGGCAGTGGTTTCAGTCTTTGGCCCAAGGTACTTGCGATCACCCAATGCGCAAGACACTGCTCGCCTCCTCGTAGAGAATGCAGCAAGAGGCTTTCCTGGGATGCTTGGTAGTATCGACTGCATGCATTGGGCATGGAAGAACTGTCCATTCAACTGGCAGGGGAAGTACAAGGGAAAGGAAGGAGAGTGCTTGGTGATTCTTGAGGCCGTGGCTTCATATGATCTATGGATTTGGCATTCATTCTTTGGTATGCCAGGCACTCACAACGACATCAATGTCTTGCAGTGCTCGGATGTCTTTTCCGACCTTGTCGAAGGCCATGCTCCCCCTGTGAACTGCGAGATCAATGGGCACCAGTACACAAAGGGCTACTACCTTGCAGATGGCATCTACCCAAAGTGGGCAATATTTGTGAAGAGCATCTCCAACCCTGTGCCAGGAAGCGCGAAGGCTTGGTTTTCCAAGTGTCAGGAGGCTTGCAGGAAGGATGTTGAGCGGGCATTTGGCGCGCTGCAGTCTCGATTCGCTATTGTCCGTACCCAGCTATGACTTGGTCGAAGTCCAACATGTGGGAGGTGATGCAGTGTTGTGTGATCTTGCACAACATGATCATTGAGAGTGAGCGGGCCTGACAGTGAGACAAAGGCACCATACTAGTCAGGGTCCTCTTGCAGATGTTGATCACCAGGTGCCGGCAACATGGGCAGCCTTCTTCACCACGTGCCAGGAGATTCGAGACGCTGGAACACATCTAGCTCTACAAATGATCTGGTGCAGCACTTGTGGGCGCGCAAGGGCAATGGCGATGCCAATGCCTAGTACGATTTGTTTTATTTGCTTGCATTATTGAACTATTTATTTGTGTGTGGATTTGTACATTAAACTATTTATTTGTGTGTGGATTTGTATGTTAAACTATTTCTATGTGTGAATTTGCATGCCAAAAAGGGCTGGCCTTTGTTTATGCCGAAAAATGGCCGAATCGCCGGCTGGGCGGTTCACGGCCGGTAAACGCGCCTCCCCCCCCCCCCCCCCAGGGCTCGGTTTCGCGTTGTTTCGCGCCACGGCGGCAAAAAAAATCGCGATTTTGGGTCCTGGGGGGGCCGAACGACTGGAGATGCCCTTAGGTCGTGTGCGTGTGCTTTGTTTCCCACCATGTTGGGTGTGGGCTGGCCAGCAATAGCTATTCTGATCACCCAAGAGGCCAAGATCCATCGCCTATTTTCAAAGAGAAAATTCGTTACTTCAATCACTAAAACGTGGTTTTCGTCCGTCAAGTGTTCTGATAATTTAAATTTGAGTCCAACACAGAAAGACTACACACCGGTGCACCGCCTTATCAGGGCTTGCTCCCTATATAAAAGCAAGGATCAGAGTAGACGGGCGCACAAATAGTGCATGCCACAGCTCGCTCGATCTCGCCGACACCTTGTGGCCGACGAGTGCCACGGTGACATCCCCTTCACGCAAGCGACTAGGCGAGGACTCGGAGGTGACGATCTTGGCGAGAGGTTGTGGCCAGATGGGACGCGTGCACGCCTACGTCGCTCACGCAAACGAACTCTCAGAGGAGATGATCTCGCCAAGAGTCCGTGGGCTGCTCATACCAGATTCGACGTGCGTCTGCCGCCGGCGGCGGTGTGACCGCACGCGCTGACGCACGTGCTGGAGGTGCTCGGCTGGCGCAGGGTGGAGGTCCTGGCGGCCACCATGACATGGCGCGGTGACGGTGCCTGAGGTCACTGAGAGCAAGGCGGAGATCGCCGGCATGGAATGATCCAAGATCAATGCGGCATTGGAGCTAACTTTTTGGCATCTTGAATTAGACACTATGTTGGACTGAAAAATGTAATTAGAGAAAAAGTTGTGTGAAATGTTAAATTCTGCGGTTCATGTTGGTTATCAGTTTGATCGTCATATCTGTCTTTTGTTGAATATTCATACAATTTTTTGTCCCGTTGCAACGCACGAGCATGTTTCCTAGTCGATAATAAAGGCAAATTGGTGATGAGAACACTAACGACATGGAGTATCATAAACAAATAGAGTGATATGAATTCAACTAGCTGATGATTGCCTTGCTAATCAATTTATTGGTACTAAGTGGTGTCACCCCTAATAATACCCGGAAACGACATTCGAGAGTAAAAATCAATAAAGGCAGTAAAACCAAATGCAAAAATGAAATGCATGTAATGACATGAAAATTTAAAATACATAACTAATGAAACTAGAATTGATTGATTTGGATTCCCAAAATGAAATATATTAATTTATCAATGTTAAATAGTGCAATTTTAGGATTTTAACAACTCAATATAAACTGAATTTCGTATTAAAGGTAATGACATCAAACATTTTTTATTAGATAGTACGTCTAAAAAATGAATTTAGATATGAAGTTCAACTCATTGGATATGTGGTTATTTCTCTACCATTTTACAAGTTTCAGAAATTTGGCACTAGTGAGACACATGGCAGGAAGAAGAAGCGGTTCCTATGTGCGGCTCTGTTCTTCTTTTAGACGGAAGGCTCGAAATGAGCCCGGCTTTGAATTAACGAAGCCAACAACCGGATAAGGTTTACAACTTGCACACTTACACTCCCGCGCTGGGGATGCCAGCTTTACAGGTCAAGAACAGATACAACAGAAGACTACAAAAGAAAAGGAACACACTAAAAGTCTTGATCCAGTCGAAGTAGTACTGTCTTGTCTTCTGTTGCACGGAAGCAATGCCACCTTCAGATCATCCTCGCCCACATCACCACAAATCTCGAGCAAGCAAACAAGCAAGACTATCGAATCCAAAGAGGGGTTTTAAAACAACGCCTTCAAGGAGAAAACGGTGCCGAAGAGCGTCGTCGTCGCCGGTAGAGTCCAAAGACCTACAAAGCTTTCGCCAAGACACAATCCTCCAACCTAGAGCTCGACCGTGAAAGACGAGGTCCTGTGGATTCTGCAGACAATGCAACAGAAGCAAGCCACACTGAGAACATGGCAGGTAGAGGCGGAGGTTGAATCCAACAAGGAAAGGAGTTTCAAGGTGACGCCTTCACGAAGGAAAATGGCACCCGGAGGTGTCATCGTCACCTGCGATGGTCTTAACTATGCACAGTTTTCACCGGAGCCCCAAGCATCCCGAACATCAGATGCCACCATGAGGTGAAGAGCCCGGACACTGCTTCCGATCAACTTCCCGGAGAAGGGTGACATGGTGCTCCAGCCCCTGCTAAGAACACCAAAACATACGCCAGAACCAGGCACACCAACCATTCCTCCACGACGGACGGCATGAAGCCGTCATGGCCCTGTCCAGCCGAGATCAAAATGTTGCATAACAGCATCGGACTGGCCTCGCAGGACGTTGGTCGTCGTAAGAAGGTTCAACGAGCCCGCACAGCTCGCGGGTGTCCAGCCATGGATCTGAGAGAGCCGGTGCACGGGTGCACGAACAAGCTCCATGGGAGTGAATTACACGTAGGTAGTCCTCGGCAAGCGCGGCCCGGGCGACCCAGATCAGGGCCTGGGAGACCACCAGCAACGATCTCTCTCCCCCGCAGGGAGGCCAGCCCGACCAGGCCCAGATCCGGCCCAAACGGCCCAGGATCTGGAAGCACGGCGGCCACCGGTGCACCACCGGGAAGCACAGCCACGCGGCGCCGAACGCCGAGCAGCAGCTCGCCCCTTTGGCAGGCGAGCCGGTCGGCCGGCCGCCCAGCAGATCCCCCAAGGATCTACTCGCGAGCCACAGATCAGATAGGGGCGCACCGGCCCGGATCGAAACTACCGAGCGCCCAAGGCGCCACTGCCGCCCCACGCCGGCCACCCTCGACCAGTGGCCGTCCCGCCCCCACGCGGCCGGAGACGAATCGCCGCCAACGAGCAGCAGCACCCAGGAAGCCGCCCCGGCTGGCCCACGCCGGAAGGAAAACACAAGCCCTCTCCGCTCAGGGGACCCGCGCGCGACCCCTCCCCCATTTGGGAGACGAGCCCCGCCGCCGCCGCGCGGCAACGCCGGCGGCAGGGAGTGGTTTGGGCCGTGGCCGGCTAGGGTTTCGGATGTCTCCCGGGCTGCCCGTGCCTGCGCTCCTCAGTGGTGCGGCTCTGTTCTTCCAACAAAGAGACGCAATACCGAAGATTCCAAGCGACTTTCTCAACCAAAACGAGCGCCGTTTCTTGCGTTGGCGAGATTGGAACCTAGGGAATATAATTAAAGGCTAATTTGGTTGCAAGGGTGGCAAAACCATGGGTACCGAGGGTCCTGGGGGGATTTTCTCGCGCGCACGGAATCCCTGATGAGGCAGGGGCGATCTCCCCCACGCAGGGGAAACCAGAGACATCCTCCACAAATACTTCGTAGTCTAATTTTTTGGATACCAAATATAGTTCGTACAAGCAGATAGATGAATTTTGTAATCAAAACGAAAATAAAATGCTGAAAATTCGAAATAAAATAACTCAAACAACTGGCAGCACTGATTATACATGTCAATTACTGAAATTCCACCAATTGAAATCGCATAAATTATTGATATTCTACTGATCGAAAACACAATACTCTTATGAAAATGTTGTGTCAGGACTGTAAAATGCCGAAAAATCCATGCTCGTTCACCCTCGCCGCCGGTCTTCTTCAACACTTCTCTTGATGGACCACCCATGTTTTCAGAATATTTTGACAACCATTCACAGTATATGACAGTGGCATATAATCATCACACACATATACGAATACTGGACATGGATATGCTTAACAGAGCGCCTCAGATAAGCTACTGACCCATTTTTTATGTTCTACCAAGTTGATACATCAAAGGATAGTAAGAACCTGTCACAAACAGAGCGCCTCAAATATCACTACGTGCTAAACAATATAGCACAGTCGATCAAAGCAATCTGCAGTGTTTAATAACATGAGCAATACTTATGTACTCCTAACTGTGACATACACAAGATGGCAACCAAATCATACATGGTAATCATACAAGTGCAGTTCCTGGACACATCAAACATTAAAAACTCAATATTTTAGTGACATAAACACAACCAGATGATAATGTTAGAAGTTTTAATGTGTACAGCAGTGATCGAGCTATACGCAGCTAGTAGTGCAAGAAACAAATGGACAGTGCAAGCTAGTAGTGCATTTGTACATTACTCACCAGGAACAGTGCAATACTACAAATTGTTTCGCCATTCCCAAGCTGACCTATCAGGCATAGAACAGGTTCAGTACAGCAAGGCTTTCACTAAGGTAGAAACACATCTAGGACTCATCTAGGACATGAAACAGTACATTTCCATTGCACATTATCAATCAATCTGCTAGCAGGTTACAACCCTCTTATATTTTATAGGAAGCTCAAAGGATATCATGCATACTGAACCAAGCTCAAACAAGCAAGCAGCAAACAAACATACACCTACACGCTGTGAAAATTTTATAGGGTACCACACAAGAATATGTGTACAAGGACATTAAATGGTGGCTGGTGATACAACCAAGCAGAGTATAAAGCGGGAACTAAAAACAAAGAAAAGTTCGTCGTCTTCTTGTTCTTGCAGCCGAAATTTTCTTGCCTTGTCCCTTCTAGAACCCATCAGTAGTATTTAAGCAAGAAAAAAAAAACAGTGCAACCAGGAACAAATGATAAATAAACAAGAAGACATATGAACCCAAAATAGCACCAGGAAGTACAAACCAGCAAGACATCACAAAAAGACATCACAAGGAACAGATGATAAATAAACAAGAATTACAAACTACAAACCAGCACCAGGAAGCATTACATTTCAACGATAACCGTATAAGCAAGGCATCACAAAAGATATGAACTCATGAGAAAATAGCAGCACGAAGCACACAAATCACATGAAAATGCACAATGTTTGCAAAATTGTCAGTTAAGACAGTTAAGTAGCAACAGACATCGCATAAACTAGTGACCATTTTCAGTTAGGAATGTGTCAAGCAAGTCTGGTACAGAACAGACTTTGGTACAACAAGGCTTTCACTATCAGCAAGGCGTGGTGTCCATCTAAAGTTCTAAACTCGTCATAAGACGGAGCAGCATGCACGGTGGCAGCACCCATGGCAGCATCCCGGACAGCCACACACCCATGCAGCAAGCCAGCAACAACAACAGAAATGCACTAAAGTGAAGCACGAAAACCATGCAATGGGACTGATATCTCAGCTTGCGTGGTATCTGGCTCGAAAAGGAGCGGAAGGAGGTCGACTGACAAAGGGGAGCTCAAGCTACGTCAAGGGTGACCGGCGACCGCCTGCGGCTCGAGGAGGAAGAAGGAAGAGGGTGACACAGCTACGAATTGGTCCAGAGGATGCACAGGTTCACCAAATCTCTGTTTGGTCGGTCACTGGAAGGAGCAGTAGACGATTGTAGGCGATGCGCCGAGAGCCACAGCCACGACTGCGCTCGGCCGACGTCGGCGACGAACGCGCTGCCGTTGATTCACTGCGTAAAAATATCCGTCGAGCAAACAAGTGAGAAGAGGGAGGATAGGGGAGTCTGGGAGACATAATGGACGGGGCATAACCTCACCAGAATTGCGGGGAGGTCATGGAGGGGCTCGAACGGCTGCATGTCGGCGTCCAGTTCGCCGGCGCGTTCCCGGTCGACTGCCCGTCGGCAGGGAGAGTTTTCAGCGGCTACAGAAAGAGATCGACGTGATAAGTCTGGTGGCGAAATTGGAGAGGAAAAAGAAAAGCCAGGGAAGGGATCAAGGGAGTGGAGAAACCGAGAGATGTACGTGAGCCGGATGGTCAACACTCAACACGAAGGAGAAGCCCCGTGGCATGCTCCTCCTGTCCATTTGTTTTTTTCCTTTTCTTTAGGATTGGGCTGGAAAAGGAACAGAGGTGGCGAGGTAATGGGACAGAATCCGCCAAGATCCTTTTTTTTCATTTGCATTTGCTGAGAACAAAAGATCCCAGCTGAAGAAAAATATCAGTTTGAGGGTTCAAATCTTCAAAATATAAATTAGGAATCACAGGTGTTCAACAAGTTATATAGAACTACGTGAAATTTTCCAATTTTTTATAAAACGTTTCGATATGCATTTTGAATATAAAACCAGATTGGCTCAAATTGTGGGTTTGAACTACAAGTAGGTGAAATAAACTTCAAACAATATGCCAAAAATACTGACATATTATTCACAGACTAGGTGAATGCCCGTGTGTTGCTAGAGGTTCTAGATTTTTTTTGTCGTTGCATATGTCATACTTGAAAAAATTTAGTTACTCGTAAATATCACGTACATATTAAATATAAAAACAATGCATCCAGAAACATTATAAATTGACCTTGCATAACTCGGTGCACATGTGTGTTGATAAGGAAGGATACATGTATGTACGTACCAAAGTATATCTAAATTTGTGGACTCTCTCTTCTTTGTATGCAGAGTCAAAAACTTGTATGGTAACTCTGTTTCCAAAACCAAACTTAAGCAAAATATACAGTGCTTAACTCAATCAAGATAAATTACTTCCACCACGGATTTCCACCATTTCATCTGAATGACGATGCATGTAATGAACAATTATGATGTGGAATGACAACCAATAAATATTAAGCCCTCAAAGTAACCCTTGCAAATTGAGCATTTCTCCAACAAAACAGCAAAATCCTTAACTAAATTGTGTCGACTACTGTTATTTAAATAGTAGATGGCCCCATTGTAATGGACATGAATCCGGTGCTCATCAGGCCAAGGTTTGCCTCCTCTGCCTCTTCCCTACAATCATCACAGAATTTTTTACCAGCTCATCTGAATATTCAGTTCCAAGAATATTTTTTGCACAATTTATCGCCAACTTATTACAAAATTCAAAGTTTAAATTTGTAGGGCCAGGGTCTAGAATAAATCATATCAGATCATTTGACAAATATCTAACAGAGAAGGATTTGGTACGGTGCAAAAGTAAACACATAATTGAGAGAACATAAATCATTTTAACGTTAACCAACCACATAATTTACTATACAAAAGATAAAAATTTAGTGAGCATGAAACTTTGTCATGTTACTCAAACTTGAACAACATGATACAGAAACTATGCTATCTAACAGAAAAGGTTGATCAAAGTCATCCAAGGTAGGAAATCAATCTGACAACTCCCTAGGAGCATCAAGGACACACTAATTAACACAAGAGTGATAAAGTATGAAGCAATTATGCTTGTGAGTAGAGATAACTCTTTCTCAAAAAAAAAAAGTAGAGATAACTCCCACAAAGCACATGAATCCATAAACTTCACTCGAATTAACAACAAACAGGGTAAGAATTACTCTAGTAAAGAGCCAGAAAAAATTGTACCACCAATGGATAAATTATCTTCATCGGAGAAGTAAGAATTCTCTTACCTAAATGCTTTCAAACCGATCAATAGAAGAGACACTTCTGTGAATCGCGGGTTTCTTGAACTGGGATGTTGACTTCAGATATTTCACGATTGTGCTTCCCAATGCACTCGAGCCTGGACTATGCAAAAAACCAATTAATTATAACAGACACAAAAAACAGTAGTACCTAGGACGAAATAGAACAAGAAAGATATGTTCGCAATACCTAATTGGATTTTGTTCAAGAACGGGAAATCCAACTTGGAAGCTATCTGACAAAAATACAACAAGTACTACATGATTAGACATACCAGAGTGTACACATAATCTATTTATTCTACAGCTGCACCAAGAGAGGCAGTAAAAATATGCAGCAATTAAAATGCAAAGAAGCAGAATTATATATATGTAGCATTTGAAGAAATTGAACATGCCACTGCGCCAGCTACATCTACTGATCTACATGACGAAGCTAAAGCTGACATGTTAGGTGAATTGAGCTGTCGCACCAGACCCAGTTTATGCTCCACTACTCGATACGTTCACCAGTTGTTGCTGGTTGCTCTTAATACTGCACATAATATGAAAAAATGCTCAATAATACAGTACAAGGGACCATGGTGCTTTTCAACTCAAGAGATGGTTAAAGACAGATTTTTTTTGTTATAAGATCCTTAGGACTAAGCCTGAGTTAGACGGTCAAAAAATGACTGTAAAAAGCTTAGGTGAAAGGCTAAAACACTACTACGACTGCTCAGACATATTGCGCAATTTGAAGTTAATTTCCTGGCATAGCAGTACCATTACTTGCAACACCGGAGATGATTAATTGGTAACAGAAAATGGAGACGGACCATTTCATTTTACTGAACATAAACAGGGTGTTGGGAATGTAACATTTCATTGCTGCACCTTTGCGGGGGCATGGTTCAAATTACCCCTTACGAAAACAGTGACAGATATCTCATTTGCATTAAAAATTTAGAGTCCATTAGCAGCAATCTACTTTAGGTGAAATTTGTTAGGATTGCTTGTTATTCAGGACCTCAATTCAGCTCGTATAATGCAGTGGCCCCTTGCCAATAGGAAAGAACTTTCCATATCTATGATCAGTATTAGCATGTCCTAGATATATTTGGAACGTTAGTACTTGATCCATCTGACAATATAATTATCCAAAAGAAGATTTAATGATTGACAACCAAGGACAGAATAATTTAGGTGACACCGACTGACACGTCATGTGCTAAAAAAAGTGGCTTCAAACCAAGATGATTTAGCTAATAACCAAGATAGCTACAGCGAGAGATTGCTGCAAAAGTAAAAGTATACATAAATATTTTTTCGATTTCATCAAAATGAGTCAGAGCTCCAGATTCTATGAGGAACTCAATGTCTAATGTTACCACTAAACTTAGCTGAACCAAAATCGTGACAGATCCAATATAGGTACAACCGATCTCCATTAGGTTGTGGTTGTATGATCAATATTTCATATTACATAACAGCTAAATCAAAGCGACATCTAGTCTCTATAGTAGAATATCATCTTGCAATGATGAAATTAATGGAGGTATAATGAATCACTTATATACTACAAGTAGCATGAATCTGCAGGATGTTGAGTTTGTATTAGAAAAAGCATGCCCACAATTAGTACGATATTGTGCTTATCTGAGACACATACTGTATTCAGTGTTAAAGTTTTGCTAGAATGTCCTGTTCCAGTTTGAATAATCACTGAGTAATCCCCTTTCCGTTCCTCTCTTGAGAAAAGTGCTGGAAAGCTCGACTCGGCCAATTTAACATTTCATTGTTCATGAAAATTGAAAGAGCATGTTTTGCCCCATGTGTGGTTTTGGTAATTAATGACAATCTCTATGGACTAATGTTTGAATTGAGATATCTTTATAGATCGAGTCCATGAAGAAGTTTGGAGTTCATGTGTTGGACTCTAGAAGAGTATATGATGACCAAGGTTCTATCCAAGGATTTATATATGAAGAATGGTCATGTGTAGAGATGAGCTTATTGCAAGAGTGGCTTGGAAAAGAAGATTGAGTGAAGATTCATGTTTATCTCCAAGCCATCATCATATCAAGACAAGAAGTATATGAAGCGCAAGTGGATTCTTGAAGACGGAGCTAGCGAGGCTCTCCCATAATGGAGTATGGGGGAGCATTTGGAGATGTCTTCATCAAGCATGTGCTAGCAAGCGCAATCAAGAAAGGTGGTCCACTTGAAGAGATCAAGATCGTCATCATCTAGCTCAAGTGGAATGCGCAAGGCAAAGGTATGATCTTGATAGGTTTTCTATTTTACCGGTCTCATGTTGTTAGTGGGAGACCGGGTTATAGGATAGACGGCGTACTATCAAGAGGGGCTCTCAAGTGAGTAACTTGATCGCATCTTTGTGGAGAGCTCAAACCTTTGCATTCTTGGCATATCATCTTTCTTGGTTCTTATTTGGATTTTATCCATGTGAGAATTTAGAGCTTGTGTTCATCTCCATACCAAGCTCTAGTTCATCAAAAACGGGTTTCAAGTGAATATCTTGTGGTGTTTTTGATGTTGGAGGTTTTACCGGTTCGTCGTTTCTAGAGAGGTCAAACTCTCTCCTTGTGGTCTCCTCCTCACATGATGGACTATGATGTGTATATGCATGATCTTGTAGTGCTTGTGATTATCTTCGGAACAAGCCCAAGATCATTGAAAACGGAGTCCGGATGAAAACTTGTTTGCATTCTCGGCTTTGGAAATATTATCGGTCCACTTCAAGATAGGGTCCACACCTTCCCATGTGTGGTATCCCCTCTATATTTGTGACCCTTAATATTTCCACTTTTTGTAGGCTTGCTCTTGTCGTTACCTTTCCAACGCAATTGGATTCGCCTGATTTGGAGTTCGGACGAGAAAGTTATTGCATTTCAGGATTTGCTGCTCTGCTGGTTTTTCTGTCCGGAGTCTCCGTGGTTTTAGGTCCGGAGTCTCCGGCCCCTGGTTTTGAGGTTAAGTGCCTCGCGCACGGCGCTTGCGGTATCGAGGCCGGAGTAGGTCTGGAGTTTCCCCGGAGTTTCTGCCCTCAAGGTCCGGAGTTTCCGGCCCATCTGGTTTTTCTGCGTTGAAGAGCTTCGCGGCGGCAGCCGCTGTTTTGAATCCGGAGTTGGTCCGGAGTCTCCCCGGAGTCTCCGCCCAGACCGAGTCTCCGGCCTTTTGTGGTCCGGAGTCTCCGGTGTTAGTTTTCTGCAAACGGTATTTGCCTGCTCTCCCCGGTCCGGAGTCTCCGCACTTTTGGTCCGGAGTCTCCGCACTGGCCGGAGTCTCCGGCCTCCGTGGTCCGGAGTCTCCGGTCTAAGTGGCTGTAACGGCTCTTTTTCTGGGAGGGGTATTTATACCCCTCCACCTACCTTCAGCCACTGAGCTCTTCCAAGCACGTTTTCCCCCTTCTCTCTCCTCCATTGTTGACCTTGGAAAGCTTGCCCCTCTCCCAATTCTTCCCATGATTCTTGCATATCTTTGAGGGATTTGAGAGAGGAGATCTAGATCTACATTTCCACCAATCCATTCCTCCTCTTAGTGAGGGGAACCTAGTAGATCTTGATCTTGGAGTTCTTGGTGTTTCTCCTCCTTTGTTCTTCCTCTCTTATTCCCTCATAAGCATTTGTTGCTTTGTTGGAATTTGAGAGTGAAGGACTTGAGCACTCCGTGTGCTCTTGCCATTGCTTTTGTGCATCAGTTTGCTCTCTCCACGAAGATTCGTGGAAGTGAAAGTTCGTGAGTTTGTTACTCTTGGGTCATTGGACCCTAGACGCCTTTTGTGGCGAGTGGCGCCTTTTGTGGCGGTGCAAGGCCTTTTGTGGCCGCTTGGGAGCTCCCGATCCTTTTGTGGGTTGTGCCTCAAGTTTGTTGTAAGGGACTCGATTTCCGCCCAAAAGGAAATCAATAGTGGAAGGTGAATCGAGCTTTTGGGCAAGGTTCATCGGAGAATAGGGTGAGGCCATTTGTGGCATCTTGAGTTTGATACTCACACCCCTCCAACGAGACGTACTCCCCCAAAAAGGAGGAACTCGGGAATACATCGTCGTCTCCGCGTGCCTCAGTTATTTCTATACCCGAGCTCTTTACTTATGCAATTTACATTGTGATAGCCTTCGTGTGTGAAGTTATATATCTTGCTATCACTTTGTTGCTTGACTTGCTTAGCATAAGTTGTTGGTGCACATAGGTGACATAGTTAATTTAGGTTGTTGGCTTGTTAATTTAAACATCTAGTTTTATTCCGCAATTAGCAAGCCTAAACCAGAAAAGTTTTTAAACGCCTATTCACCCCCCTCTAGGCGACATCCTTGTCCTTTCAAAAATTATTCAAAAAAATGACTCATAAATCATAATCTAACATACACTTACCAAAAAATTAATTCATATTCACCATCTGGAATACTTGTCCATTCCTTTCTTCATGTGGTTTCTTGATCTCCGAATAGATCTTGTGATAGACATGCAAGAAGCAACACCTTATATCAATGAACAGGGTCACGTCCTAACAAAAAAAGTTGATATGTAGTAGTGGACAAGATCCTGTGAATGTACCTTTGTCAAAGACCGGTGGATTGGCGGCCTCTGCGGACGGTGTCCGAGCAGGAGCATGTCGTTCCACTTGGACATGGTGTTTCCGACTGCCTGTTTGTCCGTGCATTTGGTGGCAGGGCTGCATCAGAACAAAAGAATCATTAGTTCAGTACTATCTCCACCAATGCATCCTCTCAAGCCCAACAACGGCAACAATACAGTGTAGCGACACACACAAAACACCATCCCCCCTCCTCTCCTTCTCTCTCACTCTCAAGAAACATCATATCAAAATGGGAAAGAATTGAGCTCAAAATATTGTAACGGATCAAGAACATCACATCGGGGTGGTTAAATCATGAACAACCTATTCATGGGAATTCTAGAAAATCTATCTAAGCACGAAAAAGAGTAGCATTTATGAACAGAGGGGACTAAGATAGATGAACACCAAACCTAAAGTTGGAGGGGCTCGAGTTCCTTCAGGCTGGACCAAGGTCATCGTCTCTATATCCTTTTGCCTCAGCATGGGTGGCAGAACCCCTTCGTGGTGGTTGTTGGAGGACCGGCCCGCGGGCAGGGGTTCCCTCAGATCTGGGAGGAGGGAGATCAACCTGGGCGGCTGGTTTCGAGCGCGCCTGCATCTGCGGTGGCGGCGGTTCCTTCAGACCGCTGCATCCGCGAAGGTGGCGGCGTCCCCGTCTGGGCAATGCGGGGTGTGGGTGGTGGACGACGCAAGCAAATGCGAGGAGTCCGTCGGCGAGGGTAGAGCGTGCGAGCGGCGGACCGGCGGTTAGTTGATGCGTTCCCTGGTAGGATGACGTTTGCTGGGCCTAGCAGGCCAAGTGATCATCCGAGATGGGCTTTCGCGTGAGGGAACGATCGCGATAGCTACGAGCGGGCGAGGCAGAAAACGGACGATGTATATTTCTGCCATTATGTTTTTGTGCAAATGGATAATCTGGTTGTGGTAGAGGCTTTGAAGGGCAATACTGGACATCTACACCTTTTATAAAGCAAAGCCCCACTAAGTGCATTAAATATTTTTCTATCTCAACATGCAAGCTATCCACATCACCAACTATTTTGTCCAATCAATTGTCCATGTCATCTCTACTAACAATTATTAACAATAGTTTTCATGCAACATATGCATGCCATGTTTTTTCAGCCATATAATTGTCCACGTCACTAATATTTTGTCCTCAAATATTTAAAACTTTCGCACTAATTAAATTTAGTGTCTCGACTATTGTTATCAACTAAATCTTGACAATTGGTTATTTCATGCCTCTTATACACATTTTATTTAATATTATATATTTTTTAAAGAGATTCCCGCTGCAACGCGCGGGGTGTTCTCCTAGTTTTATGGTGGCTGCTCCCATTTTAGAAGATTGTCGCAATTTGTTGAAAGAATTCGAGAAGGTTTTGATGGAGCATTGTAATAGGGAATCTAACATGGTTGCTCATGTTCTAGCTCAACAGGGCGTGAGGATCCACCAGCTTTGTGGCTGGACTCCCCCCAGGTTTTATTTCTGGTTTAATTGCGGACGATGCAAGTGTTATTTGAGATTAATAAAGTTATTAAAAATGTAAAAAAAAACTAAAGCTTGCCCAAATTTTTTTTTTGGAAAAAGAACAAGGGTGACAAGGGACACATATAGGAATTAGGAAAACTACCAGGTCAAGGTTTTGAAACATTTTGGTTCCAAAAGTAAGTTAAAGATAGATTGATTACTTTTATAAAATTTGAGTTTTGTGTGGTTTAACCATGCAACTAAATTCCATGATGCCATGAAATGAAGTGCAATGTATTATATGATGATGGCAAACTCCTTAGCATAAGGTTCCTACCGGTTGGGTCATTACAGTCCGAGTCAAGGAACGGGATCGCGGGACGAGGATCGACGAGGGATATACATCTTTGGTATGCCAATTTGTACCGAGGGTCGTGTTTTACGCCATTTTGGGTCGATGACCCGCTACGAAGACCGCCATGATACAAGATACGACAATCTTCTAATTATTTCCCAATGAGGAAATTAATCTCGCCTTTTCTGCCCATATTTTTCCCTTTAGTTACGTTTTTAGGGAATTTTGTTTCAATCACGTGGACATGGAGGCAAAACTCCCACTTTTAAGGGCATGTACAATGGGATGATGTCAGCCTTCTCTTAGCGTTGACACGTATGATAATTATCTAGTTGGCGGAGAGAGAATGAAGAAAGAGTAGGTTGTCTTCCCTTAGCTAAGAGATGATCTCTTACTAAATAAGAGAAGACTAATTTAACCATTGTACCATTTGTCTTCCCTTAGAACTACGATTTCCTACTAAAATATAATTAATTCGTATTAATTGTTAGGATGACAATAAAAGATAACACATTGTATAACTTATAATTTTGCTATTTCTAGATGACGTGGATGGCTAAGAGAAGGCACGATTGTACATACCTAATTGCGTGGACGTGCGCTCAGTAGGTCAGCCACGTTGACTGCTTCTTCCCCACGAACCAACCTCGTGACTCTTCTGCTCTGTTTCTGTCTCGACGAACACGAATCAATCCCCAAATCCACTTCACCTGTTCAAGTAATCCTCCGGCACTCCAGTCCACCGGTCCCTCCGGCGGCCTCCTCGGACGACTCGCTAGCTGGCGACCAAGCCTGCAACGGTGGCGACAGATGAACAACGGAGCAGTGGCAGGGCAGGTCGCAGTGCGGCAGCGGCGGCGGCGGCGGCGGGAGGACTGCGACGGTAATTTGGGATGCCTGGTATGTACTCCGCCTTGCGATCTTGGTTGCTCAATAGGGTTCAGTAGGCATCGAACGGGACCGTGACCCAGCCACGACCCACCGTCGTTCCCGACCCTCGATCTGGGTCGATCGATCCTCGGTCGTCTAGGAACGCAGCAACAGCTACTCAGACGCGACGCTGGCCGTCGGCGTGAGCTTGCTTGCGTCTGAAATTCTTGTGCTTGCCCACACAAATCAAATGACCTGGTTGCGTCTCAACTTCTAGCGCAATCTCTTTCATCTCTACTACTATTAAACAAGTGAAGATGATCTTTCCTACAGTCACCCCGCAAGATACACTCCTCCTCCGTCCAGTCCACACCCTCTAAAGCCGCCTCAATCACCACGTCCGGCCACAAACCGGCGTCCGAGGTCCGCAGACGGCGGAAGAGGATCCAAGTTCAGGTGGCAGGATGCCGAGGGTCACAAATACCCTAATTCTTGATGTGGCTTTAATAGCTTTCGTACTCCTCGCAGGTTTAGTTTGTTGTGTCTTGAACAATTGGGTTCGTCGTAGACAGTTAGCTCAACAGGCAAGCGGGTAAATGAGTTCTACAGCCTGAATTATGCTGTTTATATGCCTAGGTTGTTATTTGTATTTGGAAGTTTCAAGAGAATTGTTCCCAATGATTTAAGCAAAAGAAGATGCTCCAAATTATACAGCCGAGGAGCTTCAAAATGTAACTCGATATGCCTGTTTCATGTTGGTAGTCCGAGTAGAGAAAATATTGCAAGAAAATTTGTTGTAGAATCATTGTATATGAGATAATTCACTTGATCTGACCTTGTGTATGACTCAGACTGACTATTTCTCAAACAAAAAACAACCATACTCTCATCCTGCCAAGGAAGAATGAATGACCTTGTGTAGTATGGCTCAGACTGACTGTGCCTCAAACAAAAAACAATAATATTCTCATCCTAATAAGGATGAATCAATGGTAGCATAAGTTTACCAATTAAACTGATGTAATTTACATGTTACAGTCATTAAAAAGGTGATTGAGACCGCCAAGGTTCATCATAGATTACTTACCACGTGAAAATTTTGCACAACCATGCATGCATTATTCTGGCCATATCGTGAATATTTTGTTTCATCATTTAGCAGTACTTTCCAAGACTTGGTATGGCTGGTTTGTGAGAACATAACTGAACCGTACCCTTTAAACGAAAATAGTTCATGTGAGCCAAACTTAACTACAAAGTATAGCTCTAAATTTTTAACATAAAATAACTTCGAAACAGCGAATGCTGAAAAATCATCTCCATTATTTGCACCCACCTCTTATGCAATATCTCTATCAGAGTACCAATACTCTGGTCTGCAGTATGTAGCCCGGGAAAACAATAGGGCCCGTGTTAAGGCTGAGGGCTAGTGTTATGCCATGGGAAAAAGGTAACAAGAAGTTTCCTCCAAAGATCCTGTGAGCAAAACATGATCAGGTTATGACATATGCAGAACAGAGCGTAGATAAAAAGAACTTTGGTAATCCAGCGTCAGAACAATCACGTAAATCGTTAAATTATTTACCATTGCCTCGATGTACCTTGACCATTTCTAATTTCACACGTGTTAACAGATGATGGGATTAAGTGAACAACAGATAGTCTCCAACCTTAAGAGACGATAAATACTCAGACTCCCGATGGCAAATGATGCTAGTTACTGAGAGTGCAGTTTCTTCAGGCGTCTGAAAGAAAAGTAATATAATGTCAGAGGCATGGGTGATTGTTTAAAAGGGACAAAGAAAGCAAATAGGGGTCAAAGAATGCTGAAGGCAGCACCATAACCAATCCTAGAGCATATTAATACAGCAAATAGGGCTGGAGCACTAGTACCCACCACATGGTGTCGAGAGCCTGGCTTGTGGAGCAGTTCCGCTTGCACGCTTGCAGAGCACCGTGGTCGTGGTTGCGCTTCGCGTTGTCGCCATCGTTGCTGAGGCTGCAGGACATCATGGTGGTCGACATGGTGGTGGTGAACCTGGTGGACATCATTGTTGTGGACAGTTTGCTTGGCCTATTTATTTGCAGTGGTGTTTAAAAACAGCAAGCACTTGTGCACCATACTTAATAGCTTGATCTTTGGATTTTCAGGTAGAAGTTGGTGGGCAAAATCTCGGCAAATGAGTTGGAATAACATGGCAAGAAACAAAGTTTCAGGTTATCCACCTCACAACAAAGCAGTTTTATCAGCTAAGATTCACATTTAAATTCTTATCATGAACAAACTGTATTTTAGTTTCTTAGATGTTGGTTTGACTGTTTGTACCATTGCTTTTGGTGACGAACTGTGGGGCTCTTGATTCTAATATGAACTGTGGGGCTTTTGGTGACGTACTGTGGTTTGTCAGATGCTGCTTTCTAACCTGATGATAAATTGCTCATATGTTACGGTCCTTCCCATGATAACGAATTCCCCATTAATGCTGCTTTATTAGAGCTATATATCTGTAATCTTTGGATTTTTCTTGAAATAGACTAATTTGGGCGTGTGTTGTCATACTTTTCTATGGTGATTGTGTCTCCAAACTGGTTGATCTCCAAACCGTTCGTGAAACGGCCACCACTAGAGATTCAGTACATTTTATTTATAAATTTGGCATGACAAATTCTTTATTTATTTTAAAGTTGCCGCCTAGATGATTATTTACAGCTTCCTGGAAAATACTTCATCAGGAACCATCAAGCATATTTGCCTTCCATTCATATTTTTTTCTGACACTTGCTGACTCATTGCGTCTAATTCATTGTCAGATAAATATTGCTGAGAAGCTACAGCATCTGAATTGATCCATTTCACTGAAGATACTGGTTGCTGCTCCTTCCCAAATCTGTTACATAACATATCCATGATATGCTACATGACGAGGATTTAATGGAATACATGGGAGCATAATATAGGGGTAGTTTCATTGCATATACATTTCTTTGTTGTTTCCCCCTCTTTTACTTTTTTTTCCTTTTTATTTTTAGGTTAGGAAGGGCTCTGATGGTTTGCTTTCGGTCATCCATTATGTCTCATAGGATGACCGGCTTAACTTGAGTATGGAAGGCTAAACTTCTTATTCTGTTGGTGTGCCTGTCATTTGATACCATATATACATGGTTTAAGTTTGGAATAGTAAATAGTCCTGGGGAAGATATATAGTGAAGTTATATTTTCATGAGATATAAATTCCATGCTCTTTCCTGTTTAGATATATTTTCTGCCTGTTTAGATCTATTTTCTGTAAATACAATTGTGCAGTATCTTTGTATCTTCTTGCCTGCTCTTTCCTTCTGCGAGTTAAACAGCAGTTCCTTTTCCATAGATGTAACAAAGGGCCGAGCTTCCGATGGGCAGTTGCTTCTCTTCTGGATATGGGAGACCAGGTTCTGATTCTTGCCATTGTCTGATTCTTGGAAGTTGTTTATCTATTGGTTAGGTTCGGTTTGGAATCTTAGAAGCTGGGACATTTGGTGGTGCACAATCCAGGAAAAGGGCTTTCATTTGGGCTGCTGCTCCTGGAGAGACTCTTCCTGACTGGCCAGAACCGATGCATGTATTTGCTTTCACTCTGACCAGCACAGGATCATCACTGATGTTCGAGCGTGCATGGCTCTACTGCTACCTTTGTAGCTAAAAGCATAAGCTTCTTTTTTTCTCTGTATGATGGCCTGGTCATTCTTTGTTGTGTTGTTTTGTCCACTATTAGCTCAAAACACGTAAATGCAAATAGTTTATTAAGCTTAGATCTGAATTGGTTGTGTGCATCTTCACGATGCAGCGGCCGGGCTACCCATTTCTAAAAAAGCTTTAGATCTGAATTAAAATAGGCAGGTGAATTAAAATGAAATAAATTAAAATAGTTTGTTAAGCTTTAGATAGTTTATTATGAGTTCCTGGCCCTTTTGTTTCAGCTTTATCGGCTGCATACATTCTTTTAGCATAGTTTAAACTGCATGTCAGCTCACTTTATGTTATATTTTGTTATCGATTCATACGTTTTTCATTAATAAGAAATCACATGGCTTATTTAAAGGTAGGCTGTAATGAGTATATTTTCTTTGGGTGATGACTGGCTGTGTGGCTGAGATCTCCTATGTCTTTAAGCGCATTTGGTGGTGCATATAATAGTTTAAACTGTATCACCCTTGTTCTTGGGTTGTGTGAATATTATTTGCTTACTCTACTTGGAGGCCTCTATTGATTGTAACTAATGTTGCAGCATATTGCCTTCTCTTTGTTTTCTTTCATTTCGAGTTTCAACATAGGAGAAGATGGATTTACAAAAGCTATTGGGATCCACGTTGGCAGTTCTTCTGTGCCATTTTTCAGCCTTGCTCATTTTGGGATATATGTGCAGTTGTAATTTCTCACTCTTCTAATTCAGTTCATTCACTCATTAGGTTAAATGTGAGACAAGCGCATACTGCTGCTTGGAGTGTTATGTCAATTTGTCTCGGGTAAAAGATGTACATAGTGAAATGTTGCACAATACTCCATAGCAGGATGTAAGGGTACTGGAGGAAGCATACCTGGTATCATTATCTATTTGTACTTGGACAACATGCATACTCCCCTCTGAAAGTTATCTTGCCTGATATCATTATGGCATATGTTCAAGTTTAGTAGCTTGTCCCTGTGATGTCTGATCAATATTTTCTCTATGCAGCTCCTGATTGGGTGAACGGAAAGCAAATGGACGAAGTGGTAGCGATCAAGAACACGTTAGTGAGCTAGCTGTTTATTTGTGCAATTTTGTTAACAAGTTCAGGTCGATCTAGCTAGCAGTCTAGCTGTAGAAATATACTCCAGTTTTGAAGCTTTGCTGACCGGAGTGTCCTATTTGTAAACATTCTACCGTTGAAGCTCCAGTGCATCATGCTCACCGAGGACGCCAGCAAAGCCGCAGTGAAGGGTTACGAGGCCAAGAAGGCGAACCCGGTGAAGGGAGAGAGTAGGCGACATGCAGCTTCAGAATATCGTCGTTGAAGATCCACTGCATCATGTTTGCCGAGGACGCCATCAAGCCCACAGTGAATGATTACGAGGCCAAGAAGGCGAAGCTGGTGAAGGGGGACTAGTAGGCGACATGCGGCTTCAGAATATCCTCAGTTTGACAGGATTGTTCAGAATAAGAGAAACAAGGATTGTACGTTGTACTGTTTATTGTTTGAAATATCTTTAGTTTCACAGGATCCAATTCTCTATGACAATATTGCTCATTGATCATTGTACTCCAGATTTCATGTGAGCTTTTTGTGGAGTACTTTACATGGCAATAGTGAAATGTACCTGGACATGATTTTACATATGCACCATAAGGAAGCAAGCTTTCATTCATTTTCAAACCACACCATGTTTTAAAATCTTGAAACAAACACTTTTGAGATAGCAAAGACCTCAAAATGAGGAAAACATGGAGAAGACTTCTACAGTAAAGCAAAAACCCCAAATGTGGGTTGGGAGTGCAGCTCCATGTATCATCATCAGCCAAAATCAAACATCCACTGATCCACGTATCATCACAAAAGTACAAACTCCAAGCAACTACTGCAGCCTGATAACCTCCCGTAGAACAAGACCTGCCTAATTAACAACACCAGAACACTGACAGCTAATAAACTGAGCCTTGAAACTGTAGGTACCTACTTCTTCTTCAGAAGCAAGAGGAGGAGGCAGGGGTCTCGGCTCCACCGTCCCAACAGCAGGCCGAGAAGGCAGGGGAGCTTCTCTTCACGAGCTCCACCGGCGCAGCAGCAGGAAGAGGCAGGGGAGTAGCAACAGGAGGCTCTGTAGACTGTAGAGGGGCTGTCACGATCCCGATGGATTCCTATTCCCTGACAGGGGCCAGGTGCAGCAGATCAACAGAGCAGAGGGGCTGCTGAACCCGGGAGGGTTCCTGACTTCCTGCAGCAGTGGCGGTCTGGGCGAACGACAGGCGACGGAGCAAGAGGTTGGTTGGAGAGGGGAGCGGTTGTGGGCCGCCGGCGTCAGCTGCTTCGGCGCGCCGCCACGGAGGCAATGCTGGGTTCGGCCTGGTGCGTGAGGATTTGGGCAGGAGCAAGACCAACATGGAGCTCGACGAGGCCAGGTGCAACAGATCTACGAGATCGAACTGGAGCTCGACGAGCGATCGAACGGCAGGAGCTTGACGGGTGAGCAGGACAGTGCCATCGCGCCATCGATCGACAGAGGATGAGGGCTGTGTTTGAGATTTGAATTGTTGGGGGTATATCTGCAAAAGGGAGTAATTTCTTTCTTTCTCTTTCTGTACAAGATAAAATTTTAAGGCTTGGAGCAAATTGCAGACCATATGTCTGTATGCACTGTTTTTGTTTTATAGTCAAACAATAGCTCATGAGCTGGACTACTTTAAGTTCTCAAAGCCAAGCAAGGATATAAAGGCCAGATATCCCTCTCTTCCTACAAAATATGCACAGCAAAGCCCACATACATCGTCAATATCGTACAAGAGGATTATAAATGAAGGAGTTTAAGTACAAATACATAACAAGGACCAATTAAACACCTTCAAAATTAACTATGGAATGTATACAATTAGCGACGGAACGCGTTTTGATACAAAATTTGATCATTGGCTACAATTGTTGTACTCCAACCATTTACACATTCACATAGTTATTGTAATTGTATACTCCACACTACACATTTACACTCTTCTCAAGGGTAGTCAGCATACGTCTATTGTCAGTTTGATAAGCATTAAGGAACTCTACGTTTTTGATCCTTGTGTACGGAGATTTATGTCCTCCGCTTCTAGTATCAGAAGGTCCATTACATATTTATTACATGGGACACGTCCGTCGGAGTCATAGGAACACAGCACGGCTAGGACCTAGGAGGGTCACAGGGCGGGTAAGCATTTGTGATGGCGAAGCTCGTGCCATGCGCGACGAGCTGGAAGACCGAGGAGACGGAGAACTCTAACGGGCGACCAAAGATGTGCTTGACCGTGCGCTCGTCCCACACGGTGATCACCCACCCACTGTCCCGGTAGAGGGGACGAAATCGAAGGTAAGAGATGCCGGGAGGGAGAAAGGAGGCCGTTTTGGAGGACGAGACAGTCGCCAACTTGGACTCCGGATGCAGTCGTGCAGATGCCATGGTGGGGCTGGGCGGAGAGGTTCATTTTGACATCAGGCTGTGAATGGTGCGGGTTGAAGTGGGTATTTTGGTGCGGGTTTTGCTGCGGCTTGCAATGGTTTGGGCTAATATGGTGGAAAAAACTTTGTGGACTGGAGCGGTGCGGGATTAGCAAAAGAGCGGGTTGGGGCGGTGCGGTTTGGTGAGGGTTGAACGGGCTGAACCCGTGGGTTTCGACCCGCACCAGACCCCATTCCCCTTCTCGATCCCCTTCTTCCTCCAACCTCGATCCGTGGCACACTCGCCGTTGTCCGCCTCCGCCAGGGAAACCACGCCGTCGCCGTACTCCCTCGGCATCTTGCAGCCCCGCCTCATCGTTCAGCGCCGGCACGCTCGCCGTCGTCCGCCTCCGTCAGGGCGAGCACGCCCTCGTCGTCCTACCTCGCCGCCGTCAAGTCCCTCGTCCCGACCCCGACTCCCTCCGAAGGTTTCTTGCGCCGCCGCCGCCGTGCATCACCCCCGCGGTCCTCTTGACATCCGTGCACTATCGTAGTATCGTCGTGACGTCGTTAAGCCCAAGGACACACGAACACATTCTTCAGTTGGTTGTCATCCATAAGACACTTTAGGCACTGAACTAGCAGCCACCAGACCGCGGACATAATCATCAGGAAGCTGGCAGGCAGCCGCCATGGCAAGGAGCTCGTCAGACTGGAGTGCGTGTGTGCGTGGGGTTGAGGGGGGAGGGTGAGTGGATGACGACTAGGCACCGACGCACCGTGCGTCTTGGACGCCTTGAGCCGGAACGCGCGATCAAGCATACTCTCGAACGAGGGGCCTTCCTTGGCACGTCGCTCCACCGGGTGCGGGTGTGGACACGCGGGCAAGACACCAGCATGGCCATCACGGGGGTGTCGTGCTCCACCGACAAACCGCAACAGGTCTAGTCACTCGATCGCTTCATCGAGGACCTGGAAGCGGGCTCGCGTCACGGTGGAAGGGTAATTGTGGGGACAACCAGCGCATCGCAAGCTGACACGCCAACTTCAGCCTTCTCGAGCACGACACCACTGATAGGCGCGAACAGCAGTGGCAGAGAATATAGCACCAGGTTGCCTACCGGTGCACCAAGCGTGAAAATTCATCTTCTAGTGTGCATCTGTGATGATAATTTGCTACTCCCTCCGTTCGGAAAAGAATGTCACAACGGGGGAAGTATTTTATAAAGAAATTTCATTTTACCCGGTGTCCTGTGCACCCGGCTGGTCTCAAGTAGATCCGCCACTGGCGAACAGGGTGGGCGCGGGGATGACGAGGACGTTGGTGCGATGGGACGCCATGGGGGCGCATAGTAGCAATGGGACACCCGGTGCCCCAAGGACAGGTTCAAGCCCACTTCAATTTAGGGATTCAGTTGAATACCAAAAAAAGTTGAGCAAAAATAGGTACACACGGTATGTATATAATACGTGCATACATAGGAAAATTTGGGGAGCTCCTTTATGCCGCCCGTTGGTGGCGGGCTCGCCCCGTCTACATGGTTCGCTCTACTCTGCCTATATGGGCCGGCCCAATTGTTTTGTGCGCAGAAAATGGTTCTTTTTTCGTTTTCTTTTCCATTTTCCTTTTTAAAAATGATCAATTTTCAAAATCTGAACCATTTTCATAAATTTAAAGCATTTTTAAATTCAGAACCATTATAAAATTGAAACCATTTTAAAATTGGAACATTTTCAAATTTAGAATCATTATCAAATTTATAACCATTTTCATATTTGGAACCTTTTTAAAATCGGAACATTTTAAAATTTAGAACCATTTTCAAGAAAAGTTAAAAAACATAAAATAATAGGAAAAGGAAAAAGAAATGAAAAAATAGAAAAGAAAAATATAGGAATTGTGCCATGTCGTCAAATAGGATCCCTATATATCGTCAAATATAGGAATGCGCCAAAGTAACTCTAATGACGTCAACGCGCATTGACCGGAGCCATCTAATTACCGGCAACAAATGACTTTATCATTTATATTAGTTATGTTATTAAATCACGAGATTCTTTAATAACATAACTAATATAAATGATATGAAATAATTAATACATTATATTTGCCTGAAGATCACAAGTCTTACAACATTGGTCGTTACAACTTTTTCAAATGTTTAACAAATTATGAATACTAAGTGTATCTGATCGTACTACGGAAGGATGACAATATTTAAGCTTATGGAGTTTTAGAAAGAAAAAATGTGTGGTAAAATGCCAAAATAACTGTTATTTATTGATAGGAGTTTAAGATTTGGGACATTGGAGGAATACCAAACAACAAATTTTTTGGGCCCATGATGAAAAATAAATGCAAATTTTACTAAACTTTTATACTTATATGAGTCTAATTTTTAGCATGTTGTAGTTTAACAAGTACACTTTTATATTATTTGTGCATAGTTTAACCACACAACTGGCAGCATTATCAAGAACTACCTCAATTTTTCAATGTAAGGTGTATAGCTATTAGATGAAAATTCTAAAATATAGTGTATTGCGATTTATGGACAATTTTACGCATCCACAAATGAGTTTCAGTCTATGGCGGAGGGCTTTAAGGATTATTTGAAAATTGTGACTATTTGGGACTCTCTCTTCCAATTTTTTTGAGGGAAAATGAGTCCACCGTATGCAAAATTCTCACGTCTTAATATTCTTGCAAATAAACAATACATCTTTTCATTTAGAATGGAGGGAGTATTAGTTTATATGTTTTTATTTGTAGTGAATTCACTGAAACATAGTAAATTGTATTTGTAACAAAATACTATTATAGAACTATGTTTTCTGTAATGCATGGTCTATATAATTTTGCATATTTATAGTAAAATACGTAAAGATTACGATTTAAGAAATGTTTCAATAGTAGTTTCTAGTATGTGGTTAAGTAAACATCTCTATAGAAACTTGTAGAATATCTGTACCTGCAAACTGACTAATATTATTGTTTGAAGTACAACAAAGTAAGGCTATTCTGTGTTACTAATACCAAATCTTGATGATGTACAACAAATCAAGGCTATTCTGAAACATTCAGTTTCCCCTTGGAATTGACATTCCTTTGATGCTTATCAGAACATGTGGTTGATTTTTTTTTGTGCTGATGGAGAGACCCTGCATTCCTTTTTTTAGAAAAGGGAATTTTTTTCTCCCTGTCTCTGCATCGAGTGATGCAAACAGCCGATTATTACAAAGTTTCAACTTCAATTATTCAAGTTTACATATCCAGGGATCACTAAAGATCGAGGCATCGTTTTGGAGCAGATTCTGGACGGAGGATATGCAAGATGTGGAGCGGTGTACATCTACCACGTTAACGGCGATGAGTCTCGGCGGCACGGCACAGCGGGGTCTCAACGACGAGCGTATGATGATGAACTCGCGCAGGATGGTGGAGCTGTTTGGAGCCATGGCGGTGCCGATGGCAGGCCTTGCAAGGTCACCGCGTTGATCGACATTGAAGATGATACGGCGGAAGATGGTGGCAGCGATTTTCTGTAGCGTGCGCATGCGGTGCGCGTTGAGGGCTTGCTGGACCGGTGCTCCGGTTGTACATGATGCATGTTTGTATGAGGTTAAAGCATGTGCTCTGATCATGGCCACATCCATCATAGTTGTAGCGACTCTTATTGCCGAGCGGCTGGCTTTGGTTTGATCTATGTTGTATCTTGTAATCTTTGTTGAATAATTGTGGATTGATGTGTGCATCATTTCGATGCGGAGGCCGGGATCCGCACCCCTTTATCTAAAAAAATCAAGAAGGTGGCAGGCAACCGCCATGGTAAGGAGCTCGTCAGGCTGGAACGTGTGTGTGTCCAGTGGGGTGGACGACGATTAGGTACTGTGCGTCTTGAACGCCTTGAGCCGGACCGCGCATCAAGCATACTCTAGAACAGGGGGGCTGGCACGTAGGTGAGCGCTGGCCACCGGGTGCGAGTGTGGACACGTGGGCAAGACACCGCCGCGGTCATCACGGGGGGCGTCGTGCTCCAGCAAACCCCAACGGGTCTAGGCACTCGATCGCGTAAGGACCTGGAAGCGGACTGGCGTCACGCCAGAGGGGTAATCACGATATCTTTTCTTCTTGTTATGCGTTTTCCTCTTCACTTTTCTTGGTATTTTGTTTGTGGAATCGTCCGGGCAGAAACGGGAGAATCTCGGGGACAACCAGCTCTTCGTAAGCAGGGCAAGGAGGCGACGACACGCCAACTTCAGCCTCCTCGAGCATGACAACACTCATAGACGCAGTGGTGGAGGACGGAAAAAAATTAAGGTCGGGCGGATTCTTTGATAGAAGTTGTCACCTCGTGTGGGTGACCTAAATCGTCACACGTGGCCTCCCGATGAGGGGCCGAGGGGCGTGGCTTGCCGTCGGGAGGTCATCAGAACGCTGTCCATCGAGAAAGTTGTCTCGGACATTGTGACAGCCGTGGTGGACACATCGTATGGATCGAAAGAAATTCTTATCGTGGCGACACGGGGTGGACAGTATGCTCGACGACCGCCAAGCGGCGGTGGTGGTTGCAAGTGTATAGCTTCCAGGGTGCATAGGACACCGGGTAAATCCTATTTTCTTTGTAAACTAGCAATTTTCACCACTTGTGTCACCCCTAAAACAAACAAAAAATTGCAGCTGGGTACAATGCGGTACACCGACACGACAAAGCGAGCAACGGAACAATATGTAGGCACAACACACGCACGTACAGAGTGAGTAAGCAGATGTATGACTGGAAGCAAAAAAAAGGCTGGATTGGAGACTTTTGGCCCTTTGCTTGGGAGACCCTCCTCACTCCTAAGGCTCCCCGCGTGTAAGACCCAGCTCGGCTGAGGCCGCTCCAAAACAGCCCAGTTGGCCTTTTTCTTTTGGTTTTTATCCAAAACGAGCAGAAAATAGCGAAAATTGTATACATTTGCAGAAATGCACATATATATGTAAGTTTTTGCAAAAAATCAAGGTAGGGCGGCTGCCCTACCTTGCCCTAAGGGGTCCTCCGCCACTGCATAGACGTGAACATGGCAGACATGGCGATGACGACGACTTTGGTTCGATTGGATGCCATGGGGCGCATAGTGGCAAAGGGACGCCCGGTGCCCCAGGGACAGGGTCAAGCCCACTTCAATTTAGGTATTTAGTTGAATAGCCAAAAAAATTGAGCAAAATAGGTAGACATAGTATGTAATACACGTATACATAGGAAAATATGGGGAGCTCCTCTATGTCGCCCGTTGGCGACGGGCTCGCCCCGCCTATATGGCTCGCTCTGCGCCGCCTACATAGGCTGGCTCAATTGTTTCGCGTGTAGAAATGTTTCTTTTTTCGTTTTATTTTTCATTTGTTTTGAAAATGATCAATTTTCAAAATCTGAACCATTTTTAAAAAATCAAAGAATTTCTAAATTCGGAACCATTATAAAACTGAAACCATTTTAAAATTGGAACATTTTCAAATTTAGAATCATTATCAAATTTGTAACCATTTTAAAATTTGGCACCTTTTTAAAACTGGAACCATTTTAAAATTTAGAACCATTTTTAAGAAAAGTTAAAAGAACAAAAAATAATAGGAAAATGAAAAATACAGAAAAGAAAAATATAGGAATTGTGCCAGGTCGTCAAATATAGGAATGCGCCAAAGTTACTCCAATGACGTGAATGCGCAATGACCGGAGCCATCTAATTACCGCCAACAAATGACTTTACCTCCAAAGTCCAAACACGCTGTTAATCCACAAGCTAAAGGATACCAAAACGCAAAGAACTATTCCATCCTCCACGGCATTTCGTCGAACACCGTCTCTCCTCCTCCGCCGGCCACCGCGCTGCCGTCACACCACCTACCAAGCCGGAGCCCGAGCTGCCGCCTCCTATTTATCTAGCGCTTGGCCATGACGCTGCCTCGACAAACCTCCGTTCGCATCTACCGAAATGGCCACGGCACCCGTCATCACTGCTGCTCGGGAGGAGGAGGAGGGGTCGAGGGCGGAGATTGCCTTCTTCGACCTGGAGACCTCGGTGCCGCAGCGGCCCGGGCAGGGCCACGCGCTGCTCGAGTTCGGGGCCATCCTGGTCTGCCCGCGCCGCCTCGTCGAGGTCGCCTGCTACGCCACGCTCCTGCGCCCCGCCGACCTCGGCGTCGTCTCGGCCGCCACCGCGCGACGCCGTCGCCGCCGCGCCGCCGTTCCTCGCCGTCGCTGACGCCGTCCACGACATCCTTCACGGTATGTGCCCAGCGCCGCCCGGATGCTCCCTTTACTCTGCAATTCTGCTTTTTTTTTCTCCCTCAACAGTCAACACCTGGAGCTTGCTTCTTGGACTCCTCTAACGGGGAAGAAGGAGTCCGGAGTTCGTGGTGCTGTTGCAGCGGCAATGATGACTTCCATCGCGATCAGGCAAATATTTGATGCGTCACCAGTGAATGAGCTTGCACTTGTTGCTCATGGCTTAAAACTGAAGATTCGTTTTCCTTAGATGGAAGGATATTGGTAGAAGCTATGTGTACATTTCGTTTCCTTTTTAACTCACGTATCCTTAGAAATGAAATACACAAGGGTCAAAGTTACAACCATAGTCTTTATTGTTTATTGAAACACTCATATTCTTTGTTTAGGTCTGAAACTGAACATGTTCCTTCTAAGTGTCAATTTAGGTCTGAGATATATACTTCTCATGTAAAAATCTTGTCAATTCTGGACAGGGAGGGTCTGGGCTGGGCACAACATTGTGAGGTTTGATTTTCCAAGAATAAGGGAAGCGTTCGACAAGATTGGCCGGTCGCCTCCCGAGCCCAAGGGGATGATCGACACATTACCTCTGCTCACCCAGCGGTTTGGGAGGAGAGCAGGGGACATGAAGGTATGCGACCTTGTGTTGATGTAGAGTCACTTAGAGCTAGTAAAAAGGAATATTCTGATGTTCTTACCTCGTCTGCAGATGGCAAGCTTGGCAAATTACTTCGGTTTAGGGAGGCAAAAACACAGGTAGGTAACATGTCGATCCATATGTTATAATTTCATCTGAATCGTGATTGCTTCACTTCACCTACTGGAATGTGTTGATTCTTTGCTAACCATTATGGAGTTGTGGAGCCAGATTAGCATATCTACTAGGGTAATTCTATATGGCCCTGCCCTTCGGATGTTTTGGCAGCATTATGTAACTTAGTTTACCTAGATTCAATCCAACTCAGATTTCACCCCATCCCATCTTAGGTTACTCATTGGAAAATTAGTCTCCCCTAAAATGCTAAAAGGCTAAGACTACTACATGACTTGTAATGATTCTTCTTTATAGGTATATCATGCTGAGTACAAGAGGCCCAGCTCATCGGTAGTTACTCTTAGTACACATTAATGGTTGCAAATAACTTTCTACTCCCTCCGTCCAGGTTTATAGGTCTTGTGTGTTTTTCTAAATCGTCAAATTCACCAACCTAACTTTTTTTTTCAAGAACATGCAAGACTTGCATGTCATGTCATTAAGAAAGAGAGAATTTGTTACAAATTACATCACTACAACAACTGCTGTCCGCTCAAACTACTACACCCTACTCCTAATGCCTCTCTGCAGGCTGCCTTGCCAGACTCCAAGTCTGAACTTCGTTTTTAATTCTGCTTACAAGAAGATCATCTGGGGTGAATATCCCATCGAAGTGGCGGCTATTCCTCTCCAGCCAAAAGGCTCTACAACATGGAATGGCAACGGTTGCTAGCTCAATTCTCCTCTCGCTTGGATGACAGCTAGAGATTTGACTCCACCAACTCTTCAGGCCAATGTCCTGCCGTGGCGTGAACTGGTCAAAACCAGGGTCAGAGAGTATTCTAAACCAATGCGATCTTGTACCCGGGCATTGAACCATAAGATGATCAAATTTTTTGTTTTGTTTTTGAAACTCATAAGATGATCAATTGATTTCGTGTGCTGATCGCAAAACAAACATCTAGCAGGGCCCTGCATTCCTCTTGCCGTCAGTCTGGTACCTGTCCAGCAGCGATTTCGAACGGCCAACCACATAAACATCTTCTCTTTTAGCGGTGCCTTACTGCCCCATATTAGATCCGCATAGTCTACTTACTGCGAACCAAAGAAGAAGCTCTGATACGCAGATTTTGCCGAGTACTGACCATTGGCAGCAAGTCTCCCATCTGAATTGGTCAGGTTCAGCAGTTAAAGCCGGAACAGATTGGATATCCTGCCATAACTGAATAAACAGACCAATTGCTGGCACTGTCAGTACACCTTTGATATTGCTTATCCACACCCCTTTGGCAAGAGCTTGATCCACCGTCATAAGAAGGGCCTTTTGTGGTGCGATGCGCAATGTCCTTAACACACTGACCATTGATCCAGCGATCTCGCCAAAATAGGGTTAGCTGCCCATTACCGACAGTACACTCTGTGGCCACAAGAAACATTGCTTCGGCATTATCTGAAAGCTTGAACTGCAGACCACTCCATGCTCTCAACGGCCCAACCTTCTCCAGCAATCGCCATCTGATCCGCAGAGCGTCATTGAGCTTCTCCAAATTGTGTAAACCGAGACCACCTAGTTCTTTTGGTTTGCAGACCTGTTCCCAGGCTACTTTGCAGTGTCCACCTCGGGCTTCTTCCGAGCCTTTCCAAAAGAATCTCCTACATATCTTATTAATGGTCTTGATTACCCAAGGAGGCAAATCCAGCGACAGCATATGATATACAGAGGTCATCATCAGTACCGAGAAAACCAACACAAGCCGTCCCCCTTCTGTAAGCAAAGCAGTGCGCCATGCTGACAGCCGGCGAGCAAGCTCATCTAGCAGAGGTTGCCAATCCAGTTTTCTGAGTGAACTAGGAGATAGAGGAAGCCCCAAATATCTACACGGGAAAGCAGCGATCTGACATGGGAACACCGGCAAGATCTCAGTGATTGTCTCCTCCTGACACCGATGGGCATAATAGCACTCTTGGCCATGTTCGTGATTAAGCCAGTGGCGCCACCAAAACATCTAAGTAGAGCATGAGCAGCTGCAAGCTCCTGCTCGCTAGGTCTGATAAACATGGCGACATCGTGGTGAGAGGTTCAAACACCCCTGCATCTTCTGCTTTACTGAAAACAGCAGTCAGAACATCCATAGTCAGGATGAAAAACTGCGACCAACCTAACATGAGTTATATATTACAAAAATTATATCGCTTGAAACGTCGGATGTTATATTTTCTAATGGTACAATTTTTGTGTTATACAATTCATATTACGTTGGTCATATTGACGATCTAGAGACACGCACAAGACCTTTAAACCGGGACAGAGGGAGTATTTGTCATGTATTACATCTATGGATCAATGCGCTCATGATTGCGCCCAATGTTCGCTCAGCTCCTATTAAGTTTGATTTGCAATCACTTCTGCAAGGACATGTCGTTATTATTTCATATGCCTATGTCCTTTGATTTTTTACTGGTGGCATGAAATTGGATTTAGTTATGTTGCACTAATTTTCCTTGCAATCTATCTGCAGGAGTCTGGATGATGTCAGGATGAATCTTGAAGTTGTCAAGTATTGTGCTACAGTACTTTTTCCTTGTATGTTTGCTGAATTGCGTGTGGACGAGATGAGCTGAACATGTACTTATTTTCTAATCTAACAACAGGATAATTACATTGTCCAGTGTTTTGTTTTGCTGAAATACTAGTATAATAGTTTTTTCCTGTCATTTCTGATTTATTCAGCATCGGGGTACCTTATTTGGTTGGTGAGGTACTGAGGTTTAACTATTGCAATATAGCCTCATATCGGGAGCCTCATGAACTGTTCACATATCTTTCTATTTTCATTATGTGTTCCCTGTTTTAATTATTGCAGTTTTTTGCTTTCTTGCGAAAATAATAATAATAATAATAATAATAATAATAATAATAATATAAAGTGAGACACATTCTAGTACAATTGTAATAATTGGGTCGAAAACAATACTATCCTTGGGCATAATGAACCAATGAAGAATCATACCGTTATGGCATGGTTGTAGAATTCATTGATCTGTTTCAAGTTTCAAGGAAATCACTTGGCTAATTTCTAAAATTCTCCTCACAGGAAGCAAGTCTTCCAGAAGTGCTTACTCTTGAGAACCTTGTGGAACGTGCAATTACAAGAAGCAAAACTAATGGAGCTACTTCTCCCGAGGCGAAAAAGTCTGAAGCAAACTCTTCACTTGATTCTTCGAAACGACAACGTACCATTTCTCAAGTCGAACCTGCAGCTAACGGAGATCCTAGTGAGTTGATATCCCACATCGAGGAGATGAAGATAATGCAGATGGATGTGAGTTCCAGTGGTTATTCCGAGTTCCTTGAGCCATATGATGTATCAACTGAGTGCATCAAGATTTCTGTTACCCCTGTCTACCATACTCAAAGAACATTTATCAAGCACAAAGATACTCCACTTCATCTTTGCTGTGCGGGCTTGAAAGTCCATTTTGGAGCCAGTACAAAGTTTCTAGACAATGCAGGTCGGCCAAAGTTGAACATAGTTGTTGATATCCCTGAAGATCTAAGTGAAGTTCTAGAAGTTTGTGATAATGTTGCTCAGAGATCTGTGCAAGAATCTGGTTCCACTTCTGAGTGGAGACCTCTGGTAAAGAAGTATGGTTATGTGACTCGCCCAACTGTTCGCCTAAAGTGAGCTCTATTCTCTCATTTCATCATATATATAGTAGGATTTTCACACTTATCTGATCTGGTAATCTTGAATTGCTCGTGTGGCATCCCTACCAGTGTAAGTGGAGATGATTCGATCTACTCAACTGATATATACAAGAAACAGCCCTGTGGTAACACGCGGAAGCTTGCTTTTGGCAAAGTGGATGCTGCAGAATTGGACTCTCTGTTTGTTCGAGGGAACAAGCTCGATGCGTTCTTCTCCTTGGAAATATACGACTACCAACAAAATGCTGGCATTCGTTTGGTTGCAAAGAGGCTGGTTGTACACTCCAAATAGCACCAAGTCTTAGTTTATATATGACCACAGTGTACAAAATCTGACCAGTAGCAGTATAGCATATGTAGATATGCTGATGTTCAAGTAGGGACACAGAAGTTGTAAAAGATTCTAACAAGATACGTATACATTTGCTGATGGAAAGCTCACATATGTATGCATGATGCTAAACTTGTTCTGAGCACAAAAGAAAAAAACACAGGGCCCAAAAGTAACCATCAAGGCATCAAGCATACTGAACTTCAAACCAGATGCCCTTCTTTTCCTTCTCAAGGAGGACACCAGAATTGCTACTCATCAACATCAACTCCGTCTACTAGACCAGCCATACAAGCAATCTTTTCACCATTAATTTCATTCATACATTCAAATATGCATTCTATATATTGAATTTCACTTCTGTAGGCCTCAATGTGGGATTAAGATTCTGCAATAGCACCGCATGCTTCCCCACTACGTCCTTATCAGCAGTTACTAGCAGCCTGGATCCTTATCAGCAGTTACTAGCCAGCATGGACCACGCATTATACCGTACCGGCGTGGATCAATTGCCTGGAAGTATCACAGATCAAAAAGACCACAGCAGCATACAGCTCCTACCCTGTGGCATCACACAACAAGCCGTTCTTATGGATCCTGAAGAAGATCACGGCGATGCTACATCATCATCAGTAGTGGAGGTCTTGTCTCGGTACTTCAGGAAAGGTGCTGATAATGCACATTGTATCGCATCAGATCCTGAGTGCATATAACACTTTCAAGAGACAGAAATAAATTCTGAATGTTGTGAAAATGGCAAGAACGGCACACCTGAGGTTAGTCTTGATGAACTACTGAAGACCATGGTCTAAAGATCAAGACTGTGGAATACCAGGAAACCTGCGCGGTGGTATTCTGGTGGAGCAATCTTACACTATTAAACCGGCTGAACTGAAAACCATGCTGTTTTCAGAAAATTCAGATTTCTGGCTAGCAGTTGCAGAAGTTCACGGGCTAAGTGGGTTTCAGATTGATCCCTGGAAACATGAGAATAATGAGAATTCTTTGATAAGAACATTAACTTACACAAAAGCTGCTACTAAATTAGTTACCATTCTGTCACTGTTCGGTGATGCCACTGGTTTGCATCCCAACTTCAGCAAGAGCAGCCTCATCCCCATCCGATGTGACCACCTAAGGGCATCTCCAGTCGTCCCCCCTAGAGCCCCCAAGAGGCATTTTTAGCGCCGGCGCGGCCAAATAGCGCTGTTTTTGTACCACTCGGCCCCCAGAAATCCAAATAGCGCCGTTTCGGCGTTATTTAGCGCTGGCGCACCCAGGCGAAACCTAGCCCATTGGGTTTGGCTGGGGGGGGGGGGGGGGGGGGATGGCGGGAAACACGACGCGGGCCAGCGCTGTCAGCGACTGATGCATGTAAAATGCATACATGAACTTTGCACTATATTACTTGTATTCCAATCATATTTGCATCATATAAGGGTTATACTAATATTTAATAATGATTTTTGGAATATTTCATAATTTTCCTATTTTTATGGAATTAACCCTGGCAGGCAAAAAACCCTATTTTTTCCTTTAATGTTTCAGGGACCCAAACGACGTCAAAATGACCTGCAAAATTACGAGCGTCAATATTTGGAAGGAAGAAAACTTGGGGGCGAAGGAAGCGAACAAACGGAGGCCCGAGGCCCAAAAGAGGGTGGCCCACGTGGCCCCTGTACCTGGCCGTGTGGGGCCCACTCTTTTGGCCCTCGTGGCTCCGCTGCCGTTGATCTTTTCTCCACCGACCTCGTCTTGACCTAAAAACGCCTATAAAAATAACCCCCCGTCGTTCTCTGGAAAGAGCGCCGCCGAAACACAGAAACACCGATAGAGAGATCTGGAGCTGCAGATTGGAGGGGGAAAACTCCGGCGGGGCGCTGCCGGCGTGGTCTCCATCTTCTCCATCGACTTCTCCACCGTCTCCATGATGAAGAGGGAGTAGTCTACCTCTGGACTATGGGTTTGTGGAAGTAACTTATGTATCTCTCCTCTCTTTGAGTTTCACTAATTAGTACCGTATGAGCTGATGAACATGATTACGGTCATCGTTGTAATACCTATGTGGTGGATCTTTTTATGAGTTAATAAATGTTTGAGATTGCAAATGTTTTGTTTCAGTTATAAATATAGATGCATATTATGTACCCGTTCTTATTCACTTGTTATGATCAAGCATGTTTATGAGAGCGTGTGTGGGGTGATGTGTGCATTAGTTGGAGTAACGGGGGGTGGCTAGTGCAGTGAACGTGAGAGAAAGTTCTGCGATCCACTTGGGTATCTCTACCTTACTTTGTTGCCTCACTAGGGATAAACAAAAATACCATGTTACCGGAGATGTGGGTGTGACCATTGCCACTACTCCATGACTAGATCTTTCTTATTTTAACTTCATGTCATGATACTTAAAGCTATACTCTGAGTCATCTTAATTACTGAGGTGTTATGATTTAGTTCGCATCTTGGTGGAGTATAAGTGAAAATAATAATCAAAAGGTATCTATGTTAGAACGTGATGCCCATATAATTACTAACTTGTCACTAAACTTTTGTGTTGCAATCTCATATGTCAACTCTAGTGTTCCATTGTCTACCACTTTATTAAAGGGAGAGTACATTTGTGAAAACATGAACCCCGGTCCATTTTTAATCATAAGAAACAACTTTCCAACAACTTTTACCACTTTTACATTTTTTGCCATTATTAAATCGGAAAATACAAAAACACTTTTACATCTTGCATACATCATTAAAAACCCAAAAATAGCATTTATTATTGTTATCATCATCCTTTCATATTTATTTCCCTTCATTGCATATTTATTTCTTGCTTGCATTACATACTATCTTGATATCATTGTTACACCTTGTACTTGACAACCACAGGTGAGGTTGAGGACCAAAACATTTAACATTGTTTTGTAGGTGACCAAAAGAAGGATAGGAAGATAAATCTTTCACTACTGATTCCCCGAGAGTTCGATATTAAACCCTCGAGTCACCCTCGTGGGGAAAACACGTCTTCCACTTACTACACACTCTGCACTTGGAGTCTCAACCTAACCCATTTATTTTTTACGCAGGTAACTACGCACCAGACATCAAGACTATTTTCTGGAGCCATAGATCAACCTCTTCAAGGGCCATCAAGACTGTTTTCTGGCGATGTTGCCGGGGAATCATAGCTGAAGAGATTTATCCAAGGGAGTGCACCAACTTTGTTTTCTGCATCCATCTAACAACAAAGTCAACATCACCAACTTGTGCTAACACCTAAGCTTGGGGAGGTTGCACCTACGTGAGCATCATCTTATCCATCTTTACCTTCAAAGCAAATTATTTTCTTTTGTCATTGTCTTGCATTTTATATTTCGGTTTGCATATTTTATTTTCAGTTTTGCATTTTGTGTTGCATTTGTTATTTCGGTTTGCATTTGTTAGTGTCATTTTATTTTCAGTTTTGCATATAAAATTAAAAAAAACACATAAAAACTTGCTAAAATGGAAAAAGAACCTTTTGGCCATTGAGTGTTAAGAACTTTCCTCAAGATATGAATATCCCTGTTGAGAAATGTGTGGTAGATCCTAATATCATGAAAGTGATTTATGAACACCGTTTTTATGGGAAGCCAAAAGAAGATCCTATACTTCATCTTAAGAAGTTTAAGGAAAGGTGCAAAATGTTGAACTTGAGCCATGCTAATGTTGAAATTAAGCTTTTTTTCCTTACTCCCTAGGTGGAAAAGTCTTAGATTGGATATTAAGATGGCCACCTGGAAATTTTAGCACTTGGTTTAATTTAAAAGCTGCATTCATTGAAAGATTTTGTTCCATTGAAAAGGTTTGTAACCTTAGACAAGTACTTATCACCTTTAAACAAGAAGAGGATGAACCTCTAGTGAAAACATGGGAAAGGTTTAGAGGTATAGCTTTTGAAATGGAACATGGTCTTAGAGATTGGATGCTCATGCATATGTTTTATAGAGGATTGTCTGAACCTCTAAAGTCTTTTTGGATAATGAATGTGAAAATTCATTCATGAATATTGCTGCTAATGATGCTCACTATCTACTTGATGGCTTGCTTTTGGAAGTGAGAATTAAAGAAAGTTTAGAAGAAGCCCAAATACTTGAAGATGTGTTTGATGACCGTTATGAAATATTTAACCTATACAATAGGGAAAAGAAAGTTGAGGAAGTTAAAATGCTTAGTAAAGTCAAGGATCCATTGCTTGACTTAGAAAATTGTAGCTTGCATGAATTAATATCTATCTTACAAAAATTTGCAAGTGATCCTTCCATCAACACTAACCAAGCTGGCTTTGGTTCTTATATTGTTAATCATGTCTTGAAAGAAAACTAGGCACAACCAAGAGGCTATGATACCACCTAAGCTTAGGGATATATGGATTCCCAAGGTACTAGTAACTATTGGAAAAGAGACACACCATGCCATACTTGATCTAGGATCTAGTGTCTCTGTTTTATCTAAACAACTATAGGTTGGGAGTTAGCCCATATGTGCTGTCACATGCAAAGCTTTCAACATGCTCCTTCATTTCATTTAGTTGATATCATGTACTTTTGTTTATGGATGCCTATCATGGTGAAATGATGTGGAAATGAAGTAGTTTAAATGAGTTTGTATAAATGGTTAGAGAGACGCCTGGGCCGGTAATCTAAGCCATGCATCATTCATGGTGGAAATTTTCTTACATACTATGGTGAACCTTCTGTGATACACCTTACAATAAAAAGCTATTCCAATGGTAAATAAAAAGGGTGTTGAGGTTGTTCATCTTGTTTGTTTGTCTTGTCATTTTGATATGGGCTTGATCCATATCCTGGGACAAGAGGTACCCTAGTTGACGCTCTTGATGATACTATTATTACTTACAATGATAGAACTTGAACTTGCTTTGTTTCCTAAGTTGAGTAATCATGGTGTAGGTACTTGTATTCAAGGGGCATGAGACACCTAACTTTTACTTTATCAAGCACACTACTCATATTTGCTTTCACATTAAACTTTAACCATTCAAGATGCTATGATAGGGGTAATGAGAGCTTGACACCAAGAATTCCACATTGCAATCATTAACTTAAGTAGAAGAGTTTGGAAGTTAGATGAAACTTATGCATGCTTTACCTCTACTCACATATACATCTTTCCAAAGTGTCCACCATTTATATTCAGATTTTCATCTACACTCTATGACCAATGTAGGATTTCTTACTTATCATTATGCATACATGTAGTCCATATTACTATCTTCTATGTTACACTTTGTGAACTATCATTGAACATCCTTGCATTAAATACTTGATATCACTTCATAAACTATTTTGCATATTGCTACCCCTTTGAAGAATGAATCATTTGACTCTATGTAGCAGTAGCAATCATCTTTGATATCCATTGTTAGTGCAATATTGCAAAGCCTATGTTAGTTTTATCACCTTCATACTCGAGGACGAGTATTGGTTAGGCTTGGGGATGTTGATGCATGTAAAATGCATACATGAACTTTGCACTATATCACTCATATTCCAATCATATTTGCGTCATATAAGGGTTATACCACTGTTATTTAATGATTTTAGGAAATAAAATAATTGTTTCCTATTTTTATGGAATTAACCCTGCGCAGGCAGAAAACCCTATTTTTTCCTTTTATGTTTCAGGGACCCAAACGTCGTCAGAAAAATATGGAAAAATACAGAGGTCATTATTTTGGAAGGAAGAAGATGTAGGAGCGCAGGAATCAAGAAAACGGAGCCCGGAAGGCCAAAAGGGGGTGGCCCACGCGGCCCCTGTACCTGGCCACGTGGGGCCCACCATCCTGGCCCTCAGAGCTCCGCAGCCGTCGATCTTTTCTCCACCGCCTTCGTCTTGACATAAAAACGCCTATAAAAGAAGTCCCACGGCGTTCTCGAAAACAAGCGCCGCCATATCACAGAAACACGAAAACGAAGATCTGGAGCTGCAGATTGGAGGGGGGAAACTCCGGCGGGGCGCTGCCGGCGTGGTCTCCATCTTCACCATCGACATCTCCACCATGAAGAGGAAGTAGTCCACCTCTGGACTATGGGTTTGTGGAAGTAACATATGTATATCTCCTCTCTTTGAGCTTCACTAATTAGTACCGTATGAGCTGCTGAACATGATTACGGTCATATATGTAATTCCTATGTGGTGGATCTTTTTATGAGTTAATATATGTTTGAGATTGCAATGTTTGTTTCAGTTATGAGTATAGATGCATATTATGTACCCCGTTCTTATATACTTGTTATGATCAAGCATATTTATGAGGGCATGTGTGGGGTGATGTGTGCTTTAGTTGGAGTAACGGGGGGTGGTGAGTGCGGTAAGTTGACAACTGAAATATCGCGATCCACTTGGGTGTTTACCTTACTTTGTTGCCTCACTAGGGATAAACAAAAATACCATGCTACCGGAGATGTGGGTGTGACCATCGCCACTACTCTATGACTAGATCTAGCATGTTCTTATTTTCACTTCATGTCATGATACTTAAAGCTATACTCTGATTTATCTTAATTGCTAAGGTGTTATGATTTAGTTCGCATCTTGGTGGAGTATAAGAGAGATTAATAACCAAAAGATCTCTATGTTAGGACGTGATGCCCATATAATTAGTAACTTGACATCAAACTTTGTGTTGCAATCTCATATGTCAACTCTATGTGTCCATTGTCTGCCACACCACTAAAAGAGAGAGTGCATTTGTGAAACCATGAACCCCGATCCATTTTTAATCATAAGAAACACCTTTCCAACCACTTTTACCACTTTTCCATTTTCTGCCATTATTAAATCCGAAAATACAAAAACACTTTTCCATCTTGCATTCATCATAAAAAACCCAAAAATATCATTTATCATTGTTATTATCATCCTTGCACATTCATTCACCACCATTGCATATTTATTTCTTGTTTGCATTGCATATTTATCTTGATATCATTCATACACCTTGTGCTTGACAACCACAGGTGCGGTTGAGGACCAAAACCATTAACCTTGTTTTGTAATCGACCAAAGAAGGACAGAGAGATAAATCTTTCACTACTGATTCCCCGAGAGTTTGATATTAATCCCTCGAGTCACCCTCGTGGGGAAAACACGTCTTCAACTTACTACACACTCTGCACTTGGAGTCTCAACCTAACCCATTTACTTTTGACGCAGGTAAACTACGCAACGGAGATCAAGACTGCTCATTGGGCATCAAGCTTGTTTTCTGGCGCTGTAGATCAACCTCTTCAAGGGCCATCAGATATCCATTGTTAGTATTAAATTGCAAAGTCCATGATAGTTTTATCACCTTCATACTCGAGGACGAGTATTGGTTAGGCTTGGGGATGTTGATGCATGTAAAATGCATACATGAACTTTGCACTATATTACTTGTATTCCAATCATATTTGCATCATATAAGGGTTATACTAATGTTTTATAATGATTTTGGGAATATTTCATAATTTTCCTATTTTTATGGAATTAACCCTGCGTAGGCAGAAAACTCTATTTTTTTCCTTTAATGTTTCTGGGATCCAAACGACGTCCAAATGACCTGCAAAATTACGAACGTCAATATTTGGAAGGAAGAAGACTTGGGGGCGAAGGAAACGAACAAACGGAGGCCCGAGGCCCAAAAGAGGGTGGCTCACACGGCCCCTGTACCTGGCCGCGTGGGGCCCACTCTTTTGGCCCTCGTGGCTCCGATGCCGTCGATCTTTTCTCAAACGACCTCGTCTTGGCCTAAAAACGCCTATAAAACTTACCCCCCCGTCGTTCTCTAGAAAGAGCGCCACCGAAACACAGAAATACCGAAAGAGAGATCTGGAGCTGCAGATTGGAGGGGGAAAACTCCGGCGGGGCGCTGCCGGCGTGGCCTCCATCTTCTCCATCGACTTCTCCACTGTCTCCATGATGAAGAGGGAGTAGTCTACCTCTGGACTATGGGTTTGTGGAAGTAACTTATGTATCTCTCCTCTCTTTGAGCTTCACTAATTAGTACCGTATAAGCTGTTGAACATGATTACGGTCATCGTTGTAATACCTATGTGGTGGATCTTTTTATGAGTTAATAAATGTTTGAGATTGCAAATGTTTTGTTTCAGTTATGAATATAGATGCATATTATGTACCCCGTTCTTATTCACTTGTTATGATCAAGCATGTTTATGAGAGCGTGTGTGGGGTGATGTGTGCATTAGTTGGAGTAACGGGGGGTGGCTAGTGCAGTGAACGTGAGAGAAAGTTCTGCGATCCACTTGGGTATCTCTACCTTACTGTGTTGCCTCACTAGGGATAAACAAAAATACCATGTTACCGGAGATGTGGGTGTGACTATTGCCACTACTCCATGACTAGATCTAGCATGTTCTTATTTTAACTTCATGTCATGATCCATAAAGCTATACTCTGAGTCATCTTAATTACTGAGGTGTTATGATTTAGTTCGCATCTTGGTGGAGTATAAGTGAAAATAATAATCAAAAGGTCTCTATGTTAGGACGTGATGCCCATATAATTACTAACTTGTGACTAAACTTTTGTGTTGCAATCTCATATGTCAACTCTAGTGTTCCATTGTCTACCACTTTATTAAAGGGAGAGTGCATTTGTGAAAACATGAACCCCGGTCCATTTTTAATCATAAGAAACAACTTTCCAACAACTTTTACCACTTTCACATTTTTTGCCATTATTAAATCCGAAAATACAAAAACACTTTTACATCTTGCATACATCATTAAAAACCCAAAAATAGCATTTATTATTGTTATCATCATCCTTGCATATTTATTTCCCATCATTGCATATTTATTTTTTGCTTGCATTACATACCATCTTGATATCATTCTTACAGCTTGTGCTTGACAACCAGGTGAGGTTGAGGACCAAAACATTTAACATTGTTTTGTAGGTGACCAAAAGAAGGATAGGAAGATAAATCTTTCACTACTGATTCCCCGAGAGTTCGATATTAAACCCTCGAGTCACCCTCGTGGGGAAAACAAGTCTTCCACTTACTACACACTCTGCACTTGGAGTCTCAACCTAACCCATTTATTTTTTACGCAGGTAACTACACGCCAGACATCAAGACTATTTTCTGGAGCCGTAGATCAACCTCTTCAAGGGCCATCATCAGGCTGTCAACAATAGCTTAGTAGTCATCCTTTTTCAGTCTGCTGTCAGAAAGTGGCATGCCCAAGTATTTGCATGGGAAGGTGGCTAGTGGGCAGTCGAGAATTGGGAGAAGTTTTTGGATGTTTGGGGCATCTCTAGTCGTTGTGCCCCCCAGGGCCCAAAACGGCGCTATTTTGGGCCTCCGCGGCGCCAAACGGTGGTAATCAGGATCCTGGGGGCGTGTTTTCCAGTCGTGAACCCAACCCAAGTTTCGACCCAAAAATTCAAAAAACGGCGTTGATCGCATAGTAGAATGGGCGATAGGAAATAGGCGAATTTCATACATATTGGGCGGCTTTTAGATAGTAGATTTAAAACAAAAACTTAAAAAACTTAAATATTCTGACGATCTACACGCGATCTGGCCGGTCTAGTTGATGCCCAGGCGTCGTCTCTATCGCCGTCGTCATCAGAACCGTCGCCGGGGGCGCGCTCGGGCCTGCGCTGTCGTCGCCGCGCTGCCACTTGCTCAGCAGCAAGGCCTGCTTGAACCCATCATCCTCCTCCTCGCTATCGCTCGGGTCGAGCTTGTAGTAGGGGATCTCCGGCGCCACCGGAGGAGGAGGAATGCGGCGGCGGCCCGCATTGGCAGCGGCGGCCTTCTGGCGTTCTTGGCACAGATCCTCCGCGGGCTTGCGCTCCAGCTCGGTGACGATCTGGCGCTGGCATTCCGGCTCAAGATCCGTGAAGTCCTCGAGGCTCCAGCCGTCGGCGAACTCGTCCGGCGCCGGATGGACCGTGTTGAAGGAGGCCTCCTCCGTGGCCCTCTGGCTGGGCCACTCCTCCTGCTCCCCCAGCACCGCCGCCGCCCTGACGTAGTCCGCCGGTGGCTGCCACTCCGTCTCGGGCTCCTTCTTGGGCTTGATGAGGCGGCGGAAGAGGGAGCGAGGAGGAGACGCGGCACGGCGCTGGGAGGAGCGCGGCTCGTTGATGCGCAGCGCGCCACTGCGCATGGGGGCAGGGCGCCCGGAGTTGAGGGAGGGAGGAGTTAAGGAGGGAGGAGCGTAGCGGGAACCTGGTGGAGGCGCTGATCGCGCGCCGGAGGAGGAGGAGGTGGTGGAGGAAGACGTTGCCGCGCCCATTCGCCGCGGGAGCCACGTCAATCTTCGCGGCGGCATCTCTAGCCGCGGCTCGTTGCCGGCGGCGATTTAGTCGAGGACGGCTTCGAGCTTGCGCACGTCCCTGCCCCACCAGCGCTTGCGCCCCCTAGAGTTGTGGCGGCCCTCCACCTGGCCGTTGTTGCCGCGGTCGGCGAGGTCCAGGTCGCGGCGGCGCTAAAAGTACGCCGTCCAGAAGGCCTCGTTGCCGTCCGCCGTCCAGCGCGGGTCCGCGGCCTGCTCCGGCGTGAGACCTTCATGGACCTCGACGATGGTGTAGTCGCGCTCGACGCCGGCCAGGACGGAATGCACGGGGATGCCACCCGCGCTGATGTGCCACGATCCCTGGCCTCCGGAGGGGCCAGGGACACGCATGTCCGGCGGGCAAGGGTAGCCAGCCTGGTACAGCGCCCAGGCCTCGTGCTTGCGGAGGTGGCGGCGGCGGCGTCGTCTGCCATGATGGTGTGGAGGGACGGCGAGAGAGGAAGAAGAGGGAGGCAGAGACGACGAGAGAGAGGCGAGAGCTGGTGTGGAGGGACGGCGAGGGCGGGGGATTTTATACCGCGGTAGCCAGGCGAAGGGGCGGTGGTGGCGCGCCATTATTGCGCCGCGTGCCCTGCGATTGGACGTCGAAGCGACGGGCGCCGGCCACGCCATTACTCTGGCAATCTTTGACCGGCGCGCTCACTGGCCGCTGGCCACGCCATTAACTCCGGCAACCTTTGACCGGCGTGGGAGCCGAGAGGATGAGGACACGGCCGCTCACGGGCGATTCTGTTCCGCGCCATTTTCTCCCGCGTCGCTGATGGCCCTTGAAGAGGTTGATCTACGGCTCCAGAAAACAGTCTTGATCTCTGGTACGTAGTTATCTGCGTCAAAAATAAATGGTTTAGGTTGAGACTCCAAGTGCAGAGTGTGTAGTAAGTGGAAGACGTGTTTTCCCCACGAGGGTGACTTGAGGGTTTAATATCGAACTCTCGGGGAATCAGTAGTGAAAGATTTATCCTCCTATCCTTCTTTTGGTCACCTACAAAACAATGTTAAATGTTTTGGTCCTCAGCCTCACATGTGATTGTCAAGCACAAGGTGTAAGAATGATATCAAGATAGTATGTAATGCAAGCAAGAAATAAATATGCAATGATGGGAAATAAATATGCAAGGATGATGATAACAATAATAAATGATATTTTTGGGTTTTAATGATGTATGCATATGCAAGATGTAAAAGTGTTTTTGTATTTTCGGATTTAAGAATGGCAGAAAATGTAAAAGTGGTAAAAGTTGTTGGAAAATTGTTTCTTCTGATTAAAAATGGACCGGGGTTCATGGTTTCACAAATGCATTCTCCCTTTAATAAAGTGGTAGACAATGGAACATTAGAGTTGACATATGAGATTGCAACACAAAAGTTTAGTGACAAGTTATCAATTATTTGGGCATCACGTCCTAACATAGAGACCTTTTGTTTATTAGTCTCACTTATACTCCACCAAGATGCGAACTAAATTATAACACCTCAGTAATTAAGATGACTCAGAGTATAGCTTTAAGTATCATGACATGAAGTTAAAATAAGAACATGCTAGATCTAGCCATGGAGAAGTGGCGATGGTCACACCCACATATCCGGTAACATGATATTTTTGTTTATCCCTAGTGAGGCAACAAAGTAAGGTAAAGATACCCAAGTGGATCGCAGAACTTTCTCTCACGTTCACTGCACTAGCCACCCTGTTACTCCAACTAATGCACACATCACCCCACACACGCTCTCATAAATATGGTTGATCATAACAATTGAATAAGAACGGGGTACATAATATGCATCTATATTCATAACTGAAACAAAACATTTGTAATCTCAAACATATATTAACTCATAAAAAGATCCACCACATAGGTATTACAACGATGACCGTAATCATGTTTAGCATCTCATACGGTATTAATTAGTGAAGCTCAAAGAGAGGAGAGATACATAAGTTACTTCCACAAACACATGGAGACGGTGGACAAGTCGATGGAGAAGATGGAGACCACGCCGGCAGCGCCACGCCGGAGTTTCCCCCTCCAATCAGCAGCTCCAGATCTCTCTTTCGGTGTTTCTGTGTTTTGGCGGCGCTCTTTCAAGAGAACGACGGGGGGTTATTTTTATTGGCGTTTTTAGGTCAAGACGAGGTCGGTGGAGAAAAGATCGACGGCAGCGGAGCCACGAGGGCCAAAAGAGTGGGCCCCACATGGCCAGGTACAGGGGCCGCGTGGGCCACCCTCTTTTGGGCCTCGGGCTCCGTTTGTTCGCTTCCTTCGCCCCCAAGTCTTCTTCCTTCCAAATATTGACGCTCGTAATTTTGCAGGTCATTTGGACGTCGTTTGGGTCCCTGAAACATTAAAGGAAAAAAATAGGGTTTTCTGCCTGCGCAGGGTTAATTTCATAAAAATAGGAAAATTATGAAATATTCCAAAAATTATTATAAAACATTAGTATAACCCTTATATGATGCAAATATGATTGGAATACAAGTAATATAGTGCAAAGTTCATGTATGCATTTTACATGCATCAACATCCCCAAGCTTAACCAATACTCGTCCTCGAGTATGAAGGTGATAAAACTAACATGGACTTTGCAATTTAATACTAACAATGGATATCAAAGATGATTACTACTGCTACATAGAGTCAAATGATTCATTCTTCAAAGGAGTAGCAATATGCAAGATAGTTTATGAAGTGATATCAAGTATTCAAGTAAGGATGTTCAATGATAGTTCACAAAGTGTAACATGAAAGAAAGTAATATGGACCACATGTATGCATAATGATAAGTAAGAACATCCTACATTGGTCATAGAGTGTAGATGAAATCTGAATATAAAAGGTGGACACTTTGGAAAGATATATATGTGAGTAGAGGTAAAGCATGCATAAGTTTCATCTAACTTCCAAACTCTTTACTTAAGTTAATGATTGCAATGTGGTAATCCTTGGTGTCAAGCTCTCATTACCCCTATCATAGCATCTTGAATGATTAAGTTTAAAGTGAAAGCAAATATGAGTAGTGTGCTTGATAAAGTAAAGGTTGGATTCAAAGTAAAGGTTGGATGTCTCATGCCCCTTGAATACAAGTACCTACACCATGAGTTACTCAACTTGGGAAACAAAGCAAGTTCAAGTTATATATCATTGTAAGTAATAATAGTATCATCAAGAGCGTCAACTGGGGTACCTCTTGTCCCAGGATATGGAACAAGCCCATATCAAAATGACAAGACAAACAAACAAGATGAACAACCTCAACACCCTTTTTATTTACCATTGGAATAGCTTTTTATTGTAAGGTGTATCACAGAAGGTTCACCATAGTATGTAAGTAAATTTCCACCATGAATGATGCATGGCTTAGATTAGCGGCCCAGCGTCTCTCTAACCATTTATACAAACTCATTTAAACTACTTCATTTCCACATCATTTCACCATGATAGGCATCCATAAACAAAAGTACATGATATCAACTAAATGAAATGAAGGAGCATGTTGAAAGCTTTGCATGTGACAGCACATATGGGCTAACTCCCAACCTCGACATTTATCAAGCCACTAACATCATAATCTTAATCACAATGGGTCATGTTTTATTTATGCAATAAAAGTAAAGTGTGCATCAAGTTCGTGAGAGCTATATAACCAACTTTTCCCTTAACAATCAATAACATAAATATTTTCATTCAGAGGTATAGATAACACAAATAATATGATAACATACTCGGAATAGCATAAAGCTAATAGGTAGATATGGTGGACTCACTGGAATAACTTTGGTTGAAGGTGTTGGAAACAAGTTTTTATTTGTTGGAATTTTTGGGCTAGCAAGAGGGAGAAAGTTGACCATCTAAATGCATGCATGAGTGTCCATAGAACTAACTAATCCATGTTAAACAAAGTAAAATAACATTCAGCATCAAAACATGAATAAGAGATAGCTCTTGATAAAGCATTTGCAAATTATTACTCATTAACAAGCTCATGAATCATGCAACTATATGTATTTAAAAATCAACTCAAACATCCCTTTTCCCAATCTTATAATAGCATCCAACATATTTCAACCCATATTTCCAGTAGCTATTTCATATATAAATGATAATGTGGTGGTCTCACAAAATAAAAATAAACCAAAACAAACAAAAGACGCTCCAAGTTTATGCGATAAAGTGTTTCGATCGAAAAACAGAAGTTAGACGTGTGCAAACCGAGAGTGTGTAGGTCCAGTGGGGTTGTCTTCACATCCCCAAGCTTATGGTCTTCACCATCCTTGGATAGCTCTTGGTGCATCTCCTCCAATCCCTGTGAAAAAACTTCAAAACACCGTTTCTCCCATTTCTTTTCTGTGGGTGCATTAGTAGTGATAAACAAATAGATTTCTTGCTGCATATAATCCTTAAAAAAACATCATATGAATGTCCAGAAAGTATATAATGTTGACTCAATTGATCAAAAAGATTCAAGTTAAAAGCTCAAAGCATGCATCAAACAAAATGGGACAGAATCTGTCCAGAAAAACAGCAGCAAAACGTATTTTTCTACCTACCAAACTTTGTCGAAAAATTCCGAAAAAATTCATGCATACGAGGATGAAAAGTTGCAACTACAGTTCAAATATGAGCTCATTCGGAGTTACAGAATAAGAATTAAAAATCATACCGTGCACAGATTCGTGCAGGAATAAAATCTCCGAACGCTATAAGCAACTTTTCAAACCAAAATGGGTA